>JAHLJS010000005.1:17605214-18205214 GCA_038502445.1 Eremochloa ophiuroides | reverse complement strand
CTTTAGGGTAAAGGAGGTGCCTACAAGCATTTGAAGTTTTCTAGACATCTAAGACAATCATAGCAGTTGCCTTTGATAACTAAGGTATTGGTCGAAGGAACTCGTGAAAGGTAAGATTTATTTATTTATCCAATTTGCGTTCATGAATGGCTGATTACCTTGTTCCATGCTTCTGATGTGCCTCGTGGATATTTTGTTATCTGATGTTTTAGTGTAAAAATATATATAAAGAAAGCTGCTTGATCTCCCCACCAAGGTCTATGGATAAAACATGGATTGAGAATGAGCCTAGGTACACACAAGAACTATTTCTTATCTGCTTAGACCTAATGTAGTTAACATGGAATTTAACATAATCTGGCCCATGTAGGCACACCAAGGCATATATACAAGGTGTGAATGGTTTCATAGCTTATGCATTTAAAAATTCAGCGATAGGAAACAAGATATTATGCCCTTGCAGAAAGTGTGCTAACTCATTTTGGAGAGAGGCGTGTGATATACGTGAACACTTGATTTGTGATGGGTTTCTAAAGTGGTATACAACATGGAACTTCCATGGAGAAGCTAGTTCATCCAATGTGAATCCTGGGAACAGTGATGGTGCTGTCCTTGTGGAAGAGTGTGAAGATGATGAAATATCTGAATTGCTTAGGGACCTAGCTGGTGGTTTAGATGATGGAGGGGATTTTGAAGATGACGGGTCTAATGATGACTTACAAGCCCTCCAAAAGTTGGTAGAAGCTGACGGGTCTAATGATGACTTACATGCCCTCCAAAAGTTGGTAGAAGCCAATTGCCAAGAGTTGTACCCTACTTGCAAGAAATATAAGAAACTACGTTTCTTGATTAGATTGCTTCAAAACATGCACTTGTGACCTTCTGAACCTCATGTAAATTTTATACTTAGTGATTTAATAGCTGCTCAACCTAGGTTTTATCCATTTCTCATATAAGTGAGGTCATTTTATTTGCCATGTCGAGTGATGAAAAAGTGGCTAAGGCAACTGTTGTTTCAGTTAATCCAAACAATAAGCTAGCGGATCTAGCTCTTAGAACAAAATTTTGTGAAGTCATTGTGAATGTTGTCCTCAGACGTGAAACATTAGTGCCACGCCCTTATGCTGAAATCAAGACTCTAGGTGATGCTGTAAAGATGCCAGTTGCTTGGCCATTTAATCGAGTAATGTCCGCTTGATTTTGTTCTCTTTTTCTTTTGATATATGTGTTGAATAACTATAGTTTCTAATTAATTATACTTGTGACAGCTGAAGGTTTGTAGTCAGCAACCAAGATCTTCTCAAGGTGTTGCTGGTTCTCAGAGATCTTCGCAAGGTGTTGTAGGATCATCTCAGAGACGCTGACAGTGCTAGCTAGCTTGTTTGCAGGAAGGGTGCTAGGAGTGATTTTGTTGCAGGATCCTCTCATGAGGTTGTTGGTAGCGACTTGTTGATAGGAAGCCATTGAATTATCTTACGGTGAACTAGATGCTCACTTTGAATGCTTTTGGACTAGAATTTGGAAGTTTTAGTTTTTGGACTCAACCTAGTAGTGCAATCGTTTGATCGATGTTCGATCACTTTTGGATGATGGACTTTGCTCAACAAGAAAATAATGTTTCCTTCCTATGCAACCTCTTGACAATAGCTAAATTTGTATTCGGCTACTATATATGAATGACAATGTGATTAATGTGCTCATTTGTGTATGTCATTCAATATTGTTTTGGTTGTGAATCTTTACTTCAGTTTAAAATGCATGTGGATATTTTTTTTACCTATTTAATTGATTTCTATGGACTATCTGTTGCTAAAGGTTTTTAAAGCACTAATAGGCTGTCCTTTGCTAAATAACTCTTCCGTTGCTAAACTGTGGACCCTCGAACTGTCCGTTGGTAAATATATTGTCCGCTGCTATATATATACAGCAACGGCTTCATTAGCATCGGCAGAGGTCCGTTGCTATAGCATTTAGCAACGAACAGTCCATCGTTGTAGACCCCTTTTAGCAACTCTCCGTCCATTGCTATTTAAAGGTTGTGGTGTAGTGACAATTAAAGTAACCTCAGTAAAAAGAGAGAAAGTATACCGATTGTAGCTATGATGAGAAATGACCACAGACCTTGATACGAGCATATACCTTTTAGAATCTCATGTGGTTGTGAGTTACAGGAGATTCCAGATTGCTATATTGTATCGCACCCGTAGATCATGTCACACCATAGCCGGGTGGATTCGTTTCCACATAAAGTGCAAACAAAAGGAATTTTACTAGTTATGAAGCTATAGTATGTCACAACCCCGAACCTCGATACCCTCGCATGCCTAGCAGAATCTCTGTGTGGCCATGGCATGCCAGGGACCCTAGGTTTCGACGCGGCACCATGGTCATAGGTCATGGCACCACTATAGGCACAATCATAACGACTGGGAATAACATGTTGAATTTTTGAGTGAGTGGTACGTGTCGGATCAAGACATGGCACGCATATAGATAAAAAGTCATGGTCTAGCGCTAGGTTTTCGTACTGAGTCTGTGGGCGAATTAGTACATCCTAAAATTTCTGAAGAAGTGAATTTTTAAATAAATCTCAAGGCATTTATAAATAACCAGAAATCCATAAAACAACAAGGAATCCTCAGCGGATCGCAGATACCATTTCCAAGTGATTGGATCTTAGGTACCATTTCCAAATCGGTTCCCGTTATTTTATCATATGAGATTAAGATGATTGCAAGGAGAAAGAATTTTGGGAATTCAAGGAGATTAGATGTGAATTCTCAAAATAGATTTGAAGATAGTTATAAATAGCAAAAGAATTTTAGAAATTCAGGAAGAAATATAGATATGAATTTTGTAAAAGAGATTTGCAAGAGAGTGAAAGCACATTAAATACAGGCTAGGATCGTGCCCACTAACCCTGATAATAACGAGCGTCCAGCAGTAACTCCCTATGGTCGCGACCCATAAGAGACCCCAGATTTCGACGTTGTATCATGGTCAGGGATCATGATATCTCATAGGCTGCAACTACAATAGCTTTCAGGAAAATAGCAGTGTCTTCAATTAATTTATAAATTCTTTTGAAGTTTTAAAAAGTAAAGTTGTAGTTGACCCATTGTTAATGCTCTGGCTAGAATCTGTAGGGACACTTCAAATCTCGACCGTTCAAGAAGAACAGTACGGGACTAAAAATACTTTAGTGGTTCTGAGTAACCTACTTCCTGTAGTAACTGCCACAACACTGTAGGGGTTCCAAACATAGCTAGACACTCATCAATTCCAGTGGCAGGGTCTTGCGGATCCATCTCTTAGAAGAAAGGTAGGAATTTATTTTTAACAAAATATATTTTGAAGTAAGTTTTCTTTTAGAAATTATATATATACTTCATATCAGGGAAATTATTAATAGTTGTGATGTCATGATGCATGAGCGTTCCAACGCGAATCAGAATACTCTGATATATACGCATTATACTAATTAAATCAATTACTGGAGTGACATGCACTCAATGTTTTTAAACATAGGGCATATTTAAGGTGCTAATCCACTACTACGCTCAAACCTAACTACAGATCTACAGAAATAGTCGAGGAAAGATTGTATAGAATGAATAAGGGAAGTTCAGAAGCAACTCGAACCAAACTACCCCATTAATTTTATTCAATAGAAATCATTTTGAAGTTTTTGTAAAGTAATATTGCATGTACTTTACAATGAAATGCTCTGATACTAATCTATGGCAGAACCGCCTAAATCACCGGGCCCACGTGCACCATCATCGTCCCTAAGGACATCCGGTTACTGTGCATGAGTTCCCCGCAACCTAGGTGGCCTACCGGGTTTCCTTGGAAACCCTGATTTCCCCGAGGATCTCATTGTAAGGCCCTTGCAAGTATTACAACAGTCTACACAAATAATTTGAATCAGAGTACAGGGTGCGGAAGTACTACATAAATATAGGTTTACAAATATAAATGACATTATCCCAAACCAGAGTTTCATAGTGGAGTAGCAGTATACAACTCGACACCCTGCCCAAGGGTTATATCATATACACATTTTCATCCATGCACGATTCAACAACTGGCACAGTCCCACGTAGAACTGTTCACTTGACTCACCTGCAACAGGGGTTAACAAACCCTGAGTACATAGGGTACTCCGTAAGACTTACCCGACTAAGAAAAAGGGAATGAGACTCAGGAATGCAGGCTGGGGGAGTCAAGGTAAGGCTTTAACAAGAGTCAAAGTATTTTACGGAAAAGCGATACTAATCTTTAATCCTACTTTCAATATTTTAACTCAGTTTTATTTTAATCAGTAACCATAGATCTCAGTTCTTTCACATGCATCTTTCAATTCTAATTATTTATTTATTCTCAAAAACATTCTAGTTCCGAACCACTTTCCAATTGTAAGTCAAAGGATCGAGACTCCATATCCGAGGAGCAACGACGATTCGAATCGATTAGTACCCAGCTGGGGATCCCTATCCACACTGCATATGTAAGCACCTAAGCTTGCATATGCCAACCCCGTCTACCATGGCTTTTTCAAAACCTGAACCAGTCATGTGCCACCCGAGAGCACAGCACTCCTCTCGTCTCTAGGCACGCCGGCCACGAGGGTACACGCTACTCTCGCCATCTCTCCACTCCCAGTGCATAGTTGTCGGTTCAAGCAGTGGAGCCACCGGAGATAGGGCTTTCCGTAGTATGTGGCTAGTTGCAAAGTCTCGATCACAGGGGACCTACAACGGACGGTCCCTAATTCTTTTTCCGTTGGTAACCATGCATTGGGAATCTAACCCAAGTACAAGGCAACCAAACGGTTTTCAAATCCCTGCACGCCGGCGACAAAGCATTGGGACTCTAACCTAAGTGCTCAACCGCCGAGCGGACAGTTCCCTTTTCCGTCGGTTGTTCAAACATTGGGACTCTAACCCAAATAATACAACCACCAAACGGAAAATCCCTTTCCGTCGGTGACAATGCACTAGCCAAGTGCACAACCGCCGAACGGAATCATTTTCATTTCCCTTTTTCTATGAATTATCAATAGTATATCACCATAGCTCAGAAAATAGCATTTTGAGCAAAACTAAATTAATTAAGCCGGGCTAAGCATTTTTCAATCATTTTCATTTTAAACCAGGTTTCAAGGGGTATTTCAGTTGTCAAGGTTGGTAATGCATCAATTGGGTTATCACTCCACTCCTATCAACTTAATGCAATAGATTAACTCAAGTTATAAATATTTTGTAAATTACAAGGAAGGGGCTGAATGCACCAGGGCTTGCCTATTGCTTGGAGCAGATAGAATCCCGAAGTCATTCATCAAGAAAGATCCATTTCCACCGAGTGAAGACCTTACTCGGCGTTGCTTCCGATAATAATTACCGCGCATTCACTACACGAAATAGTAATGCAATGCTTAACATGATGATATGTATGCCATGATGCATAAGACACAATAAATTGTGAATTAACTAGAGAGTAAACTTAGTTCAGAAAGTTGAGTATAACTTTACTTCACGATAAAGTTGCAAGCAAACAAAACCGACTTGCCGATTATTAACTAGGGTTTCATTTTAACAGTTGGAGAAAGCCGTTGCACAGCTCTACAACTTCTATCTAGTGATGACATTTAATTTGCCGAGGATCACCACAGTGAAGGATCCGGGTCAACACACAATCCAAAAGTCACGCCAAACCTAAAATGATTAGGGTCTCTATTTGTTTTATTAATTGATTTAATAGAGCATTTAAATAATAGTTGAGTAAACTATTTCCATTTGATCCCTAACTTTTTGTACAGATAACCCGTACCCTAAAACAGTACCAGAATGAATTTTATGATTTTTGGATAATTATTCTAGCCTAAAAAATTCATGGAAGTCACAGTTATAAATTAAATTAGGTATTTTTACTATTTACAGAAAGTGCTCAAAATATTTATTTTATATTTTTCCTGCATTCGCATATCACCGAGAGCTCACACAATAATTTTCATAATTTTTGGTGCAATACATAATTTCATACAAAAATAATAATGTGTAGCACTATTCATATTTTCAAGAAATGGAAAATACATTTAATTCGCTGTGGAAAATGGAAAATGCCGTTTCGGCCCGGGACGGCCCAACTCGGCAAGCCGGCCCACGCACTCCCGCTCTCCCTCAACTGCTTTCCACCACTGGACCGGCCTAGCCCAGGCAAACAGGTCGGCCCACCCCGTCTCTCCTCCTCCCAGGAGTGCTCTCCCCGCCGGCCGAGCGCGCGCACGTCAGCACGGACCGTGGAACTCGCCGCCGGTGGCCCTCCAGTGACGGCAACCACCCTACTGAACTCCTCACAAGCACGAACACCTACCTATTTGGTCACCCCAGCGCCTAGGGCACTCGAGCGAGCTTGCCACCGGTCATGGCGGCACAAGCTCCCGGCCTACGGCGGCACGACCACGTTCCACCCCAACCGGGCCTAGTAGAGTTCAAACATGTG
The DNA here is from genome assembly GCA_038502445.1 of Eremochloa ophiuroides. Taxonomy (NCBI): domain Eukaryota; kingdom Viridiplantae; phylum Streptophyta; class Magnoliopsida; order Poales; family Poaceae; genus Eremochloa; species Eremochloa ophiuroides. Next base: position 18,198,710 of record JAHLJS010000005.1, on the reverse strand, counting down.
ATGGCGGAAGCACTAGTAGCTTACCGAGAGGTTAGAATGGTAGACGGTCGAGTCGGAGACGAGACAGAGCGACGAGCTGGACGATGACCGCGGCTATGACGACGCAAGCTGGACGGCGAGCCCACGTTCCGGCCAACCTAGATCACCAATCACCCAACCGTCTAGTGCGTGAGAACCCAAGGAAGGCACAAAGGTCAAAACATGCAGGAGGATGGGCCAGAGCGCACCATAGACGACTGACCGCGACGGCGAGCCTTGCGGCGGCACTCTGCTGACCGCGAGGAAGAAGATGGTCGCGCAGACGATTTCGGCAACTATGGACGACACGGGCTAGCTCAAAGCAGAAACACCAAGTATGTAGTGCTGCTGCTAGCAAGGCGAAAGGGCTAGAGACAGGAGGAGGGACGATGGAACTCGGCCACGCCGTCGAGCTCTGCCGAACCGAGCAGGGAGGAGGGAAGAAAGGGAACGGCGACGTCGAGGCCTAAATAGGGAGATGACGGGACACAGGGCGTGGAGAGGGTCCCTACGGGCCCGACCTCATGGCGACAGCGTGGCCGCGCGGCCCCGGGCGTCACCGGCGCGCGGCGCGGCACGCGCGGCAGGCCGGCCCCTACGCGCGTGCAGTGGGCAGAGCACACCCCCACTTGTAGCTGAGCCTAACCCCCCTTTTGCTTTTTCTCTAAATTACTCTTTATTTTGTGTATAAAGTTAAAAAATCACCAATATAAAAGTTGTAGAAACTTTTGTGCTGAACAACTTTGGTTTTTGTACCACATTCAAATTTTGAATAGATTTGAATTTACAGAAAAGGGGGTAATTTGCCCTTTTGAAATTTATTCTAAATCCCGTTTAAATTCCAAGATTTTTCTCAATAACTTGAAAATCTGCAAAGATAAAAGTTGTTTCATTTGTCAAGTCCTACAACTTTCATTAAATGAGTTTTATCAGATTCTTGATAATTTTTGAAATAGCATTTCAAATTTAAACTTCAAGACATTGATTTGAAGTTAATTTGAATTTCCACTGCATAACTTCAAAAACTTTTATTAAAGAAGTTTGGTCAGTTTCCTTATAATTTTTGAAATGAAATTTCAAACCCAAATTTTAAAACACTAATTAGGGTTTAATTTGATATTATTTTCAATAACTTCAAAATTACCCAAAATAGAAGTTTCTCAACTTTTCAAGACTTACAAATTTTATTTAAGGCCCAATTTCTAATTCCTTTTAGTTTTTAAATTTGGGTTTGAGGTCCGTTTTAGGGTTTATAAATGATTTTCTTTTTATTCTCCAATTGGATTTAGATATTTACACACAAACACAAACATTTTCATAATAAATCACTCTAAAGCACCTATGCACAATCACATGATGTAATAAAATTTATTTTAGTGAATGCACAGTAAAAAATGTTTGTACGGGATGATTTGCATGCAATCATGATGACATGGCAGGTTTTAGTTAGAGTAACACCAGGGGTGTTACACATGATGGAACTACAAACACCAAAGATGAAAATATACCAAAACAGAAGCAACCGACGTACAGATCACACACGATGAGACAGGGCATGAATGACCACCACGAGGGGTCGGCCGACCCCTGCCCTTGGTCGGTCGACCCCTGCCCTTGGTCGGCCGATCCACCCCAGTGCCGCCTCGCCGCGAGCTTCGTCCATGGTCAGGTACACACGCTGAACTCCATATCTTCCTGTATGCCGCTCGCTGTTTTGCACTGAATTAAAAATCTTATGATTAAACAACTTTAAAACATGAAAGGATTAACCTGAATAGCCTTGACTTAAGGATAGACACACATAACACTTTTCTTGAAAGTCTTGCTACTGTTGGGAACTTAAAATAGGGACCCCATGTTGCTTAAGTTATTGTGGAATTCGAGATGGTAAGAATAATGAAAGCTTGATTCTTGATATCTAGTTGTTGGAGAATTTTATTTGCAAAATTTAAAACCAATAGCTATGCTTCTCCTTTGTAGTAAAAGCATTTACCTACCAGAGCCAAAAATAGGATAGAATCAACCTTCTACATTTACTACTTGCTATTGCTTTGAGTTTTGTCAAACCGAGTGACCCTTGTTGAGAAATTTATCATGCTCCCAAGATCAAGATCACGTACACTCCACATATATCTGATATTTCTACACTGGAAGTACGCAACAACATGTCTTTCCACCCAAAAATATTTCACTCCGATTGGAGGAAGCACACAAAGAAGTTAGGAATAAATGCTCCAAAGTTCTTGTTATCATCTCTCAAAGTATGCAGAGAAGAGACATGTGGCTATGCAAAATTGTGAGAAGAGAGAAAACAATGGGTACAAAGATGCCCGCCTGAATGGTAAAAACGGACAAGTGTCCGGAATGCTAAAACAATGGGTACTCAGATGCCCGCTTGAAAAAAAAAAGAAAAGAAAGATAGCCCATGTTGTCCTGCAGAAGAAAAAGAGAGAAAATTCTCAAAAAGAGCATAGTAGAATTAGGTTAGCCACCATATATTCCACACACATGCACATCTTGATCTAAGAGTATGACATCTTTCTCCTTGGATCCTTGTTTTGACTTTACAATATATGCAATACAAGTATGTTTTTCGCTTTACCCCTACCTCAGCTCCACATAAGCTTTAGAAGTAGGCAATAGAGAACGCAACATCATCTATGCCTTGGTAAGGATCAACACCACCACATATGAGTGACATGAGAGTACTACAAAGAAGGAGAAGGTAAGCTATGCTTTATTTTAAAAAAAATCAAAAACCTCCAACTACTTGATTGATAGAGGAAGGTGATCAGTTTCTAGCTATTCTATTCTTCAACCGCTCAAAGTTACATGGTAGACACAATGAATCCCACAGTACCGGTATGATTAGGAATGGTGAAATGATGATGTCTAGTCCTAAAGATAAGATCGCTTAATTCCATCCTTTACTCGGGATGAACAAAGATCTAGTGTGGGGGAGCTTGTTGACGGTAGTTATTGTATGATTTTACCAGTCAACCAATCATGAAAAAGGATATAAATGAGAGCCAACACCTAGAATAGGGTTTAAATTGATAGAATTCCACGAGTTTTGATGAATCTGTGTTTTCCAGGGACTATACAGGAAAATAATCAAAGAGGACCCATACTGCAGAGAAAGATACCGAATTACGCCACGGCAGGAGATCAAGAATATTCTAGAGAACAGCAAAGACACGCCTGTCGAAGTGGGAACCACAACACAGAGAGAGGGGGTCGACCGACCCACTGACCAGGTCGGCCGACCTGTCAATGAGGGCTCCCCGCCTCCGCTTCGACGTGGACCCATATCCCGAAATTTCACACAATCTACACTGTCCATTGAAGTTGGTTTGATCCAAGGGCTATGGTTCATCCCACCGGTTTATATAAGGACCCCAGACCCCCCAGGGTTTCATATGATCCAGAGAGAAATCAATCTAGGGTTTCAGAATTCCACCGACATATATATATAGAGTAGAAACCCAAGATAGGATCTAGAGCCAAGCATCAAGTAGAAGATTAGCCTTGTAGTCTTTCCAGATTAGGGCTATTCTTGTTCTAGAAGTGGTGTGATAGTAGAGCTGGAGATAGTTGGAGGAGTTGTTGGCCTGTCGGTGATTGCTATTCGACTTGTACCTGCGGATTCAAGTCCTTCTTTGGGGCTTGTTTTCTGAATATTTCTTCGGAGTTCAACTTCTAATCCAAGTGAGTAACGTTGTTATTATTGTTCTTGAGGTTTACGATTCTTTTGAGTGCTTTAGTCTTGGTAGCTCCTTGATTGAAGCAGTTATTTATAGTTTAAGCGTGGTGCTTAGATTATATTTAGTCGTAAATACCCTATATTGTCCGGATCGGTGGTAGATCGCGAGGGTGACCTAGCCTTGTTGAGTCTTACACAGTCCACCTCCCATCAGTAGGACCGTAGATTTCTTTTACTAAGGAATTTACCCTTTGCTGGTGTATTCCTATAGTAATACCCCTTTCAGAACAATCATATCATATCTTGTGAGGATTAGAACTAGAAGCCTTAGCAATCTCCTATATTACCTATTTTCTCCGTCCTTGATAGCAGCTCAGGGGTTAAGTCTAGATTCTTGTCATCCCGTTTTCCCTGTGGTAAAATATAAATAATGATATCTGTCCACTTGCAGATAATCTTAGTGTTTATTTGTTTGAGTTATCTTATACCAACACCGCCCCGGTGAGCATCGTCCCTCGCGACATCGAGCCGGTATTCGTCAGTCGTTCCTCGTGCTGTCCTGGACCTGCGCCGCCGTGTGCTGGAAGCAGGGAGGGTGAAGGCCCATGTTTGGTTTTGGGTAATTGATGAAACCTAGTTTGCTAATGTTTGCTCTAAGTGTTTCATAAGATTAATTAGCAAACAACAAGATGGAGCAAAGGACCGGGTCGGTGGAGGCCATAAGTGAAGAGCAATGACGGCGTCCATGCAAATGGTGTAAGTCCATCAACAAGAGGAGAAAGCCCTAATGATGGCATCCATGCAAATGGTATAAGTCTATCATCAAAGGTATCCACAAGCTCTATCAAGTGATGAGAGCTCAAGGCAAAGGTATATCCAATAGGAGCTCTTTTGCTTTTGGTGATCAAGACTCTATAGAGAGAGTGATCACATTTAGGATAGATAGCCGTACTATCAAGAGGGGAGAAATCGTTTATGAAATGCGGTTATCAAAGTGCCACTAGGTGTTCATACCTATTGCATATGCATGTAGATGCTAATGACACTAACAAAACCTGTTGAAAACTCTTTGGAAAATGCTAATACACGTGCACTAAAGTGAGAGACACTTTGGAGTGTTAGCGCCTTTGGAAACGGGGTGAAGTTTGAGTGGTAGAGAGAGGCAGGATTCAACGCTTTTCGGTGATATTCCTTTGTAGAAAAGTGCACCGGAAACTTGTCGAAGTCATCCGGTGGCTAACTCTTTGTGATGGTGTGAAAACGTGTGCACCGGACGCTGTGAGCGTCCGGTGCAAACCTCTCGGTTCAGTTCGGTGAAGTTCCTCACCGGACGCGTTGTGAACACTGTTCCAGCATCCGGTGCTTCTGATAGAGTGTGCAGCAGTTGACCGTTGTAGCGTCGGACGTCGAGGAGCATCTGGTGACCCTGCACCGGACGCGTCCGGTGCCATTTGAAGCTCTCTGGATGCTCTATGCATGGACATCAGACACGGGCGTCAGGGCGTCCGGTGTGACGGCTCCGTGTCCGGTGTGAGCACGCGAAGCAGGCGATTTCAAACGGCTAGTACACGTATGGTCAGGCGATACACCGAACAATCACCGGACGCGTTCAGTGTGAACTAAAGGAGCATCCGGTGCCCCCGAAATCAGTGAGTAACGGTTGAATCTTTGAGTGGGGGCTATAAGTAGTGGATTGGCTGGCTTGTGAGACAGCTCTTGCACATTTTCATTGACGCTACAAGCTAGTGAGCCTCTCCGCTCCTCTCTCACATATTCCACTTGATTGAGTTCATCTTTTGGTGAGATTGGAGAGCATCAAGTGCATTGCATGAGTGTGTTCATCTAGAGGCACTTGGTGATTAGTTTTCGCAACGGATTCTCTTGTTACTCTTGGAGTTTGCCAACTCCTAGATGGCTTGGAGCTGCGAGGATCGTTGAGGGGAGTTGGTGATTGTCTCCGCCTCCGATCGATGAAGTTGTAAAGGGTTCTTGAGCCTTTCCCATGGGAGATCGCAATTGGCTACTCTAGTGGATTGTGCGTAGCTTGTGGATCCCCATCTTGTGTTGGTTGTGCGGCACCCTTGAGAAGGGTTTGACGTGTGATGCCAATTAGCGCGTGAACCTCCAAGTGGGTGTATCGCTACAACGAGGAGTAGCTTGCAAGAAAGCAAGTGAACCTCGGTAAAAAATCTTATGTCATCTCTCTACCGAGGATTTCTCTTGTCTATTGTGTTTGATTGCATTGGTATTCATATCATCACCTCACTGGTGGTATAACCATCTCCCTCTCATTTACATTTGAGCATTTACATTCTTGTACTACTTTTGTGTAGCTCTCTTTTGTAGTTGCTCACTTCGGAATAGAGTAAACTAGTGACTTAGCTTCTTGAGTGTGAAACTAGAGACAATAGCCTAGAACGGTTAGGTGGCTTGATTCTTTTAGTAGGCTAGCACAAAATTTGCTTCGCCTATTTAATTGTCTAACCACTTGTCTTAAGTGTTGTTTGTAGAATTTTTATAGGCTATTCACCCCCCTCTATCCATTTAGGACCTTTCTGAGGGGTAGCATCGAAAGTAGAAGAGGAAGAAGCCAAGGACAACACAAAGCTCCCGCAGTCCAAAGTCCATAGCCTCCGTCAGCTGTGACTGTGATGCCATCGCCACGATGGACGGCCTCGCCGTGCCTGGTGATGGTACTGTTGCTGTGGATGCACGACTAGATGGTAGTGCCGCTGCGGCACCCTCATCTTCTCCTTCTGGTCGCTGGCATGGTGATGGCACCCGAGGAGCCATGGGGAATTGCGGCAGCACCCGTCAAGCAGCAATAGCACCCTCGTTTTCTCCTTCCTCAACGACGCTGACACAACGGGGGCGGCGGCCGGAGCTGGGCGCGATGTCGACGGCGGTATAGGCGTGTTGTCGTCAGCGGGTGCGACGCGCCAGCGGAGAGGAGGTAGACACCAAGCGGCAAGGACGCAACGTCCTACAGGCCCACCACTACAAGTTTGTGTCACCTTCTGACTCGCCGAGCACCCAAAATTGGTATCTGGTTTGCCTCATCTATATATTGGAGGGTATTTTTTATATCCAAACCACTATGCATGACCCATATTTGGGTTTGGGTCATGTTGTTGGAGTCAGTCTATGTGAGTCAATATAATATGACTTGAGTAGGACAAGTTGATATATTGATGATTAGCTTGTAAAATAGTGGTTCCGTTCGAAGATATGTAATAGTGATGGATGACATGGTATATTATTGGAAACAAGACTGATCTCTGGTCATAGAATGTGACAAGAAAATGTGGTAGCGGAGGTTGGGATGGTTGGAAGTGACTGAAAGCCCATGTTTGGTTTTGCTAATTGATGAAACCTTGCTTACTAATGCTTGCTCTAACTGTTTCATGTGTTGTATTAGCAAACACCAAGATGGAGCAAGGTGAAGGCCACAACTGAAGGGCTACGACGGTGTCCATGCAAATAGTATAACTCCATTATCAAAGGTGTCCACAAGCTTCATCAAGAGAAGAGAAGGAAGATGGAGAAAAGCTAGGAGCTCAAGGCAAAGGTATAACCAATAGGAGCTTTCTTTTGTTTTTGGTGATCAAGACTCTATAGAGAGAGTGATCATGTTTAGGATAGATAGCCGTACTATTAAGAGGGGAGAACTCACTAGTGAAATACAGTTATCAAAGTGCCACTACATGTTCATACTTCGTGCATATGCATTTAGATGAGTACTTCTTGGTGCGAATGGAAAAGAATGCTAGTATTAACATACCATTGGAGAACACTTTGAAAACGCTAACACACGTACACTAAAGTGAGAGACACTTTGGAGTGTTAGCACGTTTGGAAACAGGATGAAGGTTGAGGGTTAGAGAGAGTCCGGGTCAGCGAATTTTGGAGACGTTACAATGAAGAAACTAGCGTCGGACGCTACTGTCGCTGGTGCATCGGACCATTGCTCTAGGTCCAAGGGCTAACCCTTGACTGCGTTGTTCTACGAGCGTCGGACGCACTGGGAAGAGCGTTGATCTATATGTCCGCGTCTGACGGTTTTAAGAGCTGTGAGAGTCGGGCAGTTGTTGGTAATAATTAAGTGTCACTTGGTAAATTACTTAGCCACCTCTTTTAAACCTATATCTCTTACAATAACTAAGTTGTCATCCCTAGCATAAATATAAGAGACATGTATGGAAACTACCTAGAATAATACTAAGTAGTTATTATGAATACAAGTGACTAAAGAGGGTATAGATAAATAATCAAGTTAAAAGTATCTGCAAGCGCACAGATTAATTATACCATCGTAGCATTTTACCCGAGTATTCCAGGGTTGTCGATTTATATTTTTACCACAAGAAGAAGGTATGGAGCCAGGCATGAGTGGATAGATTCACGATACATTACTTATGAATAGAATCAATCACATAGCACATACTTAAACAGGGGTAAGCCAATAATAAAGATATGGATATTATAATAATAAAGGTTTAGATAACTTTCCAGAGAGGTGTGGACTACTCAAAATTAAAGTCAACCAAAGCATAGGATTACTTAAGAGATTAGATTCTTATGTCATTCCTAATTAATTATGTTATTCATCTACTCTAGCAAATATACAATCATGTATAGCACAATTCACTCTTTATCTATGCATCAGAAACATTATTCAGGAAGAATAAGAACAGAGCAAGTCTACCTTCATAACTTAGTTTTACTCTCTCTACATACGGGGAGTGGACTACAGAGGACTCAACGGGAGTGTCACATCCGTGATCTACCACATGACCCGGCATATAAAGCGCATTCGTAGGCAAATAATATCTAAGCACCATGCCTCTATAATATCTACCACTTAACCCACTCGAGTACTGGATTAAGCGCTTTGCGAACTCATGCATAAACTCATTACCAATCATAACTATATCAAATATACTACTAGAATAAATTAGGAACATAACAAACCGAAACCTAGTATTGAAATAGAAAAAAGTCATAATAAGAGGTAATACTGCAGATTTACCAATCTCTAGTAGACAGGCGATCCAGAATCCTGAGCCGAAGGCTCAACTCTACTTCAATCTACTATCTAGGTCTAAACTAGAACTTTGAGTGTCTAACCCTAATCTCTGGTGGAGAGCTCTTCACTTGATCTAAGATATGAGATCTGAATTATCTGATATGAAACCCTAGAGGGTCTAGGGGTCCTTATATTGGCCGGTGGGATGAACTGTAGCCCTTGAATCAAACCGACTTCGACGGGCGGTGAAGATTGCGTGAAATTTTGGGATGTAGGTCCACGTCGAAGTGCACGTGGAAAGGAGTCCTGACAGGGTCGGCCGACCATGTCAGAGGGTCGACCGACCCTCTGTCTCTGCCAAGTAGGCCCCGCTTCGTCGGGCGTGTCTCTGGTGTTCTGTAGAATGTTCTTGTTCCACTTTCGTGTCAAAATTCGATATTTTGATCTGACATGTGGGTCTCCCTTGGTTCTTTTCTAAGTAACACCCTGCAAAACATAGATTCACCAAAACTCATGGAATTCTGTTAGTTTAATCCCTATTCTATGTTTGAGGATATTTTTATGCCCTTTTTTATGTCTTGCTGATGCTTAAAATTGAACAATAACTACCATTAACAAGCTCCCCTAAGCTTAACATTTGCTCGTCCCTGAGCAAACAATGAATTACTCCTGCACACATGCCTTCATTAAAAATTCTCTACCAAAACAGAGTGACCAATCTAACTTTCAAATTTATCCATATGACCTGCAATCATGGGGCTTTTATTATCACTTAACCTTGAGTAATTGAAAGATAGAACAATCAGTTAAGCACTAGATATCAAATCCATTATTTCACCTCTGTTCTGGGATTTTTGTATTTTCAAAATAAAACTCAGAGTTGCACTTGTATGACCTTCTCTCAAATCTCTCATATATGTGGTATTTGTGGATCCTCACCAAAGCAATAATGTGTATGCTTTCCTTCCTAATACTGATAAGGCTTTTTGTGGAGCTCATAGGTGGGGAAAAATAGTGAACACTTACTTGCAAAGCATTTATTGTAAAGTCAAACATTGGATCCAAAAAGAGTTAAGTCATATAATCAAATCAAGATGTGCATGTGTGTGGTATGAGGGGTGTATATGGTAGCTAATTCTACTTTGCTCCTTGGAGATAGATCTCTCTTTTGAAACTTTGAAACTTATGTTGCAGGACAACATGGGCTAGCTCTTTCTCTCTCTTTTTTCAGGTGGGCATCTAAGTACCCATTGTTTTATGTCATCGGACACTTGTCTATTTTTTCCTCTCAGGCGGGCATCTGAGTACCCATTGTTTTCTCTCACAACTCACACTTTTGCCTAGCCTCATGCCTCTTCTCTGCAACTTTTTATTTTCGAGAGATATTCACTAGAACTTTGGAGCATTTATTTGGGTGGAAATATATGGAATATCTTTGGTGTTTACTCCCAGTGTAGGAGAAAAATATTTTTGGATGGGATGGCATGTTGTGGCGCCTATCCCCAGTGTAGGGATAGTGCCTATGTGGGTGGAGTGTGCGTGATCTTGATTTTAAAAGTATGACAAAGCTCTCATAAGGTATCAACAAAGCTTGATTGAACTCAATGCAAAACAAGCAACATATATGTAAAAGGGTTTTCTATTCTAATCATGATTATGGCTCTGGTAGGAATTTCAGCTTTGGTCATACAAGGAACTCATCATGTTGATTTTAGCATTTTTCAAAATAAAGCATCTGGAATTTAGTGTTATAATGAACTAGACAGATAGTAACTCAAACTTTCTTATATCATGTCTATCAATTATTTAGGCTTAGCTCAAGTATGCTCCCATAGATTTCCCACAGATTTCAAGTTTCAGAATAAATTCTCAAGTCAAATTAATAACTCAATAGTAGGAAAAATTTTAATTTAAGCATGGCACTAGAGTAACTATCATCTAGGTTCAGATTCTCAAAGTTCCTTTATTCTCACACACAAACTAAACCAAATGAACTAAAACAAACTAAAGCAAACTACTAGCACACAAATTTAAAAACAAAGCGGGTCGAGATGACTTACCTGGTCATGCGGGGGTCCTCCCCCAAGCTAGTTGTTGGTGCAGCCTCACTGGTACGGTGGTCGAATGTGGAAGTGGGTGAAAAGCGCCTCCCAGTTGTTGTCGTGCACTGCCTGGTGCAGCTGGATCTGGTCCTGGGCTTGTATGAGGGCATTCTGCGTCTCCTCAATCCTGCCCAGCTACATGCGAAGCTTGTGGCGGTCCTGCTGGTACTCGTGGTAGCTGGGCCGGAGTAGGAAGCACGTCCGGGCTGATGGTGCACTCCTCCAGATGTCTCCTCCTGCATATCAAACTGACCACTACCTTGCTGGTAATGGCCGTAGTAGCCGTGCTGCCACTGGGTGCTGCTCGCTTGCTGTCGGATCCCTCCGAGTGTGTGGACGGGGTCGCCTCCCACGGGTTATTAAAACCACGTGAGGTGCCCGTATGGTCGAACGTCTGGTAGCCAGTGTATGCTGGCCCCTGTGGAGTCGGGTCTGTGCCATAGTATCTTTGCGGTATCTGGTCCAGGAGTGCTGATGCTCTCCTGCCGACAGTGGCCCTGCTTGGCAAAACAATAAAAGAAGGTGCAGCGTACAATCCGAGTCCCGAGTTAGGCAACGGGATCTCGGCTGCATCGCCACGATAAATCATAGTAATGGGAATGTTGTTCTTCCCTCCTTTTATTATTTGAGCATGTCTGAAATGTTCAAAGGTAATCTCAGGCCGGTCTTCAGTTATAAAGTCAAGAGTGGCATTTTCTAGAAGACCCAAACTGCTGGCAAGTCGAGTTACCAAAGAGGTATACTCGATGTGCCCAAACTTCTGCTCAAAAGTTTTGATCCAATGTTCTACCAAGGCATAAACAGGTGAGACTTTCCTACGTCTAGCCATGGCAAACAAAATATGCAAATCCTCGATCCTAACAATGCAAACATCATCCCTAGGAAAAAGTGTAGTTCCTAGCCAGCGATGCATGAAGCGCAAAGTAGGCCGCTGAATGGAGTTGGTAACAGTATGTCTATAGCTATTCTCATCAGTTATCTCTTTCCAAAATTTAGCTCTATCAAATTCAGGCAAAGCGACATCCATGTCTATCACACATTCCGAATTAAAACCAACGTGTTGTCTAAGTTCTTTCCATGTTAATGAAATTTCCTTATTAAACAGACGGAAAGAAACTCCATTATTTTTAGCTTTAAGAGTGCAAAGAAATTTGGTAGTGAGAAGCTTGCTACCCGGCTCAGTCATTTGCTAAAAAATTTCCCAACCAATCTGCTGAAAGATAAGGGGGAATTCGGTGTCCATACCTGTATCGTGGAGAAGGTCATCGTTGAAGACACTCATCAGTGTGAACGGGAGGTTCTTAATGGTGTTGAACCTGGCCTTCTCGGAGTGTCGCAGCTTCAAATGCTTCTCATCAGTGAGGATGACAGTGGGTGTTGTAGGCAACTCCTGGGACAGGGAGTCAACATTCATATCCGAACCGTCAGATGAACGGCTACGGGTAGAGTGCGACGATCCCGCACGAGAGAGCTTCTTCTTGAACCAACTCATACCTGCAAAACATTAGTGCACACCATAAAAGAAAACATGCACAAGGGGGTTAGCACAAGAAAATGTTAGAGGTTAGCCGTCCAGAAGTTAGTCGTTCAAAGGTTAGTCGTTCAAGTTGATCAAAGTTTTAAGCTCAAATTTGAGGCGACTTTCTACTTTGATTTTAGTTGGACAGCATCTCCTCTAAGTGCTATGTTTTTCACTCGGAAAATCAGCAGAACTTCTATGCGCATAGGCTTCACTCTAGGGCTCTCTCTACTCTTCTAAATGAAGAGCTAGCTATCTCTCAAACTCTTTGAATGGAATTATAGGCGAAAGGGGTGCTCTCGGGTTTGAGATGGTGCAAATGAAGAGCCGAGAACTTGGGATTTTATAGAGGGGGAGAGGGCAGGTCGAGCGACCTGGCCATGGGGTCGGCCGACCCTACCTGGTGTCCTCTTGCTCTCTCCTTTCTCATGGGTGCTCCTTGCTTCAATCCAAAGCATGTGAATGCACCGTGGTGTCTAATGGCTAGTTCCTCAAAGTGGAGAATGGGTGTGATAGGGTTGATGAAAAAGAATGGATGGTAGTGAATAATGGTGGATGATAATGGAGGTGATAATGTAGGTGGAGGTGATGGGTGTGATAGGTGTGGAACCCATGTGTGTCCCGTATTCTACCGTAGACAAATACCATGCAAATACAAACTATGAAAAAAATAATACTTTTTATGAAACTATAAAATGCAAGGAATTGAAATATGAAATTTTTATAATTTTCTGACTCTATGGTGAAATAACTCTACCAGGAGTTTTTACGCTCCTGGAAAACCTATATGAGACTCTAATATTACTATGCAAATTTTTATTTTGTTTATTTATAATGCATATGCAGGAAATAAATGCGGGTAAATACCAAGTTACCTCTCGGCGAAGGTTCGGGATTTTCTCGTCCGCCGAATCGGACTTCTTCTAGCTCAGTTGGTGGGTGAATTCTCCAATCCGGGAGATGGTGATCCAGCTGGTTCATCCTTTCCATCCACCATATTTGCAGTGAGTTGTTGTTCTGGTCTTGGTCAGAAAGCAAACCGCTCTTCTTTCCCGTTTATATTGAATCTGATTTCTCCTGCCCCGACATCAATGTGAGCATTGGCTGTGCTCAAGAAAGGTCTCCCAAGGATGAGGGATACTTTTGAGTCTGGTTGCATGTCTAGGACCACAAAATCTACTGGCAGGAAAAAGTCTCTTATCTTTACTGAAATGTTCTACTGCAATTCTCCTCGGGGTAGCAAATTGATTGATCTGCCAGTTGAATGCACATTGATGTGGGTTCCAGGGTGGAATATCTGAGTTTTTCAAAGACCAATTTAGGCATAACATTGACACTTGCTCCAAGATCGCATAGTGCATTGTTGAAGTATTGTTCTCTGATCAAGCAATTGATAGTGAGGCATCCTGGATCTTTCTTCTTTTCCGGTGCTGTATTGAGGATAGCCGCACTACATTCTTCTGTCAGCTTGATGACTTCGGTGGATGGCAGAGATCTCTTCTTGTTGAGGATGTCTCTGATGTATCTTGCATAAGTGGGGATTTGAAGGGCATCCAATAGTGGTATGTTGACATATAGCTTCTGGATGACTTCAATGAATCTGCCGAACTGCTCATCTTGTTGATTCTTTCGGATTCTTCGCGGGAATGGTAGGAAGTTTACGTCATGAAAATCTTGTTTCATTTCATGCTCTTGTGGTACAACTTCTTCCACTTCTACGTCTCTCTTTTCTTCTGGTTATACTGGTGCTGCCGGTACCCTAGTTGTTCCTCGTGGATGTGTTCCTTTTGGATATGGGGGATCTTGGGTTGATTCGCCACCTCTCATACTTATGGCTTTAACCTGTTCATGGTTAGTGGCAAAAGGCAATGCAGCAGACAACTGTGCTATTTGTGATTCTATCTTTTTATTATAAACAGGTTGATCTTTGATAGCAGAAGAAAAGTTATCCATTTTAATATTTATACTTTCCAAGATTTTATCATTAGAAGCAAGTTTTTTAGCAATATGATCATTAATCTTAGCTTGTTCTAATATCAAATCTCTCAAGGATGGTTGTTTAAGATAGTTACCTAGGTACTTACCTTGGTTGGATTGTTGTTGTTGATTCCATCCTTGCTTCTGTTGACTTGGAGTAGAGTTGTTGAGAATGAAGTTGATGTCTTCTTGCGGTGGATCAAACTTCACTCCTAAGTACTCTCTCCATTTGTTCTGTATGTTGAATGTATCTTGAATAGCTTGATGATCCTTCTTATAGTCGTCCCGCTGTGCGAGCCAACCTAATAGTACCTCCATCTTGGTTGATAATGCACACAGTTCTTCGGTTGTCCCCTCACTCTGATGACAATGTTGGGTATTGTCATGGGTCTAGCTTTGATTTCTTGCTATTTTCTCCATAATTGCTTCAGCTTCCCCAGAGTGAGTGACAAGAATGATCCTTCAGTAGTTGCATCAAGTTGGTTACAACTCCTTTGAGTTAATCCACGGTAGAAACCTTGTAGGAGTAACCAATCTTCTATTCCATGATGGAGACAATCTGAGATGTATTCTTGATAGCGCTCCCATGTTTCTGAAATGGTTTCTTCTTTTTGCTGCTGAAAGTCGGTAATTTTTCCTCTTAAGGCATTGGTTTTGCCTATTGGGAAAAACTTTTCTACGAAGGCCTTAGAACACTTTGTCCATGTGTTGATATGATATTTGTTGGTGTAGAACCACTGCTTCCCTCTTCCCAAGAGTGAAAATGGGAACAAGCGGAGTAGTATGATGTCTTGAGCAATGTTCTTGATGGTGATGGTGCTACTAATCTCCAGAAAGTTCTGAAGATGAGCACTTGCATCTTCATGTGCCTTTCCACTAAATGATATAGCTTGAACCATGTTGATGAGGCTTGGCTTGAGGTCAAACTCTAAGTTATCGGTGTTGAGTGCTGGTCCGGTGCAGATGTTCTTGGTGCTTGGTGTAGCGAACTCTCGCAATGTTTTCTCAGCCATGGCTTCAGGAACTTGGTGTTAGCTTCTTCTTGCGCTGATTTGATTCGGATGATTGAAGTTGATTGAATCCTGTAATACCCTGCATGAAATGTAGACAAGAAAAACAAGGGGTAATTCTGTAAAAGCAGAGGTACTAGGTATGGTTCCATCACTAAGTATGTACTTGATCTTTTTCTCAAATGCCTTTCTGTTACTTCTCCCCGGCAACGATGCCAAAAATGTTTGTTGGTAATAATTAAGTGTCACTTGGTAAATTACTTAGTCACCTCTTTTAAACCTATATCTCTTATAATAACTAAGTTGTCATCCCGAGCATAAATATAAGAGACATGTATGGAAACTACACAGAATAATACTAAGCAGTTATTATGAATGCAAGTGACTAAAGAGAGTATAGATAAATAATCAAGTTAAAAGTATCTACAAGCGCACAGATTAATTATACCATTGTAGTATTTTATCCGAGTATTCCAGGGTTGTCGATTTATATTTTTACCACAGGGAGAAGGTATGGAGCCAGGCATGAGTGGATAGATTCAAGATACATTACTTATGAATAGAATCAATCACATAGCACATACTTAAACAGGGGTCAGCCAATAATAAAGATATGGATATTATAATAATAAAGGCTTAGATAACTTTCCAGAGAGGTGTGGACTACTCAAAATTAAAGTCAACCAAAGCATAGGATTACTTAAGAGATCAGATTCTTATGTCATTCCTAATTAATTATGTTATTCATCTACTCTAGCAAATATACAATCATGTACAGCACAATTGACTCTTTATCTATGCATCAGAAACATTATTCAGGAAGAACCAGAACAGAGCAAGTCTACCTTCATAACTTAGATCTACTCTCTCTACATACGGGGAGTAGACTACAAAGGACTCAACGTGAGTGTCACATCCGTGATCTACCACATGACCCAGCATATAAAGCGCATTCGCAGGCAAATAATATCTAAGCACCATGCCTCTATAATATCTACCACTTAACCCACTCGAGTATTGGATTAAGCGCTTTGCGAACTCATGCATAAACTCATTACCAATCATAACTATATCAAATATGCTACTAGAATAAACTAGGAACATAACAAACTGAAACATAGTATTGAAATAGCATAAAGTCATAATAAGAGGTAATACAACAGATTTACCAATCTCTAGTAGACAGGCGATCCAGAATCCTGAGCTGAAGGCTCAACTCTACTTCAATCTACTATCTAGGTCTAAACTAGAACTTTGAGTGTCTAACTCTAATCTCTGGTGGAGGGCTCTTCACTTGATCTAAGATATGAGATCTGAATTATCTGATATGAAACCCTGGAGGGTCTAGGGGTCCTTATATAGGCCGGTGGGATGAACTGTAGCCCTTGGATCAAACCGACTTCGACGGGCGGTGAAGATTGCGTGAAATTTTGGGATGTAGGTCCACGTCGAAGTGCACGTGGAAAGGAGTCCTGACAGGGTCGGCCGACCACCCTCTGTCTCTGCCAAGTAGGCCCCGCTTCGTCGGGCGTGTCTCTGGTGTTCTCTAGAATGTTCTTGTTCCACTTTCGTGTCAAAATTCGATATTTTGATCTGACATGTGGGTCTCCCTTGGTTCTTTTCTAAGTAACACCCTGCAAAACACAGATTCACCAAAACTCGTGGAATTCTATCAGTTTAATCCCTATTCTATGTTTGAGGATGTTTTTATGCCCTTTTTCATGTCTTGTTGATGCTTAAAATTGAGCAATAACTACCATCAACAACAGTCCGAGAGTCATCGAACGCTGAGCGACAGACCATTTCTTGTTTGTTCGATGGTGCAGCGCGGTGATAGAGTGCTTGAGCAATGACACATGGCGAGCTGAGAGGCGTCAGACTCTAGTGGTTTAGTCCGACAGTGAGCGTTGGACTCCGTCCAATGGTGTCTCATGCTCTCGGGAGCTCTATGGAAACGTCGGATGTTGGGGTTCGTTAGTCCGATGGGTTGAGTGTCCTGATAGTGACGAGTTGGAACGAGCAACTAGCCGTTAAGATCCAACGATCGACTTCAAATGGCTTGAGACATGTGGCGCGGATCCAGGGCGTTGACCGTGGACATTAGTCTGACGTTGGAACGTGCGAGCGTCCGACGGTTCCGTCCAACGCCACACAGAGTGGCCCAACGGCTATGTCCTTGAGAGCGGACTATGTATAGTTGGGCTGCTGGCTTGGGGAGGCTCTCTTGGCCATTTTTAATTGACATAGTGAAATATCCTTGATTTTTCACGAAGGGAAAATCCACAGAATGAGTTATAACGCGATCAAATCAAAGTTTGATTCCATCACATTATCATATATCAGTTGAAATCACAGTCATACAGCGTATGATTACAAGCTTTCACTCTGATGATCCAAGGCATACAGCGTATGATTACCAAAAGCCCATGGCAAAAGATTTTAAAACGGTTTAAATTTCTAAAATTCTTTCTTTCAAAAGTCACCAATACCTATGTTGATTTCAAAATTTTGGGATGTAACCCTCTCCTCTATGAGTTGTGGAATAAAAAGAATTTAAAAATGAGTTTCAAAAGAATGATCTTCTAAACCATTTAAAAAGGATTTCCCAAAGGCTCGTTTCTCCCTCTAGCCTGGAATATCAACCGATCCCAGTACCTCGATGGGATAAGTCGTTCCTGACCTACGGTACCGCTACGGAACTTGGGGCCCCATGTGTGATGCATCCACGTGGCTTGCCGCCGGGCGTATGTAGGTAACGTGGCACGATCGTGACCGCCCCCAAATAGTATCTGGGTACGATTGAATTTCCAAGTCGGACTCTATTAAAAATCTTTTGCAAAGGAAAAATCGAGTTTGTGAAAAGCTACCCCTGCGAAAACCAATTTGATTTAAAAAGGTTCAAAACCCCTCTCAAAACTCGTCTTGTTATAAAAATAGATTCATTTTAAACATTTATGAATGCGGATCTTCCCCGTTTTAAAAGGAAAACTAAATTGCAAAAGAAATGTTTTGCGGCATGTTATTCAAAACCTTTCGCGTGAGTTTCTAGAAATTTTTGGAAAAAAAAACCTATTTCTATTTAAAAAGGCATTTTCAAAAGGCTTATGAATAGATAACAATTCAAACACTTTTGAAATAGCCTACAAATTTACACGCTATCCGGTTTCCAAAACACCGCGAATAATTTCAACAGGGACTTGTTATCAAAGTAAGAGCTATAGGTATTAAAACTTACCTCTACCCTGATTTGATTCATAAAATGAATAAAAAGGTCTTCCGTAAAAATAAGTTATACGAAATACTTCTCCCTTTTAGATCATCATTCCCTCCTTTCCAAAATGGGCTTCACGAAAACAGTATTGTCAAAACTCTCTTCAAAATTTTTACTTGCAAATCCCATGCATTGGAACATACCTTCCACCAACACTAACACCTAAATCTCGAGGACGAGATTCCTGTAAGGGGGTGGACTGTAACAACCTGGGTTTTCGGTAAACCAAAAATACGAACTTTTAAAAAAAATTCTTGCAAATGTGTGAAGCATGTAGTTCTAGGACGAAACCAAGACTAATCACTAACAAATCGTTGCACACATATAGAGATTGCTTGTAAGAGTTTGCCGGAGTTTCCTTTCATGATCTAGGGTTTTGAGTCGGAGAGCACAAGTCCATAGCAAATCCTCATCGATTCCCTTTTCGAGCGTGTCTCGAACCACCTGAGTTTCCTCTTCTTGGAATCCAACCGAACCCTCCCCTCTGATCTAATCCAAAAATTCCACCGTCAAATACTTTCTAACCACTCTAGAATCATCCTACTTAAACTTTTCCGCTGTGTTGTTTCAAATTCTGCAACAGCTCTGTTCTGACCATCTTTTGAATCTATCCCGAGTCACAAAATCAAGAATCAAATAATCATTTCTCTCTCTCCTCTCAAACTTCCTTAATTCTATCACCAATTTCCAATCTGACTTTTTCCCCAAATTATTATGGATCTCTCTCAAAGTTTAGCTAAATGATAGAAGGGAAAAATTCCTTCCTACTGCATCAAACCCAGCCCACCTCTTCGTCTGCGGCCTACCCGGCTTCCGCAGCCTAGCAGCTCCTCCCCTTGGCCCACTCACGCATGTCCTCGCTGCTCCGGCCCAGCTCGAGCAGGCCCAGCGCGCCTCTCCCTTTCCCTTGGCCCGTTCACGCGCACAAGTCCCAGCTAGCCCAAGGCCCAACCGCCGCTCCACACCCCCCCGAACCCTAGCGCGGGCAGAGTCGCCCCTGTCTCCCAGCGCCGCCGCCATCGCTAGCTCGCGCAGCGCGCGCGCACGGGGCCCGCGCCCCAAGATTCGCGACGCGTGGACGCAGCACGCCATACGAGGATCGCCGCCGTCCATCCTTTCAGAGCCCTAAACGCGCTCCTATAAAAACAGAACCGCGGCACTGTTCCTCTTCTCCTCCAGCCACCGCCGCTCTCTGCTTGCTCGCCTCGCTGCCCCACCTCCCCACGCGGCACACCGAGCCGCCCCACCGCGCCACCGGCCGAGTCGGCCATGACTACAACAGCACCGCAGCCGGCCTCGGCTCCACGCCACCACGACGTGGCCTGGGACCTCGCCACCACTACGCCTGCGGCAGCTAGCAGCGAGGCATGACCGTGCTCGTGGGCACCGCCGTTGCCACCAGTCCGGCTGTGCTCTGCGTGCCTCGACGACAAAGTACGCCGACGTCTACTTTAAACGACCTCGATTTCCATGAAGGGAAATCCACAGGCTCGAATTGTAACTCAAAAGATTGCTTGGGATAATCCATGAATTTACCCATATCTCAGTTCATACCAGGATCCATACAACGGTAATTAAGTCTTACATAAACATTTATTACATCGCCACATTGGCGGAATCAACATCCAAAGAAGCTTTGGAGATGCGGAAGCGATTCATCCTTCATGGCCAACTTGAGTGTAGCAGGTGACCCTATTCCTCATCATCATCTCCCTCGAAGTCGTACTCATTCTTGTCACCTGACAGCAAATTTATCAGTACGATTTGTACTGGCCACGGAGCCCACCTATGCAGCATTTGCTTTGTGGAAAGTGGATGCAAGGCTATTCAAGCAGACCTATAGGCTGAGGTTTCCTATGCAGCTGTAATCAATGTTTAAGTAAGTCAAGTTTTATCTCCAATTAACACCATCATCCCCTTCCCATCACCACATCTCACATACCCACACCTCACGCTCATTCGACAGGCCCAACTCCCTCTCGGGCCTATCTCAGCGGCACACTACCACAACGGGTACACTGCCGGAAGGCATTATCCAGGGGGAGAAAAGAATAATCACTCACTACACCAGAAGAAGGCTACAGGAAAGGTCCATAGCCGACGAGTCGGCGTATGTATCGATCGATCAACCAAACACTCTGCAGAGGTTCTACCGCTCACTAGATTAGCCATCATAGATGTCGCGCAAACACCTAGGCAGAATTCCGGGTGCTTGCTTGCCTAGGTCGATGCCACCCTACCACTCAGCCCTGGGATATTCCGGATCCAACACCTTCACGCTGAGACTGGGAGACGCAGCACCGGGCCCCATCAGTGGTACTGCGCATCTAGGACGGTACGGGAATTCCACCATCCGTCACCATCCACCCTTATCACCTCACAACCTAGCAGTAGTGGCACCGCCCTATCAAGTAGTCCAGCCGTCTCCCGCCCATCAGAAGCGAGTGAGAAGTAGAGGATTCCTATAGTCTGAGTACCAGCAGATCCTAGGGTGACCAAGCAGGCATCTTCACTTAGGGGATACTCTCCCCGTGCCATCACAGCACCTCCGCTCACGGGTTTCAAACCACAAAGGATATCCCACCCGGAACCACCTCGTACACCATTTACCCGCCACAGGTATCTCACGTGGGGATGCCCAGGTTGCACCCCCGGCACAACTTGCCCCTCGGGCTCGTCTCATATCCCACTTGGTCGACTTGACTCCCTCACCACGCACCCAAGACACACGCAGCACGCTCTCCCTGTGGTTATAATCAAGTTCTCATATAAACCGTTCCAATTCCACCACTTAGCAAACAGTAAATAGCAGTAGTGGAAGAGTAACAAAATAAGCAGCAGCTAACCTATCAGCGGGTAGTAGGATAAAGTTTAATCAAGGTAGGGAAAAACAATAATTCTACCATGCAACTTATGCAGATATACATGTGATCATAACGCAATGGCATAAATAATCATTAGCAATGCGTAATAGGAGCTAAGGATTTGGTGAGACGTGGCACCTTCGTAGTCATCTCCTACCTCCTGAAGGTACTCGTGGTCGTCTTCCTCAGTCAGATTCTCCTCCGGCTCTGAAATCGAACACGAAATAGTCGCGTCAGCGACTCCTATAGAGTATTTCAGAAAGATCTAATAAAATAAAGAACCAAATGCACACAAACATAGTCTGAGATTGTAGATCTCATTTTTCTGAGAATTTTGATATATGGTGCGCAATTTTTGGACAACGTTTGAATAAGTTATGAATTTTCGAAGATTATCCTATTTTCTGAAAATGGAAAAATGGCCGATTAATCAGGGGGTGACACGTGGCAGCTTCTGATTGGTCAGGCACTGTTCACATTGACCAGGTCAACGGTCCGGCTAGCACTGGTCTGCTGACGTCAGCATGACGTCATTGCTGACGTCAGCGTTGACCAAGTCAACGGCGTCTGGCCAGCGGGGTCGGGTGACGTCACGGTGACGTCATCATGACGTCACCTGCCCAGACACGCGTCAGCACGTGGTCGTGCCACGCGGCGCGCCTGGCCCGCGGTGCGGCTCGGCGCACAGCACCTGGTCCACGGTGGACCCGCGGCTTGGTGTCCAGTGCACCGTTCTCACGGGTGCACGTGGACCACGTCCATTCCTCTCTCTTCTCTCTTCGGCTTACGGTGGACCGGGTCTGTGGAGGTGGCGCTGCGGGTGAGTTGTGCACCTAGCTGAACGCCTGTGCCCACGTCAGCGCGCACCAAGTGTTCGACGTGAGTTCCCAGAGGGTCGCCGGCGGCGGTCGAGCTTGGCGGTGGTTCGGCTAATGCGGCGGCGGCCAAAAATGGCTCAGTTGGTTTTTCGCCGATCTAGGTGAAGTGGTTAAGAGAGATCAAAGGGGCGATTTGTGGCCCCAGCCATGGTTCTTCAGTGCTCCGGCCATCGGCGGCGATGTCGCCGCGACTGTGAGGTTCCGGCGGGGCTAAGAAGGTCCTCTAGGAGATGTATACGCCTCCAGGGTCTATGGCGATGGTATACCAACTGCCAATTTTGGCTACCGAGGTTCCCAAGGTGCTCGGTTCTGGCGGCGGCGTGTCACCGACGACGGCGGAAGGCGGCAACGCGGCTACGACCATGTCTTGGTTCAATCGAACACGGTCCTGTCAAATTGGTGAGGCCAGAGCAGGCATACAACACTCCAGTGGCGAACTTTAGTCATGGCATGGCCCTCTTTTGGCGACGGCTCACGGCGGCGCTCCGGTAAGGTCGCGGCGCACGCGGCCGAGGCGATTCGGGTGGTTCCGGCTTCAATCCCGCGAGGCGGGTTCGTTCGCGAGGTCTCAGTGTACCATCTTAGGCTCCCTCCTACCGCGCGAGATACTCAGCTAGGCCCTGAACGGACTTCGCCGCGCCAGAACGTGCCATGGTGAGCACGTCTTCCCGCGAGCAGCGTCGTGCTGCGCTCCGGGGCCATGGATGGTCGGTCTTCGCGAATCAGGCTAGTCCGACGTGCCCGTGGAGCTAGTGGTCACGCCGATGGGTGGCAGGACGATGCTACTGGCTTAGGTGCTCGGGAACGCCGACGAGACGGCGGCGCTCCGAACGCCCATGACTGCGGTGCCCGTCGAAGTCACTCCAGTGTCTATGCGCGTCACCCGTTTGGCTTGGCAGGTCTCGTGTGCGTGTGTGCGCGGTGTTCCAGGGTCAGAATCGACCCGTGGCCTACAGCGCTCGTGAAGCCGAGCGCCATGACCGGTAGCATGGCGAGGTTGGATGAGGTGCTCAGTGGCTCACCGTGGGGCTGGTGAGGTAAGGATGGCGGTGCAGTGACGAGGTGACGCTGTGCAGAGTGATCGCAGTGCCGTGCCGCTCCTCGTCCGCAGCTCGGGCTTCCCCTCCGTGTCCGGCTCCGGCGTGCTCCGCGGCGGCGGCGCTCCGGCAGCTCCTCCTTCTCTGCTCCGCCCTCCTTTCTTCTCCCTCTCTCACACGGTGTGGTGTTGTGGCGTAGTTGGTGCCACCAGAGGCGGCGGCGAGTGGGATGGGGCTTGGGCTCCGAGAGGGAGGTCCTTATATACCACCGAGCTCGGTTCGATCCATGGCGAGCGGCGGAGATCCACCGAGCGGCATCCAAGGGTCGTGGTGACGTGAGGCTAGGGTTGGCGTGCTCTCGACGCGGACTTGGTCACCAAGGCGAGGGGACAGGCAAGGGACAGGGTTGCCAGAGCGTGGCGTTGTCGGCTCCTGTACAGGCTCATGCTTTTCGCGTGAGCGCCGCGGCGGAGAAGAAGAACAGGGCGAGCGCGCTGACGGGTGGGGTCGGGCTGGCAGCGGCTGCGAATGGCGCTGCGCGCGTGGGTGCCCGAGCTGCGCGCGCGCGGTGGTTTGGGCTGCGAGATGGCTGGCCTAGCTACGGCGTGGTCGCGCGGGTGAGGTATAGAGGAGAAGGCCGGGCTGGTTTGGGCTGACAGGCTGGTGTTGGGCCGGTTCTGCTCTCCCTCTTTTCTCTTCTTCTTTTTCTTTTTTCCTTTTTCTATTTTCACTCAAGTGTATAAATACATATATTGCCTACTTTTAAATATTGTGTAAATACAAACATGAATTGCAATAAATTCCAAATGTGATGCATAAGTTATTATTCTATGTGAATGGAATTAAAATGCAAGTTATACACTTCTTTATTTACCAAATGCATAATGAAACATATATGCTTGCACAAGAAAAATGGGTTTTCATAATAAATGAATGAAAAATTTAAATTGGTTGGGATTTTTTTGGTGTTTGGATTTTAGGGTTGTTACACTACTCTGACGACCGCGGCTTCTGCGCCACCCCGACCTCGCCACGATGAGCCACCTCACACCGAGCCTCGCCACTGTGCTACACCACGACATGGACGTGGCCGTACCAGCGCCTCGCTGTGTCCCAGCCGCGACGAGCCCGCAATTTCTTGACCCTCATGACGCCAGAGCCAACCAGCGCCGCTGTCCTACCACCGCTGCAGTGGAGCCGTACTTTCGTTCCTCCTCGTCGAGCTACTGAAGTCGTGCTTCGGAGTACCATCTTCTCTACTTGCCGGTGAGCGTCCAATGACCCTAGCTCCTGCCTTTCATCTTGCTACTGTCCTAGACTGACACGGCCTTTGTGCCATCGGATGCCCCTGCAGGAAGTACAGCATACACCAGCCCGGCTTGCACTCCACACTGCATGTTTGATGCAACCGGTGAGCCACCACAAAACCAAGCTTCCGCCCAAACCGCCCCATGATGAAGTCTGAGCCTGACTTTGACCTTCGTGCCGTGTTCTACCACTGCTGCAGGAAAGCGGCCACCCTACAGAACCTGTCGTCGGAGCCCACCCCGTTCACACGCTGCCAGCAACGAGCCCAACCCGCATCAAGCGACCTACCGTCCGCAAGCCCTCGGTGAGCTGACCAAAGACCCGACCCTTCCAACCCCTGCTGCCGGCAAGATGCCGATGAACCTTCCGCCTTCACCCCCTACCTACCTGCTGCCGGCCCAAGGCCGATGATCCCTCCATGTGTCCAGCCTTCGAGCCATGTCTTCTGCAGGGACCTCGTCGACCGTGCAAAGCTAGCGTTAGAAGGCATGATGCACACGCGCACTTGCCGTGACCTTTTGTGGCATTCACGCACATCGGACTAGACCTAGCCAACCGGATGAAAGACCATGAACACTTAGAACAACCATGACGAGCATTTCCGTCGCGTGCACCCGGGGCGCCACCATCTCGATGGTGTTCCCGCGTGTTGTAGCTACTCAACCATGACGGGCATTGCCGTCGCGTACACCTTGCCATTCGACATCGGCCTTCGTGCTATAATTCCATGCCTTGTTGGGAACCCAGCCATGCTCCGCCACCTCCTGGCCACTTGACGCCACCTCCCGCCAGCCTCCGGCCAGCCATAGCCTCAGCCCCGCCCGGCCAGCCGCGGCCAGCAAGCAGCCAGCCCACAGCTAGCCGCAGCCGGCCAGAAGCTACTAGCAGCTGGCCGAGAGGAGCTGGAACATGTAGCAGCAAGCCTCGCCACTCTCCTTTGACACCGACCCTATCCGGCCTTCGTGCCGTTGCCCCGTTGCCAGATCTTAAGACCCCATAGATGATGCTGGACTGTTGGAGAGCCTAAAATAATAGATGATGTTGGACTGTTGAAAAGCCCAATCGATAGATAATGTTAGACGGTTGAAAATCCAAAGTGATATACGACACTGGACTATTGAAGAGCCCCTCCTCTTACTTCTTGTACGATCTGTCCATTCATAAATCTGTTGTACCCTATCCTTACGACCTATCTCTTGTACCCTATCCTTACACTCTATCTGTACATGTATTTGTAATACAGGATTCATCCATCATAATGCTATGGAAATGTGCTACTCCACTGTCTTGTTGAGTCGTGTCTTTGGATCTTATTGCTGGTTATCCTTGTTGTCTGTCCGTGTGCCGTGCCTTCGAGCCGGCTGAGGGATCGTACCTCGTTCGGACGTTGCGATCGCGGGATCCGTCCTGCCATGACCGTAATGCCGGGTGTAACTCGACCTCTCGTTGGTGTAGCTTATGGCCGCGAGCACACCTCGCCATGACCATGAAGCTATACCCCATTCTCTGTTCTTGATTCTTCGTGCTCAGACCCTCGTATGCTTGTACCCTATGCGACCGTTGTATTCCTTCGATTCTCGCGGTGACAACCGCACCACTACGAATTCGGGAAATGACTTAGTGCCAGTGCACCCAGGTCGTGGTACCCTACTGAGTGGTTTGGGCACTTGCGTCTTTTACATGTCGCTCTCTTCTGATGCCCCGTCTATTCCATGGCGTGCGTGTTGGAAGAAGTAGACCACTGCCTTATTATGTTCCTCGCTCTTCGTTTCCATATAGCCCGCTCTGTTCGATCTCGTCTTGTTCATGGCGATTGGATCAAAGATCAGACTAGCTCCTTTTTAGTTAGCGAAGCTATGGTCTATATCAAGATCTTGGATCTATGTGAGTTGACTCGATCGACCGCTTAAAACCATCTTCACTGAAGGTGTGACTGAGAATATGATATGGATGTGCCTAGCTAACTCCTCTCTCTCCCTCTCTTGATTCTGGGTGTTTAAGCACTTGTATGATTGTACCCGTTTGAATCACAGCCTTGGTACCCTACAAGTGGATTAAACACTCGCACTATTTTGTGCAACATTCATTATTGGTAATTCCTTGTTCTTCCCTTCTGATCGGGCCGTCCTCCGATCCCCGTCTTCTCCGTGGCGTTCGGATCGAAAGATTGTGAGCCGTGGTGTTTGCTATGGATCAGCTCTAGCCTAAACCATTTATTATAAAGCCATATTGGCTTGGCCGTGACACAAGCTTGTGCATAGCAAACCCCACTCTTAATTTCTCTTTGGCCCGATGAAATTGGACATACGCCGAGAGGGCCAAGTCGTGTACCTTTTAATATTTCTCCTGTATTAATGGATCTTCCCGCGTCCCGTCGTCTTTTGGTGTATTGGGTGTTTTCTTGCCTTGTATTGCTTCAGGAGTAGCCGTTTCCGGATTAGCGACGATCGGGTTGAGACCCACTGGAGGAGGAGAGCATGGGCGACGACAGGAACCATGGAGAGAAGTCATCCTGGAGGAGGTAGCCCAGCAGAATGACTACACTAACTGAGGAGTGCTCATACCACTACTTCCTCGACAACGCAGGTGTCATGGCAGCACCTTCTTTTAGAGAATCCTATTAGACATTGCATATTTAGAATTGCTAGCGCTTTACATTTACTCCTTTGCTAGTATATGATGCATACTACTACCTAAGCTGTTATTACCCTGCTTGCAAACACTCTACCATGCTACCTAGCTTCGCGCTCACACTCTCTTATATATATATTTACCTGCTTTCTTGCATATTACATCACCATATTTATTAACTCTACTCGCATTGTATCTGTGATGTGATGCTGGTGGTGAACCTCTGGGAATGGTTTGGTTTGGGATGCCAGACTGGTGGACTATGAGCAGTGCTGCGTGTGTCTTGGGTGTGTGGTGAGGGTCGAGTCGACCAAGTGGGATACACGACGAGCTGTGTAAGCAAGTCTTGCAGGGAGTTGCATCTGGGCATTCCCACGAGAGATACCTGTGGTGGGTAATGGTTTTATGAGGAGGTTCCGGGAAGGATAGCTTGCGTGGTTTGAAACCCCGTGAATGGAGGTGCCGTGGTGGCACGGGGAGAGTATCCCCTAAGAGAAGATGCCTGCTTGGTCAAACCTAGGAAGGACTAGTACCAGGTTCATAGGAATCCTTTACTGCTCACTCGTCTTCGATGGGCGGGGAACGGCTGGACTACTTGATAGGGCGGTGCCACTACTGCTAGGTTGTAAGGTGATAGGGTGGGCGGTGGCGGATGCCGGAAGTTCCCGCACCGTTCTAGATGCGCAGTACCACTGATTGGGCCCGGTACTACGTCTCCCAGTCTCAGCGTTTCGGTTCGTGCCCGAAGTTACCCAGGGCTGAGTGGTAGGGTGGCATCGACCTAGGCAAGCAGGCACCCAGAATTCTGTCTAGATGATTGTACAGCATCGATGATGGCTAATCTTGCGAGTGGTAAAACCTCTGCAGAGTGTATGGTTGATCGATCGATACATATGCCGATTCGTCGGCTATGGACCTTTCCTGTGAAGCTCTGACTAGTGTAGAGAGCGATATTCTTTTCTCCCCCAGGTTGATGATTGTCCGGCAGTGTGCCCGGTGTGACAGTGTGACGTTGAGACAGGACCCGAGAGGGAGTTGGGCCTGTCGACTGAGCGTGAGGTGTGTGTGTGTGTGAGGTGGTGTATGGGTGGGATGATGGATTTGGGATGGACTGATGGGAACTGATGATATGGGTTAAAACTTGACAAACTATTATGATAATATTACTTGATACTACTTTGCATGCGCTTAGGATGCAAACCACAGCCAAATATTAGGATCGCCAGATCCTTTGTTTTCTCTTTTCCACTAAAGTTCATCGGTGCTGACCATGGCCTGCACATATCTGGCGGTGTGCAGATTACCTGACTAACAGAGTTATTGAGATAAGAAGTATTAGAAGGTCTCGTGCCTACGCTCAAGTTTGGTTCAGGAGATGAAGACTATGTTGCACCAAGGTTAACTCTGATGATACCCGTGAAGGGGGAGCCTTCACTCGACAACATATTCCGCCAACTCTGATGATAGCTAGATATACTTCTGCTAGACTAACCCTGTAATAGGTGTATCCTCAAATGGGGTAAAACTTGTAAAGCTTGTAATCATACGCTGTATGACTGTGATTTCAACTGATATATGATAATGTGATGGAATCAAACTTTGATTTGATCGCGTTATAACTCATTCTGTGGATTTTCCCTTCATGGAAAATCGAGGATGTTTCACATAGCAATATTGTGAGCCTCTCCACTCCTCTCTCACTCATCCTACTTGATTGAGATCAACATTTGGTGAGATTGGAGAGCATCAAGTGCATTACATGAGTATGTTCATCTAGAGGCACTTGGTGATTGGATTTCGCAGCGGTTTCTCTTGTTAATCTTGGAGTTTGCCGACTCCTAGACGGCTTGGAGCAGCAAAGATCGTTGAGGGGAGTTAGTGATTGTCTCCGCCTCCTATCAGTGAAGTTGTAAGGGGTTCTTGAGCATTCCCCGTGGGAGATCGCAATTGGCTACTCTAGTGGATTGTTCGTAGCATGTGGATCCCCATCTTGTGTTAGTTGTGCGACACCCTTAAGAAAGGTTTGGCGTGTGATGCCAATTACTATGTGAACCTCTAAGTAGGTGTATCGCTACAATGAGGACGTAGCTTGCCGGCAAGCAAGTGAACCTCAGTAAAAATTCTTGTCATCATTCTCTTGCCGAGGATTTTTCTTGTGATTGTATTCTTATTGATTGGTTCATCTTCTCTACAACCGGTGGCATAACAATCTTCACTCAACTCTTTACATTCTTGTATTTACTTTTGTAGCAGTATACTTGTGTAGCTTTCTCACCTAGGAGTAGTGTAAAGTAGCAACATAGCCTTGTTGGTGTGATACTAGAGATAGTAGCCTAGAACGATTAGGTGGCTTGCATCTTTTAGTAGGCTAGCACAAAATTCGCTTCGCCTCATATTTATCTAACCACTTTGCTTAAGAGCTTTTGTGGAATTTTTTATAAGGCTATTCACCCCCTCTAACCATTTAGGACCTTTTAGTGACCGAGCATGATGTGATGATAAAAAGATGGTGAGTGCACTAGACATGTGGGACACATTTTTCTTATTACATGATGATATGAGAATGATCTTTTGGACATCTATAGGAGATATTTGAGAACGCGCCATGAGGAAACGGTGCGATGAGGCAGGATTACAGTAGTCGATGAGCATGCTAAAAATGCCCAATGATAGAATGAATGACGATCATTTTCATAATGAGGAACATAGAACAATGATCTCCTTACCACGGCAAGGTGTGACGGATCCAGCAACGAGGTAAATCATGCAGCAACAAAATGGAATTGCTGCTACATGGGAGGTCCATTTTTTGTGGAGAACAACACAGAGAGAGGTAGGGTATGTGAAGGGGGCGACCATGGAAAATGGAGGAGGAAGGATTCTTCTCTAGTGCTAGCGTATAGGAACAGAAGAGAGGGAGAGAATGAAATTAGTCATTACTAAGGGGAAATAAGGAAATAAAGATGGGCATGTAAAGAGAATGAGGAGTGCATTATGGCTGCTGTTATTTTAAATGAGGGAGAGAGGAGGCGCCACGGGGAAAGAGAGTAAGAGTGGAGAGGAGGTGTGTGAGGGAGATGGGAGGAAACATTATTGGTGCATGCATGCAAATGAAGTGAAGAAGAGAAATTGATGGAGTAAAGGGTTCTTTAGGAAATGATTAAAGAGAGGATTAACCAAAGGAGTTGAGGGATGAACAATTAAATGTTGTTGTTAATTTTGCATGAGCTAGAGATGATTGTGCGGCAGCCCATGAACTCATGAAGAGAAACCAAAGGTATTAAGAAGGTGTGCTTAAAGGAGGTGACCAAGAGATTAAGGGCATGGGATTGAGGAGCAATGATAGCTTGCATGAAAGGGAGGGGAGGATGTGGCATGGAGGAGAGGGAATGCATCTCCACGTCAAAGAGTTGTGGGGGTCAGCCAGAATGTGGGAGAAGCGAAGAGAGAATAGAGATGTTCGGCTGACTTGGGCTTGGCCCAAAGGCAAGAGGATCGGAGGCCAGGAGGGGCCAACTTGATCCATTAGCTAAAACAGAAGAGGTGGGCTAGTTTTGATTGGCCTAAACAAGTCTTAATCTATTAACCAAAACAAGAGAAATTTGGGTCGTCATTGTTGATAGAAAACAGAGAGAAACTAAGCCCATCCAAGAGAGAAGAGTTGGGTTGCATCTCAAATTCATAATACATAATTTGTGATTGAGTTGGATAGGTGGAGAAAGATAAAAATATTAAGACTTAGATTGGGTTTGGATTGGTTTAGGTGAAGGGAAAAGAATGTTGAGAGAAACTTGGCAATAGTTGAGAGTAAGATTAAGCATCAAAATAATGGTACAAAAGTGAGAAATATAACTTTTTGGTTGTATAGGATTGATTATGGTTTTGATCTGAAGGTTGGTTGACAAATTAATCTAGGGTTTTAGAAGTTTGATTGGTCCTTGATTGGGATCTAGGGTTTTAGAGATTGGGCATGATATTTCGAAAGATCATGTTTTGATCAAACCCTAGCCGCATTTAGAAATGTTGAAATTCACTTTTCAAGCATAACTCTATGCAAAGGCATGATGCAATAGACATTCCTATTGGAGAACTTAAACATTTCCAAATGCGGCTAGGGTTTGATCAAAAAATCATCTTTCGAAATATCATGCCCAATCTCTAAAACCCTAGATCTAAATCAAGGACCAATCAAACTTCTAAAACCCTAGATCAATTTGTCAACCAACCTTCGAATTAATCAATCCTAGACAACCAAAAAGTTATATTTCACACTTTTGTACCATTGTTTTGATGCTTAATCTTACTCTCAACTATTGCCAAGTTTCTCTCAACATCCTTTTCCCTTCACCTAAACCAATCCAAACCCAATTTAAGTCTTTATATTTTTATCTTTTCTCCACCTATCCAACTCAATCTCAAATTATGTATTATGAATTTGAGACACTACCCAACTCTTTTCTCTCATGGATGGGCTTAGTTTCTCTCTGTTTTCTATCAGCAATGACAACCCAAATTTCTCTTGTTTTGGTTAATAGATTGACACTTGTTTAGGCCAGTCAAACTTAGCCCACCTCTTATGTTTTAGTTAATGGATCAAGTCGGCCCCTCCTGGCCTCCGACCCTCTTGCCTTTGGGCCAAGCCCAAGTCAACCGAACATGGATCTATACAGGTTCTTAAGTTGTGCGTAGCAGTAATGTAAAAGGGATCGACTGAGGACGTAGTACATCTTTTTTACATTACATTTTGTCTGGTCTTGTAGTAGTTCATTTTTCAATTACAATTATTTCATTTACAAAACATTTCAAGATCTGCACGTACTATTCTTGATAGGTACACACTATGTTATTTGTCCGTACGTGCGTCGCCGTCAGAAACAAACAAAATAATGTTAGAAGAAAGCGTAGAGGTTGCTTTCGCGGCATCAATAAGACTCGATCGCAATACTTTTGAGATCGAGGACGCCGAAAAAAAAATGTCTCTACCTGTATCGATCAAGAAATAATTTGAACAGGATGTTTAGCGAGTAGGCAGCAGGTCGCCACGTCCAGGCCACCACAACACAATATCCTCTTCGATCTCTTGTCCATGATGATGCACCCGGGGCGCCGTCCATCAGTGGTACGATTGTTATATAGTTATTCATTATTAGCCATGATACTACATAAGCGTGGATGATTATCGATGAGAAGTCGAGAACAAATCACGCTTAACATCTTGTGAAAGCGATATATGATTAGGTTGCCGGTTGCGTTTCTTCTTCTCTGGTTATTCTGTCCATTTCGCCTGGTCTGAAAATGATGAAACGTTTCTAATATATGTTTAGCTTTCTAAAGAAACATATAAATATAGATATTTTTTAAGAAGGTTAACATAGATGCGTAACTAGGTATTATCAGTATTCACTGCCAAAGTGGTGGACTTCTCCTAATATTTTTATTTAGTAGTAAAACACTACCGCTAGTTATAGCACATGAAGAATATTATTAGAAGCTGTTAAGTAGGAAAAAATTTATACTAAATTTTAAATAGCAAAACATTAGGAGAAGTCCACCTCACTATGGAATTCTAAAATTCTGGTTATGATTACACTAGGGGTACATGTGCTGACGACATAACATACATGCATAGATATAATACATGATTGTTTCTAGTGTTTGTGGGAAAAATAACAGTTTTACATATACTTTCCCTTATCTCTTTTATCCATAGCTTTTACTATCCATCTGGACATATTACTTTCAGTTATATATAAAAGCTACGGACTTAACTAGCAGGCACACGTGCATCCGCCTCGCACTCCGCCTACACTCCTCTTCCCTCAATTCTTTCTTCTGCTTCTTCCTCAAGTTGTCATTCTCCCGTGCTACCTCACCACCTCCTAACCTAGCCGGCTAGCACGGTTTTGGCTCCACCTTGACCCCTTCTAGATCCATCATGACCTCCACCACCTCCCGCCGCCCCGCCGTGCTAGGGCTTCGCCCGAGCTCCCCGTCCTGTGGTCGTGGCCACGGAGCTCCGGCGAAGCCCTAGCACACCAACAGCAGCCGCCCTCTTCTCCTCCCCTCCCCCTCCCACTCCTCCCATCTACCGCTGCAAGCTCCAACTAGATTTGTTTCTTTTGGCGGCGAGCTCCAACGAGCTCCGGCCAGGGCTCCCCCACCCCGGCCTGGCCCGGCTGCCTCCTCCGCTGCTAGGACCCTAAATCACTTGTCTACATCCCCACCGCCTAGCATGCCTGCCTCCCCTGAATCCCTTCCTTCTAAGGCAGCCAGAGTTAGGGCTGGGTGCGGCAGTGGTGCGGTCGCTAGAGTTAGGGTTGGTGCGTACTATAGTCTCTGGCTCAAGCTTCTCCGTCTTCGGTGGTATCTCCTCTGTTTCTGATGCAAGCCTCCACGGATTGCATCAACGCTGCGAGTCGTAGGTACAAGGGCACATCGGACGGCCGAATGGTGGTGGATGCCCTGCATGGAACATCAAGCAAAGCGTGCGTGCCGTAGCACCAGGGCATGTGGTCATTTATTAACATTTGGGATAAGCTATATATATGTATCTTCATCTCACATAAAAAGCTATATATCCTCCGTATCCCTAATCTCATATTACCAAACTTTTCAAAAGAATCTCCATCTCATCAATTATGCATGCGATTTTAATAGTACAAGTAGTAAGATGGAGAGGGGAAGGAGAAGCCCGAGGCTGCTAGGTAGGTTGGACACAATTTTCAATCAGTTGAAATCAGGCATGCACGTCGTAGGGGCCACGGGCCCATGTAGCCCGTGCTGCGACGGAAAAGCCTAGGACGACGGAAGATGGATGGGAGCTTTGTAAACTAGCAGATGTTCTCGTGTGTTCCCTGATTTTCTGGTGAAGTGATTCTGTAACTCAAAGTGGTTTTCTTTAATTCTTTAGCATAAACTCTTGAAATCAAAACATCACAACATAGAATCACTTCACAGAATCAGGATAAGCTATTTTTTTCATCTCTCAGCCCCTTAATTCATTTCAGAGAATCACCTTACAGAATCAACAGACTATCACTTCTCACTGAAAACTACGTTTGACAGACAGAGAGTGATTCTCCATGAGAATCTGCTCCGTGGAGCGCTCCCAAATGCACCCGTACTTTATGGCAATGCAAGGCTGGTTGTTTGTATTAGAGCTTAATATAAACCGCAGCTTAATCATACATGTATCTTCTTATTCGGTTATCCTGCAGTCGGCAACCGTGTTTAAAATGTTTAAATATCTTGGCTGCTAAATGATCTTAAATAAATTAAATTTTTAACTATGAAATTGTGGATCTCGCCAAGTACTATAATTTTAGTACAAGAGAGATTTTCAGCTAGGTTGTTTGGAATTTATGGAAATTTAAATTTGAAATTGCGAGAATTGAAACATATATTTAGACTCCTCTACATTGATGCACATGACATTGGACCAGGTTACTCTAGCTCTTCTTTGATTACGTGATGTGATTTAAGATTTCTATTAGGGCATGTTTGGCAGGGATTCAAATTCACCAAATTCAGCTTCATGAGCATGTATTCACCGAAACTTCTGCCATTTTGATGGATCTCCTCAAGATTGATTCACAAATGGGCTTTCTGTACCTTCGCCACCGGTTACACATCATACCCCTCGTTTTTTTTTTCAGCGTCGCCTCCCCCTCCCCCGCTTTCCTTCCCTTTCCTTCCTGCGCCGATGCCCAACTCTGCTCCCTCCTTCTCTTATCTCCAGCGAGCTCTCCCATCCTCCACGACCTTCTGGGCCTCCTTCTTTCTCTACATCATGGGGAGACCGCCACCTAGGGTAGGGCTGACCTGAGCAGCCACCGGAAGTTCTGTGGGATGTGGTCGCGATCCGTGAGAGCCAGCCAGCCACCGCCCTTGGGCATCAAGCTGCCTCCCTTGGCCGGCCAATAGGTCCTTCATAATTTTAACCGTGAACATGGTAGTGAAGATTCTGACTTTGCTCGTGATCCTTATTTTGTCCCAACTATACAAGAAAGGTACAATCATTATGCAACTACATCGGATGGTTCTAAATTGGAAGCCAATGCCAGCACTATGGACATATTTCGTGATGCCTTGGCCACGACTCTTTCTCTTCCTTGAAACAAATAGCTTGAGTGAAGACTAGTCCTCAATCATACTTTAGTTATTTCCCTTTTTATGTATGGTCAATCATAATATTGTTGACATGTTATTATGAACATGGGTTAATGAACAATCTATAAAAAAATCATATTATATGTCCTACACGTATCGTTTTACAATCCAAGAGCAAAACTGACCGTTCCCACCAAAACCACTTTTTTTTTAATCTGGATCTACTGTCTCTTTAAAAGCATCTCCATGCCACAAGTTTGACTCGATTTATAGAAAAGATGTGCAACATTTGTATCTCTAGATAAATTTTTTTAAAAAACTAGATTAAAAAAACTTTCCAACAATACTAATTATATACCATAAATATTAATAATTTTTAATATATATTTGGTCAAAGTTTTTTTCGGGAAGGAAAAGCCACTCTTTTTTAGGACGGAGGGACTACTAGCCTAGTACTACAACTATATAATTGATTGACTTTCCTAGCTCTGGTCTATTTAATTGATTTAATTCGCTAGGAATAGAACAGAGGCGCTTGACTTTCTCTTTCCTATTTTTATTTATTTTATTTTTTCTAGCCAAAAAATAAAATAAAAAATTTCTGCTCGTTTCTCTTTTAGCCAGGCTAATCAACAAAATCCAGTATACTAGCCGCAATGGGCCTGCATTACATAATACATTAGTTTCTATGCATATGCATGAGTGAGGTTGAAATAAATAGATAAATAAATAAATACTCCTTAATCTGAAGCTGAAAATAAACGCAAATTCTGGCTAATGCTGATTTATTGGGAGAGAAAATACTGTTTTAGAGCTTAAAATAACTGATAAGTTGAAGCGAATAGTTGATTTGAGGAGTACGTACTCAAGGGGACGTACAAGTGCACAACATAGTTTCTTTTTAGGGATGGGAGGTTGAAATAAATAGATAAATAAATAAATACTCCTTAATCTGAAGCTGAAAATAAACGCTAATTTTGGCTAATGCTGATTTATTAGAAGAGAAAATACTGTTTTAGAGCTTAAAATAACTGATAAGTTGAAGCCAATAGTTGATTTGAAGAGTACGTACCCAAGGGGACGTACAAGTGCACAACATAGTTTCTTTTTAGGGATGGGAGGACCTAATAGGGGTGTTTGCATGTCCTCAGTGGAGCTCACGGTGCCGAAGTGCAGATGATTTTGCTGCCGATTCCGTGGCGGCCGGTTATGCACGCTAAAATATGTATTTGGCAGAGCACGGACTACCAAAAACCAAACAGGCACTAAAGGTTAATTAAATTTGTTTCAGTTTTTTTAGATGATGATGAAAAGAAACTGGGCTAGGTTTTTCGCGAGCCGCTACAAAATGGGGGCGATCTCTTGATTTGATCTATAAAGTCGGCCCAACAACTCTCTACAGGTCGATAGGTATTTAGGTGGGCTTCGTTGCGGAGAGTTTCGTGTGTTCTTTCTACAGGCCCACAGGACTGGGCCGGGCTTTGTGTAGGTGTTAATGTCCGTTTCCGTTGTTGTCAGCCTACTCCCTTCCCATTCATAAACAGAGTTTGCGCTACATTATCTACTTGACTATAGTTCCGTAAAACAAAGCCACCTTTTGATTTCCAATTCACATAGACCATGCGAGATGATCGAGAGAGAGAGAGAGAGAGAGAGAGCTAAACATAACCTCTGAAACACTGAGCAACTGTCCCTGCCCTCTCTTGCACATTGACAAATATGTGTATGCGATGCACATAATCTGAATCCAGATGCAACTTGTAATGGACACACAGACATTAGAAACGAAGAAACCTACAGTACGATACATCACGGCAACACTGATCCAACAAAGGAGCCCAACATCGTCATCAGCAACCTAGCGAACATGAACAATTGATACTACAACGAACACACACTGACACACATGGCACTCTAAGATTCAAACTAGTGATCATGGCACAATACTTAACAACACCTAATTAACAGCAACAGAAGAAACAGCCTCTACGGTTGCTGTTGGGATTGCTCAGATCAAACCAAACCGGCTGCCATCGCCATCGCCACCACCAGTACGACGACGAGGGCGTGAGCAGAGAAAGAAGACGCGACCACCAGCGGCGCCGCGGCGGCGGAGTGCTGACCCGACGGTGACGACGCGGATGGCGCGGACGACGACGACGAAGGCGACAGCACCCACGACCACGGCCCGGGCGCCGCCGGGGACGGCGCGGGCGGCGGGCCGGCGGCGGCGAGCACGACGACGGTGACAGCGAGGCGCTCCCCCATGGCGCAGTGCTGGAGGTCGGCGCTGGCGAAGTAGGCGTCCCCTGGCGCGTCGAGGAGGAAGACGGTCCTGCCGTCGCGCGGCGCCGCGTCCGCCGCCTGCCGCCGTCTCGTTGCAGTGGTAGTACCCCGCCTTGGACACCCGCAGCACCGAGTCGTTCTTGTACACGAACTCTGCCGAATAACGGGACCATGCAACAAGTTGCATGTCATGAGATCCGATTCGATCCATGGTTGAGTCGGATAATATAATAATAATAATGAGCATGCGATTTGCGCGTGCGTACGTACCAAGCGTGTCGTCGACGTAGAAGGTGATGTTGGAGGCCCAGTCGCCGTAGAACTTGTCCTTGCCCTCCGGCGGCGGCACGCGCCACCCGCCCTCGCCGCCGACCCTGTACTGCTGCTTCCCCTGTGCCGCTGCGGGGAGGCGGCAGCAGACGGCGAGGGCGAGCACGGCGGCGGCAAGCGCGAAGCGGCGGCGAGACGTCTCCATCGTCGTCGTCGCTGCAGCCGTACCCAACGGAGGAACGCACGCGCGCGGTGGCGGTTCTCCTCCCTCTATAGCTAATAGCTGATGGAACAAGAAGATGAGTCGGAGAGGACAAGACGAGACGAGACGCTCCTCGGTCGGTCGGTCTAGTTATATGTAAGGAATCGAATGACAGCAGGGAGAGGGTCGACTGGAACTGGCGGTGGCCATTGGTGATGATGGGCTAGCGGTTTCGTGAACTCGTGCGGAAGGGACGGACGTGCAAGGGGAGTGCCGGAGGGGAGAACGTGGCGTCCGGCTGATGGCGGCAGTTCCAAACTTGAAATGGCAACCGCCTCCATCCATTTGTCCTATCAGCGTAAATAAAAGCTCAAAAGGCTCAGGATATATTTGATGGGCCGAAGAGGCCCGCTATATGTAAACATTTGACGAACGCCCAAGACGCAACTGGCTCTCTCTGTTTGGTTTCGTTCTTCAAGGTTCGTGCACAGAAATACGGCGACTACAAAATTCTGGGTTCTCAACAGACAGCAAATCATGTCTTCATTCAAGCCTTGCAAGTTGATATGCAACAAAAAGATGTCTGCATTCCATAACTTACAGAAAAAAACAAAGAGCTGCTAGCTATTCCTAGCCTCGTTTGGAAAAAATCTAACACTAATCTACAGGGAAACTGAAATGCAACATCTTAAAAGTAGCAACATGGACATGGATCCTGTGACGATCCTGCTACACCTCTGATGATGTTCACACATCTAGTGTTGATTATTTGGCTCCCAATCATTAATAGCTCGATCAAACTCTATTATTCGCTCGCAACTTGTTTGCTGTTAATGACTTCTCCAGGAAACCCCCAAGCCTACTTTGCCTTAGTATCTGTGCAACGATTAGCTAGTTTTCATGCTATGATATCTGAATCAATTTGCTCGAGATTTGGAAATATTTTCTTCAATGTCGACGAGTAATCTGGAGTCTTTGCCTGCAAAAAGGGAAGGAAACAAACAAGCGTAAGTTCATCAGACAGGGAACAAATTCCAAAGGTGTCCTATAGAGTATAGATTAGCATCATGGTAGTACCTGGAACACAAAATATTGTACCAACAATCCAACATTACCCAACGATGACACAACAATTTCCGTCACATTTCTCTGATAAAAGGTTTTCAATGGTTTAAGAAAACCTTAGTGCATGTGACTTCTTTTTTTTTTTTAAAACGCAGCTGTGTTTCATTGTATTATTATAGAGATGAAAATAGGTTGGGTCCCCAATAGGATCCTCATACGGGGACCAGATATAAGTGAGGCGATTACACAGAGTCAAGGTCTAACCACATAGCGACAAACACGACTAGACCTTAGCTATACAGTCCAAGCCCATGAAGCTTCTTCGCCCCAGCCATGCACCAGAGGTTGTGCTCGTTCTTTAGCTCACTCCAAATCATGCTAATCGAAGGAGAACCCCCCCCCCCCCCCCCCCCCTCCTCCTCGAAAACACATGCATTCCTATGTTTCCAAATAATGTAGGCCCCTAGAATAATTAAGGACTTCCCTCCTTTCCGTGCTCCTAGCTAACACTGCTCAGCATCTTGCGCCATCAGTCAGCAAAACTCGGTTCGTTTTGTCGAGGGAATGAATCTGCTAGGTTCAATAGAGAGAATAGTTTGAACCAAACTTGTCTTGCCACCACACATGATGTTAAAAGATGCTGAACAGTCTCATCTTCTTGATCGTATAGAGGGCATTTATCCGGATGAGAGAGGCCCCTCTTAGCGAGCCTATCCACCGTCCAACATCTATTACGGATTGCCAACCTCAAAAACATTTTGCATTTGCCCGGGGCCCAAGTCTTCCATAGCTGATGCCAAGGCTCAAAGGTCACAGCACCACAGAAAAAAGCTTTATAGGCATATTTGGAAGAGTAGCAACCACTTGCATCTATAGCCTCCATATGTGACAATCTTCTTGATCAGTCAAATTAATTCCCATGAAGCTGACTTTGTAAGAATTCTCCTGGTTCTCCGTTCACTAAGATTCAGGTTGAGGATGATGATAGCAAACTGGCCACCAAATTGCGCCACGAATGACCAAAGCCCAAATGTTGCAGCACTTCTAAGAGAAACGGCCATGACACCAAGTCAAAAGCCTTTGAGATATCCAACTAGAGAAAGAGGCTAGGCACCTTTTGTCGATATACTATCTTGACTGTTTGCTGCACTAAGATGAAGTTATCATGAATGCATCTTCCTCGTATAAATGTGTTCTGATTAGTAGAGATCAGGGAGTCCAAGAGAGGGGCCAGCCGATTAGCAAGAATCTTAGTTTTAATAGTTTACCGAAGCTGTGCACTAAACTGATGGGGCGAAAGTCTTTTGCAGTCAATGCATCTTTCTTCTTTGGGATCAGAGTGATATAAGCTACATTTAACAGTCCAATACTTTTATAGTTTTATTTTCTGTTTCATTCACTAATGCAATGAAAATTTCAAAACTGTATCACGCATCAAATAAATGGTACAATAAGCAGCACCTGGTCCATGCAAAACTAACGATGGATCAATGTCTCAAGTAACGTAGGAAAGACATTGCAAGCAAAGCAAAGTAACAGTCACTAAGGTCCCAGCTTTATAATTATAAGTACCTTGATTCAGTGTAGAATTTTTTCCCAAACTGATTCCGTGCAGAGTTTCTTTTTTCAAACTGATTCAGTAAAGAGTTTGAACTCTATCTAGCCACAGTAAAAAAAAAAAAGATCCGTAGAGCCAAAA
The DNA here is from genome assembly GCA_038502445.1 of Eremochloa ophiuroides. Lineage (NCBI taxonomy): Eukaryota > Viridiplantae > Streptophyta > Magnoliopsida > Poales > Poaceae > Eremochloa > Eremochloa ophiuroides. The sequence continues at coordinate 18,157,735 of JAHLJS010000005.1, read as the reverse complement.
ACAAACTAGTAGCAACTCATAATTAGATTTTTTGCACTCTGGAATTCACAGTACCATTGATTTTGGAAGACACTTCTCAAGATTTGTAATCAATATTGTCACTGTTAAGTGTTTACAATATACAGAAAACAGTTTTTCTTTGGCAAAACAAATAGAGATACTATCAATATTTAAAATAAAAAAAATCTTGCAACAGGACACACAGCAATGGATGGAAACAGCTTAACCATAATAAACTACAAATATGTTGAGTGCATATGAATCTTGGCTCTTTTTCCAATCTATCTGTACAGAAACATCAAAGATTATATATATAAGTTAGGAAATACTTACACAGGGATTTCGTTCGAGATATATTGTCATCAACTTCTCCCGGGAACCAGCCAAAGCAGTTTCTATCCCATCTAGAGACGGTATTTGGTTGTCATTCAACCACAGGTCCTCCAGCCTATGTAGCCAGTTCACACGATAAAGAAAAGCCAGAAATAACCATTTTCTACAGCTGCTTATAAGAATAGCTCTTTCTACTTATTTATTGTTATTCTGAGAAGAAAAAGCTATCAAACAGATGTTATCATTTACCTGGTTAAGGTTTCGATATTCTCAATAGTCGTTAACTTGTTAGATGAAACATCCAAAATTCGGAGGTTCTGCAAGGTAGAGAGGCCTTCCATCTTTTGAATTCCATTATGGCTGAGGTACAGCTCCTCTAACGCAGTACATTCCTGAATTGCGAAACAGATATATTACCATGCAGCAACTACAACAGCCGAACAAGGAAGTTATGATAGCGTACCTGAAACCCATCCATTGAAGTCAGCCTATTGCTTTGCAAACTTATTTTCTTAATTAGCTTCAAACCACACAAGTTGACAGCTCGAATTCGATTTCTTCCCAACCACAGCTCTTGTAGATTTGTCAAGGTTTCAAGATTTTCCATCACCTGAAACAAGATAAAACACATAAGGCGGTAGGAAATAACAAACAGGATTACATACATAATGAAGCATTACATATGGCTCTATTCACTGTACAGAGAAACTAACTTTCCAGACAACACACAGTCACCAGGAGTCATATGCAATTTACTCTGAAATTCTTACCCGTAATCTGTTGCTACCAAGTTCAAGAATTTCCAGCGCATGGAAATGGTCGAGCTCTTCCATCTTTGCAACTTCATTTTTTGAAACATAAAGTTCCTTCAATTTGCTGCAAACCTTGGACAGACCAGTCAAGGAAGATATCTCATTGAAAGATACATCGAACACCAGAAGACCCTTGAATATGCCAGCATCAGGAATCCTTGTAAGTTTGTTATCTCTAAGGACCAACTCCTGAAAATGAAAGGGAGACAGTTAAAAAGCATTGTAAAAAAGTTTTTAAAGAAAGCATCTTTGTCTCCAAGGTAAATCAAATTAATTTGCCAGAACAAATGAAAAGTTCAAGCATCACTAATACTGGAGCAGACGCAAGATATTCGTGCATAAAATCTTGGAAGTGTGAGCACGTATCCATGGGTGCAGATCTACTTTGATTTACACCAGCCTGACAAGCATCCCTGTGTATACAATGGGTTTCTACTGGTTAAACGAGAAATTTGATTCAGATAGAGGAAAGTTCTTTTGGGAGGGTGTGACAAACAAAAAGAAGTAACACATGGTTTTTTTTTTTTTTTTGGGGGGGGGGGGGGGGGGGGGGGGGGGGATGCAGGTTTTTAACGCAAATGGATTTCTAGGCTAGACAGTGGAGATGACAGTATGTGTATGAGCCAAGTATCTTCAGGGCAAGAATTTTAGTCAATCACACAGCATAGGTGGATCTCAATTTTGGCAAGGTCTTCATGCAGTTAAACCTTGGTACGAGAGAGGCAAAGGCATGATGTTAAGTGTGGGCAACAGACGAGATTTTGGGAAGATGTGTGAATTGAAGGTCTCAAATCACTCTATGTCCAAAGCTGTATAAGATTTCACTCGACCAAGGCAGGTCACATGCAAATTTAGCACAAAGAGAGTGGAATTTGTCTCTAAGAAGAAATTTAGGGAATAAGGAGGTGGAACAATGGGAACAGATGATGACTATGTTACAGGGGGGTTAGTCTGACTGAGAGGACAGATACAGCTGTGTGGATGCTTGAGAAGTCTGGTAATTTGACTACTAAATCAGCTTATAAGATGATCACTTTTCCGGGGATAGTTAACTTGAGAGTGAAGGACATTGGGGATACCAAGTTACCATTGAAGATTAAAATTTTCCTTTGGATGGTTACTCATGACCGAGTACAGATCACTGAACAACTCAAAAAGAGGCTAAAGGTTGCAACTTATGCAGAAAGGAGACCAGTGATCACATTCTTTTCTTTGCAGATGCCGCCTGGACACTTTTGCTTGGTGTTGAATTAGAGACAGCCAAGTGTGGGACCCAATCCCGGTAGATAGAGGGGATTTTGAGAGTAAATTGACAGCCCCAGGTAGTAGTAGTAGTAGTAGTAGTAGTAGGAGCATGGTGATGATCATGGTGACCAACTCTTGGGCGCAGTGGAGAACTCTGATTTAGTTTTCTCAAACCATATTATTAAGAGCCCAAGAAATTAATTATAAAATCTTTGGTTTTCTTCAGCACTGGAAGAGCCTGATGAAGGGAGTGCAGCTGAAATTCATGGAAGGAATTCAGGAGAAACTCAAGGAACACCTGTCAAGATGCTGAAGACAGGGATGCTGTATATCCTCTCTGATGGACGAATTAGGAAGTTGAAGATCAGCCTGTGTTTTGCTGTGGTAGTTAGGTCTTTGTCTAAAGAAGGCATCAATTGTAATTTCACTTTTCTAGGGAGCACTTCTGTGGCTGGTTTCCTTTTGGGCGCTGGGGTGCTTTGTTAGACGATGAGTAGCTTGTGTTAGATGTGCCAGATTGTAAGCTGGTTTCCCCGCAGCCGCTCTATATGCTTTCAGTAAAAGCAGGGCTTATGCCTTTGGTCTAAAGAAACAGAAGAAGGTACTGAAAGCCTATAATATACTAAGTACTACACTGGCCTCCAGCTCACTGAAGGAACAAGTGGTGCCTCAACTCTGTCCGATCTTGACAGTCCCTTGGTTCAAACTTCAAAGTGAGGACTCGCTTAATCCATCTCTCCACAAAAGCTTCTAAAAGTAAATGAATTGGGCACTTGGGGTATGTTGTAAAAATATCAGGACTGTTACAAAGCCCTCAGCTATTATGAGGTCCAGCAAATAATCATAAGAAATACTCCAGATAGTTGTCCACACAGCTGTCCATTTTCATGAAGTGCATTAGACCAAAATGTAGTCTCTGTATTGTAGGAATAAATGTGATGTCATACACAAACAATATTACGACTGCTTGTTCTTACAGTAACTGAGTCAAGTTACTGCATATCACAATCTATTGCCTATAATGCCAATTACCTGACTTAATACCTCAGTGAAGAGAACAAGATTACAAGAGTACTAAACTTCAAGTTTCATGAAATTTCTATGTTTCGCCACAAGATGATCATAAACAGACCCTTGTTAGAGTTTCTAGGTAAAAAATGCAAATTACGTGCATTTAGTTTTCATCCATTTACAGGAAAGAAGAATTAATAATAGACAAATAGTTATTCACTACGCTACCAAGTATTATGTAAAATATGCGTTCCTGGATAACACAAATTGGTAATCATCATACGATGATTTATAATCAAAGAAATTGCAGGAATAATAACTAACACAAGCATCTAGTAGCCAAAACTGGGCATCACGATCGGAGAGATACAACAACGACTCGCCACTACAGATTCCAAGTCAGTAATCACCTGCAATCCGGCGATAGTCTCCCAGGACGAGAGCGGCGCGACAGCGTCATCGTCCAGGAGGTTCTGGCGGAGGGAGATCTTGCGGAGACGTGGGAGTTGGCCGATGCGAGGATCAACGGAAGAGAGGCGGTTGGCGGTGAGGTCGACCTCCTCCAGCGTGGGCGGGATGTCCACCTCGCTCAGATCGTGCAGCTGGTAGCTCGTCAGGTCGAGGTACAGCACCGGCCCCTCCCGCTCCTCCTCCGTCTCCATCTTCGCCTCCGCCTCGCCGCCAACCGCCCCGGACAGCTGATCAACTACACCTTCGCCGGAGGCCATGGGGACCGCTGGGTGAGGGTGGATTCAGGTCTCGTGAAGGTTCTGGAAGAACGGGCGAGCGAAGGCAGAAGAGAATGCGCAAATTGGTTTCGCCTGGGGAAAGAAGAGAGGTGGTGACTTTAGTAGGCCGGGCCTGAATAGTATGTGGGCCAATTAAATGGGCTCACAATACTACAATTTAGGCCCATATATGCCTTTTTTCTCAAATGGCCTAAAAACCCTAAAAACCCACACGGCCTCGCCGCCCCTCCGCCGCAAGCCATGGCATCGCGCCTCCGCTCCTTCACCCGCCCCGCCGCCGCGGCCTTCCTCCGCTCCGCTGCCGGCCGGAGCCCCGCCGCTTCCCTCCCCCGCACCCTCGCTCCTGTCCCCAGGTAAGGGTTCCTTCCATTTTGTTCACGGCCTGTGAGGATGTTTCCCGATTGTGCATTATTTAACTGGGGTTTCATGTGGTGCAGGGCTTCGGCCATAGGGCGGCGGATGGCTCTGGCGCGGTCTCTTCAACCGCTGCACAGCGCGGTCTCGGCGGCCCGGCTGACGTCGCGGCTGGGGCCGGAGGTGGCCCGGGCTGTGTCGCAGGGTACGCTCTGCAGCTCCTACCCGGGAGTCTGATACAGTCTACTAATCTTTGCAGCGCTACAGTGAGTTGTGGCTGCCCGATTGCTTGCTTCCTTGTCTATTATTGTTCATGTGTTGTCTGTCTTGATTTAAGATGATTTTCGTTCACTTGGTGAGATTCGTTTCACTCGGATCGATGCATTTTTTTCAGTTATCCAGTTGGTTAGAATCCATTTCATTTATCATGATGGGTCAAAACTCTTTTTTTTTCACTTATAATTTATGAGGCATCAAAGGACACGTGGGGTTAATATGTTTACCTGCCCTCGAGCACATTTCCTATGATCACAAATGAGTTTAAGGAGTATGTCGCTGTAATGCAAATTTTATGCAACTCCATCTACATTGTCAAAAATGTAAAAACCTTTTTTTTAGGAGGGGGGGGGGGAGGGGCAGCATACACCAGTTTTCTTGTGTTCGCAAATATTAGGAAAACATCTAGCTGAATAGCTGATGGAAATGCATTGTATATTGAATTGAAATGTATCGCACATGGACAAGACAAATGCTTTGATGGAAGTGTGTCTACAGTTCTTCATGTGTTCAGGAGAAATTAGCCATGAATTGCCAAAGAAGTGTGTCTACAAACCCAATTTAACAATTTGATAGTAATCTTCAATGCATAATGCAGATTTTTATGCCAAAAGTGAAAGGAAACATGGACCTTGGCCTACAGCAAATGGCATATCTTTTGGAGGCACAGCCATGCAAGACCAAAAGTAGTTGAAATGGAACAACAACCTTGGTCTACAGCAAATGGCATATCTTTTGGAAGCACAGCCGCATAGGGCATGGCATATTGGCCTACTATGTTAATTACTTAATTATAGAAAAGTTGAGAAGAAATATTAATGGCCATGGGCTTAAAATCTTCACACAGAACTTGATGTTGCCCTCGGTTTGTTCTTACTCTTTGATTCTAGTACAATATTAGTTTCCAGGGAGGAGTGGGGAGTGAAAGTTTGACACACTGGCTACTTTTGTAGTTTCATTCACCAATTGTCCTAGATTATATATATTCCTCAATCCCCTTTCCATGACCCAGAAACATGGTGACTATGATCAGGACACTACAACATAAACACTTTTTGGTTCATTAATATGTTATTTAAAGGGAAATTGGGGCATACTATACCACAGACAGCCCATGCAAACTAAAATCGATGTCAACAGCTTTTGGATGTCATCGATTCATTCTTAGGGCCTGTTTCGGACAGCTCACTACCCTAGGATTCACCTAAATCCACTGTGAATCTACTCCACCGTGGATCTGAGATTCACTAAAGTGTTTGGTACAGCTCCACCTCCCTCTCTATCTCAAACCTGGGTCCACGTGTCAGGACACAAAATCGAAAAAATGTGTCGTCTTCCTCTGTTTGCATCGAACTGTGCGGCACACAGCTATGGCTTCTTCGCACAGGAAAGAGCAGGGAGGCGTGCTCGCGCGGCCAGGCGCCCCGGCAGCTGGCGGTTGAACCTGCGATGACTAGCCCCACGTGCTCGCGTGGCCACGCGCCTCGGCAGCCGGGCCCGTGGTGACCTCGTGGGCGGGCGTCGTGACGTGGCGGCTCGTGGCCACGGCGGCCGAGCCCAGCGGGCGGGGCAGGAGTGGGAGCGCTAGGAGCTCGCGTGCGGCCGGCCAGAGGTGGCGCGATCAAGGTTATTAAGGCGTCGCTTAGGCGACGCTTAGGCGCCAAGGCGCTGCACGCACGACGCCTTGGCAGACGACTCGCCTCAATTTCGTGTGGCGTCCGCCTTAGAGCCGAGGCGTCCAAAAAAACGTTGCTTTGGCGTCCAAATCGCGCATGGCGGGCGCCATACGAGGAAGCCTCTGCTCTGGGCGGTGGGAAAACTCCGGAGAATCGGCGCGAAAAAAACAAAATAGAGCGAGCGCACGGAAGTGCAGAGAGAGAGAGAGAGAGAGAGAAATAGCTGGCGCGCAGAGAGAGAAAGAGAGCGCAGAGCGAGCAGTGAGCGGGAGAGCTGGAGAGGAAGAGGAAGCCGCAGCTCACCCGCGCCGCCTCCTTCACCCCCGCTGCCAGGGGGAAGTTGCCGCCCGGCCACCCGCAGCCGAGCCATGCAGCCGCGCCCTCCTCCCCCTCAGGAAGCCCTGTAGCCGCGCCCTCCTCCTCCGAAAGAGAGAGGGAGGGAAGAGACAGAGAGAGGGGCGGAGGCCAGTGGTCAGGTGGAGATGTGGGTGCGGCGGCGGCGACGGATTACCCAAGTTTCAAGTTTTGCTAAATATGACATCATATGGATTATCAGTATGCTTAATCAGCGTAATGAACTCCCCTGCCTTTGTGATTCAGCTGATGCATAACTATTTGGTTGAAGTTTATTTTCCAACCTCCAATTAGTAAAACACAAAATAGTGGAAAGTAATTAGTACAGGTATATACAACATGGAAGATTACATTGCGGCATAATGTAAGCCAGTCGTAACTGCATGATAATTCCTGCCAATTTGTCAAGTCAAATTGGTGTCGCTTGAGTTCTACCTGAATGTAGTATATTTATTTAAGCTATGTCCTTACTTACACACTGTCACATTTGCTTGTACTATGTCCATTTCACTTTTCATTTTAGATCTAACTGTACTGTAGAAGATCATTTTATTCGCCCCATTTCTTTTGGTCTGATTTTCAACATGTCTCAAATTATTCTTTTTCTTGTCTTTATATTTTGTGAAAGAACAATGTGCTTCTGTAATTCGTGCCTCTCAGCCTCTGCACCACTATGAATATGTCATTTGTGTTGAATCCTGCTTTGGGACTTTCATTGTGCATAAGCCCCAATATTAATGTGAGGTTGCCAAAATGCTCCACTTGAACTCTATTGCTAAACTGAAGGTCTGAAGTTCACACGATCTGGCTTCGAGCCATGCTCTCTGGGGAGAAGAGTTATAGTGACAAGGACATTTCTTCCTTGGTTTCTGAACTTGTACTGTTATATGGACTTGTTCTATGGTGGCTTCACTTATATTAGCAACTTTTGTTGCTTCTGTTATGCTTTATTGTACCTTGTGTGTGCATGGGCAAATTAGATGGTTTTGCTGCAGTACAACCAAAAACTCATGTTTTTCCTTGATAATATCTTGCAGAGACAGGTCTCAGTGTCCCTCGATAATGAAAGAAACTGCTCCAGATAGCAGCAGCATCAGCAGCCGATAGTTGGAAGACTTTGTTATCTTAACCAATCATTATTGTTAAATGGTTACCTTATTTATTTAGGCCAGTGGTGCATGTTTGACCTCTTGCCGTAATACATTCCTGGTAACGGTTTTCTTTTGGATAAGTTTTGTAAGTGATCTGGTCAAATATTGTCGTCTCTCTTGCATGCCGTGCCCATCTATATGAGATATGGGCATCAGCTGAAAGTTGAGATCGAATTTCTGGGTGGCATCTCGGAAAAAAGATCATATTTTGTTGCGAATGATGTTCCAGTATGTTAAAGCCGTTTTCCTGAAATGTGGCGAAAGTTGAATTGTAGTTATTGTTGGGACATCCAATCTAGCGGCATCTGCAATTGCCGTTTTCGGAAAAAAAATCAAAACAACTGTCACAGCAAAATCTCTAAATTTGTAGCATTTGTTACCATTTTTACTGGAGATGCTCGTTGTGATCTGCCGGCAAAGCAACATAGAAATATACTACATGATATTGTTACAACCATGAAGGCATGGCACACAAGCATATGTAGATGAAGAGACGAATTTAGCTTGGAATGGGAAGATGGTGCTTTTTCTCACTTCCAACTCAGCTAAAAGAGTTGAAAGAAGTAAACAAAGCCCATCCAAAAAGTTGTAAGCTCCAACAGGCACTGCGCCTGGAACACAAATCAATCTTTCTCCAGCGACCTAGTTGATCACCATCACCTGATCGTTGCGTACGCCGGCGATGAGCGACATGCAGCCGGAGCTGCCGTCGACGGCGCTGTTGGCGCCTTCACTGATGACGACCTAGACTTTTGTTGGCGACCTTGGCCCCAGCCCAGACCCCGAGAGCTTCCTCACGATGCAAATGACGGCGTCGGCCTGGAAGAGCACAGGGTGCGTTCTGCCGAAGCCGTTGAAGCGGCGGCACACGGCTATGTGCGCCGCCAGCGCGGCGTCGCGGTCGCCGCCGTTCTTGCCGGCCTCCTCGGCGACGGCCTCGGCGCACAGGCCGCACACCAGCCGCCCCGAGAAGCGGCGGCGCACCGCAGCGATGTACGACGGGGTGCACTCCTCCGACATGCCGCAGCACTCGCACTCCGCGTCCTCCACCTCCGCCGCCGACCGCGCGGCCGTGGCCAGGGCGGCGTCTCGCGGGTCGCCGCCGCCGTCGTGGTGGCTGAGCAGCAGCTCCAGTTCCTTGTGGTCGTCGCCCGCGACGCAGCTCCGGAGCTCGTGGCACGACGGGACCCTCTGCCGCTTGTGCTCGCCGCTGCCGAAGCTGCCGATGATCGTCGCCAGCAGCGGCGCCACCGCGGTCATGGCCGGTGATTCTCCATTGGGTGCCATGCGGACTGACACTTGTGCTTCGATCGATGGAATGGAATAGAATAGTTCTATACTACCACTACCATGGCACCTATTTATAGATAGAGAGGCGGAGAGATTAGTTAGACAAGAAAGTGACCTTCTTGACCTCGTGATCACAATTAGTCGACGACGAGATTGTTGCAGAAAACTAGAAAAGCATGCATGTCCCGAGTGTCTTTGACGCCTGTAAACACTGAATTTGATACGGGCACAGCGACTTGTGGTTGAGGAACGTCGTGGCGCGTGCTTATCAGTTATCAGCTTATCATTACGGCTGCTCATGACTGGTGGCACGAGTAACACGAACATGAAGCTATCTTTGTGCCAAGTATCTGCTTTCGACCTGGGGGTTAGGTTTTAGTCTCACGTATGTGATGACGCCAGCTACGGTGTTGCGGGAGGAATATGCTAAATACATGCCCAGATACTTCTTCACCAGGTTGCGTACTGCGGGTATCAGATACCTATTGGATGGACGAAGCCAGAAAAGTATTTAGGAGGGGCTGGGCTATACATAGAGTTGGACTAACTTAACTTAATTTGAGCTTAAGTTAAACACAAGTCGTGATTATTGTCTTCTTCAACTTTCAAATAACGTTTTCAGTTCCTTCTACCATTTAAAAATACTGCAAACTTTATACGAACTTTTTGAGGGGTTCCCTAGGTTCACGGACGATAGGAGGGCGCTTGCCGCTAGATCCGTCCATGTCTGATACCTGATATGCATCCGATAACATAGTCGGAAAAATATAGGGAAATATCACCAACAAAAAAATATCAAAGCTTTTTGATGTCCATCAGACAACAATTAGAGGTTACCGCACGTGTCCACAATTTTCAGATGGAGAAGGGTAAGTTTCACCCAGGCTATACAGCAAAATTAAAGCGTTCATAAATTTATTCAGTTTATAATATGATATATTCAAACCTATGAATTACCAAAACATAAATTACTACCAGTTTTTACATGTATGTATTGAGCATTTGGTCAACCAATTTTGGCATGACATGTACTCATGTAGTAGTTCAGGAGGAGAAACGAATGACTTAGCTTGTTTGCATCCCAAGGCCTAAGCATTTAGCCTCTCCTTTCGCATGCTAAATAGGAGAGCTATATACTACCTAATTATGGTCTAATAAAAGCTAACACGGGCTAATTGGTGATTAGATCCAATTAGTCCTTAGCATATAATTAGGCCATGCATGTTTATACCATTATCAGAACATGGACTAATTTGTAGCCCCCTAGAATCCAAACACTCCAGAACCCCAAGCTGAAAACATAACTCGATCGGTAACCACTTCCATTCTGAGTAGAACGGGGAGAGTAGTGCCATTTACAAATTCCCAAATGTAATATAATGATGATTTGCGGGACTACTATTAACAATGTCAAGATTTTTGCTACCTTAGTCTCAGTTTTTTGAGGTGTTCATATGAGGTATGTGTGCGTTTATTTGTAAGGTAAGGTGAGTGTGACGCAGCCATGCATGTATATATACAAGTGTCTGTATCTGTATTATGAATTGCCAAAAATTATATAGCACTGTGGTTTAGAAGATTCAGAAAAAAAAAAGATTCAGGAATTCGCAGTTTGGGATACCAATAAATACGTAGTCAAGTGATGTGATCATCAAGAAGATGTTGTAGCCAATAAGGGCGCTAGGTGATCACTATTGTGTTAGCCATCACCTTATCAGGTTTGCCTTTCTCATGACTTATCAACACTATCAAAAGTTTTTTTTTTCCTTTTTTGAGAACAACTCTCTACTACCAAAAGTAGTCCAGCTGTCAGTATTACTCGTGATGCATCAACATCAAGCACACACCTTTGATAGTCAGTCACGTGGAAGCTATTCCGACCAGGTGTGTGCCCTATGCCCTCCTGTTGTATCAAATGATGATATATAGCTGATCGCTCCATCGTTAGCTGATGATCGACAGAGTTGCTTTATCATGGTCAAGGTCTCGCATGTCTCGTGACATACAGCCACGGTGACGGTGGTACATACGTATATATGCAACGCAACAAGTAACTTGGAGTCGACGACAGGAGGAAGGGAATGAACACGTACAGACGCTAGCTGCTGGAGTCATATTAGGTCGAGCCTTCTTGATTTTTTTTTTTATGGAATAGGAGGGGCAAAGCCCCTACTGGAATTTTATTAATAGAAACAAAGGGACAAATTGGCCTCTCTGTAAACAAAGGGACAAATTGGCCCGCCACCGTGACTTGCAACAGATCTTTATCTGCTTGCCTTTACTCTTGTGTCTTCACCATCCATTGGTGTGCTCGATAGTGGTACATGATGAGTTGATGATACAAAGCACCAATAGACACACTAATAGTTAGGGTCTATTTGGCAAGCTTCTCCTGAAGTGCTCCTTCGGAGGAGCCAGAACACTCAAGAAATAAAGAGCCACCTTTTGTGGCTCCGGCTCCTCCATTGTTCATCAGAAGACTTGTTCACTCAAAGTGTTTTGTTCGTAGAAGCTACTGCCTGAGCCAGGTCAAACAGACCCTCACTACGCGAAACAGGGTCTTTGCCGCCTGCCAGCATCTTTGCCGACTGCCATATCTAGGGCAGTCGGCAAAGATAGTCTTTGCCGACTGCAGAAGTCAAAACAGTTGGCAAAGAAAGGCAGTCGGCAAAGAAAATCTTTGCCGACTGCCAGCCTGCTCCGAGCAGCTAGCAAAGAAAGGCAGTCGGCAAAGACAGTCTTTGCCGACTGCCAGCTTGCTCCCGGCAGTCGGCGAAGGGAAGCAGTCGGCATACCTTGCAAGCGTCGGGATGGCGTCCGTCTCCGTCTTCTTTGCCGACTGTCACGCCGTTTGGCAGTCGGCAAAGCAGCCCTCTTTGCCGACTGCCAGATCAGCGGCAGTCGGCAAAGATGCCCTTTGCCGAGTGCCCCAGCTGGCAGTCGGCAAAGTATTAATTTTTTTTTGAATTTTGGTTTCAAACTTTTTTTGTGACCCATATATATTGTTTAAGAGTACATGTTCAAATTTGGAGCCTTTTTACAAAAGTTTACTATATTTCGTTCATTTTTTTTATTTACTTGAATTTTTCCGCACAGTGCAGAATTGAACTGCAGGTGCATGAAATAATGAAATGTAGCCATTCAAAAAATGATATTCATGTTGGAGAGTTTATTTTGAGGCCGTGTCCATAAAGTCACCCAAAAGTTTGAAAGTCTTGTCCACGAAACATGACCGTCCACGTGCGGTAGAAGTGTGTTTTAATTATATTAAATCGAAACAAAGTCGGAAAATCATGAAACTTGACGAGTTGTTATGTTATCGCATGTGAACGCTATGATAAAAATTTAAAAAAGTTTGGAGTACGTTGCGGCGTCGAATGTCCAAAACCCAGACATCTCCACGTGTGATCACATGTGGAGATGTCTGGGTTTTGGACATCCGACGCCGCAACTTGCTTCAAACTTTATGAAATTTTTATCATAGGCTCCACATGTGATAACATGGCACCTTGACAAGTTTCGTGATTTTCTAACTTCGTTTGGATTTTATATAATTAAAAAGCACCTCTATCACGCCTGGAAAGTCCTGTTCCGTGGGCAAGGACTTCAAACTTTTAGGTGAGCTTCTAGACACGGCCTCAAAGTACACTCTTCAACATGAATATCATTTTTAGAATGGCTAAGTTTCATTATTTCATGCACCTACAGTTCGAACTTGGATAATGCGGGAAAATTCAAGGAAACAAAAGAAATCAACGGAATATAACAAAATGTTGTAAAAAGACCCCAAAATAGAACATGTGCCTGTAAACAATACACATAGGCCACAGAAAAAGTTTGAACTCAAAATTCAAAAAAAAATTTGAACTTTGCCGACTGCCATTTTGGGCAGTCGGCAAAGAGGCGCTTTGCCGACTGCCAAAGTAAACAGTCGGCAAACGAGTGCTTTGGCCGACTGCTACGGCAGTCGGCAAGTAGGTGGACCGGATAAGGCCCAACGGCCCAAACATTTTGTCATCAACCCTAGCTATTCGCCCGGCCGTTCCCGCTCCGGCCGCGCCCCCCGCCGTTCTGTACCGCGCCGCCACTGCGCACCGCCACCGTGCCCGCCCTCTCTGCCCCCCTCCCCCGAGCCCCTCCGCCCCGGCCCCCGCCGTCCCCGCCCCCCACCCCTCCCCCATAATCAGCCACCTCCATCGCGGAGCTCGCACCTCCGTCCTCTCTCTGCCCTGTCCACCGCACATGATCCTGCTCTCCTTCTTCGCTCCGCTTGGTGGAGCCCGGCTCCAGCCCCCTCACCGCCGGGCCCGAGCCGCCGTCCCGCGGCACCGCGGCCCCAGCCCCGCGCGCTGCTGCCCCGCCGCCCCGTCCTCGCGCCGCCGGCCGCACCGCCGGGCCCGCGCCACCGTTCCCGCGCCGCCGCGGCCCGGCCCCGCGCCGCTGCTGGCCCGCCGCCCGCGGCTCCGGCTCCACACCGTCGCCCCTTTGCTCGTGTAAGGAGGAGGAGGAGAGGAGGAGGAGGAAGGGGAAGAAGAAGGAGGAGGAAGGGGAAGAAGCAGGGAGGGGAAGAAGAGGAGAAGAAGGAGAGGAGAAGGAGGAGGAGGAGGAGGGGAAGGGAAGGAGGAAGGGGAAGAAGAAGGAGGAGAAGGGGAAGAAGAAGTGAGGGAAGAAGAGGAGGGGAAGAAGAAGGAGAGGAGAAGAAGGAGAAGGAGGAGGAAGGGGAAGAGAAGAGGAAGAAGAAGAAGAAGGAGGAGGTGGTGCCGACGCAGCGACGTCCCGTCTCGTTCTCGGCGTCGTCTTCTCCGCGTGCACGCCCCGCCACCACCGAAGGTATGCTGATCGTTGTGAATGTCGGCTTTCGTGCCGTTATGGTTGTCGGCCTTCGTGCCGTTTAAAATGTTGGCCTTCGTGCCTATGTTTTCTGCAGGTTTAATTTTGGAACCTCCCCGTGCAGAGGAGGTGCTGCCAAAATTGTCAAGCATGGATTTGTGGAAAACTACGAGAGGTGGATCTTCCATGGTGGTGAGGAGAGTAATGGAGATGATGAGGACTTAGGTTTCGATAATATTGATAGTGAAGACGACAGTAGTGATTGTGATGACAGTGGAGGAGGTGATGACAATGGTGATAGTGATGACCAGGACTTCGGTTTCTAGTTCATGTAATACTATATTGTTCTGATTATTATTACTTTGCAATTATGTTTCGTTCATTTTGCATCTCTTTACAAGTACTTATCGATTATTTGTGCTAATTGGTTTAATGTTTGTCATTGCAGGCATAGGACAAAATGCCGGGCGGAAGTAGACGACGACAGAAGAGACCGGTGAGAAAGGTCCACTCGCTCTACCAGAGAGAGGAGGAGGAGGCGTTGGAGGAGAAGGAGGCGTTGGAGGAGGAGGAGACTTTGGAGGAGATGCGGGGTAGAACTCGCTCTACCAGACGCCTGTTTGCCCCGGTCGGCGGCGAGGACGGGGGCGGCGAGGACGGGGGAGGCGAGGACGGGGGCGGCGAGGACGGGGGCGGCGGCGGCGAGGACGGGGGCGACCAGGGCGGGAGCGAGGCGACAGCAGGGGACTCGTCTTCCACAGCTTCGAGGAGGCCCTACCAGCGTGGGATAACACGCCTCCCAAGCGCCGCGCCCACGCTAGCCTTCCGTCCGGTGATTCGACCCGACGGGCCAAGGTAAGTAACCATTCATGTTTTCACTTACTTGTTCATATGCCATGTTGAAAATTGAACTTCAAGATTAACAGTTCTTCTTAATGACTTGTGCAGCAATTGGAAGCGTGTGGATGGAAACAGAGGTGGACGCCATCCTAATGGCATTCTGGGCCTCCTGATTAAGAAGAATTTTCCTGGCCTAGTCACCATAGATGGGAGGGATAAAGTGCCCCAGCACTGGCCAGACTTCTTCAAGGTAGTGCACGGAGACGTCACCCTTGCCGACAAGATCAAGAGGGAGTTCTGGGTGAGTCTTCATTGCACCGCTTTGCCACTACTAAGCATTTGTTGGATGTCCTTGAAATAATCAACTCATAAATGATATATGTATGCAGGAGTATTTCACGTGCGACCCAGGGCACGAGCATGAGGCGTCGGTAGTGCAGGACTTCGGTGAGTTACTGGCAGCCTATCTATTATTTTCGCTTGTGCGGCCATCCCTTAGGTACTAATGAGATCGCTTATCCGTACAGCTGCAGTCGGCGGCTTCGAACCCGTCTCCGACAGTTGGACCTTCTCCACAGCCGCAGGTCGGACCGTCCGGGTGGTCTTCGTGGCCGACAGGGAGCTCCTCACACCACGATGGTGGTGACTGGTCGCAGGACGAGTGAGTGGCTCGGTGCATGTTGTTGGATAATGGATGTAACTTTGTTATGTTAGACCCTTTTACAACTTTGTTGGATGTTGGACTTGTGCGACTTGTTGGATGTTGCATTCGTGCGTGCGACTTGATGGATGTTGTGGTTATGGATTATTTGTGAATCTCTGTGATGTATATGTGGATTTCTGTGATATGTACATATATGTGTTTTGGTTGCTGCGATACGTGAGCTAAATCGGCAAAAACAGCAAAAAAATTGCATTTCCCAGCTTTGCCGACTGCCATGGCAGCTGGCAAAGCTGGGAAAAAAAAAGCAAAATACCCAGCTTTGCCGACTGCCACGAAGCAAGGCAGTCGGCAAAGCCTTTGCCGACTGCTGAATTGGCAGCTGGCAAAGATATACACATTTTTAAAAAAAATGGAAAAAATCTTTGCCGACTGCCAATAAAGGCAGTCGGCAAAGGTCTTCGATTAAAAAAAAGAGAAAAAATATTTGCCTCGATTAATAAAAATGAAAAAAAAATTGCCGACTGCCACCTAGGCAGTCGGCAAAGAAAACTCTAACGGCTGTGCGCGTTTGCTTTGCCGACTGCCAGAGCGGCAGTCGACAAAGGCTTTGCCGACTGTCTTTTATGGCAGCTGGCAAAAGTGGCCTTTGCCGCCTTGGGCTTTGCCACCTCCCCTTTGCCGACTGCCTCAAGAAATGCAGTCGGCAAAGGCTTTGGCGACTGCATTTCCTCCTTTGCCGACTGGTTTCAGCAGTCGGCAAAGAGGGCGAATCCAGTAGTGTTATTTGTCCACCTTCATCGGGTAGTCATGAGCGATTAGGCACTACTATAGTCTACATGTTTTTCTATGGTTTTTTAATTTTTTTGCTAGGATAAATTCGAGTTCGTAGAAGGTCAAGCTCACTAGCCTCTCCCTCGCCCAGGGCGAGATCACCTCCCGCCTCCGATCCCGTCCTTCGCCGCGGCCGATGGCAAGCTCTTCCTCGGCCCCAAGCTCACCCGCGTCGCCCGAGGCAAGTTCATTTCCCCCATCCCCTCTGCTCGATTGTCGCCAAGACCCGACGGCATCGGTGGCTGTTAGGAGATGATGATCCGTTTTTTTCAATCAAGATATGAAGAGTGACGGGCCGGGAGCAGGCTTGAGCCAGCGAGCTTCCAAAGATTGAATTGTAGTTATTGTTGGAATATTCAATCTAGTGACATCTAAAATTGCCGCTCTTGGAAAATAAGAACAACTGTTACAACAAATTCTCTGAATTTCTAACATTTGTTGCCATTTTTTTTACGAAACTGGAGGGGTTTGCACCCCTACAGGAGTTTTATTGAAATAAAGAAAAGAAGTTTACAAACAGAAGCGAAACCAGGACTAGAGCTGGCTTCAAAATCAAGAGACAAAAAACAGAAGAGAAAGAAAATGAAGGCCAAGACGGCCAGGGACCAACATTTGTTGCCATTTTTACTGGAGATGCTGTCTGTCATCTGCCAACAAAGCAACATAGAAATACACATGATGAAGCATAGATGAACATGAAATTAGCTTGGAATGGGAAGATGGTGCTTTACATTTCCAGCTCAGCTAAAAGAGCTGAAAGAAATAAACAAAAGCCCATCCAAAAAGTTTAAGCTCCAACAGGCGCTGCCGCACCTGGAAACAAATGAATCTATACACATGGTGGCTTACTGTCAAGCTGTCCTAGTGCCCTTGTCTATATGCGTTACCCAAGCCACGCAAAAGCCGTCAGTGAATCCACCATGTGATGTGACAAACGGATTAGTGTGCCGTTTGCACCTGGAAACACCCTTAAGCCTGAATTCACAAATGGCTTACTGTCAGGCTGTCCAGCGATCTAGTTGGTCACCACCTTATCGTTGCATACGCCGGCGATGAGCGACATGCAGCCGGAGCTGCCGTCGACGGCGCTCTTGGCGTCTTCACTGATGACGACCGACTTTGTTGGCGACCTTGGCCCCAGCCCCGACCCCGAGAGCTTCCTGACGATGCCAATGATGGCGTCGGCCTGGAAGAGCACCGGGTGCGTCCTGCCGAAGCCGTTGAAGCGGCGGCACACGGCCATGTGCGCCGCCAGCGCGGCGTCGCGGTCGCCGCCGTTCTTGGCGGCCTCCTCGGCCACGGCCTCGGCGCACAGGCCGCACACCCACCGCCCCGAGAAACGGCGGCGCACCGCGGCGATGTACGACGGGGTGCACTCCTCCGACATGCCGCAGCACTCGCACTCCGCATCCTCCACCTCCGCCGCAGCCGACCGTGCCGTGGCGGCGCCGTCGTCTCTCGGGTCGCAACCGCCGCCGCTGGCGTCGTCGTCGGGGCTGAGGAGCAGCTCCAGTTCCCTGTGGACGTCGCCCGCGACGCCGCAGCTGCGGAGCTCGTGGCACGACGGGACCCTCTGCCGCTTGTGCTCGCCGCCGCCGAAGCTGCCGACGATCGTCGCCAGCAGCGGCGCCACGGCGGTCATGGCCGGTGGTAATTCGCCATTGGGTGCCATTGGGGACTGACACTCTACTCTATAGCACTCTAGAAGTTTGCTTTCTTGACCGTGTGTTGTGCTTCGATCGATGGAATGGAATGGAATGGAATGGAATAGAATAGTTCTATACTACTACCATGGCACCTATTTATAGATAGAGAGGCAGAGAGATTAGTTAAAGAAGAAAGTGACCTTTCTTGACCTCGTGATCACCATTAGTGTTGAGGACGGGATTGTTGCAGAAAACCAGGTACCTTTGACGCCTCTAGCTAGCTAAACAATGGATTTGATACGGGCGCAACTTGTGGTTCAGATGCTTGGCGCGTGCCTATCAGTTATCAGCTTATCATTAAGCTCGTGGTAGCTCATGATTGGTGCGCACGAGTAACACGAACATGAAGCCATCTTTGTGCCAAGTATCTGCTTTCGACCTGGGGTTAGGTTTTAATCTCACGTATGTGATGACGCCAGCTACGGTGTCGCGGGCTGGAGGAATATGCTAGATGGATGCCCGGATACTTCACCAGGCTGCCTAGGTGCCCTTGGACTCCGGTATCAGATCGCATGAGCTACTTTTAACTTATTATTTTCAGACATAGAACGATATTTTTCTCTCATAACAAATTAGTTGTAGCCAAATAAAGCTACCAAACAAGGTGATTGGATACGCCGATACACACCTTAGATAACAGTGTCAGAGAAAAAACATAGAAAAACATCAACAACAAAAAAATATTAGATCCTTTTTATGCCCATCATCAGACGACATCATTAGAGATAGCCGGCCGCACGTGTCCAAAATTTTCAGATGTAGCAGGGGAAGTTTAATTTTACCCAGGCATGGTATATAGCAAAAGTGTTCACAAATTTATTCAGTTTTTTAATATATTGAAACTGGAAATGGTAATCAAACCTATGAACTTAATTTGTTACCATATATTTTTGCCAAAATATAGGAGTATATTACTAGTTTTGACATATATGTATATGTTTTGAGCCATTTTTGTCAACCAAATTTCGCTACAAATGGATTGGAATGGCGTGACATGTAAGGAGAATTTAAATGAAGGGCTTGATTTCATCCTTAGGGCCGGCCTATTCAGTTAGCCTCTCTTTTCGCATGCTAAATAGGAGAGCTATATAACCTAATTGTGGTCTAATAAGAGCTAAATGAGGGTTACTTGGGCGTTAGATACGATTAGCCATTATTAGCCTATAATTAATATATGTTTATATATACTATTATCACAGCATGGGAATCCAAACACCCCATAACCCATTATCATAGCATGCTAAATAGGGAATCCAAACACCCCAGAACCCAATATCATAGCATGCTAAAATAGGCACTATCGGAATCCGGCTCTTTGCCGAGTGTCGAATGGTTTGCCGAATGTCAAGAAAAAACACTCGGCAACCTTTTTGCCGAGTATCGAAAAAGCCAAATGTCAAAAAAAACACTCGGCAAAGTTGCCGAGTGTTTTTTTACACTCGTCAAAGATAATTTTCAAACCACATTTTGAAGCAGTAAATTAATTCAAATGAAACAGTTTTCAACTACAAAGTTGTTTACTCATCAAGATGTACAATATTTATTTTGGTCATTTCTTCATATGGCAAATTGAAAGTAAATTTGTTCACAAATCTTACATGTCTACAGATAAAATTTGCGAACAATGTTAGAACCACCGTGTAGGACGAACAAATAACCAAAATATCAAAATAAACTTTGTATATCTTGAGAAGTTATAAAACTTTGTAGTTGACAATGTTTTGATTTAAAATTATTTTGTCATCCAAAATACCATTTGAATTTGTTAAATTTAAAATTCAAATTTTGTAAACAACCTCATATGGAGAAATTATAAAACTTTGTAGTTGACAAGCTTTTCATTTGAAATAATCTTTCTATCAAAAAGTCTATTTGAATTTTTCAAACGACCTTAGATGGAGAAACCTAAAAACAAAAGTTGGAGATCTCAAAAAGTTATGAGGCTTTGTAGTTGACAACTTTTTTATTTGAAATCATCTTGTCATCGAAAAGTTTGTTCGAATTTGTCAAATTTGAAATTCAAATTTTGTTACCGACCTCGGGTGGAGAAACTACCAAAATGAAATTTATAGATCTCGAAAAGTTATTTAACTTTGTAGCTGACAACCTTTTCATTTGGAATCGTTTATGGCCTCAAATAAGCAATATTCATTCGGTGGTATAATATGTGTAGAACCAAAACCGAATATAAATACAAGTGATGGTGTGGTGTAGAGTGCGTTGGGTGTGATTGAGAGGTCACTGGTTCGAATCCCACTAGGTGCAAGTGTGATTTTGTCACGTTTTTTCGATTTATTTTTTGCCGAGTGATTTTTAGCATTCGGCAAATAACCCTATGCGTTTTTTTTCACCGAGTGTTCTTTGCCGAGTGCAATACTCGGTAAAGTCTTTGCTGAGTATTTTCCTAGCTTTGCCGAGTGCCTGTGTCGTAGGCACTTGGCAAAGAACCGAAATCCAGTAGTGAGGGAATCCAAAAACCCCAAAAACCCGAAGTATAGATATGGGAGAGAGTACCATTTACAATTTTCCAAGGTACTATTCTAATGATGTTTTGCAGAACTACCATTGAAAAACAAGATTTTTAAGCTTAGTCTCAGTTTTTTTAGGTGTTCATAAGATAGGGTGTGTGTGCATGTATATAAGGAGTGAGTGCGGGATGCAAAAATAATATATGAATGTCTGTATTATGACTTGCACGGTGGTTTAGAAGATTCAGCAATTCAGTTTGCGAGACCAATAAATACGTACCCGAGAGTGATGTGATCATCAAGAAGATGTTGTAGCTAGCTAATAATAAGGGCGCTAGGTGATCACAATTTTGTGTTAGCCATGGCCTTACCAGGTTTGCCTTTCTCATAACTTATCACTAACTTTTGAAGTTTGTTCGTTTCAGCTCATCAGCTGATATTTTTTACCGTCGTCCCAGCTGTCAGTATTACTCGATCGATCGTGATCAATCAACATCAAGCACACCTTTGATATATAGTCAGTCACGTGGAAGCTGTTCCGACCAGGTGTGTGCCCTGTGCCCTACTGTTTGTATCAAATGATGATAGCTGATCGCTCCATTGTTAGCTGATGATCGACAGCGTTGCCTTATCACGGTCACGGTCTCGCATGTCTCGTGACATACAACCACTGTGACGGTGGTACATACGTATATATGCAACGCAAAAAAAGGACTCAGAGTCCACGACGACAACGAGGAAGGGAACACGTAGTACACAGACGCTAGAGCCGCTGGAGTCTCATATGATTAATTAGTTAGATCGAGCGAGGCTTCTCTGGAAATTAAAGAAGAGAGATACTGTAGCTACAAGTTACATGCCAGTGCATACCTGGCATACCCTGTAGATCCCCCCGTGCCCAATAATAGTAAGACCAAGGGTAGGTGACCCTGCCCGAATAGCAGAATTCAACCTTGTGTCTGACGCACTAATAGCATCTTTCCTCTAGAGGAAGAAAGAGTGGCTATTACCCACCATGCATGCAAATCTTAGTTCTATGGACTACTAGTACCAGGAACGTCATCTACTACAGCGAAACTCCCGGGGGACGCTTTTCTAACTGGTTTAGCCTCTAGAGTGGGGAGGAAGAACACCCTCTAGACCAGGATAACCAACCTCGAACCAAACAAGCAACGGATTGAGCAACTAGCTAGAAAGCCGTTGTGCGTTAGCGCATCCTCTTGCTCCTTAACGACCGAGGGATGAAATCTTTCGACGACTAGGGAGGCGCGTCACCGGCGGATCCAGGATGATGGTCTCCGGGGGGGCGGGGGGGGGGGGGGCGCTAAACAATGGATGCCTAGAGCTAAAGGGAGAAATTAATGGTAATTTGATGTCTAAGATACAGTAATTACCATGTAATTTGAGGCTCACGGCCCCCCAGCCCCACTGCCCGTGCCTACTTATAAGCTAGTGATCAACTGGATCTCGAGTGCATGCAGTATGCGGGCAATAATCAAGAGAAATTTGTCAATTTTTGCATTGTCCCTACTAAAATAGTAGAATTCTCCTAATGTTTTAAGTAGTACTAAAACACTACAATTAATTATAGCACATGAAAATATCACTAGGAGACATTAAGTAGAAAAAATTTATATTAAATTTTTAATAACAAAACACTAGGAGAAGTCTAAAATTCTGATCGTGTGTATTTATATCAGAAATTTGTCATCATGTATGTTTTTTTAAAAAAAAAACAGATGAAATTTAAACCTCAAATCCACACATACAAAGAATAAACACACCTATTAGTGATGTGCGCAAGAGGCAATCGTACGGACTGGATCCATAATAAGTGGGCTCAAATATAATAATAATCCATTAGTATGGTACTAATGGGCATAAGGACCTCTTTAACGTTTAAAGCCCACGAGCGGAGATAAAACATGTAACATCAATTAGTACCGTACCGATAGTTGATATAGAGACAAGGAGTTCTCCTTCCTACATAAATGTGTCAACACTCCTAGAAAAAATAGAACTTGGTCCTTCCAAGCCAATGCTTAAGCCCCATGTCTTCCTCTTGGGTGTGAACCAAGTGGTACCACGGTGGCGCATCATGGTTGCTCGCTCGTTTGATCAGTCAAAAATTTGGTTTCTTAGCACCACCGGATGGAACATGCGGCACTGTTGGTACTTGGAACGCGCATGTAAAGATGCGGCAGTCTGTCTACTGTAGCGTCGTCGGCCGGGCGAGGAGCCAGCTCTCATCAATTGGCCGATTCAGCACTCAGCCGCGATCGAGTCAACCTGAACCTGAACGGCGGTACACTTTCTGTAGCTACTGGCATTATTCAGCATTGTTCGACGGTCTGCAGTCTCCAGTCTGCCACTAGCACCGCACCGGTCAGGCTCCGGTGCGGTCCGAGTCCAAGTCCAAGCCCAAGCGCGCGCATGTCATTCCAATGCCAATGCCATGGCATCTCCCTCTTCCTGCTCTGGTCCCGACGCGACCACTGGTCAGGCAGGGAATGGCTGCATGGTCGCCTGCACTGCATGCAACGACCTGTTCAACTGCAGCCTTGAGAGCAGGACGCAACTGTCAACGAGCACGAGCCGAGCTCCGTTGTGCCTGGGCTATTTTTTTTTCCCGGATTGGAGGAGCCAAGCAGTGCTACCGTGCTAGTACGTAGTACTATTTTTGTGAGCTTACTTACCCTGTTTGATAATATAACCCTAAGCTTAACTGGTCCTACTATGGTTTTGAATCTGTCCAAAAGGCTACTGTATGCCAGAGTGGTATGGTACACACCACTGCACAGATCATCAGGTACTGCTTCGTACTCTTTTTATTAGTGGGGGATCAAATACTGTAGTACTACTAGCCTTTGCAATGCAATCTCACCGCCAATCACACTTGGGATCGATCGGAGGGGCAGTAATAAACCCTGGTCCTCCTTTTCTTTTTCCTATATTCCTTCATTGGCCATCAAGTTGACGAAACCAAATGTACCATGGACCGACCTTTGCTAATGCTAAATGCTAGGGCAAGCCACACTCCTCCACTCCTCCAGTGTACGAGTATGCAAGGTGGAAAACAGGGGGGGGGGGGGGGGGATTTTATGTTGAGACACTTAGAACTGTTCAGACCTGATGGATCTATGTACTAATTAGTATTGATCCCGAAGCAAGTATGAGTAAAAAAAAAAAACGAGCTTCCACCACAGCTTTACAAGATCAAAATTTAGGCTATATTCGCTTCAGCTAAAACAGTACTTTTTTTTCTCATAACAAATTAACACCGGTCAAAGTCTTTCTGCCAACACGGAGACTAAGGTACCCGTCCGTCAGTCCCCTTTTGTACGCGGTCAACACTGGTTGCAACTTGCAACCATGTAGGAGTACATGTAGTACCACTGCAGCATGGTGTAAAGAAGGACCGGTGGATGGATAGATATGATTCCGCGCTAACGAATATTGGTGTACCAGCCGACACACCACAACCAACGTACTAAAAAGCCGGTGCCCACTGCTCTAGTACCCACAAAATCCCAACCAAAATTGGTGGCCGCTTGTCCTTTGCGTGCGCTTCTTCACTTGCGTGCTGCATGGCACAGCACACACATTGCCCAACCTATTCTAATCAACAGATTTACCAGGTAGTAGATTATTTTATCTTGTACAAACCTAGCTAGCTAATCAACACAATCACCAGCTAGGTTAAGCAAGATTATGGGAGATGATGATAAGCAACAATGATACTCCTATATAGTACTAGTATTTTTGCAAATAAAGAAACACAATTAATCCCTAGTTGCATGCAACAAGTGAAGGGGGCACATGATTTAGCTGTTTTCATTAGAAGTTGGGTGTACAAGCAGGGCCGGGACCGGGACCAGGACCCGGGTCCCGGGAGAAGAGGGGACACGAGAGGCTCATGCAGGATGCAGCTTGGCCTTGCCTGGGACACTGAAACGGACCACGGACGTCGTCGTCCTTGTCGATGCAGATGCCCGCCGGCCAGCCCGCGCGCGGCGAAGCAACTTTTGCTTGCTCACCGTCACCGGCCCTACGCCGCGATGCCGGCGGTGACGCGCCGCGGCGCGCGAGCGGCGGTGACGCGCCGCGGCGCGCGAGCGGCGGCGGCGGCGGGGACGTAGGGGCTGGTCCCGGACCCGGAGGCCGCCGCGTAGCCGTAGTAGTCGGGGGTGGACGCGGCGCTCCTCTGCGCGCGCAGCTGCTCGTAGAACCGCCGGATGAACTCGTCCGCGCGCCGGTCCACCTGCGCGCCGCCGTCCGCCGGCGACGACGACGTCCCAGCGGCGGCGGCGACACGCCTGCTGCTGCCCATGGCGGTCGGCGCCACCTGCACCGCCTGCGCGGGTGACGGCGTCGCCGTCGCGGAGAAGGCGCCCGGCGGCACTGCTGGCACCGTCGCGGCGGCGGCGTCGGCGTCGCTGAAGAGCCGGCGGCGGTCCTCGTCGCCGTCGCCGTCGTCGCCGTCCTCGTCGCTGAGCATCTCGAACAACCGCGCCACCTCGGCCGCGTCGTAGCTGCTGTAGTAGTACTGCATCAGGTACCGGTTGCTGTCCGCCGCCGCCTCGGGCTCGTCGTCGTCGCTGTACTGCTGGCGGCTGCTCTGCCGGCGCCGGCGCCGGCGCCTGGCGGCCGCGGCGAGGATGCCGAGCCCTCCGCGGCTGCGGGACGACGACGGCGTGTTGCTGCAGCTGAACTCGACCTCGCGCCGCCTGCGCGAGGGCTCGTGCACCGCCACGCTCGGGTCCAGCGCGCCGCACGAGAACGGCAACGGCCCCGCCGCCGCGCCGCCGTGGCCGGCGCCGTGGTGGGAGTGGGAGGCGAGGAAGCGGTCGCCGAGCGCCTTCCCCGCGATCTTCTTGCCCCGGTGGAGGAGGAGGTGGAGGTCCATGGCGAGCTTGCGTCCCGAGGGCGCCAGGCCCCGGCGCAGCATGTACAGCACGGCGCGCACCACCCGCCACAGCCGCCGCGCCACGCTCGGCCCCGCCGCCGCGGCCACCACCGCCGCGCCCTCATGCTGCTGCTGCTGCGGCTTCTTCTCGGCCGCCATTGTGCTGTGGAACTAGCTAGTATCTGGTTGGAGGAAGGTGGAGACGGGAGGGACAGGTATTTAAAGGCCCGGGGAAAGGCCGGCTGTCTGATCGAGGCTAATGGCGCTGGGTTATCCGCTAACACCCAGCAGAATGTTTTCTGGTTTAGATAATGGTGGTGGCTGTGCATTATTATTGCTTGGACTTGGACAGGGTCCAGCTCCAGCTCGTATGGACAATGGTGGAGAGCAGGTGTCGGGTGGGGCGCTTACTTGCGTGATGACCAGATGCCCTGCTCGTTTTACAGCTGCTTCGTTTCTGCAGTTTGCACTTGCACCTGCGCTGCGCCCCAGTTTCAGGCTTTCAGCGACGGTTGCCGTTGCAGGCTTGCAGTTTCTCAGGGAAGACTGGTGAAGTGAAGATGTTTCTCATTTCGACTTTCAGTTTCAGCTGGCTACTCCCTCCATCTCATAGATGTCATTCTCATCTCCTGAGAAGTCAAAGACTTTTTTTTTGTTTAACCAAGTATATATGCAAAAATATTAATATTTATAATTATAATTAGTATCATTAGATAGATCTTTAAATATATTTTCATAATATATTTATTTAGAGATATAAATATTGCAAGCATTTTTTAGAAACTCGGTCAAAGTTAAAAATATGACTAGCACGCTCTCCATAGCGACATCTATTGTACATGCCTCCAGCTTGTAGGCAAAGAACCAGGAAGTTTGTCGCATGACACATGTTTCTGCACGAACTCTCTTTAACGATTTTTAAAAAGGGGGGAGAGAGAGATAATGTTCATCTCGCCGTCTGGGAAGAGCGGACTGCATGGACTGTTACAAGATTTAAATTTGTGCAAATGTACATGACTACATGACAAGTACCCAATCAGGCATGAAACATTTGCCCCAGGGGGATGTGCAGAAGCAAGCCTCAGAAGACACAACACAGCTTAACTAAAACATGTGTCCACGCATGAACACCTGCCAATAATTGTCACGGTTACTAGTGTCTATCAAGCTTGCTATCAAATTGGTAACTGCTTGTTGTCAAACATCAATCTGTCAGATTATTGGTAATAATTCCACACAAAACATACAGGATCACCAAAAAAATCGGTTGGAGATTCAGGTTAGATACTTATTACGTGCCTCCATTGAAATGCTATGAAATCGTACAGGAATTTCATACAAAACAATGTTGGGTTTAGGAAAATGAAAACCTGTAGGCCCCTTACATATGTTTTTGCTTGCTGCAAGAACAATGGAGACAGGTGCATTCGCTGTTGGTCAAAAAACAATTTGCGAGTTAACCTACATTTGATCGAAAATTAGGTGACGCCACCAAGCTCTACCTGCTCCCAGTTTCTTCCACCTTGCCATGATCATGAATTACAGTGTATATATCCACACAAGTCGTGGCAGATAACGCGATGATGAATGCTTTTCTTGTTTCTTGATCAGCATGTTCCCCAGATTCATATAATTGTCGATCATCAGAGTCAGAGGAAATAAAAGCAACAAAGTGTCCCACCACCTATCACTTCATCAGCTGTTGCCCTACTTTGTGGTCGAGAGCTACGTGACATGAGTCCACCGTACCAAAAGTCATCAGGATTTAACCCGTTTTACATAGACACTCGATTATTGGATATCTCCAATTTATACTTTGGATAAGGACACTTGTCGATAAAAGAAGCACGTTTTGTATTTTCCACGTAGCAGGCAAAACCATAAGGTCCCGGGCTCCCGCCGCCAGGACAGGGAAACGTCTCCACGTACGTAAAAAGGTTAGCAAGAGCTACACAAATTCCGAGTATACGAGCTTATCTATAACAGAGAGACTACATATATATGACCATCCAGTTTTCAACTTTCCGATTGACATCAAAATTTACTTACTCCACACCTGACCAGAGAGATATAGAGCATATGTATACACTAAAAATTTTAGGGTGAACACCTCTAGAGACGGGCTTTAAAGCTGCCATGCATATATTATATAGAAGAATAGGCACAATAACAATATGTACATTATGACCAGTGGTTTGATCCATGGGAACAAGGCCAAACTCAAGAGTCTATAGGCCTCAAAGTTGGGGACTTCAAAAAACATAACTATTAGTTACAAGTCTCTAAAATGAGTTTACTTGGGGACTTTAATTTAAATTAGATGAGTATTCTCTTAGTAACTAAAAAGGTTCCATGTTGACTCTCAAGGTTTACAAATTAGCGTGTAATTATAGCGAATAAAGTTAAAGTGCCCTACATGTTAATAAAGTACCACCACGGTCAATTAAAAAAAAAGAGCAAATCACCTTTAAATATCCACTTTGTTAAGCTGCAATTAAGAGTTTTTTTAATACTTCTTCGATATTTGAGGTGCCTAAATATTAAAATAATTTCAGACAACACTATCAGTACAACGAGCTGAGCCTAACTCAGTTGGTTTAGGTTCCTTACAATGGAACCTGTCCAGCCGGGTTTAAGCGCTTAACTTGGCATGAGTGCTCGTATTTTTTTTTAGATTTATTTCAGGATTTAACAACGTTGTACTTTCAATGGTAGGCAATGTCCGCATCAACACGAGACGCCTGTGTGCTTCTGTTTATAGGGGGTGTCCGCTCGTTATGAGCGTCAGCGTCTGTACTGTGTAATTTGCAAAAAAAAACACTTGGTATTTTTATGATTTGTTATTATATTTGTGTTATGATATATCAAGTTTTTTGTCTTTATCTGACTATACAAATAATTGTTAATTATTAATTATCTTTGTGACAATGTGTCAGGTTTGTGGTTTTGTCTAACCATTTTTAGAATGCTTTGATTTGAGATGCTATGACTTTCTAAGAAAGTTAGAATGACTTATAATTTAAAATGAAACATGTATATCAGTAATTGATATGCTTATCACAAATGGACCTATATGTGTATTGGCTTAGAAAAAATGAACAAAGAAAAAACTTACAAAGTAATTTTTACTCATTATATTATAGTTATTAAACATGAACATCTAATACTTATCTACCTTAACATTCTAACTTGTGCAAAAGCACAAGCTAATGATAACCTGTGCAAAGCATGGGCTAATGGACTAACTTATTAATGATAACCTGTACAGAGCACAAGCTAATCTATCCCTTTTCTACCCCTTTACCTTATAAGTATACTTGCTGTCAGTGACTCAGTTCACTGTTCATGTTGAACAGTGAATCAATTGCATGCCCATGAACAGAGCCACGACGTGGCACATGAACAGTACCCTCCGACCCGTTATGAACAATAACCAACCTGTTATGAACAGTACTTGACCCGTTATGAACAGTATATACCCGTTATGGAATAGTATCATTCAGCCCGTTGAGGAACAGCACCAATCCGTTAACGAACAGTATTACCCGTTACTTTTTAAACTGCCTGTCCCCACGCGAAACTGTAGCAACCCCTTTTTTTCCCCTCCTCATTTCAACCCCCTCCCGTGCTTGCTTGCCCGGGGTTATCTCTAGTGATAATACTGCTTATGTACTAGCATACTACGTACTGAACTAACTTATTAACGTACGTATTACAGGATTGTTAAAAAAAAGTTCCTCTAGGTAGCGCCAAGAATTTTTTATTCACGCTATAAGTTACCATACCGATAAATTTCATGAAAATTATTGGCTATTAAAATTGCTGCAAATTGACATCCAATTCCATGCACCATGTTTACTATGTCGAACACGTCACTCGGTTACGATTTTAAAAGTTTTAGGAATAGATTTTCCAGCTTTCGACCATTTGTATAAACAATAATTAATACATAGCGAGCAAACATTATAAAATTCAACAAGAATATAACTAGCATGGCATATGACCTACAAACTTGCAAGTCTTGTTGAAAGAAAAAAAATGCATTTAGTTACTAAATGAATTAATACGGAGTACAAGTACCAAACTATATATATGTTTATTAGGAAGTGACTAGCTTTTGGTTAATTCATAGATTTTTTTTCTCATATTTTAATAGGAGAGAGAGGAGAATTATCTCTTGTTTAAGGGATAGTTATATATGCACATTTTAAGGTTATGTGAAAAATGACATGTAGAGTCATTTACTAAATGAATTAATACGGAGTACAAGCACCAAACTATATATATGTTTATTAGGACGTCTCCAATGACTAGCTTTTGGCTAATTCACAGATTTTTTTCTCATATTTTAATGAGAGAGGAGAATTATCTCTTGTTTAAGGGATAGTTATATATATACATTTTAAGGTTACGTGAAAATGACATGCAGTCATTATTTATATTATGAGCTATGTGCTAAGATTAAGAGATAGATCATTAGAAAGATTGTCTGAGTGTTTAGACCCTAGTAGATACTAGCTCTTGTTGTTGAGGACGGCCTTATACCCCTGCAGAACCAACATTCACCCTGTTCATTTGGTTTACCAGCACTTACCAACCAGCGATTCAACATTGTTTTTTCTCATAACAAATCAGCAGCAGTGAGAATCAGCCAGCCAGAAATCACCAAAGGAACAGGGCGATTATTGTAGCCCGTATAGAGTACGGTTTTTTTTTTCTGTGTGAACCGAGAAAGGTCACTGCTTGGGGATCTAGTCATCCACACAAGAACCACAACTGCACACCGTGCTTAAACGGACACTTGTACATGTCCAATTAATAATAGTGAAATAAGGCTAAAAGCAAATCCTTTTCGATAAAACTCTTGGATTCTTGTTTTTAAAAAACTCTTGGATAGTTTCTTAGGGATTAAGCATGGCAAAATGTGCTCACAAATGTGAGGCATATTATATGATAAATATGAATCTGTTCGGCTGGCTGGTCCAGCCAGCACCAGCCAGCCATTCAACGGTGTTTTTCTCTCAGAACAATCAGCCAGCTAGATGTACCGTACGTGTCAGTCCAACAGAGTGATAGTCATCGGCAGGCAGCAGCACCCAAGCCACGCGTGTGGCCAGCAGTCAAATTCCCCAAAAGCTGCGAAGTTTTTGGACCAAAATACAACAAACACTGCTAGAGAGTGAGACTCAGAACGAAATTAAAAAACAACGCTGGAAAAAGCAGTGCCACTTCTTATTGGATAAGGACCTTCTTATAAAGGCGTTAAAGCAACATGCATGGTCGTCTTGCACAAAAACACGTTTGCATGATTGCCGTGCATCGTCGGCGCGTCGCTTTGCTGCAGTTAACAAGGTAGAACCATGGTTTGCCAACCGGCCCGTCGAGTAGTGCCCAGTGAAATTAGACCGTGACCGGTATATATGAACATAGAGACAGACAAAGAAAGCACAGGTTTTTCACATTCGTGCAAGAGAGTTTTAATTTGAAAGGTGAATAATGTCATGAGTTTGAGGTTGATACTAGCTCCCGCAAAATTAACAAGTCTTTACATTTGTTGGATACTTGGATCCTAGTTTTACGGCGGGTTTGGATCTCGGTTATTAATAGTTATCGTTAAAAATTAGGGGTGAAAGTGACACGGATAATTAATAGTAAGGACAGAGGGCTTGTGGGCTTCACTCGCTGTCCGAGCTCGCGTGTGTACCCCACGCCAAAACAAAGTGAAGACAGGGAGGGATGACGAACTTAGGTGGTCAGCAGCACCAGATTTTAATTAGGCAACGGTTCTCATTAGAAATTTCGAAGATGATACTAGCCAAACATATCATAGAATGAACTTGGCCGCTGTACATTCTCATAACACGGGGGAGGGGGCTAACCTAGCCTTGGTCCTCTTAAAACAAAGTGTGGGAAGGCACACTGCTCGACCACCCATCTATACATCAAAATCGACATTGATAATAACAAGATCGTGTCAACTTCACCCTCGAGATTAGTTTTGCCTCTGTCTGTCGATAGGAGCTCTATTCCAACAAGTGATGGGTGGTGTACGGAGTTGGCTGCCACTAGAGGGCATCTCCTAAGCATTTTTCTATTGCCTCCAATTTAGGTCTGAAACGTAGAAGCTGAGTCAAAACAGTTTATGCTTATCATGCACAAGCGATCTTGTATAAACGAACCCCACTACGTACCCCATGGCTCCACTGACGACAGGAGCTCTACTCCAACAAGTGATGGGTGGTGTACGGAGATGGCTGCCACTAGAGGGCATCTCTGAGCATTTTTCTAGTGCCCCCAATTTTAATCTGAAACGTAGAGGCTAAGTCAAAATAGTTTATGCTTACCATGTTTTTTTTTTCAATTTATGCATTTTTTTGGAAGCGTTTTTTTTTAAAAGATGTACCAAACGTGCTGTAGATCTCGTTGCCTGCAGTAATTGGCTTTTGCAGTTTTGCGGCATTCGAATTTCAAAGCCTTTGTACGATGAGGATGTAATTTGTGAGTGTCCCATTCCCTTTTCATGTCGATTTTCAAGCATCGGAAATTGCAAACGATCAAATGGAAGAAGATGACATGTTTCACTTTAGACATACTTAGTTTCTAGGAATGATTTTGTGTTAAGCTGTACTTTTAGGTCAGTCTTAGTAAAAGTTTTATGGCTCTGTTTTCAAGACTTCATCGTGTTAGAAACAGTATAAAAAAGTTTCATCCAACGAAACATTTTTCATTTCTCTCTTCTTCCCTCTTTAAAAATGCCAGAACAACTTATTTAAAGACTCTCGTGAAACTTTCGTTGAGACCGACTTTATATTGGCTGGTGCTTTTCTTACAATTATCAGGTACGAAGCCCTCGTTCGATTGTCTTTGTTAAAAATAACTGTCCGGCTACTTACAATATGTAGTCCTTGTTTAGCGCGAACGAATATGACAAAACTGGCAGGTATGCAAATGAGCAAATCCATTCACTACAAGACGTCCGCAAGATTGTGTATTATAATGTCTATAGCACATAGACGTACGTAGTAGCAAAAGTGGCAAAAAAAAAAAAAGACGTAGTAGTAGCAAAATATATATCCCCCCTTTAATTAATCCCTTTATTTGTGCCTAAAACACTGAATAGTGCTTACTAAAAGCCCGAGCACTTGATTTCTTATCCTGGGTCTTCTTTTGAAATAATTGGAGTATTATTATACATCTTCCAGATAATGCCCTGCCAGTGCCAAGATATGTCGCCTATAAATTATTGCTGCAAGCAGGGTATATAAGCATTGTGGAGAAGCATAATTGCATGCAATTATTAGACCTGAGGTCTGAGGATATACTACACTCTAAGCTGCTTTTTGTTCCGTTTGCTTTTTTCTTTTCTTCAACAAACAATTGACACGGTTTTTTCTTTGGGTACTGAATATATACTATACCAGAGAGTAGTAGTAGTGGAGTTTTGTTCTGAACTAGTATGAGGCACTCAGGCTATCATATCAGCTCATAGTACAGAGTAGCAGTAGTGGAGTAGTAAGTCGTTTGCATTACCCAAAAAAGAGGAAGCAGTGTGCAAAGTGGGCCGTGCTGTTTTGTTTAATTCTGTACCGGAAACAGGAAAACTCTTGTGCTTAATAATTCCAAAGTATACAAGCAGTGCAACGCCCAAATCCGCAGTAAAAGTTTGATGACATAATGAAATTATTTGTTGGCCAGCCGTCTGAGATGTGGCGCAAGCAAAAGTCGTTTTGCTTTACTACTACTTTGTACTGCGTCGGTCAGAAAACAGAAAGCGGCACAGGTAAGCATAGCATATCCACCTGACCAGTTCTTGCTCTGGTGGGGGCTGCTGGCGGCGAAGGGTATGAGCTCCAGCTCCCTCCGGCCTCCACCGCCTTTTGCAACGGCAGGGAAAGGCCAAAAGGCACGAAAGCGACGGCAGTACCACAAACAACGCAGCAATGCACCTGTAGTAGCTTAGCTAGGCAGGCACTTGGACTTGGCTGCTAGTGCTATACTAAAAAAAACCGGCATGAACACTTTCGCCCTCCTAATTAAAATCCGAATGCAGATGCAGTGCTACATGAGTAGGACAGCATGCAGATGCAGATGATGATGAGTTCTGCCTCTGCTGGTCTGCTTGTTTATTCATCCGGCTGTTGGGCCACTGCTGGGAGCTAGTAGTACGTTAAAAACCAGGAAGCGCCGCTTTCCGGTTGCGGATGGTGCCGGCTCCGCAACAACCGTTAGTAGGGCAGGCAGGTGGCTCGGACCAGCATGCGTGCCTTCTGTCTGTTTGCATGTAGTAAGCTAGTGTTACTACTAGTGCTGCTGGTTAGTAGTAGTTGAGAAAAGAGCTTCTTTTTCTCTGATTAGGCGTTCGTTTGGAAGACGAGATATGGTCTTCAGATATCCATTGCATCCATTTGTGTGTCAGTCAGTGTAGCACGCTTTAGCTTTGGAGGGCAACAGCAGCAGCAGCAGCAGGAGGCTTGCTTGGGGAGGAACCGGATAAGCATCGATCTCTCCTCTCCCACACTGCCTTTTGTTGCCGCGCGCTCTGCTTGGTTTTGCATTGGTGAGGAACTGTGTTTGATGATCAATTGTGATTCATGAGGATCAGGATCAGCCAGCTTCTGCATCCTTTGCAGTACTAGCATACTATCTCATCATCTCATGTGCCCCCCGTCGGAGGAAAAAGGCTCGGCTGTCTGCACCTGCTGAAAAGGGATAGGCAGAGCAGAATACGAATAGCAGAACCTGGTGCGGTACAGTCAAAGCGCCCTCTCTGATACTCTGACGACTCACGGCGCTGTGCCGAATTTACAGCCTCGCAGACACGCCGCTGACCCCGTGAACATATTTATCACAGCTTTTTTGTTCTCAACTCAAGGGCACGCAAAGCCTTTCTTGCTGATGCATGCTACTCCTCCACAGAAGAAATATCATTAGATTCATTACGAAATTACTATCGCAATAATAAACTAATTTCGAAATATAGATCAAGACCATCCTCTGTGAGTTGGTTAAACATATACTCCCTCCGTCTCTTAATAGCTGTCGCTTTCGTTTCCGAGAAATAATTTTGACTAAATATATATTAAAATACATTAATATTCATGATATATAATTAGTATCATTGGAAAGATTTTTGAATTTAGTTTTTTAACAAATTTGTATGAAGATACAAATGTTGCACGTATTTTCTACAAATCGAGTCAAACTTGTGCACGCACACTAAAGACGACGATTAAATAGGGACGGAGGGAGTACAACTTTAACAGACATGGATAACTAGTACGTAGTAGTAGTTGCTATTCGGCTGATCTAAATTGTCTAGCTGAAGCTTATTTTCAGTCATAGAACAATATTTTCCTCTCATAACAATTCGACCGGACAATTCAGATCTGTCAAATTTTAGCTCAGCCGAACAATTCAGTTGCTAATATGTTTGCTCTCCATCTTGTGGTCCGGGTCATACTGACTCAAAGTTACAAGTTAGAGAAAAACTCATCCCTTTTCTTGGTGCAAAATTTCAAACCACGGCCTCTCTCTCTCTCAAGCAAGCAAAATGGACCCCCAGGGTGCATGCATGCACCCTTGGTTTGATATATTTAATAAGTTTTGCAGACTTTTGAATTTCATTAAGTTTTAATATAACTAGAGGGGGAACCCGTGCTTCGCATGAGAGGGTTTTTTTTTTGACCCGTTAAGGCACAGTGACGGGTATATATGCAATAGTATTAAACCCAGTAAAGATAGTAACGGATGGTACTGTTCACTAATGGGTATTATTGTTCACTAACGGGTTTTACGGTTTGCTAACGGGTGTTATTGTTTGCCAAACCTGTATCCGGTACTGTAGTTAACTTTACTGTAGCTACGGTCACCAGGATTATATATATCTATCTATCTATAATAATCTATAATATAACTAGAGGGGGAACTGTGCTTCGCATGAGAGGGTTTTTTTTTTTTACCTGTTAAGGCACAGTGACGGGTATATATGCAGTAGTATTAAACCTAGTAAAGATAGTAACAGATGGTATTGT
The DNA here is from genome assembly GCA_038502445.1 of Eremochloa ophiuroides. Lineage (NCBI taxonomy): Eukaryota > Viridiplantae > Streptophyta > Magnoliopsida > Poales > Poaceae > Eremochloa > Eremochloa ophiuroides. The sequence continues at coordinate 18,122,208 of JAHLJS010000005.1, read as the reverse complement.
TCACTATTGGGTATTATTGTTCGCTAACGGGTTTTACGGTTTGCTAACGGGTTTTTACTGTTTACTAATAGGTGTTACTGTTTACCAAACCTGCATCTGGTACTGTAGCGACAGTAGCTAACTTTACTGTAGCTACAGTCACCAGGATTATATATCTATATCTATCTATCTATCTATAATAATAATAATAATAATAATAATAATAATAATAATAATAATAATAATATCTATAAACAAACTATGGAGCGTAGTGCAATAGTAAAATCTAAATGTAGAACATGGATCATGATGTTTGTACAAATGGGATCAAGTCACAAGAAAATGATCAAGTGATACTTATGTAAAATACTAAATAGTATTAAATATGATATTGTTACACTACACCTTATTTTGTGATAATGGTTACACTACACTTGTGTTGTCATCAAAATCACTTGGTTGTCAACAGAGACCAATTATATATAATATAATTGACGATGAGAGCATCTACTATTAAATAAACAACAAAATAAGTCCATATAAGATTCAATCAGTTATAATTTAGGCACCATAAGACAGATAATGTTTTTAGAATAATATGAAAATATTTTCATATTTTTAGCTAAATCAAAATTTATATGAATTTTTTTGGATTAAATAGGATTTAATGATTTTTATTAGTTGCATAATTTTCAGAAACTATTTGTATTTTTTGGAAAAAAAAATCTAATTTACTTTTTGTTTGAACTTTTCACTCTTTTAACTTTAATCTGATTTACCCCACCGTGGCTGCCATAGCACGACGTAGAACAGCTGATGTGACATCATATCAAAAAAGCTACCTTTTAAAACCTCTCAACTAAACAAATGGTTTCAAAAGTTTAAGGTGTTCATCAGAAAGCTAATTTGTATTTTTTTTGATGAGAAAGGAAAAAAATAACACCCTGTTTTTTTAGCTAAAAAATAAGTGCTGATTTCAGCTCGTGCTGATTTATTGTGAGAGAAAAATACTATTTCATGACTGAAAATAAGCGCTGATTGGTAAAACAATAAGCTGTAAGACGGCCGCCAAAGTTGAAGGCGTAGACAAGGACTTTTCCACCCATTAATTGCAAAATTTGCAGCTTCGCGGACGAGCTGGTACGCGGACAGCCCACGAAATTTCAGCGGACCGATTGCGGTTCATGAGCTGAAGGACTGTCCCAGATCGGCCCAAAAACCCTATAAACAAGATCGGCCCAAAACTTGGCCCGAGGCCCGACCGAGGCGCGCGCGAGGCGGTCCGCACCGGCCAAGCCGGCGGCGCTGCCCGCCGGCGTCGACGACGGAAGCACTCCCGTCGGGTTTAGCAGCCGTTTGCCGCCACGCCGGACACCCCGCCCTTCCCTACTCCGCCTCCCGGGCTCCCGGCTCGCTCCTGCTCACCCACGCCACGCGTTGCGCGCCGTCCCGGCTACCCGAAAATAGGCGGGAGCCGGGAGACCGGAGGTTGACGGAAGGGAGATAGCGTGGGCCGCGCAGGCACACGCGGCCTCGGCCTCCGCGCCTCCCGCGCGCCCCATTCCCTCCCGACCTCACCTCACCTGCCCCTCCTCCTTCGCCCCGCGTCGGTCCATGGCCGCATCCGCCTTATATCCCGCGCGCGGCCGTCACCGCCGCTTCGTTTCCCTCCCTCCTCCATGTCCCTCCGCGAGCCCAATGCCGCGCCGCCAGACCCATGTACGTGATGTAACAACAATCGCGCTCATCACTAATTAGCGTTTCTTGTTCGCCTTTTTTGCTTTGTGGAGGCTAAAAATTCTGTCGACTGATCGGTTATACTCGATGGTGGTGATGATTGCTGCCGCGCAGCGAGGCGGCGGGCGGACGCCGTCGGGTGGCTGCGCTCCCTGTTCCCGGACCTGCCGCTGCCGCCGGACGCCACCGACGACGACCTGCGCGCCGCCGTCGCCAACGGTAGGCTGCTCTGCGCGCTCCTGCGGAGGCTCTTGCCCGGCGCGCTGCTGGACGACGCCGCCACGGACAATGCCGGCAGGTTCCGCGCCGCCATCCAGCGGATGGGCGTGCCCACCTTCAGCGCCTATGATCTCGAGAGGGTTAGTCGCCTTCTCGTGGTTCCTCCCGTGCCACGGCATTGGTTGTTTTTTTTTTTTTTCCTTCTCTTCATTGGCGTTGCCCCTTGCCGGCAATTCATCCATCGTTCGTCCATCCGTCCAGGGGGAAATGTCAGCTGTCGTTACCTGCATTCTTGCTCTAAAGGATCGGTTTTCATCACGCCTCGGTGAAGACCACCGCAGCTCTTCATTCCTGACCAGATGTGACAGCGAAGGAAGCAGGAGGAACACGGAAGGCAAGCTGCAAAGGGTACTCACAAGCCCCATTATGTCAGGTAAACAATGCCTGTTTTGATAATGTTAAGACAACCGCTCATTTACAGAGCAGCTTCAGATTGCTGGTTCAAACATTTCTTTTTATCATGCTTGTTTTCAGAGCCATACTCTCCTTCCTTTGGAGCCGATGCCTATTCTCCGTCCCAGGTATTTCAGCCGAAACATGGATATTCTGATCTACCTGGCTGTAAAATTTCTGAATTGATGAAATCCTCGAGCTTGGAGGTAAGAGCTGTGCCTTCGATCTTCACTCGAAAAATAGACAGGATTTATTTAATCCTCTGGCACCGACTTCACATGCTAATATGCAGAACGCTCCCACTCAATCACTTTTGGGTGTTGTGAACAGCATCCTCGATGAGAGCATCGAGAGGAAGAATGGACAAATACCTTATGTAGGCTTCTCAAAAAATCAATGTAGTCATTTTGTTCTTTCCACATTTGAGAAAATTAAAAAGCTGTATGTGTTAACACCTTTCCTTGTATAAATGAATGTTCAAACTTTCACTGTAGCGCATTGCTTGCCTCCTGAGAAAGGTCATAGTGGAGATTGAAAGGCGTATTTCTACCCAGGCCGGGCATATACGAAATGTGAGACAAATTACTATTTGGCTTTGTTTTGCCATTGTTTTCTTTTTTCCTTTGATTTCTTACTTGTCCGCAGCAAAATAACCTGATTAAAGCTCGTGAAGAGAAGTATCAGTCAAGGATAAGAGTGCTAGAAGCACTGGCTGGTGGGGCAAGTGGCCAAATACATGTAAATTCTTATGCCTTCTGTGATCCAGCTAATCTATAGGCTACTTTTCCCAGAATTTTGTGCACTGTCTGCAATTTGTGAGTTTTTTTCCAGATCCTGGCATCACCGTCAATGGTTAAATAATGGGGTACTCATCTGTTTATATTTGTCATAGCTTTAAAATAGTAGCAGAGATGAATATTTTTTTCTCTTAACAATGGCAATCCATTCATTTGAATTAGTGCAGCTTGAGCACCAATTGAGTGATTCAATTCATGGAAGTTCACTTTAATTATGTAGGTGGCGAAAGACAAACTTGAAGGCAAGGGCCAGCTAGCGGATGATGATATGGCTAGATTAATGCAGTATGAGGAAGACTTGGTAAGATTGATGAAAGAAAAGGAAGTCATGGTTAGGTTGCTTAAAGAGAAGGAAGATATGATCAGGTTGCTGAAGGAGAAGGAAGATATGGTTAGATTGTTGAAGGTCAAGGAAGATACAGGTGACCTGAATAATGACAAAGTAGAAAAGTTACTTAAAGAGAGGGATGATACTGTATTTAGATTGACACAAGAGAAGGAAGATATGGTTCGGATGTTGAAGGAGAAGGAGGATATAATTAGGCTAATGAAGGATAAGGAAGCCATGGTTGATATGAAAGATGTCGCAGCCAAAGATACGCAGTGTACAACCGATGAAAATAAAGATAGGTTACTTAAGGAGAAGGATGATGTTGTAGTCCGACTGACAAAAGAGAAGAATGAAATTGTTGTCCAACTGACAAAAGAGAAGGAAGCCATGATTACGTTGCTCAAGGAGAAGGAAGATATAATTAGACTAATGAAGGAGAAGGAAGATAGGCTCAACTTAGCCATTGGCAAGGTTGAGGATAGGAAGCAAGCAATAGATGACGATAGAGATAGGTTGATCAAGGAGAACAATGATGCCCTTTCCAAGTTAACATCTGAGAAGGCAGAGATTGCTAAGTTGCTGCAAGAGAAGGAAGATTTAATCAGACTGGTGAAGGAGAAGGAGGATAAATCTGATTCGAAGAAAGGTTATGTCGAAGACACAAAACAATCAACAGGTGAAGAGGCAGAAAGGTCAAAGGAAAAGGGTGAGATAGTTAGGTTGACAAAAGAGAAGGAGGATTATAGAAATACTATTATGAAACTTAAGCAGGAATTCGAATCGTTGAAATCGTCAAATGAGGAGAGATGCAAGTTGTTAGAATCTAAGAAGGATGATGTAGTTAAACTTGTCACAGACAAGGAAATGAATGAGAACATAATTTTGCAACTCAGGCAAGAACTTGAGGCAACAAAAAAGTCCCATGAGGCAGAGACAAAAGAGAGGGATGATTATAGAGATACTATTATGAAACTTAAGCAGGAATTCGAATCATTAAGATCATCATATGTGGAGAGCAGCAAGTTGTTAGAATCTAAGAAGGAAGAGGTAGTTAAACTTGTCACGGACAAGGAAATGAATTACAACATAATTTTACAACTCAGGCAAGAACTTGAGTCAACAAAAAAGTTGCATGAGGCAGAGACTCAGCAATTACAGACCAACGCTGCCAAAGTAACTAAAGCGTGTGAACAGAGGATAAAAGAAATAGAACTCATGTTGGAGGATTCTACCAAGAGGAGAAGAGAACTTGAGGAATCTACTGAATCTACAATCCAATTTTGGAAGCAGAAGGAAATAGTGGTAAACAGATTTGTTGGTTTGCAAGTAAAGAATGCTCAGGTATTGGTCAAGCCACTCCCTTCCCGCCCTTCTTTTTTCATCTCTACGTTGAATATTTGTGAACTCAAGTATGTAGCGCTCTTTTTCTTCAGGAATTGAGGCTCTCTTCTGTTTCCGTTAGGCTTGAAATACTAAACTGTCAAAAAAGATGGTTTGAAGAACTGGCTGGCCTTGGTAAGAATGAAGCCTTGTGGCTAGTTATGGCCTACATTGACATAATGTTATTTTCACCAATAGGTCAGTTCTTAAATTTCAATTTAATTTTCTACAGGACAAAATCTTAAGATGGTAACAAGTGCTGCAGAAAAATATCATGCAACTCTTGCAGATAATAGAAAACTATTCAACGAGATCCAGGAACTGAAAGGTGCCTATTTGAACTGTAAATATCAGTTCCTTTTGTCTGGTTTATCTATGTCAAACATAAGGCTGCAAACCCAAAAACAGTAGCTTGACGTGTATTGTTGAGCAGGAAATATCAGAGTTTATTGTCGGATAAGACCTTTTCGACCCTGGGAGGATGAAAAGTCCACTTCAGTTGAATATATTGGTGAGAATGGTGAACTGGTTTTATCAAACCCTACAAAGAAGGGAAAGGAAGCTGGCAAGAATTTCACTTTTAACAAAGTTTTTGGCCCTACAACTACACAAGGTGCTCATGAAAATGAAATAAAAAATATATCCTTGTGAATTTATTTAATTGCTATAAGTACTCATAAAATAGTACTGAGTTATACATTTGTTGTCATATCTTTCTTTCTTTCTTTTTGTTATAGATATGGTTTTCAAGGATATTCAGCCACTAATTAGATCAGTTCTTGATGGCTACAATGTTTGCATTTTCGCATATGGTCAAACTGGATCGGGAAAAACGCATACAATGGTATGAAGCTATAGGACTGAAGTATTTTTAAAAAAATATATTTAGATTCCTCTACAATGGAGGATATATTGACAATACCTTGTTTCAATGAATTGCTCAGATGGGACCAGAAAACGCAACTGAGAAAGAATGGGGTGTCAACTATCGAGCACTAAATGACCTTTTCAATATCTCACATGATCGGCGAGACACAATTAAATATGAACTTGGTGTTCAAATGGTTGAGATCTACAACGAGCAAATCCGTGATCTCCTTGGTACCGGTGGCTCACAGAAGAAATATCCTTCTTATTCAAGGCTTGTTTCAGTATAGCTTTCCACTTCATGGAAGAATACATGTTTTTGTTATGCAAGTCCATGGAATAAGAGAATTACTAACCCCACCCTCCCCCAACTTATATGACAATTACATTTGCGTCTGTTAAAAGGATCAAGGCAATGATCCGACCTACGAACTTATGTACCTGTGGTAGAGGTGGTAAGGAAGGAGAGCCCCTTAGCTCATGACATAACCCAAAGCTGTGAACCCCATGGAGAGATAAGGCCTTAGATAGGCTCGGAGTAGCATCATTAAACACAGTCATTTCTGCGTTTCCGCAAACTCCATGCACCTGATATGAGCGAGTTCAGGTGCTGAGGGTTGAGGGGAGAGGACAGCAAGCCTGACTCTTTGCAAGATGAAATACTAGAATTGATGGGCAAACAGTTGAGGGGAGAGGACAGCAATCCTGACTCTTTGCAAGAGGAAATACTAGAATTTCTGGGCAAACTTGGGTGTTGGATAGTCTCTTGGAAGACCTCTCTGTGCCAAGTGGTTGACTCTCCAAGATTCTTAGAATGACTTTATAATTTGAGATGGAAGGATTAAGTGATATACCATATTAAAACTTTCAAATTTCATTTGGTTACACATTGCTATCCTTTTTCAGATTCTACTGCCATCATTCTGCTTGTAGGAATTTATTCCATTGCTTTTTGCTGACTGAAGTGATGTAACAAACCACTCAGTTTTCCTTAACTTGCGCACACTAGGGATCCAGAATACCACCCAGCCCAATGGACTCGCAGTTCCTGACGCAACAATGTGTCCTGTTGATTCGACTTCTCATGTTATTGAACTAATGCAAACAGGGCACAACAATAGATCCATGAGTGCAACAGCCTTGAACGAGAGGAGCAGCAGATCTCACAGGCAAGTTACTTGTGCTGCTTGTATTTTGTATAAAGAGACCTTGCTTGTGGCAATTTATTTATTTACTTATTTTGTGCAGTGTTGTGACCATCCATGTCCAGGGCCAGGATTTGAAAACCGGTAACACTTTGCGTGGTGCTCTGCATCTTGTGGACCTTGCAGGAAGTGAAAGGGTGGACCGATCTGCAGTTACAGGAGACAGGCTCAAAGAAGCACAGCACATCAACAAGTCTTTGGCTGCACTTGGGGATGTTATATTTTCTTTGTCACAAAAGAATGCTCATGTGCCATATAGAAATAGCAAGCTTACACAAGTCTTACAAACTTCTTTGGGTGATCTTCTTTGCTAGAAATTTAGTTCATAATTTTGTATATGGTTTCTTGAACCACAAAAGTTTTCCTGTGTAGGTGGGCATGCAAAGACTCTAATGTTTGTGCAAGTCAACCCAGATGTTTCGTCATACACTGAGACTTTAAGTACACTGAAATTTGCTGAACGTGTGTCTGGTGTAGAACTAGGTGTTGCAAGGACCAACAAGGAGGGCAAAGATGTCAAAGAATTAATGGATCAGGTAATCATTTATTTTTCTTTTTCTTCATCTACATCCATGGTAGGGTGATTGATATGAAACAGTAGATGCAACATGTGGAGGTCATGACTTGATTTTTAGACATGCAAAGAAATCAAGAATGTCGTGTTCAAAATATGTCATCTAGGTGGCTAAATTTGATCCAGGAGGAAACACACAGTTGTTGACTAACTTTTCACCTCCAGATTTCACTGCTCAAAGATACCATTGCAAAGAAGGATGATGAAATTGATCGTCTGCAACTAGCCAACAGTAGCAACTCCCTACTGAAGTCCACGAAACATGGTGACTCCCTGTTGAAGCATTCGGCCTCTTCTCCAGGAATGACATCCCTAGGAAAGGTGGCAAGCTTTGGTAGTGGGGCAGCTTCTGATCTTGACAACTTCTCTGACACCAGTGATAGGCATTCTGAAGCTGGGTCCATGCTCTCTACTGATGAGGCCCGACAGTTGGGCCAGAACTTGGCTGATCCTGGTGGTGATTCAGATGGAAGGCTAAGTGATGTATCAGATGGTGGTATAACTGCGGGTGCAGAAACTGACAGTTCAGTGAACACCGTTGTGGACCAAGAACAAGAGAAAACATCCACTGCTGGGAAAGAGCGGTTGTGAGTATTACCAGTTCTCCATAATTTTAGAGCTAATAATATTTTTGCTCATTTGACATTTAGCTCTTGCAAATTCTGCTGAATGCTTTCTGGTCTTAGCTGTTGTCTGTAGCTTCTTCGTTCTTTCTCATGCAGAGCCAAAGCAGTAAGTCGAGTCCAGAAGCTAACAGTACCAAAAGTTGGCCAAGCATCAAGCTTGCGGCCTAAACCAAGAGATCCTTCTGCTCCTAAATCTTCAGGTAAGATAACTCTAAGCTTGCACTTCTGTTACAACTTAATTTCATGGGAATGCTAATCTTGAGGAGCTGATATTTGTCGTAAATAGATCTGAGTCTGACTCAGTAGTTTTAGAGATGATTAACTTATGTGAAGGAAGGTATGCACAGGATACTATGGATTGATTGATGAGAGGTACAGAGCCTACAATATGTAGGCAAGGATCCTAGGGTTTCAATTACCCAATCAATGGTGATCCTTGCCTAAGACTCAATCACCTCAATCATGTACCATTAAACTCCCTTGGGCGCCTAGGCCCATTAGGCCAGCCCATTAACTCTCTAATCCTCGTTCTAACAATATGAATAGGACACTCATAGAATCTACCAAACAGATGTCTATTTTAACATTTGTTTGTACATGGATTTGCCTCTAGTCTGTTTTTTTTAGAACAAATTATCTTGTTTTGAGAGAGGTAGAACAAATTATCTTGACCAAGGTGAATTAGGCTATCCATACTAAAAGGGGGTAAAGCAGGCTATGAAAGAATTATATCCATATGGCAGTGCAACTTACGAACTCTTGATGCAAGTAATCTAATATAGTACTGAATTACAATTTTAAAATTCAAAAATAAAGAAATAATATTGGAAGTCTTAAAGTTTTTGTATACATGAGACTCTTCAACAGCCCACAGAAACCTTGACAAAGAACGATGGTCATGGCATTTTCTACTATTATTACTCCCTGGGGCTATTCAATTCCCTATATTTTCTGTGCAGGGTTTTTTTTTTATAAATTTTTTATTTTACAAAGTGCATGTTGTCTCATATGCACATATCGTTTTGTTAGTTCTACATCATATTTTGCATAATTGCAGTGACAACAGGTGCGCGAAAAAGTACCACTACTCAAGCAACTCCACCAGCAAGAGCTAGCAGCACTTCAAAACGAGTACCATAGATCAAAATAATCATTTGGCGAAGCCACTTCCCAGTCATTTTTCTTTTTTGCACAGCTTTTTCATATCTTCTTGCCATGATGTATGTAACACCGATGCCAATTAGTGGCTTGTGCATCTCAGGTGGATAGGTTCTTTTCTTTTCATGTTTGCAGATGAGGGTGTTAACTACATCAGTATGTGATGTTAGCATGTCATGAGATACCATTGTTCAATTAATGTGTTAGTACAAACAGCGAAGGAATTCGGAAATTCAAGTCCTTAGTTTTTCACAATCTATTCATGTTGATGTTGTGGCGTTCAGCAGCCCCTGTAATTTCATAGTCATGCAACAATGCAGAGCCGTTCACCCTAAGCAAACAGTTATTTTCCTTATAAGATTCAAAATATATGACAGCTGTTGTTCTTCGCAGGCAAAATTTAGTTTGCTGAAGTTTGATGATTTCTCTACTTAATAAATGTTAAAAGTTAGAGTAATCTAGATTGGATCCTGAATTTAAAGAGCTGATGCCAACGGGCAACGGCCGAGGCAGACGGTGACCGTAGATGGAATAGCAATGTGAGTTGGCTGTCTTCATGTCAAAATTTGTGGTCCGAGCTTAGGTTTTTGGACCTAAAGGTCCGTGGACGTGTCTTACTGAATCGCGTCAAATTGGGGGGGGGGGGGAGGGAGAGCCTACAAACAACGGACTGAAGGAAGAGTTTTGGTCCAAAGCAAGTTTAAATTATGGGTTTAAATTCTAGTTTTGGTCCAAAGTAAGTTTAAATTATGGGTTTAAATTCTACAACTTTCATAGCAGTGTTCTAAATATATGCAAATAAAATATTATTCCCTAACAATCTAAGTTTAAATTATGGGTTTAAATTCTACAACTTTCATAGCAGTGTTCTAAATATATGCAAATAAAATATTATTCCCTAACAATCAGTGTAACTCTCATAGTTAAGTGTTAGACCATGCTTATGGTGTTGGGCATGCTAAGATATTTTCTCCCATTGCAACATTTGCTAGTCAATCTTATAAGGTACTGAAACGGTACCTAACATGACGATCGGATAGAGAAGATGGTACATTGCAACTCGCTTGTTAAAATCATCTAATTTCATGAGTACAAATAAGCAATAAAAGAGGTCATGATAACTTCATGGATATAGTTGTATTGAATATATTCATGGATTTAAAAGATAGGATCGCTGTCCTCGGCTAGGCAAATGCTTCTGTAGTGGCACTTTGTTATTTTGACCAATCAGCACTTATTTCCAACCACAAAACAATATTATTCTCTCAGAACAAATCAGCATCATGCAAAATCAGCGTTTGTTTCCAGCCCAAAGAAACAGGCCGATTAAGGAGATATAAGCTAGTACATACAATCACTTAAGCTTAATATTTCATACGATGATCATAGGAATTCAACTTCTAGCAATGTGTCCAAGGCAAATGATTCTCTGAACCGAGCGTGGTAATATCATATTGAGCAGAGCAAAAGCTTGAAGATGATATGAGAAACAGTATTTTCTTTATTTGAGATTTGAATATTATACCACGAGATCAGATCATTATCATCTTTGTTCTAAACATCTCTACCAACAACCAGTGCTGAATAGCTTTACTAATAATACAGTACTAATAAGTAACAATATATATGGTAAATGACATTGACAAACTTGACAACTGCTATTTGCCATTGAGGGACTCTTTACGTCGCTTGTGGAGCATGAGCAGATGTCTGTTCCCTCACCATTTATACAAACCAAAAGTTCCCTGAGCTTCTTGGTGACACCCATTCAAGTTTATAATTCACAGTGCAAAAGTTGCAGGCAAAGGTATCAAAGGAATTAGGCTTTAGCAACAGCTTGCTTCGCACCAACTGCAAAGAACTCAGTGATGACTTCAAGGGGCATCCCCTTCGTCTCAGGAACCTTAAGGAAGACGAACACAAGGGCAATCACACATACGACTGCATAGATGCCAAAAACACCTGCTAGTCCAATAGCATTCAGCATCACAGGAAGGCTGTAGGTGACAATGATGTCTCCGATCCAAAATGTCAAGGCACAGATGGCAATGCAGAGACCGCGGACCCTGGTTGGAAAGATCTCTGCACATAGAATGTTGGGGATGGGACCAAATCCCATGACAAAGCAACAGAAGTATATGATGACACTGACTGTGGAGAGTCCAGCATGGGCCACTGTACCCAAGTCAATAACATTGGACAGAACCAGGATAGCTAAAGATGCTATCAAGATTGGAATTGTGCCTAGGAGCAAAAACCTGCAGAAAAGGGTGTTAACATAGTATATATAAGGATCCTTTGGGCGCATTTATAAATTTCTGTTAAGTGGTAATACTAATATGATGTAACAAAAAAGAAATAAATTACCTTCTTCCAGAAAGATCCATAAGTCTCATGGCTAAGCCAATGCTAGGAAGCATCAGTAAGGTAGTGAGAGAACTGATCAAGATGGATGCTGATGCCGAACTGAGACCAAGATTGGAGAGAAGAACTGCCACACCAGCTTGCTCGAGAATTTGTGGGGTATAGTACAGAACACCATTTATTCCAGCAAACTAAACGTGGGAAATAAAATAACTCAAGTTAGTGGATTAGTTAGGGTACAAGTAATCATACTTATTAATCTAAAACTTCCGAACTGCTAATTTAGAATGGATTGTATGATGATCTCTCTTCAAGAAGAATTCTGGATGAATTAGTTACATGGATATTAATTACTTCATTTATTGTGTGCATAGCCACAAGAAACAAACTTCTACGTAAACTGATTAAAATTAGCTTTACCTGTTGAAGGATCTGAATTCCAACACCAACTAACAGGGCACGCCTCACACCAGGTTCAAACAAATCTTTCCAACTTGAACCTTTGGTGGCTACCTCGGATGGGTGAACCATGGCAGCACCAGACACGCGTGGTTCAGTAAGATCCTTCGGGAAAAGTGCTGAATGGCTTACTAAGGCAGCAGCATGTACAAACTCGCCACCCTCAGGAACATCGCCACCACCAGGAAGTGAAACAATTGAGCCCCTTCTTGAGCCAGGAACTCCCTCTTGGTGCAAGTAGACTCTTTTGAAACCACCTTCCTTCTTACCATCCTCACCTTCCTTCTCTGACCATTTCCATGCAAGCTGCCATCCCCCACCAATGTCAGTGCTGCTCACACCCTCTCCACCCTCCCCAAAGAGGCTTTGCCTTCTCATGCTCAAAGCACTTCCGCGGTGACCATGGTGCACAATGTCCTTCCCTTCCGCACTTGTTGTCTGCCTGGAAAGCAATGGGCTGTGGAGATTGTCATCATAATCACCTCCTGCACCATCAGATGCATACTCCTCATCGTCCCTGTGAAGATTCTCTTCATCCCACTGCTCATTTTTGGCATGCTGATCCGTGACACTGAACATACTTCCAAAGTTTGGAAACAATGCACTCCTCATACTTCCTCCAGCTTGAGGCATATTCTCATGGACACTTCCAAAGAGTGTCACAATCGGATCCATAAGGGGTACAGTCTGGTTAACCATGCTGCCATGACGAGATGCGAGAGAAAGCACACTTCCAAGCATGCTGGGTCCCTTGGAAGGTCGAGCAATCCATGACTGGCCTTCTTCAGGCCCATAAAGTGTGATTTGTTCCTTATCACCATCAGTAACATGATCATCGGCTGCCTCAGTGGCAGGGCCAATGATGTACTCTTCAATGGAGGTGTCTCCTCCAACCTCCAACCCTTCGACAAGAAGGGACAATTCACCTGCGAATTGCATACTTGGAATTATTACGTGGCCTTTTTGCATACGTCATTGTTATATACATAAATAAATTTTAAATCAGAAACTAAAACATGTGCTGGATAAAATATCGAAGTGGCAAGTTTTAATATAATGCTTTAATTAGTAACAAATATAAATGAAACGCCAACGAGCTATAGCAAAACAACTTCCTTGATGCTTATGTCTCTAACCAATTCGGCTTTCCTGTCAAACGTAAAGCTTTTATCTTAAATATGAAATCATAATCAACTTGAAAAAATTCCAAAAATAGCAGTTTATACAAAGTGAATAACTGGTTGCATCACAGTTTGGTCAAAGTATTACCGAAAGAGAAAAACACGAGTGTAAGATACTTATATATACTTATATATCTTTTGACATGCTTAATATGTACATCACCATAAGATATCTATACATAAAATTTAAATTTTAAATATATGTATATATAAATATAAATAAGATGTCGAGCGAACTGAAATATTTGGCTCTTCAAACATTTATCTGATCGAACAACATACGATTGCCATTATGCAGAATTTACCTGATTTTTGTTATTCTTGAAAAGAAAAAAAAATCTAGAGTTCTACACCATTCCATATATGTGAACAGATACGACTTCTCGAATTAACTAACAATTCAGTATTACTAGAGAGAGCAGCAATTAGGCTCTAGTCAGTTAGAAGAAAAAACTCCCAAGTAAAATGCTCATCAAATTTTAGTTAATCGGACCTGAGACATCTTCTTTGCTGCGCAATTTTTGCAACACCTTCTTTGCCTCTTCCATTCGCCCTTTGCTAACAAGCCATCTTGGGGATTCAGGAAGATAAAATATTGTCAATCCAAAGAAGAACAATGAAGGTATCGCGAGGACCCCAAGCATGATTCTCCAATCAGGTGACGGCAGCAGTGACATCCCAAACACCATGCAGTATGACAAGAACATTCCTCCTGATCCACTGAACTGCGGCAGCGTATTCAGCAAGCCTCTAATCTCCGAAGGGGCCGTTTCTGAAATGTACAGGGGCACAAGCGTGACAGCCAAGCCGATACCGAATCCATCTACGAGGCGTGCCAGCAGCAGGACATAGACATTAGGGGACCATAGCATGATGAGGCTGCTGAGGAAGTACAGAACTGAAGAGAGGATGAGCATAGGGCGGCGGCCGATCCAGTCCGATACCGGCCCAGAGAATGTAGTGATGATGGTGGCGCCAATAAGTGACATGGCCACAATTAGCCCTTCCATAGTGGGCTCACTTTCTAATTGGAATTCCTTCTTTATGTACAGAACAGCACCTGGACAAAACAATTGTGTTGTTAATAATAATCTTTAATCTTAGAAAGCAAAATGACTCCACATAACCGCAATCAGCATTATAATCCTGTCTTAATTGACAAGTACTCTGATATTTTCTTTGCGAAGAAGTTACTCTGATAAATGATGATAAATTGAGAATCAAACAACAACTAACTGAACTTGTCAGGTACTTGAATGAGAAATTGAGAACGCTACATGTACACGATCTGATTAACCACCCAGAAGCAACTAGCACTGAGCGGCATCTGATCCGAGTGTCAAAGGATTTGATCTGATGGAACTCGAACTATAAACCCGGCTCCTCGACGAGAGTGAGAGACAACATCCTGAGCAAACATGCCTAGTACGTAGAACCGATCTGCCGAGATTTACCTGCGATGGTGGCATTGTCCCACCCCTGCAGCAGATTGCCGATGGAAGCGGCGATGGCGACGAGAACAGCCCCCGACATCTCGGCCTCCTCCTCCTCCAACAAAGGTCACCGGCTCCTGCAACCGCGAGACCCAGTTGGAACTGGAGACGAAATAATCGCCTGCTGCGGAAGTCGAGTGTGCCGTCAGTCTTACCTCTCAAGAAGACGAAGCAGCCCGCCCGAAGAGACAGGCCCAGGCAAGAAGAACTCAACTGACGGAAGGAGCTGTGGGCTCCCTTCGTCCGGTCCAGATCAGAGATGAAGGAAGGGCGTGCGTCTCGACGGCAAGCCAAGAGCCGCTCTCCTCTCCCAATCAATCAATCTACCCGCGCCGCGCCGCGCCGCGCCCCTCCCTGCCGCTGTGGGCGCTGGCAATAGAATAGTTGTAGAAGAAGCAAGCGGGCGGGGCGACCAGGGTCCCTCCAAGGCTGCAAGTGAGGACAAAGCGGGCTCAGTGGGAGGAGGCGAAGCAAGTGCCCAGATGCCACATGGAGATGAAGATGATGACACGAGAGCGAGAGCGACGCCCGCACCGCAGCAGGTAGTAGTAACAATAAAGAAAATTTCACCTCTTTCAGATCAGAGGCTGAAAAAATAATAATAATGCAACGGCGAACTACACTACACCACACCTCGCCTCCCTCAGCGCGGCCGCCGTCGCACGCCGCTGCCAGCGAGAAACATGGGGGAAGAAACAGAAAAGGGGAAGAGGAGAGAGAGAGAGAGAAAGAAACGGCCTTTCCGCGTCCGGCGGCGAGGCGGAGATCCCCTCGAGTCGGGAAGGCACGCACGCACCCGAGACGGAGATGCCTGAAGATCCCGTCCTACCTTTCCAGCGAAGGAGCACGGCAGGGCAGCGTTGCGATGTGCGAGCAGGAGCAGCTGCACATGCACACACGGAGGATTTTGAAGGCCCTGCTGCCAACGTCGTGCCAAGCATGAAGCGAGCGATCAGACGAAAACCGATCTGTCAGCCTGGACTCTAGTAATCTTTTTTTTTTTTATCTTGGAATAGAATACCCTGGAATTTCGGCGCTTGGGAACTGGGAGCCTGGCGATAGGTGCAGCATGTCAGGAATCAGGATGGTTCGCAGGACGTGTCAGCGTAAACGCTTCGCTTCCAGATTGTCACGGCGTGGGCGTGGGCGTGGGCGTGGGCTTGGCTGCTTGGGTGTTGAAAGACACAGAAACGGCCGCAGGAACCTCGCAGAAACTCACGTTTATTTTGATTTTTGTTTTGGTCGGCCGTCAAAAGGAATCCTACGCCTGGACGCCTGGACGATTCATTGCATATATATACCCGTCGGGCTTAATAAGCCTTTTTATTGCTTAATACTGGTCATAAGCTGATTGTATTCATTCATTATATATATGGCTGATAATAACCACCTCGTTTCTTCCTTACATTTGTATGTTCCTCCCAGCGATCTCCTTCACTCCGTACGTTCCTACAGTAATTCCTGTCGGTCACTTCCACAGTTGTTTTTCTCCTTCACTCCGCCATTGCCTAGCTTGATGCTCTTTCATTGCGCTCCTCTTCCTTGGTCCTGACGCAGGCACAGCGACGGCAGTGGTGGCCAGCATCGGTGCGGCGGCGGCTGCCCTCCTCCTGCTCCCTCCTGCGCGTGCCACGCCTCTCTTTTTTCCTCTCCGATGGCGCGGCCTGGGCGAAGGCGCCGGTGCCAGGCTTCGACGCACCGGCGGCCAGCTTGCTCCCCTCCCCAAGCGTGGCACGGCGGGGCCTGGGCAACGGCGCCAGTGCCAGGCCTCGACGCGCCTGCGTCCAGCTTGCTCCCCTCCCCAAGCGTGGCACGGCGGCGCGACGTCGCTGACGGCGGTCATCGCGACGGTGCCCCCCCTTAGGCGGCGCGGCGACGGTTTCCTCCTTCTCCGTTTCCCGCGTTGGTGAGTTCCGGCGGCCTCGCCTCTTCCTCTCCAACTCTTTCTCGCTTTTTGTCCCCCTCTCTACCGACGCCGCCGTAGCAGCGGCGCTACCGGACCGCAGCGCTGGTCGGATCTCAGCGCAGTGGCGGCTGCGGCTGGCCCTCTCCTCCCTGGATCCAAACCTTAGATCAAATCATGGGCAGTGCACGGTCCATGGTCCGGAGCGGCCGTCGCTTCAGGTGCCTCTCCGTACGGTGCTGCCTCGCCGCCGTTACACATCGATGCCGGCTGGGGCTGGGAACCATGCGGAGCCGCCTACGCGGCCTCGAGTCCGTTTTGGCATGCTGCGCTGCCCCCTCCCCCCTCGCCCCCCCCCCCCAAAGTGGTGGAGCTGCGCCCGGCCTACACACAGCGGCTTCCCCGCACTGTAGATGGCCGTGGTAGAGCGCAATGACGCCCCCGGGCTAGGGCTGCAGTGTGGCGGCGCCCCCGCGCGAGCAACCTCGCCGGTGTCCCTGATGCTCAGTGCAAATGATGGAAATATTTTTTTTGCCTCCATACCTTGTGATGAAAATAAGCTTCTCTGATGCTCAATGTAAGTGATGGAAATTTTTTCCCCTGTATCTCTTGTGGTGAAAATAAACTCCCCTATAATTTCGGGATACAGACTGATGATCTTCAAAGACCCACAGCATGAATTGTGTTGCTTCTCAATTTTTTGAATGAGTTAAATGCTCTGTTGATGACCAACTATTGCTTTAGGCCTGACGCTCAGTGTAAGTGATAGAAATATTTTTGGACATGTATATCTTGTGATAAAGTTAGACTCTCCCCGTTCCTGAAATTTGCATCAACATGCTCTGATGTTGCAACAAGAGCTTTCTGTGGTGGCAATAAAATTCAGACCACATGTTTTGGACTGACCAAATGACCGTATTGGTCATAGATTATTTCTGAGCATATGCCAGTGCTGATGATAAAATAATTTCAATCTAAACATTTGGCACTTCCTGTTATGTGCATACTTTTTGTATGAGGATATTTCCATGGCAATATTTTTTTTTGGCATTTAGGCTGAGTACGTTCTCAGGTTATGGTTTATGTCGTGATGATGCACATTTCTATTATCACCATTTCTTATTCTTTCTGAATTGAAGCACTTTGGCATATGCAGTGATGATCACTATGACTATCAGTCATTTTCTATTTACTGGTGGATCCCATCTTTTACGGCCGATTCTAATGTTTTTATCACTTTTTCACTTTACACACGCGATGTTCAAGTGCATGGCCATTATATATTGTTATTCCTCTCTTCGGTTCGAAACAAGTTCACCAGCAATCACGCTATGCACATTAGCAAATTTATTTTCTACCGTTTGATGCTGAGTTTACAGTGTTCGTTTCTTCACCAAGGACTCAATCAGACCAAAATATGTAGCCTTGTCCCGCTCCGTCTGCTAAAAAAGCGTCCTCGCGCGCGGACTGCCCTCTTTTGCTGCTCCTGCCTATGTCTGCTTCTCATCGTAATGTTCTTTTATCAATTTTTTCGCTCTCTAAACATATGGCAATGTTTCTTACATGAACCACATGCCCATGATATGCTGATGGTATGCCATGGATCACTGGAACTATACTGAAAGCCTCTTTGCTTATGATCTGTTCTAAGTGCTTGCCACTTCATGTGATGTGTTCCTCATTGCTTATGATCTGATGTTGTTGGCACTTGCCGTTACCCATTTCCTTCTTTGTTGAGCCTGTGATGAAAATTTCATATCCATTGCTCAAGGATATGATCTGATATTCGTTCGCTTCTGAGGTATTGGGCATGACATGTTACTTCTGAGAGCAACAAATCTGTCAACATGTCTTGAAGCTCCAAGTTCATGAACAAATGATGATTAGCAGATTGCTGAGGCCTTTAAGAACCTGTCTTCATTAAAAAAATTTCTTCAAACACATGCACATTAGGTCTCTGTTTAGCCATCAGCTTATCGCTTACATTCGAGCTGTACATATTATCAATGAATCATGCTCACTGTTAGATTATATTAACGTAGATTATTGTTTCCATTTTCTCCAACAAGGCAAAAAAACTCATATGAACATTATTGCATTAGATGATTCTTATTTTGCTGATTAGAAACAATCTGCATGGTTCATTTGATATACATGACCAAGTCAAGCCTTTTTTATATATGCACACATGGTTCATTTGATTCTCGCATGTTCATGTATACCCTCTTTTTACGGAGACTTGCCTGCTATTGCGCTCTTCTTTTGTTAGCTATGTTTCTTAGCGCAATCATCACTATGTCCACATGGCTCTGCTATTCCTGGCTTGCCAGTTCAGCCCTTGATAAGCTGCATTGCCTACTAACATCTCATGGTAAGTTAACCCTTACTGTTTGGAAAATTATTCTAATATTCAATTAAGATATATTTTGATAAAAGAAATTGGATACACAGAGCCTGCCAAAATTGTTCGTTGTCAGTTTAGGACACAAATTGAAGAATTTTAGAATGATGTGATATCTACTCTCTAAGGTCCAGAGTGACACATACTGCCTCTGCTCCATTTTATACTGCCATCAACATCGCTGACTTTTGACACAGGTGGAAGCGCCCTGGGATCCAAGACAACATAGGCTCACTTTTTCTGGCAAGTTTTTCTTTTAGGATCATATTGCTTTACCATGTCCTTCTATGGCCATCATTCATAGATCATGCCTGCTTTTGCTTCCTTTATGACCTGTGATTAGCTTCAATACATGCAGCAGGTCAGCAGTAGCTGGTTTCCATATTACAATAGCTTATGTGTCGCTTTTCTCCTTTGTAAGCAGGTAATCAATTCAATATGAGTTCGTTTAAAAAAAAATCAATTCAATATGAGTACCTATTTAGTGCACCTGTTCTCTGTAATCATAGATCTGAATTAAATTGCTTCAGAACACTTCGATGGTACCAGGGGAATGTAGCTGCAGCAATATGTGTTCCTGGGATCTGTGTTCTACCACATTATGGGTGTGTGGCTAACTAAATCTTGATTAGTTATTTGCTCTATTATCCTGTTCATCACATCATTGGTTTTAGTTTTAGGTGGCCTAATTACTAATTTTTTACGTACAACCTTATCTACCAGAAAAAATATTTAACCACTTATGGGTACCTCAAGTTCAGAAACAAACATTGCTTATCCATCAGCCACGTTGTGCTTGCATAAATACCATGACAATCCTATTTCAGTTTCGTAGTTGCCCACAGCGACATGATAATTTGATCATCAATTTTGGAACAGGATGCCTGTCATTACATATTAGTTTCCTAATTAGACCTTGGTTGCCTAATTAAAACTTCACACCTTTAGATGGCCATAATTTCCAAATCATGTCATGTAGTTATTGATGTCACACCAAACAACTCAAGCTGTATAAACAAACTGACTGTATCCATGGTTTCAGGTGTATGGTTATTACAGACACATAATTTGATTATAAAAACTTGCCTGATGTTCATATTTCATTATTCTAATTGTGATTTCTAATTGTGTTTAGTTTGTTCTGCCTACATACTAATTGGATCAGAAAATACTAATTCTTTTTCTCCCTACGGTATCTCACAGTGATTCAGTAAGCAAACATCATGTGTACAGGACTTCCACTTCTTTGTTCTTGTTTGTATTTTGGTTGAAAAAAGAGACGTTGGTCCGAACTCAAATGGAGTTAATGGACCAGCAATTATTACCATCATATTTGCATGGCTGGGTTGCTTGATGATATTTTGAGCCTTCTGTCAGATTGCATGTATAAAATACCGCAGTGGATAAGGTTCTTGGTTCAAGTGAATTATTCTTTTGCAGAGTGTACATATGAAAATATTAGCGGCGTTTCCTATTACACTGTATTGACCCTTCTTACTATCTTCTATGTTTTGTAAATTATTGCTGCCATTTACTTCAATAACTGGTTGAGTTCTGCAGATATTTCAACACCATACAGTATGTAGGCATTCGTGTAAGTGTAACACTGCAACTTCTGTAGGCCTTACTCCATCTACAGCTTGATTGATTCTGGATTATGAATGATGGAAATTTATGGTTCCCTTGCCTGCCTTGCACTAACTGGAAAAGTATATGTGATTCTGGGTGCTGCATGTTCACTGTCCATGGGGCTGGCAGTACCACTACATGATGGTCTTTATGGTTTCACTGCTGGCTTTGCTGCTTTAGCACTCATAGGACTATAACTTGCACCTTACCTTGTCTGTTCTAGTAAACTACTCAACCTCCTAAGCTATTCAGAGTTTATCAATTAATTTTTTATATAGCTTAATAGCTTCTCCTCATGAAATATGATGGGTCCTACCTTTAACTTTGTGTGGACATTTTTTAGATCCTATATTCCATCACAACAAAAATAGGTACATGTAGCCTGCAGACCTCTGTTCTGTCTGTCATTCGCATCTCTCCCTACAAACGCAAGTTTTTCCACCAAATTTCCATATTAATTTTCCTTCCACTCTTAAGCAGTTGGGCATTAAAATACAATCCGGTTTGCTTCTCTGGTTTAGGGTTCTGGGTGCTGCATGTTCTCTGCATGTATAGATCCAAACTTTAATCTTATGCTTTCCATTTTACAGGTGCAATAGTCATTACACCTATTCACAACTTTTATTCTCCAACGAGATTTTCATAAATTACACTTCTTTGCATATTTTATACTCAAAGAAATCCATTATTGTTGTTAAACAATATATAATATTTTCCATCATACCAAACATTTTCTATTTCTAGGTTGTCATGTGTGATGTGTCGTTACCAGTTGTTTGGTGAATCATCCACCAAGCAGAGCTCAATGTCCATCAACAACAGGTTCCCGATCGTGAACCAATATCCTAAAACCTAGCCCTTCGTCATATCGACATGAAGGGATAAAACATCCATAACATGGTGCCTTTTCAGCATTCAGAACATCACTGCTACCAATTGTTCTATCACATTTGACAGACTAATTGCATACTGCCCTATGTAAAGAGAACTGAATTATTTCGCCTTGTGTGTATGAATATATCTATTAACTTCTTTTTCTCACCTGTTTTTCATGCACAGATTAAACTTACATTTATTTTCTTTTACCAGCTAATTTACGACGAGTGCAACAGCACGAGCGATGTGTGCATCTCACCTGTATAGCCCTAAAAATACTCGCTTGTGCACGCGCAATGTGTGCATCTCACCTATTTTTCATATATATATATATATATGAATCCTGGTACTTTGAAACACAAATCTTTTCATTTTCATAAAGTTTATAACCTCTTAGTCTGATGAAATCTCATTATCAATTATATATTTAACTTGTCCGCCTCTATCTACTTACTCTTATACAAATCATGACCTTTCCATATCTTAGTGACTTATCGTTTTGTCCTGCATGTGTGCGCTAATGCGCGCCCCTCGTACTAGTATATATACAAACAGAACTCCGAGCAGAGTAGATGTACATGCTCATGGGACTCTTAAGTCCTTTTGTGAACAGTAAGGATACTCACAAGACCTACTTGATTACATAGCAATATATACTCCATCCGTCTCAAAAAAAATTAATTCTCACTTATCGAGGAGTCAACTGATTTTCAATTTTGACCAAAATTATAAAAAATACTAACTTTACCTTTCAATTATCTTTTTCAAAAACAACACGAAAATTGTCGTGATATATTTCTTACTAGAGAAAAGATTATGTTAACTTTCCCTTCGGTTATCTTTTTCGAAAACAATAAGAAAATTGTCGTGATATATATACTAGAAGAAGAGGAAAAAACACATTTATCTATATACAAACATGAAAAAGAAAGAAAAGGCAGGAAAAGCAACAACTTCTAAGAAACCGTCGAAAAACACAAACTCCAGCACAACCATGGAGAGGCCACCTCCTCTCTCGAAATATGAGAAATGGTCATTTTTTAATGGTACTCGGCAAATACACAGTGTTGAACAGCCAATTTCATCAAATAACGGTGCCCGCCACCAATTTCCCTATATATAAAGATTTAGATATAAATTTGCTTTAATTTTGAAAATTCTATACAAATGAGTCGTCTTCTTCATTTAGATCAATTTGATCAATGAAATTAACCGGCTTTCGCATTCCTCAACTTATGCTCCAAACTTTCTTTTGAAAATTAAAATTTAGGAGTTCCACATGTCTACTTAGGAAAATATATTTTTAAAGGGGACTCTCCACACCAAACATCATGCCATAATCTTCTTTCCATGCCAACTTTAAAGAAGTTTGCTACAATCCAGGTCATTTCTAACTCATCCATCCCAGAGTAAAAGCCTCTAGCTTGTGGTGGTTTACTCTTACCCCAAACATGTGCTTAAAGCAAAACGATAATAAAAATAGATTCCATATGTTGCCTTTAATATTTTCTAAACACAACATCATGTCGTCATACTGCAAATGTGTAAGGGACCGCCCTCCACTAATTTTGGTACCAACTCTATCATAATTCTCGTTTTAACTGGTCTCCTAAAGATCACATCTAGGGCATTTGCCACTAGATTGAAGTGGAGAAAGGGGACCGGATCACCCTGTGTTACTCCCTTAGAGCTTCTAAAGTACTCGCCTCCTTCCTTATTTAGGTTTACAGCAACCCTTCCTCCTTGAACCACCACTTTCAAGATCTAGCTAACCCCTTTCCTATCAAACCCTTATTTTTCAATACCTCTTGACGGAAACCCGATTGACTTTATTGTACGCTTTCTCAAGGTCCAACTTCAAAATGGTACCTTCATTCTAAGAACTTCTTAACTCATGCAACACCTCATTAATTATCAACAACCCCATCCAAAATAAATCTACCTAAACGAAAAGTTGTATGACATTCATTGATAGCTTTGGTAGCAACAACCCCCAGTATAAGATTCAAGGTTTTAGTGATGATTTTATAAATGGCATTGAGCAAGCAAACATGTCTGAATTGTCTTATGTTATAGTTGCTTTCTTAATCTTTGGAATCAAAGCCAACGACCCAGAATTCAGTCTAGCCAAATCAAAATTTCCCTAATGGGATTCCTTAAAGCATTTCTACCATCTTCCATTTTAGTTTCTCTCATAAAGTTGTTGGATTAATTGGGCTAGGGCCATAGTTAGTCTAGCAATTAATCACTAGAATTCCAAAGGCCCACAATTAAGTGTTAAGTGGAAATAGAATAGTACCACATGGGAAACTCACTGAGAGTGTGCCTAACTTAAATAGGATGTTGGTTGACTCTCCCATGTGCAAGAAAAGAGGGAAAGCGGGGAGACCACGCGCGCGCCGCCGTGCCGTGCCGAGCCGCGCATGGGCCTGTGCCCGGGTTCGGGCCGTGGCCTCGGCCTCGGCCTTGGCCTTGGCCTTGGCCGGACGTGATGTGCTGGGCCATGTTTTGCCGCTCAGCACAACGGTCACAAGGGCCAACGGTCATGTGTAACGGTCACATGTGGCAGTGACGTGGAATGCACTAGCGCCAAAGGGTAAAGGGGTAAAACCGCCTGCGCCTGGGCGGCTAGGGCTTCCAGCGCTGGCCACTATAAATACGGCCCCTCCCCTGGCTCCTCCCAGACTCAGCCGCCACACCTCTCTCCACTGCTCACTGTGTTCTTGGGTTGAGCTGCTCTCTGTCATCTCCGGCCGAGCTCCTTGCGCTCACAAGGGGTCTCGGTGAGCAGGCCTCCGGAACTCCGTCCATCAAGCGTACCTGCACGGGCAGGTGGGCGATACAGTTTTTGGGGAGCACATCCGCGCGACTGCTCGCTGTTCGCCTTCGAGCTTTCGTTCTTCTCCGAGTGTTCGCGGGTCGGCACTGCGAACACCTGCCACCATCGACTGCTGCTCCGAGCTCGTCACCATGACGCAGACAAGGACCGGTGCTAGGAACAACGGCAGTGGTGCTGGCCAGAGTTTCAACTCGGGTTTCACCCAAGGGTATAATCTAATTCCAATCCGAGTAATATTTCCTATGTGCATAGTGATGTTGTGAGTAGGTTTTGGTGAAATCTGTCATAGTAGCGGATATGCATATGCGATGCTTATTTTGATTCTGTTATTATTGTTGTTGCTGTCGGATTTATGGAATAAAGCATGCCGTAAAATGACTAAAAACTTAACAATTCAAAAACTATATAGGTCTTTTTCGGCTGCTAGCTTTGCTGTGTCACTGAAACCACCCATGCTGAAAGATGGTGGCGCAAACTATAAGATATGGCGTTCGAGGTCCATGTTGTGGTTTACCGCTATGCGCTGTGAGCATGTGATCAAGGGTAAGTGCACTGAACTGCCCCTTTCTTCTGAGGAAGAGGGCAAGTTCACTGACGCGAACAACTTGTTCAAGGTGGCTCTAATCAGCATACTAGACGAGGGTATGGTACCACTGTACATGGACTTTCCTTCGGGCAAAGATATGTGGGATGCACTTGAGGCCAAGTTCGGGGTTCCTGACGCTGGCAGTGAGCTGTACATCATGGAGCAATTCTGTGACTACAAGATGGTCGATGACCGATCTGTAGTTGAACAAGCCCATGAGATACAGATGCTAGCCAAGGAGCTTGAGAACAACAAGTGTGTGTTGCCTGACAAGTTTGTGGCCGACAGTATTATTGCTAAGCTGCCACCTACTTGGAGGGACTTTGCCACTTCTCTGAAGCACAGGAGGCAAGAGTTCAGTGTGACTGACCTCATTGCTTCACTAAGTGTTGAGGAGAATGTTAGGGTAAAGGACACTCATGGCAAGAAAGTGTATGATAAGGGAGGTTCTAGTGCCAACTTGGTGCAGAGGAAGAACCCTCAAGCTGCCCACAAGAAAAAGAACCAGAAAAATAAGCCTGCAGTCAACCCCAAGCCTGCAACTTTTAAGAAGAAAGGCAAGGAAAAGAAAAAGGGTAATTGTTTTGTGTGCGGTGGCTCTGACCATTGGGCGAAGGAGTGCCCAGACCGCAAGGACAAACCCAAGAAGGCAGCAAACATGGTGATTAGCGAATCTGGAGGATCAGGGTACGGTAATTACTTGCCAACTGTTCTTTCAGTATGTCTCTCGCCTGAGTGGTGGGTTGACACAGGTGCTAATATTCATGTGTGTGCTGATATTTCTCTGTTTTCTTCTTATCAGGAAGGGCGAGGTTCCTCCCTCTTGATGGGAAACGGTACCCATGCCTTTGTACTTGGTGCTGGTACGGTCAATCTGAAGTTCACTTCGGGAAAGATCGTGCAGCTGAAGAACGTGCAGCATGTCCCCTCTATCAAGAAGAATCTCGTCAGCGGATCTCTACTATGTAGGGATGGTTTTAGACTGGCTTTTGAGTTCAATAAATGTGTTGTATCCAAGTATGGAACTTTTGTTGGTAAAGGCTATGAAAGCGGAGGCTTGTTCCGCTTTTCTTTTATGGATTCTTGTAACAAGGTTGTGAACCACATTTCAAATGATGATGAGTCTAATGTTTGGCATTCACGACTCTGCCATATTAATTTTGGTTGCATGACGCGCTTAGCAAAAATGAACTTAATCCCTAAATTTGACTTGGTCAAAGGATCTAAGTGCCATGCATGTGTGCAAGCGAAACAACCTCGCAAGCCCCACAAGGCTGTGCAAGAGGCGAGAGATCTGGCACCATTGGACCTTATCCATTCTGATCTGTGCGAGATGAATGGCGTGTTGACCAAAGGAGGAAAGAAATATTTCATGACTCTTATTGATGATAGTACTAGATTTTGCTATGTGTATTTGCTGAAAACAAAAGATGAAGCACTAAATTACTTTAAAATCTATAAAGCTGAGGTAGAAAACTAACTTGAGAAGAAAATCAAACGGTTGCGGTCTGATCATGGGGGAGAATACTTTTTAAACGAGTTTACTCAATTCTGCGAGGAACATGGAATTATTCATGAGAGGATGCCTCCATATTCCCCCCAATCCAATGGGATTGCCGAAAGAAAGAACCGCACTCTAACTGATTTGGTTAACACCATGTTGGACACTGCGGGACTTTCCAAGGAATGGTGGGGTGAGGCCTTATTGACTGCGAGTCATGTCCTGAATAGAGTTCCTACAAAGAACAATGAGAAAACGCCATTTGAGGAATGGGAAAAGAAAAGGTTGACTCTCTTATATCTGCGCACTTGGGGATGGTTGGCCAAGGTAAACGTGCCAATCATCAAGAAGCGCAAACTTGGGCCAAAGACTGTAGATTGTGTCTTCCTCGGCTATGCCTTACACAGTGTGGGCCATAGATTTTTAGTAATAGAATCTGGAGTGCCTGACATGAGAGTCGGTGCAGTGATTGAATCCAGAGATGCTACATTCTTTGAGAATGAATTTCCTATGAGAAGGAATGTACCTAGCATATCTAGTCACGGATCTCCTGATGCTCCTGACACTTCCGTGCCAATAGAAAATATTGAACAAATATCTGTTGAAAGTCTTGAGGAGGACAATGGTGGGGTCACTCAAAAGAGTAAGAGGCCTAGGATTGCAAAATCCTTTGGTGATGACTTTACCATATACCTCGTGGATGATACCCCAACGACCATTAAAGAGGCATATTCCTCTCCCGACGCTGACTATTGGAAGGAAGCGGTGCGGAGTGAGATGAATTCAATTATGAGCAATGGAACTTGGGAACTTGTTGACCAACCATATGGGTGCAAATCTGTAGGGTGCAAATGGGTGTTTAAGAAAAAGCTTAGACCTGATGGTACTATTGAAAAGTACAAGGCAAGGCTCGTGGCTAAGGGTTATACCCAGAAAGAAGGCGAGGACTTCTTCGATACTTATTCACCAGTGGCCCGATTGACTACTATTCGAGTACTACTTGCCCTGGCTTCATATCATGGTCTTCTCGTTCATCAGATGGATGTTAAGACGGCTTTCTAAATGGAGAGTTAGATGAGGAAATCTACATGGATCAGCCTGATAGTTTTGTAGTAGAAGGTCAAGAGGGAAAGGTGTGCAGATTGTTGAAGTCTTTGTATAGCCTAAAACAAGAACCTAAGCAATGGTATGAGAAGTTTGACAAAACCATGACTTCCGCTGGCTTTGTTGTAAACGAAGGGAACAAATATGTATACTACCGCTATGGTGGGGGAGAAGGAGTAATCCTGTGTCTATATGTGGATGACATACTCATATTCGGGACAAATCTCAATGTGATTGAGGAAGTCAAAGTTTTTCTATCTGAAAATTTTGACATGAAGGATTTGGGAGTGGCTGATGTCATTCTAAACATTAAACTTCTGAGAGAAGAAAATGGTGGGGTTACTCTCGTGTAGTCCCACTATGTGGAAAAGATTCTAAGTCGTTTTGGCTATAGTAACTGCAAGCCTGTATCCACTCCATATGATTCAAGTCTAGTTCTGAGGAAGAACCGAAGACTAATGAAGGATCAATTGAGATACTCCCAAATCATTGGCTCACTAATGTACTTAGCTAGTGCAACAAGGCCCGACATCTCGTATGCTGTGAGCAAACTTAGCCGGTTTACTTCAAAACCGGGAGATGATCATTGACGTGCTCTTGAGAGAGTGTTGCGCTATCTAAAAGCAACAGCAACCTACGAAATTCACTATGCTGGGTACCCAAAAGTACTTGAGGGCTACAGTGATGCTAACTGGATATCCGATGCTGATGAGTTAAAGACCACTAGTGGATATACTTTCACACTTGGAGGTGGCGCTGTTTCCTGGAAGTCTTGCAAGAAGACTATCTTAACGAAGTCAACCATAGAAGCAGAACTAGCAGCACTTGATACCGCCACTGTTGAGGCTGAATGGCTTCGGGAACTCCTGATGGATTTGCCGGTGGTTGAAAAACCTGTGCCCGCAATTGCCATGAACTGTGATAACCAGACAGTCATAATCAAGATAAATAGTTCTAAGGATAATCTTAAGACGACTAGGCATGTAAAGAGGCGGTTGAAGTCTGTCAGAAAATTGAGAAACTCCGGAGTGATAGCTTTGGACTATGTCCATACGTCTAAAAATCTGGCAGATCAATTCACAAAAGGACTATCACGTAACATGATAGATAGTGCATCGAGTGAGATGGGACTGAGACCCACGTGAAGTTTACTATAGTGGCAACCTGCTCTATGTGATCGGAGATCCCGTGAATTAGAGTGGCGAAACAAGCTATGAGTGGACTGAGGGAAGAGATCCTTTATTGTGTCCCTCTCTTGAAGAATGCACTTCTCTTCCGTATTGTATGGCAGGTTGGTGAAATACCTTAATGTGATCCGTGTGGCTTATAGATAAGCAAAGATGTTGGCCTACAGGGCATCTTCAAAGGAACACACCTATATGAGTTCGACTGCTAGTCACAGTCTATGAGATTCGGGTGGTCTCTAGATACTCATGAAAAGGTCCGGAGTGTGACTAATATGCTCCAACCAGAGGGGATGCTTTAGGCAGCCTAGTATCAGTTAAGAAACTGGACAAAGCTTACGTCGCGCAAAATTGGCAATTCAAGGCATAGTCCATTGTACAGTTGTGACCAAGTGGAATCATGTTCCTAGATGGATGTTCAACTTAACACTCTCCATCGAAACACTGATATATCAAACAACTCATGAACCGAGAACACTAACTGTGTGCCCTAGAAATTCGGTGGGGATTGTTGGATTAATTGGGCTAGGCCCATAGTTAGTCTAGCAATTAATCACTAGAATTCCAAAGGCCCACAATTAAGTGTTAAGTGGAAATGGGATGGTACCACAGGGAAACTCACTGAGAGTGAGCCTAATTTAAATAGGATGTTGGTTGACTCTCCCATGTGCAAGGAAAAAGGAAAAGCGGCGAGACCACGCGCGCGCCGCCGTGCCGTGCCGAGCCGAGCCGAGCCGCCGCTCAGCACAACGGCCACAAGGGCCAACGGTCATATGCAACGGTCACATGTGGCAGTGACGTGAAATGCACTAGCGCCAAAGGGCAAAAGGGTAAAACCGCCTGCGCCTGGGCAGCTAGGGCTTCCAGCGCTGGCCACTATAAATACGGTCCCTCCCCTGGCTCCTCCCAGACTCTGCCGCCACACCTCTCTCCACTGCTCACTGTGTTCTTGAGTTGAGCTGCTCTCTGTCATCTCCGGCCGAGCTCCTTGCGCGCACAAGGGGTCTCGGTGAGCAGGCCTCCGGAACTCCATCCGTCAAGCGTATCTGCACGGGTAGGCGGGCGATACAGTTTTTGGGGAGCGCATCCGCGCGACTGCTCGCTGTTCGCCTTCGAGCTTTCGTTCTTCTCCGAGTGTTCGCGGGTCGGCACTGCGAACACCTGCCACCATCGACTGCTGCTCCGAGCTCGTCACCATGACGCAGACAAGGACCGGCGCTGGGAACAACGACAGTGGTGCTGCCCAGAGTTCCAACTCGGGTTTCACCTAAGGGTATAATCTAATTCCAATGCCAGTAATATTTCCTATGTGCATAGTGATGTTGTGCGTAGGTTTTGGTGAAATCTGTCATAGTAGCGGATATGCATATGCGATGTTTATTTTGATTCCGTTATTATTATTGTTGCTGTCGGATTTATGGATTAAAGCATGCCGTAAAATGATTACAAACTTAACAAAAGTTAGTATTGAACCTCTAATTATGTCATAGTAAAAGTTTTAGTTTATTCTCTATTGTCTTCCTCATATAGAGCCGGCCTTGATCTTTCCTTGTGAGATTGAAACCATTATTTAAGAGTTTATAACATAAAATCTTTGATGGCTATATATTTTTTATTTTTAATTGCATTTTTACCTCTTGTTGACTATATATATGATCGTTTCGTCATGGGTGAGCGGATCGATCCCTGTGACTGTGAGTGGTGGTTGCTTTCTTGCATTTCTTAAGATGTGATTAGATCCAAAAACACTGCTTCGATGGATTTCGTTCTTATCATGTGGACAAAACGGCCGTGGGATTTTAAAACGTCGTGTGGTACCTGACAGAAACTCGCGGTTAATTATTTTGCTTTGGTTTGATTTTGGCATGGAATGACTCAGCTTCCGACCGTCAAAAAGAATCGAACAGCTGGAGGCCCGGGCGCCGGAGTATGACGTCCCAGTATATTCAGTTTCAACTGTCGATATCTTGAGATCGAGAAAAATCTAGGTTGGCTTCAATTAATTAATTAATTAGTGTGTGTTGGCAGAGATCAACATTTGCTGATTTTTGTTCAGTCGTATAATGTTATGATGCCTGATGTCAGGTGGAGTAACCTGCACCGGAAAGAAGTAAGGTCAAATTTCTATACAGAGAGTAGTATAAGTTTGTGCGACGTACTCCGGACCTTCTACAGTTAACTTGTCTGGAATAATCGATAGAAACCATTGGCAAAAATTAGGGCACGACACGATGCAACATCAGTTGACAATTAGGTCGAAGCAAATAATTAAAATATTGATGGGAGCGATGGTGCAACGAATGCAACAGCCTGAGGTCATTAGCGAACAACTTCGTTGGAAGCGTGAGCAGCAGTCTCTCTCGTCTTGCTTGGGTCGCTCACTAGCTGTGCTGCCGACTGCCGTCTTTCTTTACTACTGTATGAAAGAAGCTGCTGGGTTTTGCCTTGCCGTCCACAGAAGCAACGAAAGCACTTGCTGCTGGCAAATGAGACGAGACCAACCCAGCAACAACATATGTCTAGATCACATGTCAATTAGTCCTGTTGGGCCTGATTCTCCGCTGCAATTATCAGGACGTTTGATGCAACACCCCTTTCTTCATTACTAGTCCAAAAAATCGAAAAAAGCATCTAATAAAGCTGCATCAATATATTCCTACTCTCTGGTTGGCGCAGACCGAAAGCAATGTTTTTGTACACATCTCAGTCACAGCCGATTATTTCGACGGCTGTTTCCTTTGGACCGGAAACCAGCACTGATTTCGACTGATGCTGATTTTGGCTGATATTTATTTCGACAGCTGTTTCGTGAGGCAGCACTATGTCTTGTCCCATAGTACTCCCATCTCTCTCTCTCTTTTTTTAATGTACTCTATGATAAATCAGTTTCTATATAAGTTATTCTTGTTCAAATTTTCTAAAGTTTGATCAGTTTATATAAAAGAGTATTTTAACATAAGAGTTGAGATATATAGTATGATAATGTTGCCAAAGAAATATACATAGGATGAAAATATATTCCATGTTATATTGTACTTTAATAATTTTGTGCCATATATATTTTTTCTATAAATTTAGTTAATCCCCAAAACTTGACATAAGACAACTTCGGAAGCTAATTTATTCAGAAACGAAGTGTGTATTTGTTGGTGTTTTATGTCACCAACTAGTAGTATTCACGCGTGTATTATCAGAGTTGCCCAGATTTTGACTTCTTTTCAGATATAAAACAGTGTTTTTCTCTCAGAACAAATCAACATCATTCGAAATCAGCGTTTCTTTTCAGGCAAACGAAGCAGTAGAAGTTATAAAAGTGTGAATATTTCGAAGAGAATGTCTAAGACCACTAAAAGCTGAAAAAGAAGCATGCAGATCCCTGCCACCCCTTATATAGCATGGGACAGGATTACAAAAGAGAGTTGGCGGAGGGGTCGTTCGTACATGTCTACTAGTCTTCAGGAGAACCCTTCAAGCGTGCATCCTGATGTCAATCTTTGCTACTGTCGCCATGTTGCCATAGTTGGGCGTTGTAGGAGCCGCCGGTCATTGGTGGTCATGCTCATGCTGGAGACTGGAGTCGATAGAATAGGGTCCTCATAGGTAATATATAGCTGATGTTGCCTGCCCAAAAATGTTTGATATATCGTTCTTTTCCTCTGGCAGTTCCTCCTCCTCCTCCTCCTCCTCCTCCTCCTCCTCCTTCTTCTTCTTTATTTGTGTGCTTTTTTTCTCGATCGAGGGTTTACACTCGTTTGTCATTAAGAGTAAGGGAATTATCAAAGTTTTACAACAACACAGCATAGCAGTGGCGAGGAGCTGTCACCATAGCGAGTGAAACCCCTGTCTACTGAATTCTGCTAAAAATGACTACAAGCAGGCTAAAGATTCAAGCAGCTCCGAGACATAGAACACTCAAATACTGTAAAAAACATTAGATTATATTCATGTTCAGTATAAAATGGGCTATGACTCGTGAGAACAGGATGGACGTGAAGGCAATAGATAGCGAACTACTGCTATTACAGGTAGTCATTATTTATTGGATGAGGAAAAAGCAAGGGAGCGCCGTCAGCCTGGAGAGGGAAAGGAAGGAAGGAAAATTAAAGCAGAAGGGGGAATCAGACGGGTGTTTCGTTTTCTGCATTAATTGCAGAAGGTGCCCCCAAAATGATCAAGGCCCAGATTGATGCATGATTTGTAAACTGAAGCAACAAGACGGTGATTATTAGCGAGAGGGACCATGGGAGTTGGGACCATGAGGATCTACACTCGGCCAAAAGGATACAGTACGTACGTGTCATGCTGCCGTCAAGTATCCAATAAATGCATGCATGTAAATAAACAAATAAATAAAAGAGAAAAAAAAACAGAGTGGAGATGCATCTGCCAAGATCCAAAGAGGGAGAATAATCTCATATTCCTACAGTAGTATTGCATGCCCATGGACGGAACTCTCCAGGACCATGCAGATGCATATGCATCATATGGGCCAGCGCATCGGCATGTGTACCTCCACCACCACCAATAATCATCCATGCATGTCTGCTCTGCCGATCGATCGAAGATCAAGCACACCATGTGTATTGTGTTACTGCATCTTCAGCATCTCTAGAACTGAACTGTCGTCATTCCATTCTCCATCCAAAAGAAAGAAAGAATAAAAAAAAAACTTTGTGTGTGTGTGCGCGCGCGCGCGCAAGAGTCGCGATCGTCGCCCCGCCCGGACCAATTAAACGGCCGGCCGGCAATGACAGGAGCATCGATCGATCGACGGCGACGAGGTGAATGTGCGCATGGTTGGGTTGATGATGATTGATGAATAGAAGCGCCTGTATATTATGGGTCTGCTTGGATTGCGACCAAAATTTGTCTTACCCAAGATTTAGCAAACCAAAGTTAGGTAAAAAAACTTGCCATAGATTTGGCAAGCCAAATGTGAGAAGTTAGCAAGATTTGGTAGTAAATCAAATAAGAGCCAAAATCATAACTTACCAAATCTTTGGCAGGACAAATTTTGGTGCCTAACCAAGCAGGCCCTATGTATTGCGTCACTGCGTGACAGCACTGACGTTGTCGATCGATCGGCCGGGATGCAACAGTCAATTATTGTGTGGAATCTGGCGCCAGGTTTGTTATTACACATCGTCGATCGATCGATCGGTCAGTCAGATCAATCATTGGCCACGACGATATTTCTTGGTCTTGGTCTCTCTCGCGATCGCGGGACCCGGCCGTGGTCTCGATCGCCCAGGGTTGGGGTTGGGGTTGGGGTTGGGGCGTCCCGATCGCCCCAGGCCATCAGATCCGCTAGCTGATCCGCCTCTTGGATGTAGTATATATTCTTGCGATCGATCGATCCAGTGATAGCTCATGACATCGGCCTCAGTGTCCCATGCTTCCATGCATGATGCATCCTGTAATAAAATATTTAATTGCTATTGCTGTAAGCTAAGCCAGCATACTCCCTTCGTATCTTCAAAGCAAGTCGTTTAGAACAATAAAACGGTTTCTAAAGCATGACTTTGACTTCATAATTACATTCTAATTAAACTTTCACAACTTAAAAGTTATTCATATATATATTTCTAATGTTTAACTAAAATTTTGTCAAAGACAACTTGTTTCACGGGTATAAGAGGGAGTATGTAATAGTACTCATCACCAATGTCTTCAATATAAGAAATTAATGAAGTAATGTCACGTTGCCTATATGATAGGTATTATATGGGGAGACCAGCTGTAATGGCCTCGAAAGCAAAACGAATGTGTCCTCAGAAAAAAAATAAGAGGGCGAGAAAAAGGATGGTAGTGGTGAACTTATGGCTAGCTTTGCAGCGACGAATATTCTCCCGTCCTCGGCGTTGCAAACTTGCAGCGAGAAGCAAAATGTCGTCAGATCCGGGCACATGATGACAAGTGGACAATGTACTACTTGTCCCGCCACATCTTTTCTCTCATCGCAAATATTTGTATCTCCATTTTAAATTATAGTACTCTAAATTTGATCACTCGTTTTATAAAAAAAATTGTATAAACATAGTCAAATTTGTCATTCACAAGGAAACATTTATTAATAAATCTAGCCACAACAAAATAAATGATATTTTTATGCGGAATAAGACGACTGGTCAAATTTAAACTTAAAAAGTCAAATGAATTATACTTTGGAAAAGGGGAAGTAGTTTTTATTAATTTTTTTTGGGCGCCATTAAGACCTCATCGAAGCTTGCTGACTAAGAATTCATAATTTTAGGCAATTTTTGGAGAAGAGAAATAAAAGCGGAGCCATTACTTTCAAATAACGTGCGTGCATGCATACTTGAGTTTTTACTTTAGCGAAAAGATGTGCTCAATTTAAATGCCATATTATTTATGACTCTGAAGATAATATTAAAAAAGGACCTTCTTGTAGCTTCCCCACTAAGAAATCTTTGCTTTTTTGAGAAAAAAAAATGAAAGCGACACCATTACTACAAATAATGTGCATGCACGTACTGGAGTTTTACTTTACCAAAAAGCTAGGTGCAATTTAAATGCCATATTATGGAAGGAAATAATTCAAAGTGTACATGCTTGCAAATTGTTGTCCCTATGACTATGGCTCCACGAGCCAACTAAAATTTATTGCTATTAGGGCCTCTTTTGGGATGACTCTAACTCCGGGTGGAACAGCTCTACTCTAGAACTCTAAGTGGAGCTGACTCTGAAGCTATTTTTGTCTAGAGTGTGTAACAAATGGTAATTGCGGGTAATTTTTTCAAAACCCCTTATCTAGAGCCGGCTCCAGAGTTTCATGGAGTTGGAAAAGAGGTGCTCCAGAAAAAATGAACTGGAGCTCCAAGAACTCCATGGAGTAGGCTGCTCCAGAGTTAGGGTGTTTGGCTAGCTGGACCAGCTCTAGCCTGGAGTTGGGCTCTGAAGCCAAGCCAAACAGGCCCCAGTGAAAGCTCCACGTGGGACAAGCTAGCAAAAAAAAGATAAATAATCCTAGAAGTTTACACAAAAACTAGAAATCCGAACATCTATTCGGTATATTATAATCATCTTTACAATAGTAACCATCTAATCTCTTATATCGTTTTTAAAAAGCAGTTTGCCATTATACTAATAGTATTATTATGTATACCATGAGTCACTAGTAGAGAACAGACTTTTGATCCACATCGGGTTTTGACTTTAATCTCGGTATTTTTGACGTTTGGACTAAAAGAAAATTAGTCCTAGTTTTAACTTTTATGAGTTGTCAAAGGACCTTTAGTCTCAGTTGATAACACCAACCGTCCTATCTTAAGCGCAATTTTAATCATGTCCCGTCATTCATGCTCTCTAATACTATATAATGCACTGTTGGCGCAAAAAGTGGTTCCCTAAGCCCAACACACCAGCGAAGCCGGAAACGACCCTTGAGGCAGTAAAGCTCTCGCAGATCCAGCTAACTTCGAACCCGGTCTGAGAGTGTCAGTAACACCCAAGCGTGCCAGTCAATTTGACCTGCAATTGAC
Organism: Eremochloa ophiuroides; assembly: GCA_038502445.1. Taxonomy (NCBI): domain Eukaryota; kingdom Viridiplantae; phylum Streptophyta; class Magnoliopsida; order Poales; family Poaceae; genus Eremochloa; species Eremochloa ophiuroides. The sequence goes on along the minus strand of JAHLJS010000005.1, from coordinate 18,085,860 downwards.
AAGGAAAAAGATAGTAATCAGTAATCACAGGGCGGAATTAACCGGTATGTCCAGATAGTTCCAACTGTATGGCTCGAAGAGCCGATGTAATGGGAGATCGACTAGAAAGCCGATTCCGTCATGTTATGAACCGATTGTAGCGAAACATGCATTATAACTCAAATTAACCGATTCAGACATGAATTCAATGACATATACTTGCATTAGACAGAAGTATACTACAAAAGATATAGTCACGGCAAGCTAACATTATCATAAGATGTCTCAGTGTAAAACAAGATGAAATCGGCTAATTTAGCCGATTCAGTGTATACGGGCAACATACAAGCCTATAAAGCAAACAATATTTCAACTCTCCGGCTAAAGATCTAAATCACAATCTTGCAACAGTGGAGATCGAGCGGATCGAGGCAGTCATGATGAAGTTGCAACTTAAATCCGTTAACCCTTGAATCTAGACAATGTTTATTTTATTACTTGAGTGCGACCCGTATCTAATCTAGATCCAAAATACAACCGGCTGGTGCAAAACATTCTATCTTATCAATATAAAACGAATGGCAAACATAATTCGTTGAACATATAGATCTATTAGATATAAGCCGACGCATATGGATCAAGACGGGCAAATTGATGATTGCTTTAAATAATAAACAATAAACATAAGCAACAAATTTAACTAAACTGCCAAATTTAGCTAGAGCCGATAACTAATCCATGCATGCAAACTGTCGTAATCTATAGCCTGTCCACCGGATGACGTTAACTAATAGATTAATCAAGCAAACAAACACGAATCGATAACTAATCCGCGCGTGAAAACCGTCCTAATCTGCATCTCGTCCACCGGATGACGGTTAACACAGATTGATCGGGTAAACCAGCGTGAATCATCCTTGACTCACTGTGCTTCCCACGTCCACCGGATGACGCCAAAGAAACAGAGCTTAGCAAGGACCCTGGTCCGCCATGCTTCCACGTCCACCGGATGACGCTAAAAATACATAGTTTAACAGGGGGTTGACGATACTTACAAGCAAGCCTGCGTCCACCGGATGACATCCAGCCTGGATGAAGTAACTCGCCGGACTCGACTGACTCTAGGGTTTGTTTGGCCGGAGCCGAAAGTTGTGTTGTATTGATGTTGTTGTATTTTTACAATGGCCGAGGGCTTATATTTATACCCTGAGCGTAGATAGAGTCCTAGTCGAATCACAACTCATCAATAGATAAGGAAACTAACAAACTATCGTATATCTAAGGTAACTTGGAGTCACATCTTTCCTTTCATAACGGACTCCGATCGTGATCGCATCTTGGCGGTGCAGACTCTAGATGACGTCACCAATACCGACGCTGCACGCCTTCTGTCACCTTCGCCCGATAACCGATTCACCGTTCAATCGGCTATTCTCCTTCCTTCTGCTGGACGGAATCTGCTTCCGAGATCGGCTATCTTCCTTCGGTATCGGCTATCAGCTTCTGGCATCGGCTATCGGCTCCCAGCCCAAAATTTGGTGTTAACATATGCCCCCCAATTTTGGAATAAACTGGTTTATTCGGAAATTAGCACTTGAGCCTTCAAATAGCCAAACCGCAGCTTCCTTCTCGGCACTTCAAACTTTCACACCAAAATGAAACCCTAAACCGTCGCAACTTCTGCCACGGGTTTCAATCCGCCGCCGTCAGCTTCGATTCGTCGCCATCAAATCACCCCCGAGCTAATGGCGACTCCTTCCGAGGTCCCTGAGGTATCAATTTCATCGATCCGCCCCCCTGATTTGTGAATCCCTTTTCAACCTCACTGAGTACGAGTTTCAAATCCAGGTGCTGAGGAATCATATTATGATTCCACTGAAGGACATCCCCAACACCTATTATCTGGGCCCGATGGGCGATCCAATCCCCAAAGACTTCATCATTCAAGAAACCAACCAGCTCCCATTCCGAAGCTCCATGATAGGTGCCTCCTCTTGGGAAAAATCTTTCAGAAACTGGCCAAGCGTACCTGCTGGGTGGAGGAACTGGTTCCGTCACGTCGCGGCGAAGAAGCGCGCTGACTGGGAGATGCACCATCTAAGCCAATGTCTTGATCTATCATTATCAGAGATGACAAGGAATGAGCCGCTCCTGATCGCTGCCAGTCATTTTTGGTCCAACTCCTTGAATGCTTTCGTGTTCGGAGACGGTCCAAAAACCATTACCCTGGGCAATATCCATATGCTCACCGGGCTTCAGATTACTGGATCATATGATTTCTAGGATTTTTGCTCCAGTGGCAAGAAGGACCCCTATTTCTCGAAACTGGACACATACAAAGGATGGAGTGGTTATATTCAACACCACCAGAAAAGCTCCCCCTCTGTCAGCGAGAAAGAACATGTCGCATTCTTGACCATGTGGCTTGAAAGGTTCGTGTTCTGTGGCGCCACTGCTGGGCCAGCATATCCTTATCGGGTCTTAGCAGAGAAACTGTCTCAAGGGCACTCCATCCCCCTGGGCAAACTCTTGTTGGGTGCAGCATACAGGCTTATGAGCCGGGTATTCAGTTCCTTGATCATAGGCGAAGAAGTGTAATGCATAACAGGCCCTTGGTGGCTAGTACAGCTATGGCTCAATCTGTACCTGCATAAGCTGGTAAGGACGCAACTCCAAGGCCTCAACTTTCCATCCACCGAGTATTCAGAGGAGGAAGACCCAAAAACCAGAGACTGTCAAAGTTTTGGTGAAGCTGCCTCTGCCATAACCATCTCAACCTCAAAGGGCAATATGTTGGAAACATTATACAGGGGCTTGGGACCAAATGTTACTACCTGGTTCCCTTATGAAGATGAAGATGAATTTCCAGCACCCTCCAGCTTCAAATTCAACAATGGGTGTTCTGATGACAAGGCTATCAGTATCTTGAACACAATCATCAAACCCCGTGCCTTGCCAGCAGACTTCAAGCACCTTCGGAGCGCAAACGGCAAGGCAACTAGCTATCCTTCTTATGAATTCTATCATCCAAACATAGCAGCAAGACAGCTGCGTTTCGGCCAATTGCCCCCTCGGCTCCCTTTTTTGAATACATTGAAGCCCAGGGAGAACATTACAGAGCATCTTCAGGCTGTCAGAATTTTTCAACTCGGAGCAAATCTGCCCACATTCTCGCCAAAACCGTGGAATCAAATCTGCATCGTTCATCAGAGTTTTGACGATTGGTGGCAACAATGGCACGCTCACTTGTTCTGCCAAACCGTCCATGACAAATGCAGAGCCCTGGATCCAAACTTCCAATCTCTCCGAGCAGTAAGTGTTCTTCAGCCGATTCCAATAAAAACGGCTTTATTCAAACATGTTACTTAACAGATATTTCTCGCACGACCCATCATCCAATCCACCAGAGCGAGTGGAATACTATCCACCTTGTCCAACAGCAAGACTAGGCTCCCGAGCGCCAACGCTGAGACAACTAATGGCAGGCCCTGCTGTACTGACCTCCCCTTCTGCTTCAAAACGACCAGCTGCATCTCAGCTCCAAAAGCAAACTCCCAAGAAACGCCGATCGATAAGAAAAATTCAGGTACCTAGTAGCATTTTTCCTTTACTTCAATACACCTCGACTCTTAAATTGGCTTTCTACCAGGTGAACCCTCAACCAACTCAAGGTACCTTGGGAGAGAAACAGGCCGAAGAACCACCAGAATCTACCGGCCATGAGGAATCAACTGCTCAAGAAGAAGGGATCCGGGAAGAAGGAGCAAAAACTCAGGTACTACTCACTGGGCTCTTCTTTCTTAAATGTCCTAATTGACCAAATCTTCTTTTCAAAAATACAGCCGAACAGCCCTTCCGAAGAAATCTAGGCGAACCTTGAAGAAGAGAAGTTGCCCCCTGAGAGGAATCTAGGTAACCCCTATTCGGCTGTTAGCAATTATCTTTGCTTCCATAATGTTCTTACTTCTGGTTTGCAGAAACCCAACTACCTGAGGCAGTGACAACCGAGGATCCGCATGCCGCAACCGCTTTAGTTGAACAAACAGCATCGGCATCAATTCTACAACCTTCAGGCCTCATTCAGGTATCCCAATCTCTGCCAGAAAACAATTAATCTATATTGTACCCTTTTTTGATGAGAGAATGCATATACTGTAGGCACCGAAGCCCTTGTCTCCCAGCTTTCCATTCGACATAGAAGAGTTCTGTGATAAAGATGAACTGGCCTCCTCCTCCGAGAGACTTTTAGAGCCAGATTTCAACAATCGGCTAAGTGCAATGTTACCCCATCTAGAGGGTGATCTGGTCGCTCTGGCCTCGAATTCCGATCTGATTGATCAAATAATGGAACTCGTCCAGCAGCAACCCAATCTGTCAGCCTTGAAGTCCCTGCAAAGACTTGACGATCTTAAAGTGACAGCATCAGGGATCATCACTGCTCACAAGAACCTGGCAGAGCTTGAACAGCTAAGGAGCAACAAATCGATCAACAGACAAGAGGCCACCGGATTAACCGATCGAGCCAGGTTGCTCAAATCCTCCATCAGCACGGCCGAAACAGAATTGGAGACATTGAAAACAAGACGATACCAGCTGAGAAAAGAATTGAAAGCAGTTGAGTCGGCTATCAGTGAGCGCGAAATCACCATCTCCACCAGCACGATCGAGCTCTCCCAGAAAAAGAAGGAAATCAGCAGCTTGATCGTTGCAGACAGAAAGTCATGCCAACGCCTAAAATTGCTACAGTTCACTGAAAACCGAGATCAACAACTGCTGCAGGCTGGCCACACGCTCCGTGCTGAATTAGTAGAACTGATTCGATCCTTATTACCTTTGTAATATAATGGGTATACTGCTTGGCATGTGTCGTTCACCCTGAATGTGACAACTTAGCCTGATCTGTATTTCGATTTTACACCTTAATACCGGCTTTGTCTTGTTTCGCACTGACTCTGTTCAGCCTGATATACTTGTGTATGCGAATCGGTTTTCGAACTGCTTTGTACCTTAGAATCAATCACATAACCTAACCCGTTCTGCATACGAATCGGTTTTTGGGCGTACTTCCTAGTATCGGCTTTGTTCGGCTTTCCTTTGGAACTAACCCCTCAGCCAGATCCATCACGAATCGGCTTGTGAGTGCTCACGATAGGATCGGCTAAAACAGCCTGACCCAAAAAACCGATCGGCGTGCGACCATTGATGGCGGCGCTTCATCTCCCCGATTCCGCAACTGTTCCGGATTCAAGAAACGTGAATTAACTGCAACCTAAAATCCGCCGTGCTGTCTCACCTTCCGAGGAGGAACCGTCTCAATACCCTCATCTTTATAAATACACACTCGGCCTGGACAAGCAACCGCAACATCGAAGCCTTCGCTCCCCCGGCCTTCTCTCCTCAGACCAGAGAAAACAAAATCCCCCAAATCCATGGCTAGCGACGGAAACCACGGCAAGCGGCCGGCCTCAAGTTCTGCCGAAGGTGACAACTTCACCCGGAGCCTACGAGCCGTGGGTGAACGGAGGCATCGCCTGCAAGCCTGGTTAGGGTAAGGCTGCTGCTCACTTCTTGACAGATTGACCTGATCTAATCTGACCATTACCGTCCTGCGCAGCGATGCGGGCACTGCCGGCGTCGGAGGTTCGGGAACCGGTGCCGGGCCATCTCAAGCCGTCCCTGCAGCCGCTGGAGCCACCCCTGGCTAGGATGCCGCTGCTGACCCGCATCACGGCCGTCGTCGCTGGGTGACGCCCCGGCAGTTAGCCATCTATAGCAGGTAAATCAGTTTGTGCCCAAGACATTGGTTTTCTTTCGACTCTGACACATCTGCTTCTTTGTCAACCTTCAGTCAGGCCCGCGTGATTCCTTTCCCACCAGGAGCACCGATTGGCGTGGACACTCGGCCTCTCAGAACTGCGCCTCCTCAGGAACCCCTTCAAAATCCGGCCCCGAGCACTGGATCAGAATTGGGGTCTTCTGACGGGTCCTACACCGCCGCCGACGGTCGCCGATTCCATCACCAGATGGTGGAGTACCGTAACCTCTACTCAGAGGCTACGAAGGAGAATGGCCGGCTGCAGGGCGTCACCGAAGGCCAAGCCGCTGCCCTTACGGCCGCCGAAATCGAGATGGCCAGGGTGCAAGCCCAACTCGCCGAATCGGACGCTGCAGTGGCCGGTAACAACCTGAATTGTGACATGCCAACAATCACCTTCGTGCTGATACTTCTTTCTTTTGCAGTCTTGACTGTGCAGCTTGAAGAATTACGTGTGGCCGCCGAGGCCGCTGCCAATGCCGTTAATGCGCATGGCAACACGCAGGCGGAACGGCTCCTGGATGTTCATCACCGCGTCTCCCAGGTGGCCATGGCCGGCGTTCGTCACGGCGCCACTGGGGCTCTCACAGCCGCGCGACTCCGCTCCGGCATTGCTCTGGAAACCGTCGAGCCTGGGTTCCCGGAGGGCCAAAACATGGAGGAGGCCAGCGCCCAACTGGCGAACTTTTTCCCTCATGCCGATGAGGTCGTTGCTGTCACCGACGTCCAGGACATTATAGATAAAGCCACGCATGATTAGGATGTAATAGGGCTCCTGTAAGCACAATAAAACTTCCTTCAAAAGCATCAATCTGAATTCCATATGTGCTCGGATACATATATGTATTTTTCTAGATTTTTTTTTCTAAGGGCGACTCGTTACTACGATGTCGGCCATTTTTGTCCTGAAGGCGACCCATTTGCACGGCATCGGCTGTTAGAGCCAGATTCACATGAATCGGCTATTATCCCCCAACTGGGATGCTAGGGTAGTATTTCCTCAGATGCTTCCCGTTGATGGCTCTGGCGAGTCTCTGCCCTTCTAAGTCTTCAAGGATATAAGCATTACCCGGAGAGCATTCCACCAGGCGATACGGGCCTTCCCAGTTTGGCGACCATTTACCGAATCGGCTATCTTTGGTACCAATAGATATAATGACTTTCCACACTAGCTCTGATTCGGTGAAGCTCTATTTAAATCCCTGAAATCAATACAGACTTGCAATTTACCATTTTTCTTATACACAGGGACGATGTTTGATATCCACTCGGCATATCGGCAAGCTCGAATGAACTTGGCTTCTAACAACCTCGTGATTTCGGCCTTAATGTCGGGTAGAGCATCCTCTCTAAAACGACGTGGAGGCTGCTTGTGTGGCCGAAACCCTGACTTGATAGGTAGCCTGTGCTCAACAATAGATTTGTCCAATCCAGGCATTTCATAATATTCCCAGGCGAAACAATCTTTGTACGCTTTCTATAGTTGAACCAGCTCCTACCTGAACTCTGGGTCTAAATTGGCGGCAATAAACGTCGGCCTTGGTCTGTCGCCAGGTCCAACATCCACTTCCTCGAGCTTGTCGGCCGACGTGAATCCTTGCCCCAACTTACCCTCTATGCCGTCAATCGGATTCTCCATTTAATAAAAAGACTCAGAGCCGATTGCCCTGATCGGCTGTTGACTCTCATCACTGACCTTGATGGAGCCTCCTTCCCAAGTCTTGCCAGAGAAACAGTCATGATCCCCAGCTTCCCAGTATGTGGCATCTGCCGTCGCCACGCTGACCGAGTCGTCGGCCGGGATCACTTCGACCTCATCGCCATGCCACTGAATGAGACACTGATGCATGGTCGATGGCACGCAGCAGTTGGCAGGAATCCAGTCGCGTCCGAGTAGCAAGCTGTAGGCACCCTTACTGTCGATCACGAAAAAGGTGGTAAGCAGTGTCTTCTTCCCCACGGTTAGCTCGACGTTGATTGCCCCCCGAGTGTTGGAAGAATTGCCCCCGAAATCCTTGAGCATCAGATCAGTTTCTATTAGATCATCGGGACCCTTGCCTAGCTTGCGGAATGTAGTGTAGGGCATGAGATTGACAGTGGCACCACCGTCCACCAACATCTTCGTCATGGGCATGCCGTCGACATAACCTTTGAGATAGAGGGCCTTCAAATGTCGATTCTTGGCTGGCTTATCAAAAGTAACTTGCTGTGCGAGCACTAACTTGGCCACTCCGTCTTCTGATCCCGAATCATCTGAGTCGGACTCGGTATCATACTTCTTGGCTCTGAACTCTGCAGGCAGCACGAACACTATCTGTGCATCGGCTACAGCCTTTCCATTATTTTGTGGAGGCTTCTCGCGCCATACCTGTTTGGCACATCCCTCAGCTTGGAGCTCTCTGTTTCTGAGCCACTGCACCCAGCGCCTTTGGCTCCTAGTTAGATCCCCTGGGCACCACTGATTCTCTTGTCAAACCGGCTGTCGGCGTTCAACTACTGCTTCATCAAGCCGATCGTGCGAGTCCCTTTTTTCACGCCGATCCCGCGGGCTGTGGGGGCTCCCCAGCCTCTGATGCACAGACCGGCGGTTGACCTAGGACTGCCTGTACTCTCGGTACTGATCGCTGCATTCTGGGCAGTTGCGCAGCGTTGGCAGTCTAAGGCCTTCATTCCAACAATGTCGGAAGAATGGGCAATGCCAATGATCCTCCTCACCTCCCCGGTGGGGGGGCATTTCTTCATGATAGCGCGCCTCTTCTTCTTCGCGGAGCCACCTGCGGTACTCCTCTTCTTCGCGCTGCAGCCACCTCTGATGATCTTTCTCTTTCTGTCGCCGCCACTTGTTCAGAAGGTGCTGGTGTGTGGGCCTCCTGCTCTTGGTGCCACTAGATTCTCCCTGCTCCGGCTGCCTCTGATTCTGTTCCCTCCTTCCTTTGATCAGCGCCAGCTCCTCAGCTGTGATTTGTGCATCGGTATAAACTGAGGAGTTCTTCCTGGTCCGTTCGGAAGTTAATACCTTTACTTTAGTCAGAGGATTCGCGATCTGGACCATGTTCTGCCCTTTCGGGAATGGGAATCTGTCGATCTTCATCTTTCCCTTGGGAGGAGCCTCAAATTTCAACAAACCGCGTCTAATAGCATTCTGGATTGCTACTTTGAAATTGCGGAAATTGTTTGTGGAGTGTGAGGTGAGGCCGTGGTACTGGCAGAACGGTTTTCCCTGCAAATCTTCAGGAGATGGTTTGACGTAATCAGCTGGAAAGGTGATGTGGCCTGCACTGACTAATAGGTCGAAGAGTTTGTCCAGCTTGCGCATGTCAAAGTCGTATTGATCTTCCGCGCTCCAACCCTTCGGTACGGCTATGGGCTTTGTTCCCCATTTAAGCTCAACAGCAGCCACTTCTTCATTCTCTCCATCCTCTGAGTCAGAATCACAGATGTAGGCCTGCTTGTATTTTGATTCCTTCTTGAAACTCTGGGCCTGCTGTTCTAATGCGGCCACCCTCTGCATCACCTCGCTGATGCTGTTGAAGTTGGTGCCCACAAGCTTCTCTTGGACGTGTGGGAGCAACCCACTGACCACTATCTTGGCGAGCTGCTTATCATTCAGGTTCAAAGAGTAACACATGTTACTGGTCTCCCTGAACCGCTTGATGAAAGCCGATCCAAGTTCATTCGGCTTTTGGCGCATGTTGGTGAGATCTGTGATGTCTTTCTCCCCAGTGCCGGAGAAGAAGTAATTATGGAATTTAGTCTCCAGATCTTCCCAGCCTTGAATCGAGCCAGGCTCCATAGATGCAAACCAGCTAAACGCCGACCCTGTCAATGATAGCGGAAAGAGCCGGACCCTGTGAGCTACCTCATACGAAGCTTCGCCGAGCTGGGTCAGATAACGGCTGATGTGCTCCATGGTGGTGATGTCGTCCTGCCCACTGAACTTGGAGAAGTCGGGTAAGCGATACCTGGGCGGCAATGTCACCCGGTCGTACCACTCGGGGTAAGGGCGCCTGTATTTGATTCCAGTCCCGGTCTTCGGCTGTAAACCGAACGTATCACGGAGCATGGCACTCATCTGCTCCAGCAGCTGATTGTTGGGAGTCTGGGCGTACCCCGGATGCGGCGCTGCCTGAAGGTCTTGATATGTGATCCCCTCATGGTATCTAGGAGTTGGGTTAGCCACGTCTGCCGCCGGCGTATTTCCAGCTGTCGGATTCACTGCTGATGAGTTCATCGAGTTCACCGACTGTCCAGTGGCCTGCATGAAAGCGGTGAGCTCCTCCGGAGTATGATCTTTGTATAATCTTAGAGAAGTTGCTATTTTTTGAGCCGAACCGGCCGCAGTGGCACCCTGCCCTGGCGTTTTTGGCTGGATCGGCTGTTGCGGTGAGGAATTGGAGGTCCCTGCCGCTGCTTTTGGATCTGCATCCTCTGCGGGTATGTTGAAGTAAACAGGACCCAGAGACTCCCAATCCTGCCGTTTGAGAACAGTCTTCATGATGTTATAGAATGTCTGCAGGAAGGATTTATGGTGATGGCTGACTGCTGAATAGGCGGCCTCCCAGGTCGCTTCTTCCAGCATCTGCTTGAGGTCAGCCTTGCACTCCTCTTCAGATTTATCAGAATGGCCGTCCATGATCCATCTCGGGAATGCATTCTTCTTCACTACAGAGCCATCACACTGCTTGCTGAATGAAAGCAGGCAGGCATCAGCGAATTCTTCAACAATCTTGTTCAGCACTGCCGCGTCCTTCTCACTGAGGTCTTTGACCCTGACCCTGAGGACACCGTCATCCCTGGAGGGGCCTTCCGCCGCAGTCTTTCCTTTTGCCATGGTCTTCAATGAAAGGTCCCACCGGGCATGCCAAAAAGTGTGTTGGCGCAAAAAGTGGTTCCCTAAGCCCAACACACCAGTGAAGTCGGAAACGACCCTTGAGACAGTAAAGCTCTCGCAGATCCAGCTAGCTTCGAACCCGGTCTGAGAGTGTCAATAACACCCAAGCGTGCCAGTCAATTTGACCTGCAATTGACAAGGAAAAAGATAGCAATCAGTAATCACAGGGCGGAACTAACCGGTATGTCCAGATAGTTCCAACTGTATGGCTTGAAGAGCTGATGTAATGGGAGATCGACTAGAAAGCCGATTCCGTCATGTTATGAACCGATTGTAGCGAAACATGCATTATAACTCAAGTTAACCGATTCAGACATGAATTCAATGACATATACTTGCATTAGACAGAAGTATACTACAAAAGATGTAGTCACGGCAAGCTAACATGATCATAAGATGTCTCAGTGTAAAACAAGATGAAATCGGCTAATTTAGCCGATTCAGTGTATACGGGCAACATACAAGCCTATAAAGCAAACAATGTTTCAACTCTCCGGCTAATAGATCTAAATCACAATCTTGCAACAGTGGAGATCGAGCGGATCGAGGCAGTCATGATGAAGTTGCAACTTAGATCCGTTAACCCTTGAATCTAGACAATGTTTATTTTATTACTTGAGTGCGACCCGTATCTAATCTAGATCCAAAATACAACCGGCTGGTGCAAAACATTCTATCTTATCAATATAAAACGAATGGCAAACATAATTCGTTGAATATATGGATCTATTAGATATAAGCCGACGCATATGGATCAAGACGGGCAAATTGATGATTGCTTTAAATAATAAACAATAAACATAAACAACATCGGTAACTTAATGAATCTAGCTAAACTGCCAAATTTAACTAGAGCCGATAACTAATCCATGCATGCAAACTGTCGTAATCTATAGCCTGTCCACCGGATGACGTTAACTGATAGATTAATCAAGCAAACAAACACGAATCGATAACTAATCCGCGCGTGAAAACCGTCCTAATCTGCATCTCGTCCACCGGATGACGGTTAACACAGATTGATCGGGTAAACCAGCGTGAATCATCCTTGACTCACTGTGCTTCCCACGTCCACCGGATGACGCCAAAGAAACAGAGCTTAGTAAGGACCCTGGTCCGCCATGCTTCCACGTCCACCGGATGACGCTAAAAAGACATAGTTTAATAGGGGGTTGACGATACTTACAAGCAAGCCTGCGTCCACCGGATGACAGCCAGCCTAGATGAAGTAACTCGCCGGACTCGACTGACTCTAGGGTTTGTTTGGCCGGAGCCGAAAGTTATGTTGTATTGATGTTGTTGTATTTTTACAATGGCTGAGGGCTTATATTTATACCCTGAGCGTAGATAGAGTCCTAGTCGAATCACAACTCATCAATAGATAAGGAAACTACCAAACTATCCTATATCTAAGGTAACTTGGAGTCACATCTTTCCTTTCATAACGGACTCCGATCGTGATCGCATCTTGGCGGTGCAGACTCTAGATGACGTCACCAATACCGACGCTGCACGCCTTCTGTCACCTTCGCCCGATAACCGATTCACTGTTCAATCGGCTATTCTCCTTCCTTCTGCTGGACGGAATCTGCTTCCAAGATCGGCTATCTTCCTTCGGTATCGGCTATCGGCTTCTGGCATCGGCTATCGGCTCCCAGCCCAAAATTTGGTGTTAACATGCACCTACTCCTTTCTCCACTAATTTCCATTTATTCTGCATGCAAATGCCCACTCAAATGTATCAGTCCATGCATCAGCCCCCTTCACCTCCTCCCAAGTGATGTCCGCAGCTATTATGGACACGAACAGGCAAGGCATGAAAGGTCAAAGGTTCATTTCACTTCCTTTCCTCTTCCACTGAATTAACTATATCATACTCATTTGCAAGAAAACAGCTCAATTTCAGTTCAGAGTTTGATGACGCAACAGAATATGGAATACGTATTCTTTTTGCCACTCTCCTCCCAAGCCTTTGATGACACTACAACAGATGCTTGGACACCAATTTGGGGGGCCATCTATTCTTCTCGCAGCTTCTATGCCCAAGCATTCAATGGAATGGAAGCTCATGCATGCTACAAGATGCTTTGGAAATCGACTGCACACCGAGGGTTAAGTTCTTTGCATGGTTAGTGTTGGCTGATCATCTGAATACCAAGGTCTTCGAAGAAGACACCTCAACATTCAGGATGATGCTTTATGCGTCCTGTATGTGATACTAGGAAGAAGACATCGATCACTTGTTCTTTAATTGCCCATTTGCGGTGCAATGTTGGAGCTATGTTAATTTCACCTGGGATACTAATTTGCCGTCGATGGAGCAGCTAATACTGGCAAATAGTCTGCAGAATTTGGACTTCTTTGCTGAAGCACTCTTATTGCAACCTGGGAGCTGTGGAAGGTCAGGAACGACAAGATATTTCATAGGAGAGAACCCACCCATGCCATTTGGTTCAGTAACTTTAAAACTTCAATCTGTATGATTGAAGGATCCTTTTGCTTTTGGTCAGATGCTTTTAGTCGATTAAGGTTTGTATGAACTCCCATCTTTTCTGGTTAATGTAAAAAATTATCATTGTCAGGACCTCCCCCACCGTTTTTTGCTTTAAAAAAAGACTACATCAATGTAAATAACCCTAATGTTTTGAAGCTTCTGCCATGCCGCTCCTCCATGGTACCTGGCGTAACTAAGGTCTCTGATGTCTGACGAGATCATTCAATTTATTTCCACGCCCAAGATTCTTCATACTCGATACATTTGGCAGTTGTGGATTATGGGGATCTTTGATGCAATATTGCAACAACAATATGTGCTCTTCAGATTGGTGCTCCTTGCTGTAGATGGCCATACAGCCCGAGGCCGGCCCGGCCCAAGCACGACCCTGCCCGGTGGCCAACGGGCCTGGGGCCGTGGCACCAGACCGTGCCTGAGCCGCACCCTAGGCACGCGGCCTGACACGGGCACGACCCGATCCATAGAGCGGCTCGGTGCCGGCCTGCTAACTCTCCCCTGGCCTGCTAACTCCCCAAATCCCTCCATTTTCCTTCCACTCCCTCACGGACCACGGCCCATGCACCCCCCCTCCCCATTCCCTTCCTCTCCATCCGCCGAGGCCCTCACGCCACATCCCCAGGAGCCCCCCACGCGCTGTCGCCGAGGCTCCGACAAGCGACGCCGGCTGACGCGAGTACGCGTCCCTCTCCGGCTCTCCCTCGGTCCCTCTTCCTCTCCCTCCTGCGTCGCCGACTCGCTGTCGCCGTCAACCTTCCTCGGTTCCCTCCTGCTCGGCCGCCCTCGACCAGATCGCGGCCAGCCGGCTTCTCCCCGCGCCGCCGTCGACATTCCCCTGTGCCGCGTTCGCCCCGACGTTCCACCTCGAGCCGCGCTCCTCGGTGGTCCGCAGCGGCAGCGCTGAGCGCTCCTCGCCGACGCCGACGCATCGACGGGCGCGTCGGGCCGCTTGGCACGCAGGCTGGTCGTGCTCTCGGTTCGGCCCAGCAGACCGTGCCTGGGCCGTTGGCCAGGCACGAAGCCCACCTCGGCACAACCCACGTGGCCCGACGTGCCTTGTCGGCCTGACTCCATTTAGGTCGTGCCTGGCCCGGGCCCGTGCCGTGCCGGACTGGGCCGGCCCGTTGGCCATCTATACTCCTAGCAAGACAAAAAAAGAGGATGGTGCTCATGGCAGAGTTGACCATTATTTTTGAAGATATGGTAGGCCTTAATTAATCAACAACTGTGACAGATTAGCACAGGTCAATCAAAGGTTATCTGAGGTTGGAGACCAATGTATATAGATCAAATCAATCATCCAAATACGCTTCGAACTTTTTATAGCGCGTAGTACATGTCCATGTCTATGTTTATGTTTCAATCGGCCTTCAGAACTGACTTTGCAAATCATGGATTGATGCAAGAGACAAATCTATAACTCGATCATATAATATTCTGTAATGCTCTCCCATTTTATTTTCTTTGTAATCACTTTAACCATATCTCTCTAAGGGTTCAACTATTAACTAAGGGTGTTTCACAAGTTTTATACAGTACACATGAAACGAAACATTTGTTTACGTACATGTATGGACTTAAATAGTTAAATTCGTTTTTTAAGTAAAAAGGGACTAAATTAATGTCATGCGAATAAGCTATAATTGGAGTGAATCGCGCATCGCATGCATGTTCTCGCACACAAGAGAAACAAAACAGAGTGCGCTGCACACGCCGGACTCACGTGCTTGTGCTCACAGTTACAGATGCGCTATGTTGGTTGCGCAGATTATTATTCTCTGGCGATGAATCTGCACATGGCGTAGCCGGCCGCCAGCGCCAGGGCACACAAGACACATTTGCGTGCTTCGTGGCGGCGTGGAGAAGTCGCTCCGCCCGGATTATTGCTATATATGGGCATCGGGCTAGCTCGACAGGGCATGGCCCGGTACCAGGCTGGCACGGCCCGATGGCCAGCGTGCCGTCGTGCCCTGCGGGCCGTGCCTCACAGGCCCGCGGGTCTGGCCTTCAGCCCAGGCACGGGCCCGTGGGCCGATTTTCATGCCATGCTAGTCCATGAGGCCCGGCAAAAATCGTGGGCCGTGTTGGCCCGTAGCCCACCACCAGATGCCGAGAGAGAGAGAGAGAGAGAGAGCAGGGGCAGACGATCTGGTGCCGTGACGGAGCAAGGGGCCACCGCCGCTCAAGCCGATGGGCGAGGGCAGGGGTCCACTGCCGCTCGAGCTGGAGTCGGACGTCTCCGGGGAGGAGGCGGCGCGAACACGGCCGGTGCTCCGGTGACAGCCACGAGGAGGCGGCACGTCCGTGGCCACCGAGATCTGCGTGCTCCGGAGCTCGAGGATGGCCGCCGCCGCGCTTGAAGTAGGACGATCGGTGGCGCGTCGAGGAGTCAGGTTGATCGGCGTAGGTGAGAGAAGGAGAGGGAACGACGCACCTCGCTCTCCCAGGATGGCGCACAGCGCACCTCGCTGGCAGAGCACAAGGAGACGAGCGAGTGGTGGTGCCCCTCGCGCGGTGGAGAGAAGGGTTGTGACCGCATGTTAGCGTAGCCGCGTAGGCAAGATATGGAGAGGGTGGGTCGGTAGTGGCCACCGTCTGCGCTGGTGTTGTGCGGCGGCGTGGGGTTGTCCGGCGTTGGGCGGCTGCGGTTGGGAGAGCCGGTAAGGAGATGAGGAGTGGGAAAGTTAGGGATAGGAGTGGGGATGGTCTTTAGCCCTTTAGCAAATTATTAGCAGGCCAATTTTGCACTGGGCTGTCCATAAATTTACGGGTTGTGCCGTGCCGGCCCACGTGCCTAGGGTGCGGCCTAGGCACGGCTTGCACCTCCGAACCATGCCAGCCCGAGCCCATTGGCCATCGGACCGGGCCGTGCTTGGGCCGGGCCAAAAAATACGGACTTCGTGCTGGGCTGCGGGTCTCGGGCTGCATGCCCAGGTATAATTATTGCATGCACTTCAGGTTCCTTCATGCAATTGGTGCCTCCTGCATGTCCGGTTGCCTCACCCGGGACTGATGCATGCAGCATGCGGTGGAGCACTCCAGTGTTGGGGACAAACAGAGGGTCTCTTTGGAGAACGTGGCTAGGTTTAGGTACTAGTAGTATTTCTTGCGAAATAAGTAGGAGTAATATACATGATCCCGATCTGTATCACAGTATCAGATGACCACATTATTATTATATATATATTGAGCCCTTGGCGATCGATTGTATCAGTGTGCATGATGCAATAACATTGCAACAACTTGCAAGCAGGACAAGCCATTCATGGTTTTTTGTTTTGAAAAGTAGGGAATCCGGCCCATCGGCCTAAGCGGCCCTTGGAAACCCAACACCCACGCGCAATCATCAATCAGCCCACGAGAAAGTTGCAACATCCGTGCAAGCATCAATCAGCCCATGGCCAGGCCTCACAGCCCACGAGTTACGAGTCGACTCCGTGCCGCGTGCTCTCTCTCTCTCTCTCTCTCTCTCAAAGTAGATCTGTCGACAATGTTCCTGATTAGTCCAAAGCAGATCAATCTCATCCTTCTTATGCCTATTGCCGATCAAAGTTAGAACAGTGAATAAGTTGGACCGAATAAAGTATGTCTACGATGAGTTTTTAATCGATCTAAAACCACTATACCACGTATTTTTTTATAGCAACTACAAAAAAAATCGCTATAAATGGTTTATTACAATTTTTGATCGAGACATTATTTTGCTATAATTTTTAGTGAATAATAAAGTTGCAGTAATTACCCTATTTGTAATAAGCAGCGACGGAGGGAACGGTGGAGCGGGGGGGGGGGGGGGCGCTCCAACCCCTCCTACCAGTCTCAGCAATGTGAAGCCCCCCGCAGCCCCCCCTGAAATTTATTTGCACAAATGTGTTAACTACTAGGAGGGATTGACAATATTATATTAGAGAGATAAAAAGAATCTATAATGTTAGTGAGCCAGAAACTGAAATCAAAGCCTAAAAAACCAAAACCCAAGGGTTGTTTACTTCCCAAACTTTCCTAAAATTTTTCCAAGGTTCCCTATCATATCGAATCTTTGGACGTATACATAGAACATTAAATTTAGTTAAAAAAATAATTAATTACACAATTTATCTGTACATGTTGAGACGAATTTTTTGAGTATAGTCAATCCATTGTTGGACAAAAGTTGTCAAATAAAAAAAAATATTATAGTATTAGAATCCAAACTTTTCCCCAACTAAACACACCCCCAGATTCCGCGACGGCGGTGCCGCTCGGCCACTCGCTCTCTTTTCCCTTCTGATTCCAACTCTAGGCGACGGCGCGAGACCGAGACGGCAGATGGGCAAGGTGGACCGCGGTCGGGCAGGCTACTGGCAGCAGCGCTGAGCCGCTGAGCGCCCGGTGTCCGGCAAGTGCGACTCCGCTGCACGGTGCACTTTTGTTTAGCCCCTCCTAAATTTTTTCCTAGCTTCGTCACTGGTAATAAGCAAGTGGATGTTATTCTTAAGGAACTGGATCTTGATTATGCTCTTCGTGAGGGAAAACCATATTCTCCCTCTCTAATTTATGATTATATTGAGAGGACAAAGGAGTACACTCTAAAATTATAAAAATTAGAGAACTCCGACAAGATTGCTAAAATAATCAAAAGAAATTTGATCTCAATTAAAAATAGAAGTGTTTTTCTTAATAAAAGGAACAACATGAAATTAATTGCTAAGGAACTTCATTACTGTATAAGAGCACACTTTTGAAAGATTTTCCTTGTTCATAACTTACTTGTTCCCATTATATGACGGGTTTAGTGGTTTCGGTGACCTCATTAAAAGCTTGTTTGATATGGCTTATAAATTGAAGGCAATTGGAGTAGATGTGTGATAATTTTATGATAAACTACATTATGAGCTTATGTCAGAATAGTCATAACAAATGTTCTTCAAAATGATAAGGTTCTATTAATTCATACAAATTTTCTCATTAGTGATATAAGTACAAATAGAAATAAGAAGTTGAATAATATAATAATAACAATAATTCGTTCCACTTTTTTTTTGGATCCTATTTTTTAGGTTCAAGCAAATGTGGAAACAGAAATAGGAAGATCAATTATTTATATTGTTATCTATATTTATATCTATATATTATATCTATAATATTAGAGAATGAAGTTTTTTTATCCAACTTTTTCTTATCAAACTGCCCCCGCGGGCCCGAATGTGATATAGATTTGTAAGTCATGTTCATGTGAGTTAGAATAACTCACCTCCAATGATGGCATGGAGTCTTTTTCTAAGATGCATTGGATTTTATTGGAAAATACGACAATGTATATACTCACTCTGTTCGGCTGGCTGGATTGTACGATTGGCTGGTTGATTGTTCTGAGAGAAAAACACTGTTGAATGGCTGGCTGATGCTGGCTGGTAAGTTTAAGCGAGCAGAGCTATTTGAGCTCATTGGAGTTTATGAAGTATATTCATGACAGTTGAGGGGACAAAACCGATTTGATTCTTATAAACAAATAGAATTTGGATTGAGGATGGTCGTGCGATTGCGACTTACCAGCAGCAAGGCCAGACATTCAGAGTTAGAGACAAAACTGACATTATGGCGATCATTGCAATTGGACTCTTAAGAGTAACAAGGCTAATAATACAGTAGACCTGTTGATTGTATGTTTTTTACAGCTTTTTCTTAGCCCACTCATGTATTAGTCAGCCTTTCACAGATAACAAGGCTAATAATACAATAGACTTGTTGGTTGTATGGTTTTTTATAGCTTTCTCTTAGCCCACTCGTGTAGTAGTCAGTCTTGCATAGATAATACATGGTTCATTTATCTTTCTCACAGAGTTTCTTGGTTTCCATGTCAAACCGACTGTAAGAGCAAGTATAATAAGAGGCTATGACTTAGCTAAATGCTGACGTGGAGTAAAGAAGAGAGCAGAGACAGAGGGGAAACGGGCTGTAAGCTTACAGCCGACTTGGATACATGAGCCAAGAAACTCTGTGAGAGAGACAAGTAGGTCATGTATTGACTGTGAAAGGTTGGCTACTATATAAGTGGGCTGAGAGAAATCTGCAAGAAACCTTGCGGTCAATAAGACGATTGTATTATTAGCCTTGCTCTAAGCTTACGGTCCCCTTCTTCTTTATCTGCCCTCTTCTCTCAGGTCAGCATTTAGTCGGTTTATAGTCTCTTATTATACTTGCACTAATGCTCAAATTACCTAGGCAGATATCAACACGATTACTGTTACGGCAAAAATCAATCAAGTGTAGTGCTGAACGAACTTGCTTATGTTTATGATGAATGTTCATTCACAAAGAAGTAACACAGGACATGCAGCAGAGAGCAAATAGTCCCACTGTGGGAGGATTTGAGCAAATAGTCCTAGCTAGCGAAACGATTCGTCGCCGTCGGTGCCCCCCCGCTACGACGAACCACGGCGCCACCGCCGCCGTCGAGCAGAGGCCAGCAGGAAGAACTCCCGCCGGCAGTGGCGGTAGAGGGAGCCGATGAGGTCGCGGAGCTCTGGCAGCTGCGCGGTGAGGTTCCGGCCCGACGGCGTCAGGGCAGGGAACGGGCAGAGCAGGAAGCCCAGCGCAAACATCGTCGCCGCCGGCCACATGCTGCTGCTGGTCTCGATTCGCCGCCGGTGCGTGCTCGTGTGGTAGACGGTACCTACCTTGCAGAGAGTTTGCGGGTGTATTTGTAGCCGCAGAAGAGGTCGCTGATGATGATTAACTGATTTCCACGTGCCTGGATGAATAGCAGGTGAGACCCATGGTTGGCCTGTTGCTTTCGTATTTGTGCAATGCAGTTGACGTTTGGACAGGCTTGGAATCTTTTGCCTTTTTTTTTTCCACCCAGCATTCTTCAGTAGTTCTATTTTGCTTTGCTCCAAAATTCTGTCATCGTTCTGCAATCTCAGATTTCTCATTTTTTTGGAGGCGAGATCTCGATTGATGGTTACTTGGTTACAAAGGTTCCCTAATTGCAAGATTTTTTTCGAAAGGACGAAAAAAACTTTACCGTTGATTTTATTAGACGATAAAAAGAAAAACAAAGGATTACAACTCGCTATTTACAATCCCAAATTGCAAGATGCTTTGATATTTTTGAATATAGAATTTTTCTTATGTCAAGATACACATAGTAAAAATAGTAAAAAAAAATATGTAAAAACGTCAAAACATCTTATATTTAAAACGAGTAGAGGAAAAAGGTAAGTGCTAACTATTACTCCATCCATCCGTAAAAGAATACAATTCTCTCGTTACGAGAAGTCAAACAGTTTAAACTTTGAATCAAATTATTAATATCAATATTGTGAACACTTTTTAATATAATTTTAGTCAAAGTTAAACTGTTATATGCTGGTAGCACCAGCCGTCCCTATAGTTTAAACTTCGACTAAAATTATATCAAAAAGAGCATAAATATCAATATCACCCATTCTTCTCTGGTGTGCTAATCAACTATCCAGGACATGTGTGCAAGGTAGGTATGGTGCTTTCGAGCTCATATCCCTTCATATTCATAGTCACCAAAAATAGTGGTACTGATTAGATAGATTCCCTATGACTATGGTGGAAGTCATGTGATTCTCATTTTTAGTGGGAACTGGTGATTGGATTGTTTGGGTTGAGGACAATGAACAAACCTATTGTCTGATTGACCACAATTCAAGTATAACTTTCCAGAGAGGCTCTCATGGTCTTCTTGTTCATGTTAAGACAAATTTCCTTAATGGAGGAGAATATCCATAACGATCAATAAGATGGGTTTAAAATAGAAGGTCAACTGAAACCTTTGTATGGCCTTATAATTAAACCAACACCTAAGCAATGGCACGGGACGATTAATAGAACTTTAGCATATATGCGTACTATATCTCTATAGAACTTTGTATATATATGCGTACTATATCTCTATAGTGGGATTGAGGGAGTGATCTAGTTCTTGTATGTTGATGACATACTAATTTTTAGGAACAATCTCAATGTGATTAAGGAGGGCAAGGAATTATTATCGAACACTTTTGAGATGGAATATTTGGGTGTGTCAATGTTATGGATCATGGGAGAAGAGCCCAATAGGGATGGGTGGGCCGAGCCTATCGAAGGAGAATCCCAACCAAGATGGGTGGGGTATTCATCAATTTGGAAAGCAAGCCATCAGCCTTGGAGCCTTGGAAACCAAGAAAGTAGGAAATATGTTCTCTTGTAACAAACTAGGAAATAACTAATCAACAATCCCATGTGTAACCTAACCCCCGCACTATATAAGGAGCGGAGGAAGCCCCCGATTAGAAATTTCATTCTTTTGTAGCTAGCATTCTAGAAAAGGTTATTAGTGTCTATGTAAACCACCAAGCATACGAGATAAGAGATTGATTCTCCACTGGACGTAGGGTACCCTGTACAACTAGCATACATCTGTGTCACGTGTGCTACCCCCTCTAATTTCCTACTAACGAATGATAATCTTCTTTGTCGAGGCAAAAACCTATGACAATATGTCTGATGTTATTCTTACATTATGCTACTAAGAGTAGCTGGTGGTGGGGATACACTCTTGTAATCCCACATTGTGTAAAAGGTGTTGAGACACTTTGGTGTAGTGACTGGAATCCTGTCCGAACACTTTATGATCATACCATGTAATTAAGGAGAAACCAAAGAATACCAATGAGTTAATCGAGATACTCCCAAATCACCGGTTCACTTATGTATTTGGCTAGCGCTATGAATCCTGCCGTCTTGTTTGTTGTGAACACAGAAGTTGGTTTGTTTCAAATTAAATCTAGGAGAGGAACACCGACGTGCCCTTGAGGGAGTAAGGCTATCTGCACCGCATGTCTGCAATTGAGCCTGAACTAGATATATACAAGTGAAACTCCCGCACCGGTACTCTATATTCGGTCCCTAATCGCTCTAATTGGTACAAGCAACGCCAATTCCAGCGCAGTTCGAGACGAACGCTATCGTGCCTACCCCACCCGCCATGCTCCTCTCGCACCGTTCCTGCGGTTGCCGCTGCGACCCGACGTGGTGGCCTCGCTGGCGTCGGTAAGTCGGCCCACTGCCCCTGCCGTCCCGTTGTGAGCCACCGCTGTCGTCACTGCAGGCCCCATGCCGCCAGCCATCGTGGTCGTGCCGCCCACCGGAGGGAGGAGGAGCGCCGGGGAGGACGCCTCAGAGGCCGGGTCGCCGTGCCAGAAGGAGGAGGCTGGGAGGGGAGCCGCCGGCTGCCCGTGTCATGCTGCACCTCCGGGAGCCCACGCCGCACCGCCGGGTGGCCGCACGTCGCTCGCCTATGCTCGCTTAGCTTGCCTGAATGGCCGATAGATACGGAAAAAAAGAAAGGAAAGGGAAAATGTGTGGGCCTCATAGGTAGTTGGTATAGAGTAGAGGATAGATCGAGGGTGTATGGGTGCGGGACAAGCTGGTATAGAGGTGAGAATCCTCGATGACCAGGACAGAATATTTATTTAGATGTGTATTTTAGGGGTTGTGAGGTGCGGATAGCCTAACACACTATCTAAAAAGTGTTTTGATCTATGACGGCATTCACTATGTTGTGTCGTACCTAGTTTTTAGAATTAAACGTAATGCTAACTATATGTATGTTAGGATCAATTTTCCTACATATAGTAAGATCATTAGTGAAAAACAGAACAATGTTTATTAAACAAAAGAGTAATACCACAAAGTTTTACAAGAAAGCACAAGCAGAACATCTAATCTCAAATTAAGCATCTCCGACAGTGCATGGGAAGGTCGATTGGGGACTCGATACACCAAAGCACTTATATTACTATATTAGTCTTTTGGAAACACTATAACACCTTCATCTTCTGAGCATCTCTTATAGACCGAGGGTTGAGGAAATAGCACGGAGAGATCACATGTCATACCCAATAATTGTGGTAAAATGTGGCATGGAAAGGCTATAGCAAAGATAAGCTTATTTGGGATTAACTGTGGTAAACAATTTTAGTTGGTCAAGTTTATTAGCAATTGATTACTACAAGTAATTTAAAATGCCCAACTCTCATTAAGTTGTATAGATAGATCCAACATTGTTACTCTCAGTCCGACTTATAAGCCATTTCCCATTCGTCAAGAGTAAACTTTAAAATCTTTGACCTATAATTTGGTCAGGAATCGTCAACTATTGTGATACAAACTCGATACTATTAACTTGTAATCAAATGTTCTATCCAACAATTATAAGTTTATAATAATAAATAAACAATATAATATAACATAAGTGAATGGTCAATGTGACTATGATTTAGAAACCGGACTAGAGGGAGTAATCATCATACTACCCGTAGCCTAACCTAACATAGTAACATGAGCATGACCTGAATGATCTCGGTGTATATGTACGCGTACATACTCGATCGGTAGCTGATCATCCGATGAAACACTTCCTCACAGGTGACCCTGGCCGTCCCGGCGGAGAAGGCCGGTCACCCGAAGGGCGTCCCAGTAGTGGCGCCAGAGGGAGCCGAGGAGGCCGCAGAGCTCCGTTAGCAGCGCGCGCGGTGAGGTTTCGGCCGGACGGCGCAAGAGCAGTGAAGGGGAAGAGGAGGAGGCCCACCCCAAACAGCGCCGCCGCAGGTCACATCTGTAGGAGTATCTCTCTGGAACTAATCTTTCTCCAATTCTCCTGCTTCGAGGTCCATCTATGGCTTGGTAATGTTTTGAGTGTATTTGTAGAGGCGAAACCGTTAGTTGACCACAATGATTAACGTCCGGTGGTTCTAGAGCGAACACGGTTCAATTGCAGTTGTGCCAATGGCAGGTGGGTACCACAGCCCATGGGTCCAGATGGAAGTAGTACAACTGGTTAGAGTTGAATTTACTAGACGAAATTATATATTTTTTATTAGTCTAATATAATATCAGATATGTTAGTACTTTTATGAAAAATTGTTAAAGTTCAATTTGCTATTGGTTTATTTATGGAAAAACAAGAATTGCTCTTCTTGAACGGAGGGAGTAACGGTGATGCCGACGAATATAAATACCCCAAAATGATGTCTGACAAGTACCAATGGACGTGCATGCATGCATTACTGCCTGGAGCAGTAGCAGCTAGCGGCCTAGCGCTAGCAGGGACGAGCCACACCAACACCTGTCAGCTTTCGCGCGATAGTATTGCTTGTATATATGCCTGTTTATTATCGACTACAAAAATGTCTGAGTTTACTTAACCGCACAGCACAGCAAGGACTGAAAATGACTAAATCTACTCATAGTTAACAATGAAAGAAAAATCTATTGGAATTGTAATGGTTTGGTAGATCCGATGAAATTTAAATTTTTATTAGATCTAATAAAATATCTAAAGAAGAGCAATTCTCGCATTTACTGGAATGAGAGATTGCTCGTCAGTGTTTTGTCAAAAACATTTGTGCTGGGAAAGAGTTTCTATGCTATATTAAACCATCTAGGGGAAGATCTGGAGCTGCTTCTAGGTGTCAATTTATTATAGACTTTTGGTATTGGTGAGATTGTGGAAGGCGATTATTTTGTTAAATTAAAATTAGAAATAAGGAGGATAGATTTTAATGGTTGTTAGTGTTGGTTTATGAAGTTGCACAACAATAGTCTTGTTACCTTTGGGTCGATTTGAGACCAAATCGTGCCAATGCGGCCGAGCACATTGCAATATGGATGATCTCGCATGGGTTAAGGCCTAAAGACCTTGCTTGGCTTTAACCTGAGGCTGGTCAACTTTGATGGACCACGGATGTGCTAATCAAATTGACCTGCAATTGATAAGGAGAGAACACTGATCAGTAACTTAAGGTGGAACATATCGGTGTTGCTCCAGATAGTTCCATATATGTGGCTTTGAAAGCCAGTGAATAGGGCTACCGACTAAAGAGTTGATTTCTCGCATGTCTATGGTCAAATATTAGTCAAAAGTAAAGAAATCAGCTTATTCTATTTAGAAGCATGTGAGAAATGAATCCGACGAGCATGGATCATGTCAAATTCATGTTATTGATCAATCAAGACAAAAATAAGTGTGAGACCCAAGATTGTGTGTGTGCTTCTGCATTATAATTATTACCAAATTAAAGATAAATTGGTTAAAACCACCGATTCTTGTTGTTTTGTCATCACAGGATTATAGCTTGTAATCAATCGACAATCTAATACAAACAAATTTATAAATAACCTATACTTAATCCATTATATCATCTTGAGTGAGGCTCGATTGGATCGATATGGCTGTGACAATGATAAGAACTAAGGCCATGAAATCTACTGAAATGTTTGCATATGAGCATACTCATGAGAACAAGCTACGTATGTGAAGGCACTGAGAATCAGCAAAACAACCGATTTTGACATAGCAAATAAACAGAATACATGTTTTGATCATGGTCGAGGTTATAAATTAATATTACTAATGTAAAGTCTTACCAGTGAAGTTTGACCAAATCGATGCAGTTATGGTGATGTCGTCAGATTTGATCTATTAACTAATACACTTATCCAATATCAAAATGTGCCTCTAAATGCGTGCTTATGTTTGGTCAAGACAGAGGTAAGACATGCGTGCTATGTTTGATCAAGACATAGGTAAAACAGACCATCTAATAGGATTAGCCACCAGATTTAGTGACTAAACATTTAAGGATCTAGAAGACAAACAAATCAAGATAATATGATGCGGATCTATCTATGTCTTAATCAAATAAGGGTGATTTTGTTACAATTAACAATATTAATCGTAACAAGATTGATAACTTGTGAATCAACTAAAACGGCAAGATAAATCTTACTAATTTTAGTCGATTCGATAATTCTGATCAGGAATTAAGGATGGCAATGGAGCGGGTGGAGGCCTCGCGGACCTGCCCTGAACCCGAACCCCGATTCGGGTGAGAATCTGCCCCCGGCCCCGACCCGACGGGGGACCCGAAACCCGAGTCTCAACTATTGTGTGTCATGGCAGAAATAATATATTCACTGAATTTAATCATGGAAATTTGGGAATAGCATAGAAAAAAGAATCACAGGAACAAATGTTCGCTTCAGCTAAGCAGCTCATATTTTTTAACTCTGAAACAGTATTTTCTCTCATAACAAATCAGCTTCAGCTAAAATTAGCTTAGCTTTTCAGCTCCAGCGAACAGAGAATTAACTCCATTGTTCACAATACATAATTATACAGGGACAAAAAAAAAGAATCACAGGATGATAGAAAAAACTCACCAGCACTCCAGCAGGCAGCATGCACATGCACTAGCAGGCTGCAGGCAGCAGCAGCAGTACCAGGTCAGCGACAGCAAGCAGCAAGCAGCCACTAGCATTCCAGCAACGGCACAAGCAGGTCAGCGACAGATAGCAGGCAGCAGTAGGAGCAGGTCAGCGACAGCAAGCAGCAAGTAACGTACGGATGGAATTTTTTCCGCCCCATCCGTTTTTCTATATTTTACCGAACCATTTTTGTATTTATAGATCCTATTTCCGTATTTACAAAAGTAAAAGAGGGTTTTTTCTGCCGCATAATCCCGTTTTTATACGGAATCAACTCGTATTTATTCCGCTTTTCATCCAATTTTCAATATATATAAGATATGTCCAAAAGTTTATATGTTTATAAGCCTACTAATTACCAATTATGCATGTTAACATGTTAATATATGTAATGATAGTGAATATTTGACCGATAACTTCGTATTTGTATATTATTTTGTGACTTTATTCATGAATACTTGAGAATACTATTGTAAATTAATTTTTCGGCTCTCCGTCCGTATTTCCGTACGTTCGTATATTCCGTTTTCGTTTCCGAACCTGTATTTTCCGAACCGATTCTGTTTCCGAAAAAAATATAGAAACGGAAGTAGAAACAGGTTTTTTTCTCCGTCCGTTTGCATCTCTAGCCGCAAGCAGCCACCACTCCAAACGGCGTCGGGCGCCACCACTCCCACCAGCAACGGCGTTGGGATCGGCGTGTGCGACACAGCGGCAGTGCGCAGCGGGCGTGTGCACTTGTGTGGTGGTGCGGCAGCGGCCAGCGGGGCGTCGGGCGGGGCCAGCGGACGTCGGGGCATCGGGCATGTTCGCGACTGCGTGGCGCGCCTGTATGGCAGGGTAGTGGCATAGGCGCCCAGCTTCTGTTGCCGACAGCAGAGGGAAAAGGAGCAAGGATGGCATCGGGCTTGGGAGGCAGTGGGAGTAGTACGTAATCGACCGGGCAGGTGCGGCTGCTAGCGAAAACATGGCAATCCAGCAAGAGATAGCACACTCATGACCCTTTTCATGGCGGGAGCTTCCACGGGTGAGAGCAGGAGAGACTAAGGAAGAAAAAGGACCAAGTGTACAGGGGTAACCATGGTCATTTCACATAGCTCGTACACGTTGGACAGGTGAGGTGGCTTGCCAAATCATCTAAAGTGGCAAATATATAGTACTGTTTACTGTGGTAAATATGTAATTGCAAAAATAAAATTAACAATTGGACAAGTGACAACTGCAACGATGGCAAATATTAAAATTTGCGACTGTTCAAGGTCTCACTGGATCTCCAAGGAACTCCTCTTTTTCATGTCTTATCATAATGGACTGGATCTCCTCTTGTCCACAGTCCTTGCGCGCCTCACCTTGTCCCCTCGATCTGCCTGTGATGTCCCATAGGGGACATAGTGTCGTCAAGATGGTGTGAGAAGGACATAGAACGCTCCTCCATGGTTTTTTGCAAGAGAGATGATGAGGACATGAAACCTTTGGATATGGTCATGGATTATAGGGTGAGCTCATTCCTAAATTTATATAATGATTTTTGGTACAATTCACTTGGTTCCACATGTACATGTCCTTATTTGCTTGTAGGTATAAATGTGCCTCAAAATGCAAATTCATCAACGTTGAACTTTCGGTTCGTCGGTAGGCCTACAATGCTTCATTAGAACAGTCATAACTCATCCATCCAGAGTGCGATTGAGGTCAATGAGCTCTTGTTGAAAGGCTTATTTGATATTCTTTCAAATGGATCAGGTCCTAACTCAATATCACATCTGAAAGGCCGTCAAATCATCAAGTTATTTTGTCGCTGTTTCTGCCGGGTGCAACGACGACGTCGCGGGCTTGTTATTTATACATGGGACCCCGACCCAAGTTAGAGCACGCCCCAAGAAGATGGAGAACACCTAAGAGATGCCCAAGGACGTCCTCCTCCTTGGCCACCACCTTAAGGGGCTAAGTAAGGACGTCCAAGCCAAGTTGGAGGCCCAATCCAAGTCAAGTTTGAGTGCATCTCGGGTTCCAGGAGCAGAAGATAGTAAAACGGATGTCCAGGTCACATACGGACTCCTTTTTCGATTAACCACATATGGATGGAAAGATAATTTTATAAGGAATCCAATGAAAGTGGTCCCACGTCAAAACACCTTCGGAATCAATGGGAATAGTCGAAACAAGTTGACGTTCAGAATATGTCAGAGCGCTGCAGTCGCCGTCTTTTGGTCCGTTTGGGCCTTGTAACGTGGCGGGACTCTGTAAGGACATGGCTAGGGGTCCTTGGACGTCTCTTAGGATATATATTCAGTAGCCACTACCACATTAGGGTTTGGGTTTTGCTTTAGATCAATCTGTCGTTATACAGTCACCGTTATCGGTTTGCGAAACCCCACATTGATCTTAATCATACATCTACAATTGTCACTTCACTTAAGTTGCGTGTTATCTTGTTTTTGCTTGTGTTCTTCAATTCGCAGCAGGGATTAGCCTTCTCGGCGAGGTCAACCGGATTATGATAGGGTTGATAACCAGAGGAGACGTGGTGCTAAGGTTGCAGGAATCGGGTGTTTGTGATCTGAAAGCCGGATCGGTGTGTCGCTCTCCGACCAAATCGATAGTTATATGTGTACTGACAGGAAGATCGGGACCCCATTGCCCATCAAGTGGTATCAGAGCTTCAGGTACACCATCAGATTCACCTTTATCCTAGTTTAGTTGATTTTGCCTTTGTCCCATAAATCCAGAAAATTGCCCTACAAAAATATTTGTGTTCATCATTATTTTTCTTCATATCCCATTGCCCTTTGTGTCCGCTGCAATTTTTTTATTTCAGTTTGCTTTATTGAATTTTAGTCCCTCGCATGTCATCTGTTCGTCTAGTCTAGGTCTTGTTCTTGGCTTCTGGTGTCAAGTTTGTTTTTCCTTATTGTGTGACGTCGATCAGATTGCCCTCCATCTTTAGTGTGTTTTTTCATATCTCTGGTCAACAAAACAAACACGTGCTGATATTGTTTACCAAAAATAAGGGAGAAGATTATCTATTACCGAGCTGTTATTGTATGAGAAAGAAAAGAAAATCCATCACGTGAGATCCTTGTTTAGTTTGTGCCAGTATATTCATTGCTTGTTTCCAAGCTGGGCACGGAAATTTTTTTCCATCAAGTGGTATCAGATCATAGAGAGATAGTTCCATGGTGCCATAAGTGAAACAACACAGAGCATAGAGAGATAGTAGATCGGTTTCTGTTGCTAGCGCTTCAGATTTTTTTTTTCTCTCTATCACGTTGCGCATCAAAATAGGTTAGAGAGATATATTTATTGGATCTGATTTGTGGCTGTAAGTTTCAGTTTGCACGTGGTACTATTTACGTATCTAGTCAAATTGAGGAAGGAGTCCGGCATATATAAGATAGAGAAGGAAACTTTGATTTGTCTTGTGCTAGGTAACAATTTCGGTTTCCTCTCTATCCTTTGTTCAGTAAAAAAAAAGTCACGTCCATATATTCTTTGGGTCTGTCTCCGGGGCAGTTGCCTGAAATCTTGCACAACCATCAGGCACCAGCAGCCAGCGCTCCGCAAGCCATCTCTCTGTCTTCTTCCTCCACCGCTCTCCCTGCACTCGAAGTAGTAGCGCGGTGACGGTGGCCACGAACACCTCCTCGGCGCCCAGCAGCAGCACGTAGGCGACGCCGCCGGCCACCCTGTAAACAGCGCTGCGTGGCCACGATGAAGTAGGCCCCACGCCCGCGACGGCTCCCAGCGGCCTCGGCTCCCCATCTCCCACCCGCAGCCCCGTGACGCCCGCGACGATGGCGGCCCCGCAACAACGGTCTTGGCTCGCCCCGCGCCCATGACGGCTCCTCCCGGTGGCCTCGGCTCGACTCGTGCCGCCTGGCGGGGTCGCGCGCGCGGCCCCCAGTAGCGGCGCATCGGAGCAGCCGGCGGAGGACCTCGTGTGGCCGGAATTGAAGAAGAGCGCCCGCGGTGGAGGAGCGTCCGCGCGGTGGAGGAGCTGGCGTCCGCGGCCTGGTGGAGTCGCCCCGCGTGCAGCGGCGCTCACCCGCGACGGCGCGCCGCTCGTACGCTGCGGCCTACTTCTTCCTCCACCGCGGCCCCCAGGTAGGCCCTCCGTGGCTCCACCGCCACCGACGACCCTCCCCTCCCCCACCGATGCAGCAGCGGCGGCGACAGCCACAGCATAGACAGAAACAATGGCGACGGCCACACAGAACAGAAACACGCACACAATCTCAATACACAGAAAAGGACACAAAACAACCACTGCCCATTGATCTCAGATCCGACGCTCCAGGAAATCGACTGACAAATAAACAAAACATCAGGTGCCTGCAAACTAGCAATTCTCATATTCTTTTCTTTATTCTATACTTAAGGTCGTCACATATAGATTTGTGCCTGAGTTGCTTCTAGCTTTCCAGTTCAATCGCCACAAACAAGTTCACGTGACCACATAATCATTGTCACTTGTGCACTGTTTTGGTCGTGGGTTTGAGCTTCTGCTAAGCTGTGTCATTCAGCTGTTTTGGTACATTTTTGCGGCACTTACTGAGAAGAAAAAAACCGCAAGAGGCAAGAAGGTGCAAAAAAAAAAAAGAGAGAAAAGAGCCGCACCCAGGAAGAAGTGAAAGAAGGAAAGAAAATAAAAGAAGAGCAAAAATAGTGAAAAAAAATTTAGAAGTGCTTGCGTCCTTTGAGTTCTTGTGCTGAGTTGTATTGTTATTTGGTTCAACTAGATCTAAGACGAGTTTAGGCCGACGACATAGACTAGCTTGGGACTACTTTTCAATCTTGCAATTCCTGAAATAAATTATTATTATTCCTTACTACCATATTGTGCCTCCTAAGCTCTAAATATATACTTCAGATCAGTATAGAAAAAGATCCTTGCAATCTTGGTACCACGCCCTTACAGGTATCACGAACCAGCCGCTGATTGTACCGTCCACTGCTTTGCGTTGGTAAGAACCTTATAAGCGCTTGGTAAGACTCTTGAGAGTGTGAGACTTTACTCCTTGACCATATCCTAGTATCTGATAGGAAAATATATACTTGTGTGTTTTCTTGTTTGATGCTAACAATGACAGGTTATAATACTCACCGATACGAGACATCGAAGTTGCATGAGACACACACTATTGCTACTACATCTCCTTCTGCAGGTTGTTCTTTTCTTTCTTCCCCACCTACTTATGATGGTTTTGGTGCACATTGAGTGGGAAAGGAAAATAGATAATATTTTTGCATAATGTCATATGTGTGAACGAAGGAAGATCAAGAATGCATCTAGTGTTTTGAGACATTTAGCTTCAACTTGGTGGGAGTCATTAAATTTTCCAGATAAACCTCACACATGGAATGATATGAAAAATCTTATGAGAGAGAATTTTGTCAATCCATCTCTCTTTATTAATTCAAATGATGAGATGCATCAACTAGATCAATCGCTTGTTATTTCTCCTGCTATGCCTAACCTTTTGCAGGACAATGTACAAAAGAGCAAGGATGACTTGACAGAAAATGAGATGCTCACAAATTCTGAAACCATCACCTGTTACTCTTGTTGGATCTAATATTTTACAGCATGAATCAAGAAAAGAGGATAAGGTGATTGAGAAAGAACAGGTAAATATCTCAGGTAATGGCTTTCTAGATGTGCTGAATTTTCCAACCAATGATGCTAATAATTCTATACTAGCGTCACACGACTGAGTGTTCCACTGATCCTTATGATAAATAAGAGGTGTGTGATAATGTTATGATTATTACCATGCAAAAGATTATGAAGGAAACAAATCCCTTTATTTTGAAACAAAATACTTGTGATAAAAATAAAAATTTGCTTCCCATTGCGACTGAAAATTATGAACTGAAATTGTTGTCTTATTTAAATACTTTGGGTTATATTGAGTTTGATACTCTATGTGCTCTAAGTAGTTTGGAGGAGAAATTAAATTATACTGAAATGCCATGGTTATCTAGATGTACATATCACTTTATTGACAAATATAATTGTAAAGGAGAGTATATGGTGCATCGTGTCTACATTTGTTCAAATCTGAAATCTCCTTATGTCGTCCAACAATATGATCAACTAGAGAGTTACAACAGCTATAAACATGTCATGTCGAGATCCCCAAGTTTTGTTTTAAAGAAACATGTTAAATTTCAAGAAGGGGAGAAAAGTTGGCAACTGCCTACAACCTGTCCTTCAATTAAGCTCAAACTGAGGACGGTTTGTTGTCAAGAAGGGGAGGATGATGAGGACATGAAACCTTTGGATACTGGTCATGGATTATAGGGTGAGCTCGTTCCTAAATTTGTATAATGATTTTGGGTACAATTCACTTGGTTCCACATGTACATGTCCTCATTTTCTTATAGGTATAAATGTGCCTCAAAGTGCAAATTCATCAACGTTGAACTTTTCGGTTCGTCGGCAGGCCTACAGTGCTTCATTGGAACAGTCATGACTCATCCATCTAGGAGTGTGATTAAGGTCAATGAGCTCTTGTTGGAAGGCTTATTTGATATGATTTCAAATAGATCAGGTCCCAACTCAATATCACATCAGAAAGGCCGTCAAATCATCAAGTCATTTTGTCGCTTGTTTCTACCGGGTGCAACGACGACGTCGCGGGCTTGTTATTTATACTTGGGACCCCGACCCAAGTTGGAGCACGCCCCAAGAAGATGGAGAACACCTAAGAGATGCCCAAGGACGTCCTCCTTCTTGGCGACCATCTTAAGGGGTAAGCAAGGACGTCCAAGCCAAGTTGGAGGCCCAATCCAAGTCAAGTTCGAGTGCATCTCGGGCTCAAGAAGTAGAAGATAGTAAAACGGATGTCCAGGTCACATAATGGACTCCGTTTTCGATGAACCACATATGGATGGAAATATAATTTTATAAGGAATCCAATGAAAGTAGTCCCACGTCAAAACACCTTCGGAATCAACAGGAATAGTCAAAACAAGTTGACAGTCCCATGTGTAGCGGACCCATTGCCATTCGTACAAGGTACACTAGGTGAATTTCACGAGGTAAACCAACATTGATGGTCTGCCACAGCAAAGTCGGTGACTCGGGGCCATGTCTATTGGGGCTCAACCATCTGCTCCTCCTAAGGCATGGTGAGGCATGGTAGGTACTACTGCTTTAGATAATGTTGAATAGACTGAAGGAACAAGATTTTTCTTTTGTCTTATAGAAAGACAGAGAATTATATTTCTTTGCTAATGAGGAAGATGTGCGATCTAAATATCGTCTAGACAATGTTAAATGAGAACTTCAATATTGAAAATGTTAGTATTCCCACTTCTTTAATTTGTCCACTTTTAAATTTTCATATCTTTGTTCATTTTGTCCCTTTGTTTCTTGTATTTGAAGCCTGCCAAAATTGCAGAAAGTGACATTTCCTGTAGTATGTACAAGATTTCTCACTATAAATTGCAGAACATTAGTTCATATTTAAAGTCCAAAAGTCTACTTATTCTTGGAATAGAGACTTTAAGGAGGATACATATTTGTAGAGATAGAGTTGATTAATGTTGTTTTCATTGGTGGAATCATTTTTTATTACATTACTACTTATCAAAGTCTTTAACAAATATTACGAAAAGGTAGATCTTCAAACCTTTGTAAGGATCTTGTTTTATCTCTATCACTCTAATAAATATTTACAACAACTTTATTATTATTTGTTACTTTTAAAGATTATGTTGTAGAATAGTAGTTGGCCATATACACAGATGATAGTGGCAATAACTATGAGAGAGAGGGAGAGAAATAGAAGTGATGAGAGGAGAAGTTGGGAGCCCTCTCCTATTTATAAAGGCTTGTTACATTTTGCACTTAGCACCTTGGTTACTCTCTAAGCTACCAGGTGAATCAGCTAACCCTAAGGCATTCTGGAATAATCCTCTCTGCCGATCTGATCTGATGGCCCCTGCTTCTTGCCTTGACATGCCATCGCCTCGACTGCAACCTCCTCAATTCCGCTACGTGGTGCCACGCTTCCTCAGAAGCTTCGTCTGGGTTTTGAGGCCCAAGCCCGAAAATCTTCCTCGGGGGGTGGTTTTGGGCTCAGCCACCAAGCCTCCTCGGGTAGTGCCCTCCGACACGTCCCTCATGTCATGGGCCATATTCGGCGCATAGTCCACAACCACCGCCGGTGAAAGCGCTAGTTTGGTTTTGATAATCGATGAAACCTATGGACTACCCTCTTTGTCTAAGTGTGTAGTTAGATTGAGGAAGTACTAACCATGGTCTGGAGCTAGATGTGATGAGAAGATCAAGTGCCCAACCATGGTAGTGATCGAGATGTGGAGAAAAGCAAGGAAATAAAGCCAAAGGTACATCCTATAGGGTTTCTTGTTTAGTGATCAAGACACTTAGTGACTGTGATCATATTTAGAATAGATAGCCGACTATCAAGGGGACAAATATGGAGTTGGCTTTCAATCAAGTTCTCTCATCCCTCCTACGATGCGGCGGCTGGCTGGGTTGGGTGTGTGGAATGAGGAGGAAAACGATATATACTCAGGGTTGTTATGTGCGCCTTTATGTGGGCTGGTTTTTAAGGATTTCGGGTCCCCAACGAAAACCCGCGGGGGAAACTCTAAATCCCGCACCCGCCCTGACCCGTTTTGGGTCCCCAAACCCGAAAACCCATGGGGCCAAATTTAAACCTACCCCAACCGGTTCCGAAACCTGCGAGTTTCGGGTCCAAACCCGACCCGGTTGCCATCCTTTATCAGGAATACATGAGGCCCTCTGGAGCCCCAGCATGATTTTTCATGCTTGTTTTAATGGAGCCCCTATGTAAATAATTGTAGTACTTTTGTTCAGCCCCTCCTAAATTTTTTCCTAGCTTCGTCACTGATAGCAAGCTACTTAACACAAGATCGATAGCTGTTGACACTTGTTATCGTCCAAATTTTATTATCAATTATCCCTGCATTAAACATGAATATCCAGTAGAATAGGGTTATTACTAATAATTTCCATAAGTTTTGGTGAATTGTATATTTTTCTGGGATTGTTCCAGAAAAGCATAAAAGAGGGATTAAAGTGCATAAAAGACACGAAACTTGACCGCGAAGGAAAACATCATCACGAAGACCCTGGAAGAGTGTAGAACATACCCGAAGCAAGCGGAGGCCCACACCTGACAAGGTGGGGCCGGCCGGCCCCAGGGGGGGCTGGGCGGTGCCCCCTAGGGTTTTCACCTGCCGCCTTCTGGAGTCTTCTACCATCGCCTTTTAGGAGTCATCTGGGCCCTTGGTTAAGTCGGTTTGATCTAACGGCACGCGTGCATCCCACCGGGCTATAAATAGAGGGCCAGACCCCCTGGAGGAGAGCCAGATCAAGAGATGAAGACCCTGAAGCATCAGATAGATATCCACTAGATCTAGGCTAGCAATCAAGAGAGGGATTAGAGAGATAGAGTAGATGAGTAGAGATTCGGAGGAGTCCCTGGCCTGTCAGAACTTCTTCGTAGCTGTATTCGTCTGGATTCAGCTCCCTCACCCGGAGTTGCGTTCTGAGGTACTTTTGTATTCAACATCCTGATTCAAGTAAGCATTTGTTCTTATTCGTTTTTAAGTTTACAACTCTATTTGAGTGCTTTGCTCTTGCTAGCTCCTTGGTTGAAGTAGTAGTTTGTAATGTAGACGTGGTGTCTGGGCTATAATTACTTGTGAATGTCCCTTGATTGGCCGGATAGTGGTAGTTCGCGTAGGTGACAACTGCGTTGATTCCTCTGTAGTCCACTTCCCGTTGATAGGATCGATAGGTGTATAAGTGTTTGGTAGGAGGGAACTCTGATTTCCTGCTCTTATTCATTTCACTGCCCGATTGGAACGATATTATCCAAAGTGTACCGGTTGTCGGATCTAGATAATCATTAGTTATCTACTCATTCTTGATATTCCCTGGATTGATTGTGTTATCAGGGTTAAGAATCAATAGACTTAGTCAGTATCACCTACTGTTCCTTTGGATTCGATATTAAAACCGGGATTGTCTGGTGAAGTGCTACATCGGTGTTTTATTTATGCGCTTGCGAA
This sequence comes from Eremochloa ophiuroides, assembly GCA_038502445.1. Taxonomy (NCBI): domain Eukaryota; kingdom Viridiplantae; phylum Streptophyta; class Magnoliopsida; order Poales; family Poaceae; genus Eremochloa; species Eremochloa ophiuroides. The sequence goes on along the minus strand of JAHLJS010000005.1, from coordinate 18,049,329 downwards.
TACTTTGATAATAGTAATATTTAATAGAGTGCAGTTAATTTATACCAACAAGTATTTCTGGTTCCGTTGCCGGGGAACGATTTGCTGATTTTGGCTTAGTCTATCTTAATCTTGTATTATACTTTTATCTTTTATCTTTTACCTTTTAAAGTATGGAACCCATGTCCTAACTTTTATATCAATATGGAGCACCATCGGGATCGTATCTCCAGCCAAAAGAATCATCTTTACTCATCACATCATCTGGCTATAAGTTACGCCCGGGATTAATTAAGTTAGTTCAGGATCATCTTTTCTGGATTCCGTTTTCATTAATGGGAAAAGCAAAGAAATGGTATAATCGCCATGTTGGGAGTAGCCAAGGAGATTGGGAATTTATGCGTACTAATTTTTGTCTTAAATTTTTCCCTATCGAAAAGGACGCTAAAATTCGTTTTGAAATTATTGGATTTAAACAATTAGATAACGAATCGTTAGGCAAGGCTTGGGAACGCTTTGATGGATTTATAAACTCTGGACCTAATCTTGCTTTACCAGAACCTATGCTTTTACAATATTTCTTTTTAGGCCTCGATGATAAAAATAAAGAATACCTTAATTTGGCCGCAGGAGGAGATTTTATGCATATTATTGCTTCACATGCTAAAACTATTCTTGCTAATATCTTAATTGATCTTCCTGAAGAAAAGAAGAGTTGTTAGAAGATGAATTTTTATCATTCAATTCTAAACTTTTGTCTGATTCATCTCAACCTTTACCTGAACTATCTAATGAGAAGGAGATAATTCCTATTTCTGATTTTATGCTTGAGTTTGAGGATGAACTTTTTGATGATTATGGAAACATCTCACGCTATCATAAAATTATAAAATCTCAAGAGTCTATGAATTTTAAAAGTTTTAATGTTTCATATCCTGCTGATTTAAAATTCCTTAGAGAGATAACAAGAGAATTGATTTTTGTTATGAGTAATGAGTGGTTGATAGAATCTGAGCTTTCAAATGATATAATTCGTTTAAATTCTCCTGCTATTACTGTTAAATGTCAAATTGATGCATATCCTTTTGATGCCTTTTATAATCCAATAGTAGGTGTCAATATCATGTCTCTTACATTTGCTGAATTTTTTTTGAAAGATATGACATTAATTCCTATAAATAAATTATTGAAAAATCGTTCATGACATATTATTCCTAGTTCAGGTGTTTTATGTTCTCTTCCTATTGTGATTAGTGAATTCCGAATTTTGCTGAATTTCTATATCTTTGATGTTTGGGATTTTGATGCCATGATTAGATTACCAATAGTAAAACTTTTGCGAGAAGGTTGTGCGGGCAATTTAGATATTAAACTTGGGAAAGGATTTAACCTCTCAGTGCCTATAACTCATGCATTAAAAGTTAAAGCAGAGCCATCTCCTGAGTTAGATCCGATAGAAGAAGTTAAGACTGTGTCATTTGAGGAATTTATTGAACCTAATTTAGAGGATGATACTCAGTCTTCATTTATGAAGAGGAGGAGGATCCGATTGATCCTGAACCTCTGGATGAATTACTAGAGCCACCTAAGCCTTCTATTGACCTTAAACAACTACCTTCTGATCTTAAGTATGTTTTTCTGAATAATGAACAAAATTCTCCTGTGATTATTAGTGATAAACTTTCTAATGAAGGGTCTTTTTGATTAATAACTGTCTTAGAAAAACATCGTGCTGCTTTTGGTTATTCACTCCAAGGCCATAAGGGGATTAGTCCTGTTTTATGCACCCATCATATTCCAACCAACCCAGAAATTATACCTTCTAGAGAGCCCCAACGTAGGCTTCAAAATGCAATGAAGGAAGTTGTTGAGAAAGAGGTCTTGAAACTTTTGCATGCTGGGATTATTTATCCTGTTTCGCATAGTTAGTGGGTAAGCCCTGTTCAAGTTGTACTTAAAAAGGTGGTATGACCTAGTTGAAAATGATAAAAATGAATTGATATCCCAGAGAACTGTTATAGGATGGCGAATGTGTATAGATTATAGAAAACTCAATAAAGCAACCAAGAAAGATTATTTTCCGCTGCCTTTCATCGATGAGATGTTAGAACGTTTGGCAAATAATTCTTTATTTTGTTTCCTTGATGGTTATTCTGGACATCACCAAATTCCTATCCACCCTGATGATCAAAGCAAAACCACTTTTACATGTCCTTATGGAACTTATGCTTATGTAGAATGCCTTTTGGATTATGTAATGCACCTGCTTCTTTTCAAAGACGTATGATGTCTATATTTTTTGAAATGATAGAAGAAATCATGAAAGTTTTTATGGTTGATTTTTCAGTTTATGGAAAAACTTTTGATGATTGTCTAGAAAATCTAGATAAGGTTTTGCAGAGATGTGAAGAAAAGCACTTAGTTCTTAATTGAAAAAATTTCATTTTATGGTTAGAGAAGGAATAGTGCTAGGTCATTTAGTATCTGAAAGAGGTATAGAGGTAGACAAGGCAAAAAATAAAGTAATTGAACAACTACCTCCACTTGTTAATATAAAAGGAATCCAAAGTTTTCTTGGTCATTGTGGTTTTTATCATAGATTTATAAAAGATTTTTCACATATTGCTAGACCACTGACTAACTTGCTAGTTAAGGATGTTCTTTTTGAATTTAATGATGCATGTCTAAAATCTTTTAATATTCTTAAAGAAGCACTTGCATCAGCACCAATCATTCAACCCCCTGATTGGTCTTTACCATTTGAAATTATGTGTGATGCTAGTGATTATGCTGTAGGGGCAGTATTAGGACAAACAAAAGATAAGAAGCATCATGCAATTGCTTATGCTAGTAAAACAATGACAGGAGCACAATTAAATTATGCAACAACCGAAAAAGAACTCCTGGCTGTTGTTTTTGCTATTGATAAATTTTAGATCTTTCTTAGTAGGAGAAAAAGTAATTGTTTATTCTGATCATGCTGCTTTAAAATATTTGCTCTCTAAGAAAGATGCTAAACCTCGTTTGATAAGGTGGATTTTGTTACTCCAAGAATTTGATTTAGAAATTAAAGATAGAAGAGGAATAGACAATCCAGTTGCTGATCACTTGTCTAGAATACACTTTGAGAAACCTCAGGAATTGCCTATTAATGACTCATTGAGAGATGAGATGTTGTTTAAAGTGACCAAGTCAGACCCTTGGTACGCGAATATTGTCAACTTTATGGTTTGTCACACCCAATTTTAAGGATAAAATGGGATGCATAATCTTATGTGCGCCCAGAGATCAGTCACACACATAAGCCAACAAATTGCATAAATTGTATCATAACCAATGGTTAATACATAGCGAATAATATCAAAGTCATTACACAGCGGAAAAATAAAGATAACTCTCGCGGTAGCTCCATAGCACAGGGACGTCGACTGGTGAAGCACAAGTCTAGTAATCCTCTGGGTAGTCCTCATCACTATCACCATCTATTACCCATCCGGGATTTTTTAACCAAATAATGAAAAATAAACAAGCGTAAGTACATGTCGTACTCAACAAGACTAGCATGGGTTCATGAGGCTCAAAAGGTTGACACGGTTTAACAGCAGGTTGCTTTTAATTAATCATCTTTTATGCAGTTGGATAGCAACAAGTTAATATGCCCATTCTCATGATCAGAGTAAACACAATTAATGAGTAGCAATAAATAGATTAGCAACAAGTAAACATCACCCTGTAAGATAACTACTCCGTGAGTTTTCCGGGCCACTCGTGATCGTGAGCGCGGCTAGTATACCAGTTTTACACTCTGCAGAGGTTGTGCACTTTCACTATGAGCCGTGATTCCCATCTGCTCGGGTTAATTACTCCCATAACACTACCAAGGTGAGAGAGCAGGGTTTCACTATGAAGCCTTTCAAAGGTTCGTCTAACATGTTAGGGCTGCGAGGTTTCCTCGGCAAGCAGATGTAGAGCCCCCCTTCCATATGGCACAAGGTCATGCAGGTTATACACATATGGACAGAGGCCGCACTATACCCGAGTCGGCAAGCCCCTCTTGCGCCTTTCGGTAACCTCTAACAAGCTAGATAAGGTCCTCATACTGAGCTAAAACCAGAGCCATATAGCCCTCATAGTTGCATTGTAAGTCCCAGCTTTTGCTGACAGATCATTACCAAGGGGGAAGGATATGGTGCATCACAAAACTATGCCCCAATCCCCTAGTTCCATGTTGCTAAAAAGACATCTTTTAATTCCTCATTGCATATTCAATTAATCAGTTTACATGATCATGATATCCATAACGCACTAGCATCAATTACCATATGCATAATCCCATAGGTTGCAAGGAACAGGATAACAAAACTAGGAAGTAACTATGGTTAACAAGGAAGACACATGCAAATGCAGTTATTTATTTAGTGGATAGGACAAGAAGGATGATCCATGCTAATACTTGCCTTGATCAGCAAACTCCTGATGATCCGGGTTGTCACAGTACTGATCTTGATCACCCACGTATGCCTCACCGTCTATACTCGATCCATCATAACAACACACACGCATACAGGGGCAATCATGCATACAAACAAGAGTTTTCATTAGAACAGTACACCAACAGAGAGAAAATAAATTGAAAAGGTCATAAAACAAATCTACACGTTGCTACGATCACATCGATATCAAGTTTGTGCAAATCAGATTTAAAACGAGGAAGATATGAATTTTATAAGATTTATAATAGAATAATAATAGATTAAATATAATCTCGAATTTTAAAAGTTAATAACATATGAAACAGTGTTACTAACTGGTAGATCATCAAATTACGAATCTAACGCAATTTGAATCATTCAAATCGGAACTAAAACGTGGAAATTATAAATGAAACAATTTTGAATTCAAATCTAAAAACACATTTTCATATATACCGAAAATAAAAGCCTTCAAACGTAATCTACTGAATACGCTAAGGGCTGCGGGCTAAGCATTGAAACTGTAGGGGGTTATTCGCAACAACGCCGGCCGAATCGGTATGGGCTGCTCTTCAGCCGTCCGATTCAAAATCGGCGGATCAGATTAACAGAGAGGAGGGGTGGCGGTGCTCTCGGCCGGAAAACAGAGGCCGACGGCGGCGTCATGGCCAGAGGGCCGCCGGAGAAGGAGAACTCGTCCTTCGGTGCATGAAATAGGTCGGGAAGGGTACCCATAGATCGGGAAGAGCATCGCAAGCTCACCTAGGGTGATGGGAAGGTCGGAAATCGACTCGGAGATAGCTCGCGGCGTGATCCGGCGGACGGTGGATCTCTGCAACGGCGGCAGAGGCGCACAGTGCACAAATTGAAGGGGGAAAGTGCTCGGGAACTTCACAAGATCATAGCGAAGCTCCTCAAAGGCTTACCGAGAGGAAATTGGTGGCGAATCGAGCTAATTGCTCGCGGCGGCGGCTGCTCGGTTCTCGCGGGAGCTCGGCAATGGCGGCGAGAAGAGGCGGCTAGGGTTAGGTGACGGCTACGGGGGGGGGGGGGGGTGTGGCACTGCTTAAATACTCCCGAGGTGTGGCGACAATCTCGGAGATTGAAACAAACTCGGCGAGCGGAGAAATCGGCTTCGGCCGTTTCTTCTCTGCTTCGGACTCTCGGCGCGGCGACGAACTCGGCTTCGGCCGTTTTCTTTCTTGCCCGCGTCGGACTCTCGGCGAGCAGCAGAGGGAAATAGGGGAGGGCTGTTCTGTGGGTCCACAGGTCGGTAGCACCGAGCGCTGGGGTCGGGCTGGCAGTCACGGCAGAGGGACGCTTCGCGCGCGTTCGGCCGCGGTGGATGAACACGGCAGCGGCGTCTCTGTTCGCGCGGCGGGGGAGGTGGAGAAGGAAGCGCTGACCCGTGGGTCCCACTCATCAGTCAGATGGGGTAAGGGGAAAGGAAGGGAGCAGGTCGGCCGAGCTGTCCTCGGGCCATCCGACCTGGATCTGCTGGGGCCAGGGAGTGGAAAACAGGCCAAGCTGCTGCTCGGCCAGAAAGGAAAGGGGAAGGGCTCTGCTCTATTTCCTTTCCATTTTCCAAAAGGATTTTCAAATTGGGTTTTGAAATATTTGAGAAATTCAAATAATCTACAACAGTACAAAGAAGAAATGCTCCAGCATGAATGCATCATACATGTGTATGACCTAGGTTTGATTTTATATTTGAGAAAAATTATTATTTCCCTATATTGGAATGATCAACTAATTGCATAATTAAATAAATTCCCACTATTTAAAAGGATGCAATTTTTCGGGTGTTACATGGTTGCAGGTAATGTACCACCAGGGAAAAATAAAAAGAAGCTCATTTATGAAAGTCGTCTCGATATATGGGATCCACCATACCTCTTCATAATTTGTTCGGATAGGTTACTTAGAAGATGTGTACTAGTAGAAGAGGGCATGTGGATCATTCAGAAATGCCACGCATCACCATATGGAGGTTATTAGGTAGCATTCCGCACTCATACTAAACTCTGGCAGAGTGGGTTCTTTTGGCCAACTATGTATGAAGACACCAAAGATTTTGTCCGGAGATGTGGATCATGTCAGAGGCACGGAAATATCAATGCAAGAGATGTTATGCCACTCACCAACAATCTCCAGATCGAGCTCTTTGATGTCTAGGGAATTGATTACATGGGACCATTTGTGAAATTAAGAAATTATGATTACATTCTGGTGGCAGTTGACTATGTATCCAATTGGGTAGAAGCTATGCCATGCATGAATGCTGATTCCAAACATTCAAAGAAAATGTTTAAAGAGATTATATTTCCAAGGTTTGGAACACCAAGGATGGTCATTAGTGACGGAGGGACACGCTTCACTGATAAAAAGTTTCACCGATGCTTGCAAGCTCATGGAATCCGTCACAATGTTGCTACTCCATACCATCTTCAGACAAGTGGCCATGCAGAAACATCAAACAAATAAATCAAGAATATTCTACAGAAAACATTAAATGAGATAGGTACTGCATGGAAGGACCGATTACCCAAAGCACTTTGGGCATATCGGACCGCATACAAGACACCTTTGGGCATGTCACCTTACCAGGTAGTATATGGTAAGATCTGTCATTTACCAGTGGAGTTAGAGTATAAAGCTCGTTGGGCTATTAAGAGATGGAATATGGACTTTGAAGCCGCTGGAGAAAAGTGAAAAATGCAATTATCAGAATTAGAAGAATGGAGAGAAAAGACTTATCACAATTCAAAGATCTATAAAGAAAGAACAAAAAGATGGCATGACAAGAGGATCAAGAAGGAGTTTTCACCAGGAGATAAGGTATTACTTTTTAATTCCAGGTTCAAATTATTCGGGCTTGGAAAACTACGAAGCAAATGGGAAGGACCATTTACGGTTGTGAATGCATTGCCACATGGAGCGGTAACTCTACAATCGCACGAAGGTACGTTATTCAAGGTAAATGGTCACTAACTTAAATTATTTTTAGAACCATTTAATATAGAAGTTGTTGACAAGCTGGACTTTGTCTAATTACTCACTTTTTAGTCCCGTCATTATCTGTTACGAAAAATTATTACGCATTCGCAACTAACAGAAAGTAGGAAGAGTCTAGAGGCTTCACGAGCACGGCCACCCAGGGAAGACACCTGGTGGGGCCGGCCGGCGCCCTAGTGGGTCTAGGTGGCGCCCCCCTGTCCCCTCTCGTCCCGACTCTCGTTTCCTTTTCTTTCTCCATCCTTCCTAAACACAATCACATAGATTCTCGATGCGTACAGATAATCTTTCGTACGAATCCTGTAGAACCTAGATTTGATCTTATCCTGTTCCCCTGAAAACCCATATAAATACGCACCTATACCGCCCTCAAATTGCATCCCATCATCATTGGCTTCCTCTCCTCCAAAGAAACTCTCTAGTTTAGATCTAGTAGCAATGGCAGGCAAAGCGGTCATCCGCACTGACTCCAGCAAGATCCAAGGCGACGACTCGAAGGCCATCGTCCTCGCGCAGCCGAAGCCTCTTGCCATCATGCCACCAAAGCACCTCGCCGTCGTGCCGCCGAAGCATCTCGCTACAGTACCCCAGCAGTTCGAGTAAGTCTACTACACACATGCTCAGCCTGCTCTACCATCGCCACCCAAAAGACTGCTGCTGGAAGATGGTACCAAGGGGAAGCAGATCGCTATTCCCCGAGGCACCCCACTTCTTCCACCTAGAGACAATGAGCGACTCCTGTCGGTCAAGACCGATAAGAACGGAATACTGGTATGTGCGAAGTACACCATTGCTCGCCCTGCCATTAGAGGAGTTCGTGCACGTCCAGGCCAAGTCCGCTACACCGAGTTTGTACCACCTCTGCCCAAGAGACAGTGGGCTACATCAACATCAGCACTAGAGAAAGTCCCTAGACAGCTCCTCTCTCTCTACGAATCCTCAATGAGAAGATGGAAGCTCTCTCTAGCACCATTAGGGGTATAGAGAGAAACGAGGACTTAAGGAACAAGGTTATGAGCAACATGACTAAGCAGATAGAAGTCAATGTCAAGTTAATTCACAGTCTCAACCACGAAAAAGATCAGCTGAAAGAGGAGGTTAATGAGCTTAAGGAAGAAATTAGGAAGCTCGCGAAGAAGAGGCAGCCTTAAGTTGCCCTCGTTATCTATGTAGTAAGGCACAAGTGTGTTAGGTTTGATTATATTATCGAGTGTGCTAGGTTTGATTTATGATGTAAAGTGTGTTAGGTTCGGCAAGCCTAATGAGCTAGGGCAGTCGTTAGCTTAGTCAGTTGTCAGAGTTATTTAGTATCGTTAATGAATAAAGTGCCTTATTCTTTTTATCAATATTAATGTTTTAGTCTACTCTACTCTCTATATTTTTGGTACGCATGTTGTCTCCACATATTGCACAGAAAAGTATACAGGAAAACAAGTATGGGGGAGGCACATCGCGACTATGGAAATCAATTCGCTCGGGAAAATCACGTAATTCGGAAGACAATCGAACCAGGACCTCGCGCACCGAAGTGGACCCCAGTGGGACCACAGGAGGCACGCCGCCCAGCGCCCTACCTGGGCCGGCTGGCCCCCTCTGCACCCTCTGCATTCCCCTCCTCGGTCATGGTCAGGTTTGATCCCTATACAATATAATGGCACATGTGTTGATTTCTATTTCGATCCGAATTAAAATTCACATGCTAAATTACTTTTAAAAGAGAAGAAGAGACTGTTTAATTCATGGCTTAAGAATAAATTATATAACACTTTTCTAGGAATCATGTTACTATTGGAAAACTATTTATAGGGACCCCATGATTGCTTAAGTCCTTGTGAAACATGATATAGTTGAATAATGAGAATTCAATCCCTGATGTTTTGTTGTTGGATATTTTATTTTGAAAATTTAAATAATTAGTTATAACTCTCCTTTGTGGTAAAAATAATGTCCTACCAGAGCCATATATAGGATAGAAGCTTGCTACATATAATACCTGTACTTTGTATTGAGTTTGGTCAACCTTTGTAACCCTTTGAAGAAATCTGTCATATTTTCGAATCAAGTGCCAATTCCACATAAGCATTACTCTAATCCGGAGTAATAGTGAGTCATTCTATTAAAAATGTTTCCCTCCTACACTAGGAGAAGACACCAAAAAATAATTATATAGCATAGTCACCAAATAATTGCTCCATGTTTTGTCAAAGTCTCTCAATTATTAAATTCAAAAGAGGTATGAGCTATGCAAAAGAAGAAGGGAGTATAAATAAAATGGACAAGTGTCCGAAGAAATTAAAACAATGGGTACTTAGATACTCGCCTCCCTTGAAAAAAAAGAAAGATAGCTCATACTCTCTGAATCAGCTCAATTGTATAAAAGAGAGATTTATTTTCTCAAGGAGCAAGGTAGAATTAGGTGCCACCATATTCCACCAAGTAAAGCTTGATTCGATTATATGCCTCATTTCTCTGTGGATTCATTGTTTGACTTTACAATAAATATAATGCAAGTATGTTTTCACATTTTACCTACCTGAGATCCACATAAACTTTTTAGAAGTAGGATAAAGAAGGCATTACCATTAACGCCTTGGTAAGGATACAAAAATACCAGATATATCAGTGATTTGAGAGTACTACAAAAGGAGAAGGTAAAGCTAAGTTTATTTGCAAAATTACATACCCTCCAATTGACTTAACTAAAGGAAGAGAGTAATCTGTTTTCAAGCTATTCTGTTCTTCAACTACTCGAAGATTCATGGCAGACACTTTGAATTCCATAGTACATGCATGACTAGACTAGTTTTATATAATGCACTCTCAAGTTATGTTTTAAATGCTCTATTCTCTCTAAAAATTCTACATCTTAAAACTAACCTTTTTCTCGGGATGAGCAAAAGCCTAAGTGTGGGGGTAATTGTTGACACTTGTTATCGTCCAAATTTTGTTATCAATTATCCCTGCATTAAACATGAATATCCAGTAGAATAGGGTTATTACTAATAATTTCCACAAGTTTTGGTGAATTGTATATTTTCCAGGGATTATTCCTAGAAAAGCATAAAAGAGAGATTAAAGTGCATAAAAGACACAAAACTTGACCGCGAAGGAAACATCATCACGAAGACCCTGGAATGAGTGTAGAACACACCCGAAGCAAGCGGAGGCCCACACCTAGGCTAGGTAGGGGCCGGCCGGCCCCAAGGGGGGCCGAGCGGTGCCACCCTAGGGTTTCCACCCGCCGCCTTCTGGAATCTTTTACCACTGCCTTTTAGGAGTCATCTGAGCCCTTGGTTAAGTCGGTTTGATCTAACGGCACGCGTGCATCCCACCGGGCTATAAATAGAGGGCCAGACCCCCTGGAGGAGAGCCTAGATCAAGAGATGAAGACCCTGAAGCATTAGATAGATATCCACTTAGATCTAGGCTAGCAATCAAGAGAGAGATTAGAAAGATAGAGTAGATGAGTAGAGATTCGGAGGAGTCCCCGGCCTGTCAGAACTTATTCGTAGCTGTATTCGTCTGGATTCAGCTCCCTCGCCTGGAGTTGCGTTCTGAGGTAGTTTTGTATTCAACATCCTGATTCAAGTAAGCATTTGTTCTTATTCGTTCTTAAGTTTACAACTCTATTTGAGTGCTTTAATCTTGGTAACTCCTTGGTTGAAGTAGTAGTTTGTAATGTAGATGTGGTGTCTGGGCTATAATTACTTGTGAATGTCTCCTGATTGGTCGGATAGTGGTAGTTCACGTAGGTGACAGCTGCGTTGATTCCTCTGTAGTCCACGTCCCGTTGATAGGATCGATAGGTGTATAAGTGTTTGGTAGGAGGGAACTCTGATTTCCGCTCTTATTCATTTCACTGCCCGATTAGAACGATATTATTCAAAGTTTACCAGTTGTCGGATCTAGATAATCATTAGTTATCTACTCATTCTTGATATTCCCTGGATTGATTGTGTTATCGGGTTAAGAATCAATAGACTTAGTCAGTATCACCTACTGTTCCTTTGGGTTCGATATTAAAACCGAGATTGTCTGGTGAAGTGCTACATCGGTGTTTTACCTTTGCGCTTGTGGATACTTTGATAATAGTAATATTTAATAGAGTATAGTTAATTTATACCGACAATAGCTCGTAAGAAATCAAACGGATTGATGCACAAACAACAATACAAGTCAATAACTAGCTTGATTATACTAGTAAAAGATCAAACGGATCGATGTAGCATTATAAGTACTCCATCCATCCCAAATTGTAAGTCATTCCAATAATGTTAGAGAGTCAAACTTTCTCAACTTTGACCAAGTTTATATAATAAGATAATAATATTTACAATATCAACTAAGTATTATTATATTCTTCATCAAATATATTTTTATGGTATAATTATTTGGTGTCACAATTCTTCATATTTTTCTTTATAATTTTGGTCAAAGTTGAGATAGTTTGACTCTCTAAGATTCTTGGAACGACTTACAATTTGGAACGGAGGGAGTATAACACAAGTCATGGCGGTACTCACAAACAAGCTGGAGGTCGGTCGACGCTGATGCAACCCTACTAGTTGAAGAACTCACCGAGATCTACAGTACTCCTACTCCTGAGGTTTTATGGCATAAGCCAAAGTCGTATTGATGATTGGATGTCCATTACAAATGCTAGGGCTGGACATTTATACCTAGGGCCTAACACGAGTTCTAGTCTAATACGACTAATCACAAATCTAGAACGAAAGAAATTCTTCCCAAATTATAAGATAACTTGAACGCTACTCTTTCCCTTCTCGTAGAACCTGATGTGTTGTCCCGAATGCGCCATCCTTCATTATGGATAGATGATGTCATCACCAGATAGCCGATTCCAAATCAGAATATGAATCGGCTATTGTAATCTTCGATCATCTATTCTGGAACTTGGATTCCATTTATTCTATTCCAAATTTTGGGTCAAACAGTGCCAATTTTGTAATAGTCAAATGTAGTTCTCAGAACCTTCACAACTTAGTTGTATGCTGACTCTTCTTATGATAAATCAAAGCCGGACAACCTAATTTTTCAAAAAAAGCCCAACAGAAAAAACAATATAAACTTTAACGGTAGATGGTTATTCATATTTATTGCTATTGTTGATACTTTTGATCTTAGCTAGAACTACAAGGTATACAGTATACATGGGCTAATATTCAAGTCCAAACTTTTGATAAATAAGAAGTAATTTTGGTTTCTATTGATTGGGAATTAGATAGCTTTGCTATACTTTTCAAGCTCTTACACGAGAAATTTTAGACACTACATCTTTGTTTTTACATTCAGGAGAAACTTCTACAAATAACAACCCATACTTTTTTAGACCAAAGGAAACTCCCTGGGGATACCAGTTTAGAAACGTCCTTACTGCCTTACAGAATGAGAGAAACTCACAACTATAAAGACAAAGCAAACAACTCAGCACAATCCTCTCTAGGTCCTCAGCCTTTGATCACCATGCCATAATACCCTCCTGAAGTTTCTACGCCGTGTCCTCCACCAGTTGTCCTCCACTATTTCATAAAACCCAAACCTTGTAAGCAATTTATTTAGGAGATTTGATCAACTTGTTAAACACCCAATCATTATTGTTTTCTGGATACTCCAAGCAACAGTGGCTATCACATACAATTGACACACTTAGACCCTACAACTTCTCCTGCACTCATCATATCCTAGAAATTAATAAGTGACGTTGGTCCATAAGAACAGTTCAGATTCACACGCACCCAAACCCAGATCATAATGCTAATGTTACAGTTAAAGAAAAGATGATCTAGGGTCTCTAATTTACCACAATATATGCACTGTTGGCATTTCTGACGTCACTACTAAAAATAGAGTTAGACTCTACTCTCAGCAATGGCGCTAAAAGTGATAGTGACTGAAATATGCATTATATTGTATCCGTAAGCACACAAATAAATATACACCATTGTAGCATTTTACCCAAGAGTATTCTGGTTGTCATTTATATTTTACCATTGGGAAGGGTTGGCAATAAATGGGATGCAGGTAGATAGATAGTTATCATATGCATATGCAAATATGGAGATAACCATGCATAACCTATTTACTTAGAACAGGGGTTTTTTTGACAGATACTTAGAACAGGGGTTATGTCACAATAATAATGATATGTATGATAAGCATAATGATCAATCAACCAATCAATCAATATATATATAATGATCACTTAGAGCACTTCCTATCTAGGCACTAGCATGAATTAGGTTGAAGCATAAGGATATTCTAAGTCATTCTAACTATACTATCAAAGACATATTAGATTGGTGCAATTATACTAGCAATCATGACAAAGACACTTCATATTCATATTTAGGGGAATATTACTAAGGAAGATCAAGATCATAGCTAGCCTTCTAAAGTAATAATAACTTCCTACTCTCCCTACATTCAGAGTGTGGACTACAAAGGACTCAACGGGAGTGTCACTATCCGCGATCTACCATAGAACCCAGAATATAAGGCGCATTTGCAGACAAACTACATCTAAGCACCATGCTTATATGCTGTTGGTCACCCATCCATGACGTCAATGATTGAGAGCTATACAAAGCTATGTATGAATATGAATGCATCCTAACTATGCAAAGTATACAATCTAGATAAGCAATGAATAGCATAATTGAGAACATAATCAATAGTAGAACGATGTCAATCAACTTTATCTCAAGCACTCAAGAGAGGTTTAAGATACAAGAGACAGCTTACAATGGCTCCGGGAAGCCTTCTAGCTCCAGACAGTTCCGGAACTCAAGTAGAACTTGCCTCCTTCTACTTCTAACCTATGTAGCTATGCTCTAGATGGTGAAGCTCTAATGATTCTAGGGTTTCTGGCTCTATACAACTGGATTGAACTAATATCTGATTGATTCCTATGAAACCCTGGGGGCTCTGAGGGTCCTTATATAGTCCGGTGGGATGAACCGTAGCCCTTAGATCAAACCAACCTCGACGGCCGGTGGAGATTGCGTGAAATTTCAGGATGTGGGTCCACGTCGAAGCACACGCGGAGGGGCTACTCTGACAGGTCGGCCGACCTAGTCAGAGGGTCGGCCGACCCTCCCTCTCTGACTCGCGAGCTCCTGCTTCCTCCGGTGAGTCTCTGGTGTTCTCTAGAATATTCTTGATCTCCTTTCGCGGTGGAATTTGTTATTTTAATACATGTGGGTCACCCTTGATTCTTTTCTGAATAACCTCCTGCAAAACACTGATTCACCAAAACTATAGGAATTCTGTCAGTTAAAGCCCTATTCTATGGTGGTGTTTGCCTTTATACCCTTATTTCATATTTAGTTGACGGGTAAAATCATAAAATAATTACCATCAACATGCACGATTCTGATCCTTTGCTCTTTCTCTTCTTGAGTTGTTCCTCTTTTTGCAACCTGTCAGGACACATCATCCGTAAGAAACTTTTTATCTTAAGAGGTAATTTCACTTTCCTAGATCTCTTTCATCATTTGTATCCACCTCTCTAGGATGAGACATCAGTCTATATAGCCACTTACTCGTGAACTTAGTAGAAGGCTCCAATTCCCATGACACCTCATCATCTTCATTGGACACCTCAACCACCTCTAACTCAGCATGTAAATCTATTAGCTCTGCCATCTCTTCTTCCCTATGGTTTCTTCTAAAATCTATATTCCATTCATCTCCATTCAACTTGGCAAAAGACTAATCTTGTTCTCTTCATATCCTATATAGTTTGGGATATCTAATTTTCAAGGGGCATTTTCCTAACCACACATAATGACAGAATCTTACTTTGCAGCTGTTACCTACTTTCCATCTTGTATCTATGTCAAACCACTCTCTAGTTTTCATTGGGCCTTAGCAAAATCGTGATCCACCACTTGTTTTATACTAACACACACTTTTTCCTTTTAGATATGTTCACCTCAACACCTCTAATACCTTATTGTTCTCTCCTGTATCTAACTTGTAGCACCACTTGGCCAAGAAGACAATTGTTGACGATAGTTATTGTTCACTTTTAACCATCAATCAAACATGAAAAAGGGTATAAAAGGAATCACCAACATAGGTTTTGGGATTAAACTGATACAATTCCACGAGTTTTGTTGAATCTGTGTATCTGCAGGACGTTATCAGGAAAAGATAAAAAAATATCAAGGACATCGGGCTAAAATGCATATTCCACCGTGACCCCCAAGTTGAGAAGGATCTAGAATACAATAGAAGGCAACCCACCAAGGTGGGGCCTAATGGCCACAGAAGTGGTTCAGCCAAATCGGGCCCTGGGTTGGCCGAACCACCTCGGAGCCCATTTTGTCTCCCCTTCAACGTGGACTCTCCACTGCCTTAGGGTTTTCATCTCCACTGTTGGTCAAGGTTGGTCTGATCCGAGGGCTAGCTCTGGTTCATCCCACCGGCCTATATAAGTAGCTCTAGACCCTAGCATTTTGAATCAATCTTCATTCCATCATATGTAAACCCTAATTGAGAGGTGTCCCATGGAAGGATAACCTCCCAATAGGATACAGTCCTATATAATAGAGAGATGGAGAGTGAGGGAAGAGTTTGGAGGAGGTGCTGGCCTATCGGTGCCCTCTCTACGGCTTTACATCGGCAGGATTTGGCTCTACTTGAGCTGGCTCATGGGATGTCTTGTGTTATACACTTTTGATTCAAGTAAGTTTATCTTTATTGTTCTTCTGATTTATGAGTATCTTTTGAGTACTTTAATCTATCTGGCTTAGATTAGAGTAACATTCATAGTGCAAGCATGGTGCTTAGACTCGGTATCTCGTAGATGCACCTGTTGGTATATATTAAGTGCAAATAGAATATGAAAGATTCCGCAAACGCACATAATACCATTATAGCTTTTACCTAGAAGTATTTCAGAGTATCGTTATTTATATTTTACCATAGGCAAGCAAGGGTTAAAAAGTTTGATAGTTACCATCATGTATCTAGTAACTTACTACACCAACTAGACTACAGTGGGAGTAAGTGATAAATGATAAGAGTTATGCATAGTAATCACTTGTAAAATTAATGAGTAGTCTAGCTAAGATGAGTGGACAATGGGAGAGTTCAAGGTTTCTAAATACTTCTCTATTACTTGGGTTCTATGATAAGTTAGGTATAACAATCACAAAATAGCACTTTAGAGCAACAATACCTTTCCAACTCACGAGGGGGATGAGAAAGCGTAGTCGGGCGAAGGCTGCCAAAAAGCTCTACGAACACTAACCCTAACGTGGTGGATTGCAACAGCCTGGCAAATATGTCATCCCTGAGGCTACCACAACTAGCTATAGTATTAGGTGCAATCTCAGGTAACCTATAGTCTAGATACCATGTCTACATTATCGATTACTAGTCACACGTTATAACTAGAGCTCTCAATACGAGCGGAGATCATATGCTAAGGTATAATAACTATACTAACCAATCACATGAAAGGCATAAAAGTAAATAGAGAAGGTAACTATATTAAAGCATAAGTCTTTCAAAGATAATATATAAGTACATACCAGACCTCTAAAAAATCCTCCAGAACCTGAGCGAAGCTCGACTCTCCCTAACTCTCAACTAGAATTAATCTACTACATTGGAGAGAGGTTATTCCTATAATGGGACACCTCTCAATCCAAGCCCTAGCTAGAGAATATGAATTAGGGTTTTCAGGGAGTGCTTTTCCTTCGGGGCCAGGGGCCTGCTTATATACACCGGAGCGATGAATCTTAACCCTCGGATCAAACCGAGCCTGAGCAACTAACCAGATTGAAACTTTAAATCGGTGGAGAGTCCACGTCGAAGGGGAGGTAGAGAACCTTCTGGAGTGGTTTGGC
The DNA here is from genome assembly GCA_038502445.1 of Eremochloa ophiuroides. Taxonomy (NCBI): domain Eukaryota; kingdom Viridiplantae; phylum Streptophyta; class Magnoliopsida; order Poales; family Poaceae; genus Eremochloa; species Eremochloa ophiuroides. The sequence goes on along the minus strand of JAHLJS010000005.1, from coordinate 18,031,985 downwards.
CGACTCAGGGCTTGGTTCTTCCGACCACATTAGTGGTCGTTCAGCCCCATCTTCAGTCGGTTGCCTTCTCGTGTCTTATAAATTCTTCTCACTTAATTCTATGATAAAATATGCTTTTTAGCTCGATGTCCTTTGATATTTTTTTGTGTTTTCTTGTCTGGTCCCTGCAAAACACTAATTCACCAAAACTCATGGAATTATGTTAGTTCAAACCTATTCTATGTTGGTGATTCCTTTTATGCCCTTTTTCATGTTTGGTTGATGGTTAAAAACGAAAAATAACTACCATTAACACACCCTTACTTTGCAGATCGGTGGTAGCTCGTGACTGTGACAAAAGTTCTATATGGCACCATTGAATCCTTTTTAGTCCAACTCCCATTTGTAGGATTAATAGGACCTTGTTGCTAAGGAATGACATCCTTTGTTGGTGTCTAATTCTTAAGTAATGTTCCTAGTTGAACATTAGAAAACATAGCTTACCCAAGTCAAAATTAGAGAACCCCAGTTATCCTCTTGTTGATGGTAGTTATTGTCTAATTTTAAGCATCAACAGACATGAAAAAGGGCATAAAAACATCCTCAAACAGGGTTTAAACTGACAGAATTCCATGAGTTTTGGTGAATCTCTATTTTGCAGGGTGTTAATAAGAAAAGGATCAAGGGAGATCCCACATGTCATATCAAAATATCAAATTCCGACGCGAAAGTGGAACAAGAATATTCTAGAGAACACCAGAGACATGCCAGACGAAGCGAGGCCCACTTGGCAGAGACAGGAGGTCAGCCGACCTGTCAGACTCTCTGTTCAGCGTGCGCTTCAACTGTGGATCCACATCCTTGAAATTTCACGCAATCTCCACCGCCCGTCGAAGTTGGTTTGATCCAAGGGCTACGGTTCAACCCACCGGCCTATATAAGGACCCTCGGACCCCCTAGGTTTCATATCTCATATCTCTCAGATCATATCGAGACATCAATCAGAAGAGAAGAGCTCTCCACCAGAGATTAGGGTTAGACACTCAAAGTTATAGTTTAGACCTAGATAGTAGATTGAAGTAGAGTTGAGCCTTCGGCTCAGGATTCTGGATTGCCTATCTACTAGAGATTGGTAATTCTGTTGTATTACCTTTTATTATGACTTTATGTTATTTTATGACTATGTTTCGGTTTGTTATCTTCCTAGTTGATTCTAGTAGTATATTTGATATAGTTATGATTGGTAATGAGTTTATGCATGAGTTCGCAAAGCGCTTAATCCTGTACTCGAGTGGGTTTAGTGGTGAACATTATAGGAGCATGGTGCTTAGATATTGTTTGCCTGCGAATGTTCCTTATATGCCAGGGCATGTGGTAGATCGCGAATGTGACACTCCCACTGAGTCCTTTGTAGTCCACTCCCCGTATGTAGAGAGAGTAGAACTAAATCATGAAGGTAGACTTGCTCTGTTCTTATTCTTCCTGAATAATGTTCCTGATGCATAGATAAAGAGTCAATTGTGCTATACATGATTGTATATTTGCTAGAGTAGATGAATAACATAATTAATTAGGAATGACATAAGAATCTGATCTCTTAAGTAATCCTATGCTTTGGTTGACTTTAATTTTGAGTAGTCCACACCTCTCTGGAAAGTTATCTAAGCCTTTATTATCATCATATCCATATCTTTATTATTGGCTTACCCCTGTTTAAGTAATGTGCTATGTGATTGATTCTATTCATAAGTAATGCATTTTGAATCTATCCACTCATTCCTAGCTCGATACCTTCTCCCTATGGTAAAAATATAAATCGACAACCCTAGAATACTCGGGTAAAATGCTACAATGGTATAATTAGTCTGTGCGCTTGCAGATACTTTAAACTTGATTATTTATATTATACCCTCTTTAGTCACTTGCATTCATAATAATTGCTTAGTATTAATCTGTGTAGTTTCCATACATGTCTCTTATATTCATGCTAGGGATAACAACTTAGTTATTGTAAGAGATATAGGTTTAAAAGAGGTGGCTAAGTAATTTACCAAGCGACATTTAATTAATATCAACAAGCATTTTTAGCGCCGTTGCCGGGGAAAAGTAACGGAAAGGCATTTGAGAAAAAGATCAAGTACATAGTGATGGAATCATACCTAGTACCTTTGCTTTTAAAGAATTACCCCTTATTTTTCTTGTCTATATTTTATGCAGGGTATTACAGGATTCAATCAACTTCATTCATCCGAATCAAATCAGTGCAAGATGAAGCTAACACCATGTTCCTGAAGCCATGGCTGAGAAAACATTGCGAGAGTTCGCTATACCAAGCACCAAGAACATCTGCACCGGACCAACACTCAACACCAACAACTTAGAGTTCGAGCTCAAGCCAAGCCTCATCAACATGGTTCAAGCTATATCATTCAGTGGAATGCAAGTGCTCATCTTCAGAACTTTCTGGAGATTAGTGGCACCGTCACCATCAAGAACGTTGATCAAGACATCATAATACTCTCTACGCCAACAAAGATCATATCAACACATGGACAAAATGTTCTAAGGCCTTCCTAGAAAAGTTTTTCTCTATAGGCAAAACCAATGCATTAAGAGGAAAGATTACCGACTTTCAGCAGCAAAAAGAAGAAACCATTTCAGAAGCATGGGAGCGCTACCAAGAATACATCTCAGATTGTCCCCATCACGGAATAGAAGATTGGTTACTCCTTCAAGGTTTCTACCATGGATTAATTCAAAGGAGTCATAACCAACTTGATGCAACTGCTGAAGGATCATTCCTGTCACTTACCCCTGGGAAAGCTGAAGCACTTGTGGAGAAAATATCAAGAAATCAAAGCTGGACCCATGACAATACTCAACATTGTCATCAGAGTGAGGAGACAACTGAAGAACTGTGTGCATTATCAACCAAAATGGACGTACTATTAGGTTGGCTCGCACAGCGAGACGACTACAGGAAGGATCGTCAAGCTATTCAACATGCATTCAACACACAGAACAAATGGGGAGAGTACTTGCGAGTGAAGTTTGATCCACCGCAAGAAGATGTAACACCCCTGGTGTTACTGTAACTAAAACCTGCCATGTCATCATGTGCATCTGCAAATCATCCCGCATAAAAACCTTTTTACTATGTATTCACTAAAATAAGTTTTATTTCTACATGTGATTGTGCATAGGTGATCTAGAGTGATTTGATTATATAAATGCATGTGTTTATGTGTATTTATTCAAATGCCATTGGAAATTAAAAGCAAAATCATTTTTGAAACCCTAAATCGGACCCAAACCCTAATTTAAAAACTAAAAGGAATTCGATGTTGGGCCTAAAATAAAAGTTGTACACCTTTAAAGGTTGAGCAGCTTCTATTTTGGGACATTTTGAGGTTATTAAAGATAATTTCTAATAAAACCCTAATCTATGCTTTAAAGTTTAAATTGAGATACAAATTCAAAAACTAACAAGAATCTGGTGATAGTTCCTTAATAAAAGTTTTAGCCCTTTTAAAATGGAACAACTTTTATTCTTGGGGATTTTGAAGTTATGCAGTGGAAATTCATGTAAAACTCAAATTACCTGCTTTGAAATCCAAATTTAATTTCAAAAATCATCAAGAATCTGACAAAACTCTTTTAAGTGAAAGTTGTAGGGCTTGGCAAGTAGAACAACTTTTATTTTTGTAGATTTTCAACTTATTGAGAAAAATCTTAAGAATTTGAGTGGATTTGAAATAAAATTCAAAATGAACATTTACCCCCTTTTGAATTATTCAAAATCCGTTAAAAATTTGAATATGGCTCAAAATGAAAACTTGTACAGTTTGAAATTCTGCACAACTTCTATATTGGTACGTTTTCAAGTTTCTACACAAAATAAAAAATTAATTGCATAAAAATAGTAATGGGGCCATTAATAAGCTACAGTGCCGAGCAGTGCACTGCCCCTCTCCCTCCTGTTCGCGCACAGGGGCGGGCGTGCCGCCGCGCGGCGCCGCCGTCCTGCCCGCCTGCCGGCGCGCAACTGTGGGGGGGAGAGGCAATGCGTCGTGGGGGGTCCCAGACGCGGTCTGCTCTCCTCCCTTCTTCTATAAGGAGCCCGACGCCGTCGTTTCTCCTCCTCCCCTTTTCCTTCGCCGCCGACCGAGCTTCGGTTCCCGGTCGAATTGATGCAACTCAGGGCCTCATCGTCCAATTCCATTTGCCACTGAGCTCGCCACATCCTAGCGCATCTATCCAACATGTTTGTGCCGGCAGTTGACCACCGGAGTTGCCAGAACGTCGTCGTCTTCTTCCTCGGCTCCGGCGGGAGCTTGCCGTGAGCCACTCTGACGTGGCTAAACTAATCCGGTGAGCTTCGTCTAGCTTCTTTGTATGTTTTGGTTTCCTGATGACCCCGTGAAGCTCATGCTCATGGTGGTTTTCCGTTTCGTACCCAGGAGACCTCGGAACGATCTCGTCGACGTCAGCGCAGGCCGCCGCGTCCACTGTTATTATCGAGTTTGGAGCTCCGCCTCGCACTGGCCGCCGTTTTGGGACGCATCCGCTTTGTGGTAGGTCACTGGTGCTTGTGGTATCTCTATCTTAAATGCTACCGGCTCGCCGTGGGCGGAACGCCGTTGCGTCGCCGTGTGTCTTGCAGCCGAGCCACCATGGCCGGTGGCAAGCTCGCTCGCGTGCCCTAAATGCTAGGTTGGTCAAGTAGATAGGTGTGTCTGCTCATGGGGAGTTTGTTATGGTGTTTGCCGTCGCCGGAGGGTCACCGGTGGCGAGCTCCGCGGTCTGTGCCGACATGCGCGCGCTCGGCCACGCGAGAGAGCGTGGGAGAGAGGAAAGGCTGGAGCTGGGCCATGCGTGGGCTGGCCTGCAGTTGTGGGCCGCCTCGGGCCAAAAGCATATTTTCAATTTTCGCACGTATTAAAATCCGTTTTTCCCATTTCCTAAGGATTTGAATAGTGCTGCATATTGTTATTTTTGTAGAGAATTATTCACTGCTCCAAAATTCATGAAAATAATTATGTATGCTCTCTACAGTATGTAGTGTTTGATAAAAATATTAAATAATTAGTTTGAGCATTCTTTGCAGGAACTAAAAATCAGCCTTTTAATTGATAAATGCAACTTTGAGGAATTTTATTAAATTCTGTGTTAATCCAAAAAGCATGAAATTTAATGTGGCATTGTTTTAGGGTAAGGACTATCTGTATAAAAAGTTTGGGATCAATTGGAAAAAGTTTATTTATTTATTGTTTAATGCTCTATTAATCGATTAATAAATTAAATAGAAACCCTAATCATTTTAGGTTTGGTGCATTTTTTGGAATTGATTGCTGACCTTGGGTCATTCACCCTAATGAACCTAGGCACCGTGGGTTGAGTTCCTCATGGTTATCTGTAGTAGTAATTGTAGAGCTGTGCAGTGGCTTTCTACAACTGTTAAAAAGGTCAATAAATTAATTATGAAATCACCACATTGCTTAATGAAGTTGACTTACAACTTTGACGTGAAGAAAAGTTGTACTCAACTCTCTAAATTAAGTTACTTTTATTTATTAATTCACGTTTTAGTGCATCCCATGCATCATGGCATACATGACATCATGTTAAACATGTATTGTTATTATTTAGTGTAGTGAACGCGGGGTGACTTTATTTGAAGCGAGCCCCGAGTACGGTATTCACTCGGAGGACGTGGATCTTTCTCGGTGATTGACTTCAGAGTACTATCTACTCCAAGCAACAGGCAAGCCCCGGTGCATTCAGTCCCTTCCTTGTGATTTACAAAATGTTTATAACTTGAGTTAATCTATTGCATTAAGTTGATAGGAGTTATGTGATAACCCAATTGATGCATTACCACCCTTGACCACTGACATACTCTCCTTCAAACCTGATTTAAAATAAAGATGTTTGAAAAATGCTTAGCCCTGCTTAACTAATTTAGGTTTGGTCAAAACGCTATTTGCTGAGCTATGGTGATATACTATTGATAATTCATGGAAAAAGGGAAATGAAAATGATTCCATTCGGCGGTTGTGCACTTGGCCAGTGCATTGTCACCGATGGAAAGATATTTTCCGTTTGGTGGTTGTATCAATTGGGTTAGAGTCCCAATGTTTGACCATCGACGGAAAAGGAAAATGTCCGCTCGACGGTTGAACACTTGGGTTAGAGTCTCAATGCTTTGTCGCCGGCGGGCAGGGATTTAAAAACCGTTTGGCTGCCTTGTACTTGGGTTAGAGTCCCAATGCATGGTCACCTACGGAAAAAGAATTAGGGACCGTCCGTTGTAGGCCCGCTATGATCGAGACTTTGGAACTAGCCACATACTACGGAAAGCCCTATCTCCGGTGGCTCCATTACTCGAACCGACAACCACGCACTGGGAGTGGAGAGATGGCGAGAGTAGCATGTACCCTCGTGGCCGGCGTGCCTGGAGACGAGAGGAGTACTGTGCTCTCGGGTGGCGCAGGACCGATTCAGGTTTTGGAAAAGCCATGGTAGACAGGGTTGGCAGATGCAAGCTTAGGTGCTACATATGCAGTGTGGATAGGGATCCCCATCTGGGTACTAATCGATTCGAATCGTCGTTGCTCCTCGGAAATGGAGACTCGAACCTTTGACTTACAATTGGAAAGTGGTTCAGAACTAGGATGTTTTTGAGAATGAATAAATAATTAGAATTGAAGGATGCATGATTAAAATAATACTGAGTTAAAATGTTGAAAGTAGGATTAAAGATTAGTGTCGCTTTTCCGCAAAATACTTTGACTCTTGCTAAAACCTTACCTTGACTCCTCTCAGCCTGCATTCCTGAGTCTCATTTCTTTTTTTCGTCGGGTAAGTCTTGCGGAGTACCCCAGAACCCAGGGTTTGTTAACCCCTGTTGCAGGTGAGCCGAGAGTATAGTTCTGCTTGGGACCGTGCCGGTTGACGGATCACGCATGGGTGAAGATATGTATATGATATAACCCTTGGGCAGTGTGTTTAGTTGTATGATGCTACTCCACTACGAAGTGCCAGTTCGGGATAATGTAATTTATATTTGTAAACCTATGTTTAGGTAATACTTCCGCACTCTTGACTCTGATTTATATTATTTATGTAAACTGTTGTAATACAAGCAAGGTCTTTACAATGAGACCCTCGGGTGAATCAGGGTTTCCGAGGAAACCAGGTAGGCCACCTAGATTGCGGGGAACTCGTGCACCGTAACCGGAGGTCCTTAGGGACGATGATGGTGCATGTGGGCCCGGTGATTTGGCGGTTTTGTCACAGAAGACATCAATGTTATTCTCAATAACTCTACTCCACAGAAGCAAGGATGGAATCAATCCAACCAAGGTAAGTACCCAGGTAACTATCCTAAACAACCATCCTTGAGAGATTTGATATTAGAGCAGGCTAAAATTAATGAAAATATTGCTAAGAAACTTGTTTCTAATGATAAAATCTTGGAAAGTATAAATGTCAAAATGGATAACTTTTCTTCTGCTATTAAAGATCAACTTATCTATAATAAGAAAATAGAATTGCAAATAGCACAGTTGTCTGCTGCATTGCCTTTTGCCACTAACCACGAGTAGGTCAAGGCCATAACTATGTGAGGTGGTAAATCAACCCAAGATCCCCCCATATCCAAAAGGAACACATCCATGAGGAACAACTAGGGCATCGGTAGCACTAGCAGAACCAGAAGAAAAGAGAGATGCTGAAGTGGAAGAAGTTGTACCACAAGAGCATGAAATGACACAAGATTTCCATGATGTCAACTTCTTACCATTCCCACGAAGAAACCGAAAGAATCAACAAGATGAGCAGTTCGGCAGATTTATTGAAGTCATTCAGAAGCTATATGTCAACATACCATTATTGGATGCCCTTCAAGTTCCCACTTATGCACGATACATCATAGACATCCTCAACAAGAAGAGACCACTATCGACCACCGAAGTCATAAAGCTGACAAAAGAATGTAGTGCGGGATATCCTCAATATAGCACCGGAAAACAAACAGGATCTAGGATGCCCCACTATTGATTGCTCGATCGGAGAACAATACTTTAACAATGCACTATGTGATCTTGAAGCAAGTGTCAGTGTGATGCCCAAATTAGTCTTTGAAAAGCTCAGATATTCCTGCCCTAGAACCCACATCAATGTGCATTTAACTGGCAGATCAATCAATTCGCTACCCCGAGGGAATTGCCGAAAACATTCGAGTGAAGATAAGAGACTTCTTCCTGCCAGTAGATTTTGTGGTCCTAGACATGCAACCAAACTCGAAAAGTATCCCTCATACTTGGGAGACCTTTCTTGAGCACAGCCAATGCTCACATTGATGTCGGTGCAGGAGAAAGCAGATTCAACATAAACGGGAAAAAAGAGCGGTTTGCTTTCCGACCAAGACCAGAACAACAACTCACTACAAATATGGTGGAAGGAAAGGACGAACCAGCTAGATCACCATCTCCCGGACTGGAGAATTCACCCGCTAACTGAGCAAGAAAAGGAAGTCCAATTCGGCGGACGAGAAAATCCTGAACCTTCGCCGAGAGGTAACTTGGTATTTACCCGCATTATTTTCCCACATTTATATTCTTCATATGCATTATAAAAACAAAATAAAAATTTACATAGTGATATTTTTAGAGTCTCATATAGGTTTTTCCTGGAACTTAAAAACTCCCGGTAGAGTTATTTCACCACAGAGTCAGAAGATTATAAAAATTTCATGTTTCAATTCCTTGCATTTTGTAGTTTCATAAAAGCATTATTTTCACTGTTCGTATTTGAAAGGTATTTGTCTACGGTAGAATACGGGAGATACATGGGTCAAAAATCTATCACAACCATCACCTCCACCTCCATTATCACCCACTATCATCCACCATTATTCACTACCATCCATTCTTTTCCATCAAACCTATCACACCCATCCTCCACTATTGGAACCAGCCATCAGAGCATCAAAGAACTTTCACAGGATTAGGATTGAGGCAGAGAGCACCCACGATAATGGAGAGAGCAAGAGGACACCAGGTAGGGTCGGCCGACCCCTTGGGAAGGCTCGCTCGACCTCCCTCTTCCCCCTCTATAAAATCCCAAGTTCTCAGCTCATTCTTTGCACCATCTCAAACCCGAGAGCACCCCTTTCAGCCTATAATTCCATTCAGAGAGTTGTAGTGGTAGCTAGCTCATCATTTGGAGGAGTAGAGAGAGCCCTGAGAGTGAAGCAAGTAAGAGTAGAAGTTCTGTTGATTTCCCAAGGGAAAACATAGCACTTAGAGGAGGTGTTGTCCAACTAAAATCAAAGTAGAAAGTCGTCTCAAGTCTGAGCTTAAAACTTTGATCAACTTGGATGAACCCTCAAATGATTGACCTTTGAACGACTGACCTTTGGACGGCTAACCTCTAACATTTTTCTTGAGCTAAACCCTGTGCAAGTTTTCTTTTGTGGTGTGCACTAACGTTTTGCAGGTATGAGCTGGCTCAAGAAGAAGCTCACCAGTGCGGGATCATTGCGCTCTACCTGAAGCCGTTCATTGAGCGGTTCGGATACGAACGTTGATCCCCCGTCCTAGGAGCTGCCTGCTGCACCCACTGACTGTCTTGACAGAGGAGAAGCATTTGAAGCCTGCGAACTGCCCTGAGAAGGCCAAGCTCAACGTCATCAAGAACCTCCCGTTGACACAGACGAGTGTCTTCAGCGACGACCTTCTCCACGATACTAGGTATGGACACCGAATTCCCCCTTATCTTTCATGAGATTAGTTGGGAGAATTTTTGGCAAATGACCGAGCCGGGCAGCAAGCTTCTCACTGCTAGGATTTCTTTGCACACTTAAAGCTGGAAATAATGGATTTTCTTTCCGACTTTTAAACAAGGATATTTCATTAACGTGGAAAGAACTTAGCCAACACCTTGGTTTCCATTCGGAATGTGTGATAGACATGGATTTTGCTTTGCCTGAATTTGATAGATTAAAATTTTGGAAGGAGATAACTGATGAGAACAGTTGTAAGCATCCTGTTACTAATTCCATTCAGCTGCCTACTTTGCGCTTTATGCATCGCTAGCTAGGAATTACACTTTTTCCTAGGGATGATGTTCGCATTGTTAGGATCGAGGATTTGTAGATTTTGTTTGCCATGTCTAGACATAGGAAAGTTTCACCTGTTTATGACTTGGTGGAACATTGGATCAAAACTTTTGAGAGGAAGTTTGGGCACATCGAGTATACCTCTTTGGTAACTCGACTTGGTGGTAGTTTGGATCTTCTAGAAAATGCCACGCTTGATTTCATAACTGAAGACCGGCCCTAAGATTACTATTAAACACTTCAGATAGGCCCAAATAATAAAAGGAGGAAAGAACAACATTCCCATTACTACGATTTATCGTGGCGATGCAATCGAGATCCCGTTGCCTAACCCGGGACTCGGATTGTACGCTGCACCTTCTTTTATTGTTATGCCAAGCAGGGCCACTGTCGGCAGGAGCGCATTAGCACCCCTGGACCGCATACGCAAAGATACTATAGCGCAGACCCGACTCCACAAGGGCCAGCATTCACTGGCTACCATACGTTCGACCACACGGGCACCTCACGTGGTTTTACTAACCCGTGGGAGGCAACCCCGTCGACACACTCGGAAGGATCCTGGAAGCAAGCGAGCAGTACCCAGTGGCAGCAGGGCTACTACGGCCATTACCAGCAAGTTAATAGTCAGTTTGACATGCAGGAGGAGACATCGGGAATGCACTACCAGCCCGGACGTGCTTCCTACTCCGTCCCCAGCTACCACGAGTACCAGCAGGACCGGCACGAGCTTTGCACGTAGCTAGGTAGGATTGAGGAGACCCAGAATGCCCTCATACAAGCCCAGGACCAGATCCAGCAACGCCAGGAGGTGCACGACAACAACTGGGAAGCGCTCTTCACCCACTTTCACATTCGACCACCGTACCAGTGAGACTGCACCAACAGCTAGCTTGGGGGAGGACCCTCGCATGACCAGTTAGGTCATCTCGACCCTCTTTGTTTTTAAATTTGTGTGCTTAAATAATAGTAGTTTGCTTAATTAATTTGTTTGGTTTGCTTTAGTTTGTGTGTGAGAATAAAGGAACTTTGAGAATCTGAACCTAGATGATAGTTGCTCTAGTGCCATGCTTAAATTAGAATTTCTCCCACTATTGAGTTATTAATTTGACTTGAAAATTTATTTTAAAACTTAAAATTTGTGGAAGCATACTTGAGCTAAACCTAAATAATTGATAGACATGATATAAGAAAGTTTGAGCTGCTATCTATCTAGTTCATTATGACACTAGATTCCGGATGCTTTATTTTGAAAAAAATGCTAAAATCAAATATGATGAGTTCCTTATATGACCAAAGCTGAAATTCCTACCAAAGCCATACATCATGATTAGACTAGAAAAAACCTTTCACATATATGCTCCTTGTTTTGCATTGAGTTTAGTCAAGCTTTATTGATACCTTATGAGAGCTTTGTCATACTCAGAAAATCAAGATCACACACACTCTACCCACATAGGCACTATCCCTACACTGGGGGTATGCGCCACAACATGCCATCCAATCCAAAAATGTTTTCTCCTACACTGGGAGTAAACACCAAAAATATTCCATATATTTCCACCCAAATAAATGCTCCAAGTTTTTGTGAATATCTCTCAAAAATAAAAAGTTGCAGAGAGGAGGCATGAGGCAAGGAAAAAGTATGAGTTGTGAGAGAAAACAATGGGTACTCTGATGCCCGCCTGAGAGAAAAAAATGGACAAGTGTTGGTATAAATTAACTGCACTCTATTAAAGATTATTATTATCAAGGTATCCGCAAGCGCACAGATAAAACACCAATGTAGCACTTCACCAGACAATCCCGGTTTTAATATCGAACCCAAAGGAACAGTAGATAATACTAACTAATTCTATTGGCTCTTAACCTGATAATACAATCAATCCAGAGAATATCAAGAATGAGGAAATAACAAATGATTATCTAGATCCGACAACCGGTAAACTTTGAATAATATCGTTCTAATCGGGCAGTGAAATGAATAAGAGCCGAAATCAGAGTTCCCTCCTACCAGACACTTATACACTATTGATCCTATCAACGGGAAGTGGACTACAGAGGGCTCAACGCAGCTGTCACCTACGCGATCTACCACTATCCGGCCAATCAGGGGACATTCACAAGTAATTATAGCCCAGAAACCACGTCTACACTACAAACTACTACTTCAACCAAGGAGCTACCAAGATCAAGGCACTCAAATAGAGTTGTAAACTTAAGAACGAATAAGAACAAATGCTTACTTGAATCAGGATGTTGAATACAAAAGTACCTCAGAACGCAACTCCGGGCGAGGGAGCTGAATCCAGACGAATACAGCTACGAAGAAGCTCCGACACGCCGGGACTCCTCCGAATCTCTACTCATCTACTCTATCTCTCTAATCTCTCTCTTGATTGCTAGCATAGATCTAGTGGATATCTATCTTATGCTTCAGGGTCTTCATCTCTTGATCTGGCTCTCCTCCAGGGGGGTCTGGCCCTCTATTTATAGGCCGGTGGGATGCACGCGCGCCGTTAGATCAAACCGACTTAACCAAGGGCCCAGATGACTCTTAATAGGTGGTAGTAGAAGACTCCAGAAGGCGGCGGAGAGGAAACCCTAGGGGGCACCGGCCGGCCCCACCCTGCGGGGTTCGGGCCCCGGTTGCTTCGGGTGTGTTCTGGACTCTTCCAGGGTCTTCGTGATGATGTTTCCTTCGCGTGCAAGTTTCGTGGTAATTATGCTCTTTAATTCTTCTTTTAAGCTCTTCTGGTAAATCCCCTGAGAAATAGACAATTCACCAAAACTCGTGGAATCTGTCAGTAATAACCCTATTCTACTGGATATTCATGTTTAATGCAGGGATAATTGATAATAAAATTTGGATGATAACAAGTGTCAACAATTACCCCCACACTTAGGCTTTTACTCGTCCTGAGAAAAATGTTGGTTTTAAGATGTAAGATCTTTTGAGAGAATGGAGCATTTAAAACATAACTTGAGAGTGCATTATATAAAACTAGTCTAGTCATGCATGTACTATGGAATTCAAAGTCTCTACCATGAATCTTTGAGTGGTTGAAGAATAGAATAGCTTGAAAATAGATCACTCTCTTCCTTTAGTTAAGTCAATTGGAGGGTATATAATTTTGCAAATAAACTTAGCTTTACCTTCTCCTTTTGTGGTACTCTCGTATCACTGATATATCTGGTATTTTTGTATCCTTACCAAGGCGTTAATGAAATTGCCCTTTTTATCCTACTTCTAAAAATCTTGTGTGGATCTCAGGTAGGTAAAATATGAAAACATACTTGCATTGTATTTGTTGTAAAGTCAAACAATGAATCCACAAAGAAATGAGGCATATAATCAAATCAAGCTTTATTTGGTGGAATATGGTGGAACCTAATTCTACCTTGCTCCTTGAGAAAAAATAAATCTCTCTTTTATATAACTAAGCTTAATCAGAGATTATGAGCTATCTCTTTTTTTTTTTCAAGGGAGGCGAGTATCAAAGTACCCATTGTTTTAATTTCTTAGGACACTTGTCCATTTTTTGTACTCTCTTCTTATTTTGCATAGCTCATACCTCTTTTGAATTTAGTAGTTGAGATACTTTAACAAAACATGGAGCAATTATTTGGTGACTATGCTATATTATTTTTGGTGTTTTCTCCCAATGTAGGAGAGAAACATTTTTTTTGATAGAATGACTAGCTATTACTCCGGATTAGAGTAATGCTTATGTGGAATTGGCACTTGATTCGAAAATATGACAGATTTCTTTAAAGGGTTACAAAGGTTGACCAAACTCGATACAAAGACAAGTATTATATGTAGCGGGTTTCTATCCTATATATGGCTCTGGTAGGATAATATTTTTACCATAAAGGAGAGGTATAACTAATCATTTAAATTTTCGAAATAAAATCTCCAAAGACAAAACATCAGGGATTGAGTTCTCATTATTCAACTATATCATGTTTCACAACGACTTAAGCAATCATGGGGTCCCTATAAATAGTTTCCAATAGTAATATGGTTCCTAGAAAAGTGTTATACAATTTATTTTTAATCTATGAATTAAACAATCTCTTCTTCTCTTTTAAAAGTAATTTAGCATGCGAATTTTAATTCGGATCGAAACAGAAATCGAAATATATGCAATTATATTGTATGGGGATCAAACCTGACCGTGACCGAGAAAGGGATGCAGAGGGTGCAGAGGGGGCCGGCCAGCCTAGGTAGGGCGCCGGGAGGCGTGCGTCTGTGGTCCCACGGGGTCCACTTCGGTGCGCAAGATCCTGGTTCGATTATCTTCCGAATTACGTGATTTTCCCGAGCGAATTGATTTTCCATAGTCGCGATGTGCCTCCCCCACATATATTTTCCTCCATACTTTTCTACGCAACATGTGGAGACAACTTGTTTACCAAAAATATAGAGAGTAGAGTAGATTAAAATATTAATATTGATAAAAAGAATAAGACACTTTATTCATTAACGATACTATATAACTCTAATAACTGACTGAGCTAACGACTGCCCTAGCTCAATAGGCTTACCTAACACACTTAATATTATAAATCAAACCTAGCACACTCGATAATATAACCAAACCTAACACACTTGTGCCTTATTACATAGATAACGAGGGCAACTTAAGGCTGCCCCTACTTTGCGAGCTTCCTAATTTCTTCCTTCAGCTCACCAATCTCTTCTTTCAGCTGATATTTTTTGCGCTTGAGACTACGAATTAACTTGACATTGACTTCTATCTGCTTAGTCATGTCACTCATAATCTTGTTCCTTAAGTCTTCATTCCTCTCTATACCCCTAACGGTGTTAGAAAAAGCTTCCATCTTCTCATTAAGGATTCGTAGAGAGAGTGGGGGCTGTCTAGGGACTTTCTCTAGTGCTGATGTAGATGTAGCCCACTGTCTCTTGAGCGGAGGTGGTATGAACTTGGTGTAGCGGACTCGGCCTGGACGTGCACGAACTCCTTGGATGGCAGGGCGAACAGTGGTGTACTTCGCACATACCAGCGTTCCGTTCTTGTGAATCTTGACTGACAGGAGTCGCTTATTATCTCTAGATGGAAGAAGTGAGGTGCCTCGGGGAATAGCGATCTGCTTCCCCCTGGTACCATCTTCTAGCAGCAGTCACGCGGGTGGTGATGGCAGAGCAGGCTAAGCATGCGTGTAGTAGACTTGCTCGAACTGCTGGGGCACCGTAGCAAGATGCTTCGGTGCCATGATGCCGAGGTGCTTTGCGGCACGATGGCAAGGGGCTTTGGCTGCGCGAGGACGGTGGCTTTCGAGTCGTCGCCTTGGATCTTGCCGGAGTCAGCGCCGACGACCGCTTCGCCTGCCATTGCTACTAGATCTAAACTAGAGAGTTTTTTTGGAGGAGAAGAAGGCAATGATGATGGGATGGCATTTGAAGGTGGTATAGGTGTGTATTTATATGGGTTTTTAGGAGATAGGATAAGATCAAATCTAGGTTCTACAGGATTCGTACGAAAGATTATCCGTACGCATCGGGAATATATGAGATTGTGTTTAGGAAAGACAGGGAAAGAAAAGGAAACTTGAGTCTGGACGAGAGGGGACAGGGGGCGCCGCCTGGCCCCATAATGGCACCACCTGGCCCCACCAGGTGTCTTCCCTGGGTGGCCGAGCTCGTGAAGCCTCTAGACTCTTCCTACTTCTTGTTAGTTGCAATGCGCGATAATTTTTCGTAACGGATAATGACGGGACTAAAAAGTGGGTAATTGGACAAAGTCCAGCCCGTCAACAACTTCTAAATTAAATGGTTCTAAAAATAATTTAAGTCGGTGACCATTTACCATGAATAACGTACCTTCGTGTGATTGTAGAGTTACCGCTCCATGTGGCGATGCATTCACGACCGTAAATGGTCATTCCCATTTGCTTCGTAGTTTTCCAAGCCCGAATAATATAAACTTGGAATTAAAAAATAATACCTTATCTCCTGGTGCAAACTCTTTCTTGATCCTCTTGTCATGCCATCTTTTTGTTCTTTCTTTATAGATCTTTGAATTGTGATAAGCTTTTTCTTACCATTCTTCTAATTCTGATAATTACATTTTTCTCTTGTCTACAGCGGCTTCAAAGTTCATGTTCCATCTCTTAATAGCCCAGTGAGCTTTATGCTCTAATTTCACTGGTAAATGACAGGTCTTACCATATACTAACTAGTAAGGTGACATACCCAAAGGTGTCTTGTATGCAGTCCGATATGCTCAAAGTGCTTCGGGTAATCGGTCCTTCCATGCAGTATCCATTTCATTTACTGTTTTCTATAGAATATTCTTGATCTGTTTGTTTGATGTTTCTGCCTGGCCACTTGTCTGAGGATGGTATGGTGTTGCAACATTATGACGGATGCCATGAGCTTGCAAGTATTGGTGAAACTTTTTATCAGTGAAGTGTGTCCCACCATCACTAATAACCATCCTTGGTGTTCCAAACCTTGGAAATATAATCTCTTCGAACATCTTCTTTGAATGTTTGGAATCAGCATTCATGCATGGCATAGCTTCTACCCACTTGGATATATAGTTTCTTGATTATATTTCTTGATTTCTTGATTTCACTACCACCAGAATGTATTCATAATTTCTTGATTTCACAAATGGTCCCATGTAATCAATTCCCCAGACATCAAAGAGCTCGATCTAGAGATTGTTGGTGAGTGGCATAGCATCTCTTGCATTGATATTTCCGTGCCTCTGACATGATCCACATCTCCGGACAAAATCTTTGGTGTCTTCATACATAGTGGGCCAAAAGAACCCACTCTGCCAGATTTTAGCATGAGTACGGAATGATCCATAATGACCACCACATGGTGATTCGTGGCACTTCTAAATGATCTGCATACCCTCTTCTACTGGTACCCATCTTCTAAGTAATTCATCTGAACAAATTTTGAAGAGGTATGGTGCATCCCATATGTGGTGACGACTTTCATAATGAGCTTCTTTTTATTTTCCCCTGGTGGTACACAACCTGCAACCATAAAGTTGACAATATTCGCATACCAAGGGTCTGACTTGGTCACTGTCGACGGAATACCGGCGATAGTCTACGGAGGGGTATGCCCAAGGCAGTAGATTGATCTGTGAAGGTGCGCCTGAGACGAGCAAGAGTTACGCTGGAAGCGTGAGACACAAGATTTACACAGGTTCAGGCCGCCGTGAGGCGTAATACCCTACGTCCTGTGTGTTGCTCTATTGTATTGCTAGTAGATGAGATGAATTGAGGGGATCCCCCGTCTGCCTTATATAGTCTGGGGGGTAGGGTTACAAGTCGGTCTTGCCATACATAATAGATTACAATTCTAACCGAACAAGGAAACTAATCGGCTAGATATTAGAAAATCTATTTCCTTGTCCGCCAAGACTACGGCAGATATACGTGATCTTCTGGAGAACGTATAGACGACGCGTCCTTGGCAGTTTGGGCCTGATCGGACGACTTGGCCCATGTATAGCCATGCGGGTATATGGGTCTATACCCCCGCAGCTAGTCCCCGAGCACCTTGCATTCGTCAGGAAGTGCAGATCTTCAGAGTTGCTTGACCAGGCGGATGTAGGGGGCTCAGAAAAAATTTTGAAGAGAGATTTTCTCCTTAGTGATGTGTATCCACTTTTGGTTCTTCAGAGCCAATACCTTCACCGTCAGGTGAAGTGTATCCACTTAGTCCCGCATTCCGGGCCTGATCGGACGACTTGGCCCATGTATAGCCAAGCGGGTATATGGGTCTATACCCCAGTAGCTAGTCCCCGAGTACCTTGCATTCGTCGGGAAGTGCAGATCTTCAGAGTTGCTTGACCAGGCGGATGTAAGGGGCTCAGAAAAAATTTTGAAGAGAGATTTTCTCCTTAGTGAAGTGTATCCACTTTTGGTTCTTCAGCACCAATATCTTCACCGTCAGGTGAAGTGTGTCCACTTAGTCCCACAGTCCGGGCCTGATCGGATGACTTGGCCCATGTATAGCCATGCTGGTATATGGGTCTATTCCCCCACAGCTAGTCCCCGAGCACCTTGCATTCGTCGGGAAGTGCAGATCTTCAGAGTTGGTTGACCAGGTGGTTGTAAAGGGCTCAGAAAAAATTTTGAAGAGAGATTTTCTCCTTAGTGAAGTGTATCCACTTAGTCCCCGAGCCTGATAGTAGGTGACGTAGTCACCAGCTGTCAGGGTCAAAGTCTTTATTCTTGGTGATGAAGCGTCAACGAAGTCCCCGAGCACATTCATTGCTCGGAAAGCTTGATGTATTGACGAAATCCCCGAGTAGGTATGCTTCTCGGAATTGCTTGAAGAATCGACGAAGTCCCCGAGCAAGTCTGCTCCTCGAAAACACTTGACGAAGTGACAAAATCCTCGAGCAGGTCTACTGCTCGGGAACGCTTGACGAGACGACGAAGTCCCCGAGCAGATCTGTTGCTCGGAAATGCTTGACGAAGCGACGAAGTCCCCGGGCAGGTCTGCTGCTCGAAAACACTTGACGAAGCAACGAAGTCCCCGAGCAGGTTTGCTGCTCGAAAACGCTTGACGAAGCAATGAATTTCCCGAGACAGGTCTGCTGCTCAGAAACGCTTGACGAAGCGACGAAATCCCCGAGCAGGTCTACTGCTCGGGAACACTTGACGAGACGACGAAGCCCCCGAGCAGATCTGCTGCTCGGAAACGCTTAACGAAGCAACGAAGTCCCCGAGCAGGTCTGCTGCTCGGAAACGCTTGACGAAGCAACGAAATCCCCAAGCAGGTCTACTGCTCGGGAACACTTGATGAGACGATGAAGTCCCCGAGTAGATCTGCTGCTCGGAAACACTTGACGAAGCGACGAAATCCCCGAGCAGGTCTACTGCTCAGAAATGCTTGACGAAGTGATGATGTCCCGAGCAGGTCTGCTGCTCGAAAATGCTTGACGAAGCAACGAAGTCCTCGAGCAGGTCTACTGCTCGAAAACACTTGACGAAGCGATGAAGTCCCCGAGCAGGTCTGCTGCTCGAAAACGCTTGACGAAGTGACGAAATCCCCGAGCAGGTCTACTGCTCGGAAATGCTTGACGAAGCGACGAAGTCCTTGAGCAGGTCTGCTGCTCGGAAACGCTTGACAAAGCAACAAAATCCCCGAACCATTCACCCTTCGGAAAATCTTGACGATGGAACGACCAACCGCACTATGTGCGGGTATTCGAAACGACGCACCACTCTTTTTGAAGAGCTTTGGACGAAGTGGAAACGGTTCACCTTCTCCGCAAATCCGTTCAATACTCATTTGAACAACCAACCGCTCCAGCCTGCCCTAGCCGCCGCCATCTAGAGTTTCGAGATTCCTTGAGCCAAATTCTAATTCCTCAAAAAGTTCTTCGATTCCTCCTTCCGCCACCCCAAATCTCCAAAGATTTCAAAGGAATGGGTCCTAGGAAGAGCACACGCGTACCCCCAAAGAAGGCAAAGGAGCCGCAACCTGGTGAGTTCCGCATGGACAACGAATGGCAACCCTCCACGATGATGGAGAAGGCCATTCTGGGGTTGGTGGCGAAAGGACTGTGTCACACCCAATTTTAAGGATAAAATGGGATGCATAATCTTATGTGCGCCCAGAGATCAGTCACACACATAAGCCAACAAATTACATAAATTGTATCATAACCAATGTTTAATACGTAGCGAATAATATCAAAGTCATTACACAGCGAAAAATAAAGATAACTCTCGCGGTAGCTCCATAGCACAGGGACGTCGACTGGTGAAGCACAAGTCTAGTAGTCCTCATCACTATCACCATCTGTTACCCATCCGGGATTTTTAACCAAGTAATGAAAAATAAACAAGCGTAAGTACATGTCGTACTCAACAAGATTAGCATGGGTTCATAAGGCTCAAAAGGTTGACACGGTTTAACAGCAGGATGCTTTTAATTAATCATCTTTTATGCAGTTGGACAGCAACAAGTTAATATGCCCATTCTCATGATCATAGTAAACATAATTAATGAGCAGCAATAAATAGATTTAGCAATAAGTAAGCATCACCCCAAAAGAATAACTACTCCGTAAGACGTCCAAGGCCGCTCTTGACCGTGAGCTCGGCTAGTATACCAGTTTTACACTCTGCAGAGGTTGTGCACTTTCACTATGAGTCGTGATTCCCATCTGCTCGGGTTAATTACTCCCATAACACTACCAAGGTGAGAGAGCAGGGTTTCACTATGAAGCCTTTCAAAGAACTTCGCCTAACAAGTTAGGGCCGCTAGGAACCCGGCAAGCAGATGTAGAGCCCCCCTTCTTCGTGGCACAAGGTCACACAGGTTATACACACTCGGACAGGAGCCGCACTATACCCGAGTCGTCAGGTCCCATCACGCCTTTTGGTAACCTCTAACAAGCTAGAAAAAGTGCCCATACTTGACTAAAACCAGAGCCATGTAGCCCTCATAGTTGCACTGTAAGTCCCGGTGTCATACTTACAGATCATTATCAAAGGTGAAGGATTTTGAGCATCACAAAACTATGCTCGAATCCCCTAGTTCCCTGTTGCTAAAAAGGCATCTTTTAATCATATTGCATAATCAATTAATCAAGTTTACATGATCATGATTCCCAAAAGCGCACTAGCAACATTTACCATATGCATAATCCCACAGGTGGCAAGGAACAGGGTAACAATGCTAGGAAATAACTATGGTTAACAAGGAAGACACATGCAAATGCAATTATTTATTTGGTGAATAGGACAACAAGGATGATCCATGCTAATACTTGCCTTGATCAGCAAACTCCTGGTGATCCGGGTTGTCGCAGTACTGATCTTGATCACCCACGTAAAGCTCACCGTCTATACTCGATCCATCATAACAACACACACGCATACAGGGGCAATCATGCATACAAACAAGAGTTTTTATTAGAACAGTACACCAACAGAGAGAAAATAAATTAAAAAGGTAATAAAACAAATCTACACGTTGCTACGATCACATCGATATAAAGTTTGCGCAAATCGGATTTAGAACGAGGAAGATGTGAATTTTACAAGATTTATAATAGGATAATAATAGATTAAATATAATCTCGAATTTTAAGAATGGAAAATATATGAAACAGTGGTACCATCAGATAGATTAAGAAATTACGAATCTAACGCAATTTGAATCGTTCAAATCGGAACTAAAACGTGGAAATTATAAATGAAACAATTCTGAATTCAAATCTGAAAACACATTTTCATATATACCGAAAATAAATACGCCTTCAAACGTAATCTACTGTATACGCTAAGGGCTGTGGGCTAAGCATTAAAAACTGCAGGGGGTTATTCGCAAAAACGCTGGCCGAATCGGTATGGGCTGCTCTTCGGCCGTCCGATTCAAAATCGGCGGATCAGATTAACAGAGGGGAGGGGTGGCGGTGCTCTCGGCCGGAAAACAGAGGCCGACGGCGGCGCCATGGCCGGAGGGCCGCCGAAGAAGGTGAACTCGGCCTTCGGTGCATGAAATAGGTCGGGAAGGGTACCCATAGATCGGGAAGAGCGTCGCAAGCTCACCTAGGGTAATGGGAAGGTCGGAAATCGACTCGGAGATAGCTCGCGGCGTGATCCGGCGGACGGTGGATCTCTGCAACGGCGGCGGAGGCGTGTCAGTGCACAAATCGAAGGGGGAAAGTGCTCGGGAACTTCACAAGATCACAGCGAAGCTCCTCAAAGGCTTACCGGGAGGAAATTGGTGGCGAATCGAGCTAATTGCTCGTGGCGGCGGCTGCTCGGTTCTCGCGGGAGCTCGGCAATGGCGGCGAGAAGAGGCGGCTAGGGTTAGGTGACGGCTACGGGGGGTGTAGCGTTGCTTAAATACTCCCGAGGTGTGACGACAATCTCGGAGATTGGAACAAACTCGGCGAGCGGAGAAATCGGCTTCGGCCGTTTCTTCTCTGCTACGGACTCTCGGCGCGGCGACGAACTCGGCTTCGGCCGTTTCTTTCTTGCCCGCGTCGGACTCTCGGCGAGCAGCAGAGGGAAACAGGGGAGGGGCTGTTCTGTGGGTCCACAGGTCGGTAGCACCGAGCGCTGGGGTCGGGCTGGCAGTCACGGCAGAGGGACGCTTCGCGCGCGTTCGGCCGCGGTGGATGAACACGGCAGCGGCGTCTCTGTTCGCGCGGCAGGGGAGGTGGAGAAGGAAGGGCTGACCCATGGGTCCCACTTGTCAGTCGGATGGGGTAAGGGGAAGGGAGGGAGCAGGTCGGCCGAGCTGTCCTCGGGCCATCCGACCTGGATCTGCTGGGGCCAGGGAGTGGAAAACAGGCCAAGCTGCTGCTCGGACCAGAAAGGAGAGGGGAAGGGCTCTGTTCTAATTCCTTTCTTCCATTTTTTTCAAAAGGATTTTCAAATTGGGTTTTGAAATATTTGAGAAATTCAAATAAGCTACAACAGTACAAAGAAGAAATGCTCCAGCATGAATGCATCATACATGTGTATGACCTAGGTTTGATTTTATATTTGAGAAAAATTATTATTTCCCTATATTGGAATGATCAATTAATTGCACCATTAAATAAATTTCTACTATTTAAAAGGATGCAATTTTTCGGGTGTTACAGACTGCTACCAGATCGTGCCATCACTGGATGGAGGCCTTCAGGAGGTGAGCCGTACCCTATGCCCAGCACTGGTGAAATGACTGTATTTGCTGATTACTTTCTTCGTGGATTTGGTGTGCCTTGCCACCCGTTCCTGCGCAAGCATCTTGATTACTACGTGATCTCGCTATGCCACTTGCATCCCAACTCCATCTTCCAAGTTTCTATCTTTATCCACTTCTGCGAAGCCTTCCTTGGTATTCTCCCCCATTTCAATCTGTTTTGACATATATTCATGCTCGTGAAGTCAAGTGGCGGGGGTTCCCGAGTTGCCGGAGGGGTGTATCTCAAAACTCGAGATGGAATGTCTCAAAATTCGAGACGGAATGTCGGCCCAATACCTTCACATCCCACTCAATACCAGCCTGCGCGAGTGGAACAAACGATGGTTCTACATCCAAACCAAGAACCGTCCGTCCGCAGCGCTGTAGATCAAATGCTGGAGAAAAAATCAAGCTGGTCGGACAGACCTACTTCAGATGAGATGGTGCAAGTGGATGAACTGCTAGAAATTATAAAAGGGATGAATCTAAATGGTATTGGCGTCGCTGCCAGCTTCGTCAGGCGCTGGGTGCAGCCGTGTAAGGATAGGATTCACCCAGCATTCGAGTGGAGAGGACACTCAGACCCAACTAGGGAAGTACCAGATGAATTGTCCGCCACCGAAGCCGTAAGAAGATTGGAGGAGCTATTTGACAAAGATGTTCACATTGACAATCTTGGGCAAGATAAACCATTCCGCATTGAATTCCCACCTCCAGAGGTACTCAGCTCGCACAACATCCTTTTTCATCTTGAGCTTCTTCATCAATTGCTTCTTATTGATATTCATTTGATTGGTTGAAGATCGATGGACAGGAGCGTAAAGAAGAAGAGATTGCCTCGGGGCGTGATCCCTGACCGTCGATTCTGACCTGGCGACGAAGAAGAAGAAATTGCGGAGCTTTCAGGAGATCCACAAGATGATGACATTGAAGAAGACCATGAAACTCTGTCTCAGCGAGCAGCTTGCGGTAAGCAAGCTGTGTCGGAGAAGGCTGGATCATCAAGCGGCGGTGCTCGGAAGCCAGAAAATCCAGTCAAGATATCCGACGAGCCGCCCCGCCGCCTAGCAGTGATCGCGGACCCGAGCGTCGATGAAGAGCCGGCGCCAAAACGACAAAAGGGAGAGGTGCCCCCGGCAAAAAACTCTACAGACGAGGGGACTTCTGGTTGGAAGAAGAGTTTCACATGGAAATGCCGTCGATCAGAGCTGTAAGCATGCATGTCTTGCTATTTCTTCGTCGAGGAGCTGCTGTAATTATCTTTAGTCATGAATTACACCTCTTCCAGGGATCCCTCGACTAAAGATGTTGAGAAGATGCCAAGTGGGGGAATTGTTGATGTCGAACCGCCGAGGAGTGGGGATGTTGGTGGAGTCGCAGCCAGATGACCTTCTGACCATGAATCGCTGAACATCTCAGACCAGCAGTCGGCTTTGGGTTCGCATGATCAGTCGCCACCACCCTTGGGCCCGTTTGAACCAACGCCGCCGCCACTACCTTCGTCCTCATGTCGGAACACAGAGGAGTAGGCCGAGGACGCCAGAGGAGGTAATTCGCTGGAGAGGGACACCTGTGGACCGGTGCCACCCAACGACCCTAATCAAGGGACAAGTGCCCATACCGGAGGCCCCTCCGTTGAAGCTCCCGAGCAGCCATCCACCAGCACCGCGCCGTCAGACCACGACGTGGAACATATTTCTCATCAAGCTGCAGGCGAAGCTCCACCAGTGGTACTCCGAACCTTGAGGCGGGTTGGTGATGAATATGCCATCATCGCGGAGGAAAGAGCCGCAAACAAAGAGCTGGTGGCTTTGAAGGCCGATATTGCTAGGACCAGCACCGATCTGAGGAACGTGCTCCGTTGGCTAGGGCAACTGTCTTCGTGAGTTCAGGTACTAGCTTCCTTATTGTGTTGGCTTTGGGGATTTCCTTGGCTGCTTCTCATCGTGCTCGTCTATGTCATCCATGCGGTGCATGATACGGCGGAGGATCGCCGGAAAATGCTTCAACGCGCCGCAGGCCTCGCGACCGAGAACGAGAGGTTGCAAAAAGGAGACTACATGCCTAGAAGAAGCGATGAAGGACCTCCGTGAGCAACGTGATACACTGCAATTGCATTGCAGTGATCTTATGGAGTTCGAGGAGAAGCTGTTGCAGGCGAACAAAGGTATGGAAGCCATTGCTATGCTGGCCAGTTTATCTGGGCTCTTGCTTGCTCCTTAATTCAGAGGTCTTGTCATGCAGCTCTGAAAGAACTGTTTGATGGAGCCGTGAATTGAGGTATGTAGCTTCTTTAGGTCTTCAATTCTGTTCTTGCTAGATAATGTTGATCCGCTGTCTTCCTTGTTGTAGCCAAAGAAATAGAGAAGGAAGCGACGAAGCTGCGGGAAGCTGCTCGGAGGAATGAAGAAAGCCACTTGGGTAAGTTTTCTTTCGCTTGTAGAATGCTTCGTTGCTTTATGTCGAGACTTATAATCTTTGCCTTTCCTTGTGAGCAGATATGGAGCGGAGAATGCGAGTGCAGATGAATGATCTGTCGCAGCGTCTCGAGTCTACCGAGGGACGCTATGAGGCTATGGCTGAAAGCATTAAGCCTGTCTTGGACATTATTGAATATGCGCCTGCCAATCCTCCCGCTGAAGCGCTGCAGACCTTTGACATTGTTCGCCGGAGTCAAGATGCATTGCGGTATTTCAAGACTTTTTGTACCGACGTGGCGGAGAATGCGGCAGCCCACGTGCTCGGCATGGTGTGCTCTCATTACCCCGGCGTGAGCAATGACAAGGTGAAGATGGGTTATGCCCGCGGGACCACCGAGCAGCAGGAAGATCCACTTGAAGAAGAGGCGAAGCCCGCAGCGGAGCTTCTGGCGGCGGACATGCAGCTATTCCCACAGAGAACGCGTGACGTGTCCTGTAAAAGAATGCAGTTTGCTTGTGCAGTAAACACTTTGTTAATCATGTTGACCAAAACTGTTCAGACGAAGTTCATTTGAATTTGCTTTTATTTTCAATAAGATCGCCGAGTGTTCGGAGAGTCGTAGGCGATCATATGTGACGTGTGGCACTCGATCTTGGTCGAGATTTGTCGTATTAGTCGGCGAGTAGCTAGAGTTTTTAACTCTTTGGAGGGATCTGCATCCAGTGCCCTCACTCTTGTCGGGGCTTTTGGAGACGCTGCTAACCTGCCCAAGCGTCCTCGAGGCTTATGTGTTAGCGAAGACTTAACGGCCTAGGCGTCCTTGGGGCTTACGTGGTGGCGAAGCTGCCCGCGCCTGGCGGGGGTTACGCTTATCGTGGGCGAAGGCTTCCCGAATTTATCGGGGCAGACGATTAAGTGGCGAAGTTGAGCGGCCTGTCGAACGCAGGGCTTACGCGTCGACGCGGCTGGCATGCCCGAACGGGTGCGGGGCTTACACGTAGCCGTAGTTGTGCTGCCCGAGCAGGTGCGGGGCCTTACGCATTGGCGAAGAGGTGCTGCCCGAGCAGGTCTGGGGCTTACGCATTGGTAAAGTCATGCTGTCCAAGCAGGTGCGAGGCTTACGCATTGGCGACAAACTTATTGATCTGCGATTGTAGACATACATGTATATCAAGGCAATATGACTTTTATTTTAGTAATGAAACAAAAATACACATATCTGCCTTGACACGCCGTCAAGGATAGAATCGACGGAGATGCTCGATGTTCCAAGAGTTGGGAATGTCGACGCCGTCGAGGTCGCACAGCCTGTATGAGCCTGGCCGAGTTACTGCTCTAACCATGTATGGTCCCTCCCATGGAGAAGAAAGTTTGTGCATGCCCTCCTTGCTCTGCTTGCGCCGAAGGACAAGGTCACCGACCCTGAAGAATCTGTCGTTGATGTTCTGGTTATAATATCGTCGTATCCCCTCTAGGTATTTGGCCGTGCGTACGCAAGAGTCCAGACGCTCTTCTTCGAGTCTGTCGATGTCCTCTGCCCGTGCAGCGTCGGACCTTTCCTCATTGTAGTTCTCAATTCTAGGAGCTTGCAAAGCGACATCGGCTGGTAGCACTGCTTCTAATTCGTAGACCATAAAATATGGTGATACACCAGTATTGCGACTAGGCTGTGTCCTCAAACCCCAGATAACTGCTGGCAATTCGTTGATCCAGTTCCCTGGGCTTCTTTCGATGACTTCATGTAAGCGCTTCTTGAGGGCATCGAGCAACATTCCGTTTGCTCTTTCAGCTTGTCCGTTAGCTCGAGGGTGAGCCACCGAGACATACTTTACCACAATGCTCCTTTCGTCGCAGAAATCCCAGAAGTCGCTTCCAGTGAAGGTAGTACCTAGGTCGGTGATGATGCTGTTCGGAAGGCCGAAACAATGAGAGATGTCGTTGAAGAACTCTGCAGCCTTGGCCGCTGTTGCCTTCACCAATGGCTTGTATTCAATCCACTTGGAGAATTTGTCGATGGCGACGTATACGCAGCGGTAGCCCCCTTTAGCCTCCTTGAAAGGGCCTATCATGTCGAGTCCCCAAGTAGCGAATGGCCAGGATGCAGGTATGGTCTGTAGCTCCTGCGCTGGGACATGTATCTGCTTTGCGAAAAACTGGCACACCTCGCAGTGACACACAATCTTTTCGGCATCCTGGACTGCAGTAGGCCAGTAAAATCCTGCTCGGAAAGCTTTGCCGACCAGGGTGTGTGAAGCTGCGTGGTGTCCACACATGCCTCATGTACTTCTTGGAGTATCTTAATGCCCTCTTCGCGCGTGATGCACTTCTAGAATACTTCGCTCTTAGCATTTTTACGCATGAGTTTGTTGTCGACGAGGACGTAGTTCTTGGACTGTCTTACAAGACGTTTTGCTTCTATTTTGTCTTCGGGGATTTTGGCTTCGAGCAGATAGGCAATGAATGGTGCCCTCCAATCATCTGTAGGATCCGAGATGCAAGCTGCTATCTGACCGGATGGATGCGCTTCGACCTCTTCCTCTTCAGGGATGGAGGCATGGACCAAGTCTTGGACGAAGACGCCGGAAGGAATATCGGATGACATGGTGAAACTCAATGCCCAAGAATTTTCCTTCAAGTTTTCTGATTACGGCGACGTAGGCGTCCATCTTCTCGCTGTTACAATCCCAATCTTTATTCACCTGGTTGATAACCAAGGCAGAGTCCCCATACACCATCAGCCACGGAATGCCGAGCTCAGAGGCAATCTGTAGGCCGTGGATGGCAACTTCGTATTCGGCCGCGTTGTTGGAAGCTTTGAAATAGATTCTTAGTACGTAGCGGAGGCAGTTCGCCGGTCGGTGATATGAGGAGTACGCCGGCACCTGCGCCACCAATGCTGAGGGACCCATCGAAATACATCGTCCAGTGTTCCTCGTGCTTTGTTGGTACTTGCTCCCAGCACTTCCGTCCATTCGGCGATGAAGTCAGCCAACACCTGAGACTTGATCGTCGTTCGGCTGTGGAACTCCAGAGAATAAGTCCCCAGTTCCACAGCCCATGTCATGATTCTGCCGTTGGCGTCTTTGTTGCGTAGGATGTTGCCGAGAGGATGTTCGGTGACCACTACAATTTGATAAGCCTCAAAATAATGGCGGAGCTTGCGTGATGTGATGAGGAATAGCGTAGATCAGCTTCTGGACCATCGGGTAGCGAGCTTTGGACTCGTTTAGAACTTCGCTGATGAAATAAACTGGTCGCTGAACCGGATATGCTTGACCATCTTCCTCCCGTTCGACGACTATCGCCGTGCTGACAACATTGCTTGTTGCGGTGATATAGAGGAGCAAAGTTTCATCCTTCTTGGGAGCTGTAAGGAGCGGAGGATGTACCAGGAACTGCTTCAGGTCCTTGAAGGCCTGGTCGGCTTCTTCTGACCAGACAAATTTTTCGCCTGCCTTGAGGAGCTTGACGAAGGGGAGGCCTTTTTCGCCTAACCTGGAGATGAATCGGCTTAGAGTTGCCATACACCCGGTGAGCTTCTGAACACCTTTGACGTTGGTCGGGGGCTTCATTCTCATGACAGCCTCGATCGTTTCTGGGTTGGGGAGAATGCCTCGTTTGCTGACGATGTTGCCGAGCAGGTTGCCCGACGGTACCCCAAAGATGCACTTGGAGGGGTTCAGTTTACATTGCAATTCATCCAACTTCTTGAAGACTGCTTTGAGGTTGGAGACGAGGTCTTCAGCCTTCCGGGTTTTTATGACGACAGTCGTCGACATAAGCTGCGGCAATGTCGGGAATGAGATCCTTGAGGCATGCCTAGATGGCCCGCTGGTATGTCGCACCAGCAGTTCTTCAGGCCAAAGGACATGGTCTTGTAGCAGTAGGCCCCAAAGGGAGTAATGAAGGAAGTTTTCTCCTGGTCTTCTTCCTTCAAGGCGATCTGGTGGTAGCCGGAGTAGCAGTCGAGGAAGCTGAGTAGCTCGCAACCGGCTGTGGAGTCGACGACTTCATCCGATACGGGGGAGACCGAAGGGGTCTTTAGGGCAGTGTTTGTTGAGATCGGTGTAATTAACGCACATTCTCCATTCATTATTCTTTTTTCTTATAAGGACCGAATTAGCTAACTAATCGGGATGATGCACCTCTTTTATAAAGTCAGCAGCTAGGAGCCGAGCTATTTCTACCCTAATAGCCTCCTTCTTGTCTGGAGAGAAACGCCGGAGCTTCTTCTTGACGGGCTTGGCTGTCTTTGAGACATTTAAGGAGTGCTTGATCAGCTCCCTCGGTACGCCAGGCATGTCCGCAGGTTTCCACGCGAAAACGCTGACGTGCTTTCTGAGGAAGCTGACGAGTGCGTCTTCCTATTTGGGATCGAGGTCTGCCCCGATGCGAGTAGTTTTACTCGGGTCACCAGGAACGAGGACGATGTCCTTTGTCTCCTTGCTCTTGGTAGCAGCTCTGAGCGAAGTCTTCTCTGGGATGACCTGTTCTTTGGGTGCCAGCTTCTGTGCGTCCACTGCGCATGTATTCTTCAGGATGGAGACGTCGGTAGCTTCTACCATGACGATGGCCTCCTTTTTGCAGTCGTATGTGACTTGGAGGTTGGAGCGGACCATCAGGATGCCGGTCTCCGTCGACATCTTCATGATGAGGTAGGTATAGTTGGGAATGGCCCCAAACTTAGCCAAAGTTGGACGACCGAGTATGGCGTGATATGCAGCGTTGAAGTCGGCCACCAAGAAGTCGATGTGCTCGATGCGGAAGCACTGTGGTGTCCCAAACTGGACAGGTAGGTTGATCTGTCCCAGGGGGTAGGAGGGCTGCCATGGGACAATTCCCCAAAACGGAGCCGTGGTCGGCTCCAGGTCTTCTGCTCAGAGCCCGAGCTCCTTGGCGGCTCCGGAGAATAGGATGTTGAGGCCACTGCCGCCGTCGATCAGCACCTTGCGGAAGCGTGTCTTGCGTATCACCGGGTCAAGGATCAGTGGGAAGCGCCCTAAGTATGGGATCTCCGTCCACTGGTCTTTTCTACTGAAGGTGATGGCCTTGTGAGACCAAGGGGGAATCTCGGGTCAGGTGATGGAGGCGTCATGGTTGGCGACAGAGTGGATATGTCTCTAGCGACGAGCTTCTGCTCTCTCTTCAACTCCATGGCTACGCGTCCACCAATGATCGTGGAGACCGTTCAGTGAGCTTCGGTGAAGCCCAGAGGCTGATCGTTGTTGTCATCGCGCTTGTCTCTCTCGGACTCTAAGCGAGCCCTCTTCTTGTCTTCTTCTTGGAACGCCCTGGAGAAGCCATAACATTCTCTCATGGTATGCATGTGGAACTTGTGGATCGGGCATTGACTGTCGAGGAGCTTGTCATAAGCCTCTTCATAATTATGCTTTGGAGCTGGTCGGGTGTTGTAGACTTGGTAGTGGCGACGTCTTTCTCCAGTTCTGGAGCCTTCTGGTTCATCGTGGCGACGTCGATCGGAGCGATGTTGGTCGTGGCGATCGCGTACGCCACGGTGGTGGTCTCGCCGGGCTCCTCGTTCGTCATGGCGCCGATCAGATCGGTGGTCGGCGTCCTCGCTGCGTGGTCGATCAAGGAAGTGGAGACGGCTATGAACGGAGTGGCGGGCCGCCTCGCTTCCCTCGGCGTACTTGTTGGTGATGCGCAGCATCTCGGTAATGGAGTCTGGTCTGCTGCGTTACAACTTCCTCTGGAGCTCCTCATCGGGCTGGAGGCCACGTATGAAAGCGGAGATAGCCTCAGCATCCGTGACGCCTAGAATGTTATTTCTGGTTTCTGAGAAGTGCCGAATATAATCCCGCAATGATTCTCGTGACGCCTGCTGAAGCTTCTCAAGATCAAATTTTGTGCCAGGCTGCTTGCAGGTGGCACTGTAGTTGTTGATGAATTGTTCCCGTAGCTGGTCCCAAGTATCGATGGAGTTCGGCTTTAGGCTCAGCAGCCAATTATTGGCGGATGTGTTGAGCATAACGGGCAAGTAGTTTGCCATGACGTCGGAGTTCCCCCGGCGGCTTTGAATGCGATCTCATAGACGGTAAGCCACTTGGTGGGATCAGCTGTGCCATCGTAGGTCTCGACGCTAATGACCTTGAAGTTCAGCGGCCAGCGTACCGCCTGGAGTTCTGCCGTGAAGGGGAGTCCGGGAGCGTTCTTGTCGTTGACCGGGGGGCCGTGTGCCTCGTCATATTCCTTGCGGCGCTCAGTCTCTGCTGAGTGCCTAGCTTTCCTCCGATTCTCGATAAGCCCCCGGAGATCTCTGGTCTACAGTTTTTCACGGAGGTCGGACTGGTGAAAGCCCATGTTTGGTTTTGGGTAATTGATGAAACCTAGTTTGCTAACGATTGCTCTAAGTGTTTCATGAGAATTGATTAGAAAATGACAAGATGGAGCAAAGGACCGGGTCGGTGGAGGTCACAAGTGAAGGGCAATGACGGCGTCCATGAAAATGGTGTAAGTCCATCAACAAAGGAGAAAGCCCTATTGACGGCATCCATGCAAATGGTATAAGTCCATCATCATAGGTGTCCACAAGGTCCATCAAGAGATGAGAAGGAAGTTGATAAGAAATCGGGAGCTCAAGACAAAGGTATAACCAATAGGAGCTCTTTTGGTTTTGGTGATCAAGACTCCATAGAGGGAGTGATCACATTTAGGATAGATAGCCGTACTATCAAGAGGGGCGAAATCGTTGATGAAATACGGTTATCAAGTGCCACTAGGTGTTCATGATCATTGCATATGCATATAGATGCTAGTGACACTAACTTGACCCGTGGAAAACTCTTTGAAAAAGGCTAACACACGTGCACCTAAGTGAGAGACACTTTGGAGTGTTAGTGACTTAAGAAACGGGGTGAAGTTCGAGGTTTAGAGAGGGTTTGGTCCTCTCTTCCTCCTGCCGAGCTTGCGAGGCAGGATTCGGCGAATTTCGGAAACGTTACAATAGAAAAACTAGCGTCGGACCGTATTGTCACAGAGCGTCGGACCATTAGCCTCAGTCCGACGGCTAACACTGCTGAGAGCGTCGGACTATTGTCCGAAGCGTCCGACGGTGCAGAGCGACGAAGAGGTAACACGTGGCGAGCTTTGAGAGCGTCGGACTCTCGGCGTTAGTCCGACGGTGAGCGTCGGACCATCGTCCGACGGTTTTCAGGGCTCGGGGAGCTCTCTGGAAACGTCGGACGGCCGCGTTCGTTAGTCCGACAGCTCCGTCTGACTGAGTCCGACGGTGGTCGGCTGAGGGCGTCGGACCGGTTGATTTAGTCCGACGTTCGTCCGTCCGACGGTCGTTTTGGCGCGAGGAAATAGCCGTTGTGATCCAACGTTCGACTTCAAACGGCTAGTGACACGTGGCGTTCATCCGAGGTGTCGGACCGTGCGGATTAGTCCGACGCTCTGGCCGTCGGACAGTCCGACGGTACGCAGTGAACTCTAAACGGCTAGTTCTTTGTGTGTGGCTTATAAATAGTCACTTGGCCGGTTTGAGGAGTATCCTTTGGCACTCTTAAACATCATAACATACTTGTGAGCCTTCCCACTCCACTCTCACTCATCCTACTTGATTGTAATCATCATTTGGTGAGTTTGGAGAGCATCAAGTGCATTGCATTGATAGAGATCAACTAGAGGCACTTGGTAGTGTTATCTCGCAGCGGTTTCTCTTGTTACTCTTGGAGTTTGCCGACTCCTAGACGGCTTGGAGCTGCGAGGATCATTGAGGGGAGTTGGTGATTGTCTCCGCCTCCGATCAAGGTATTGTGAGGGGTTCTTGAGCCTATCCCCGTGGGAGATCGCGAAAGGCATCTTTAGTGGATTGCTCGTAGCTTGGTGGATCCCCATCTTGTGTTGGTTGTGCGGCACCCTTGAGAAGGGTTTGGCGTGTGATGCCAATTAGCGCGTGAACCTCCAAGTGGGTGTATCGCTACAACGAGGACTAGCTTGCCGGCAAGCAAGTGAACCTCGGTAAAAAATCTTGTGTCATTTCTTTACCGAGGATTTCCCTTATATGTGATTGATTGGTTATATTGGACTTCATATCTTCTCTTCACCGGCGGTATTGAAATCACCTTTACTCTTTACATTTGTGTACTTCTCTCTTGTGTAGCTTGATTAGTTAGTTGCTCACTTAAGAGTAGTGTGAAGTAGTAACATAGCCTTTGAGTGTGAACTAGAGATCATAGTGTAGTATACTTGTCTAGGTGGCTTGCATAGTGTAGTTTAGAGCTAGTGCTTTGCAAAGCTTGCTACTGTTACTAATCGGCTTGTTAAGTGTTGTTTGTAGATTTTTATAGGCTATTCACCCCCCCCCCCTCTAGCCATTTAGGACCTTTCAACTGGTTGACCTCCTGGTCTCTGTCTTGGCGACGACGTCTCCGGCCACCGCGGGAGTGACCACCATCGTCAGTGAATGATCTCGGTGGCCGACGCAGTGGAAAGTGATGGAGGTGGAAGCTGGCGTTCTTCGTTGATCTGGACCAGGGCTGCCTGGAGGTAAGCCGTAAGGCGCTCCACTTCAGGTGTCGAACCCAGTCTTTTGGCCTCTTCTATCGCGACGGCGACGTTTACACTTGGTGTCTTGTATACCTGGTGTTTGCTGATCAGATCAAATTCTGCCTCAAAGTTCCGTACGGTGGCATTCCTTGCCTCGGCTTGTAGTTCACGACGCCGTCTTCGGTGGGCGTTTCTCCCTCTCGCGAGCTGCTTGGGCCTCTTCAGTTTCAGTTCGGAGGAGGAGCGCTGTCGTTGCTGATGGCGAGCACGGGTCCGCTGATGAACCGTTAAGTGGGAGGTGGCAAATCAGCGAGATTCGCCACCTTCCACGTCGTCGATGTCGGAGCGGTCGTTGTCGGCGATAATGAAGCTGGAGCTGGTGCCGATGTGCTCGGAGGAGGTGTGGTCGGAGGAGCATAGTAGATACGCGAAACTGGAGGCCGCACTCCTTAGACCAAATGGACAGATAGCCACTTGGGAGGTCATGGTCGGAGGCCCTCGAAAGCGTGACAACTCGGTGCCGTAGCTCAACGACGTGCCCCCGAGGAGTGAGGGTGATGGCCAGAGTCATGTCCTGGCAAAACGGAGAAGAATAGTTGCACCGTCGATGGGCGCTGAAAGTGGTCTGTAGTCGACTCCAAGATCTGGAGACTCTCGGACAGGCCTTAGGAGATCTGATCTATGGATTTGATCAGGTCATCGTTGTCGATGGCCTTCCGGGTGTAGCGTGGCAACTTTCTTACCGGGGCGGAGGTTGCTGGAGGAGTCGGAGTAGATGCGATCTGGGCCGTATCCAGGATCTTTCCTTCATCGTCAGGACCGATGGTCCAGGTGATGGATCCCACCGTAAAGATCTAGCCCAGCGTCGGGAGCTCGATGGAGCTTGAAAAATCACCTTGTTCGCCATGGATCAGGAAGCACACCTCTACCTGGCGCGCCAACTGTCGACGGAATACCGGCGATAGTCTATCGAGGGGTATGCCCAAGGTAGTATATTGATCGGTGAAGATGCGCCTGAGACGAGCAAGAGTTACGCTGGAAGCGTGAGACACAAGATTTATACAGGTTCAGGCCGCTGTGAGGCCGTAATACCCTACGTCCTGTGTGTTGCTCTATTATATTGCTAGTAGATGAGATGAATTGAGAGGATCCCCCGCCCGCTTTATATAGTACGGGGGGCAGGGTTACAAGTCGGTCTTGCCATACTTAATAGATTACAATCCTAACCGAACAAGGAAACTAATCGGCTAGATATTAGAAAATCTATTTCCTTGTCCGCCAAGACTCCGGCAGATATACGTGATCTTCTGGAGAATGTATAGACGCGTCCTTGGTAGTCCGGGCCTGATCGGACTGACTTGGCCCATGTATAGCCATGCGGGTATATGGGTCTATACCCTCGCAGTCACTTTAAACAACATGTCATCTCTCAATGAGTCATTAATAGGCAATTCCTGAGGTTTCTCAAAGTGTATTCTAGATAAGAGAATCAGCAACTGGATTTTCTATTTCTTTTCTATCTTTAATTTCTAAGTCAAATTCTTGAAGTAACAAAATCCATCTTATCAAACGAGGTTTAGCATCTTTCTTAGTGAGCAAATATTTTAAAGCAACATGATCAAAATAAACAATTAATTTTGCTCCTACTAAGTAAGATCTAAATTTATCAATAGCAAAAACAACAGACAGGAGTTCTTTTTCAGTTGTTACATAATTTAATTGTGCTCCTATCATAGTTTTACTAGCATAAGCAATTGCATAATGCTTCTTATCTTTTGTTTGTCCTAATACTGCCCCTACAGCATAATCACTAGCATCACACATAATTTCAAAAGGTAAAGACTAATCAGGGGGTTGAATGATTGGTGCTGATGTAAGTGCTTCTTTAAGAATATTAAAAGATCTTAAACATGCATCATCAAATTCAAAAGGAACATCCTTAGCTAGCCAGTTAGTCAGTGGTCTAGCAATATGTGAAAAATCTTTTATAAATCTGCGATAAAAATCATAATGACCAAGAAAACTTCGGATTCCTTTTATATTAACAGGTGGAGGTAGTTGTTCAATTACTTCAACTTTTGCCTTATCTACCTCTATACCTCTTTTAGACACTAAATGTCCTAGCACTATTCCTTCTCTAACTATAAAATGACATTTTCCTAATTAAGGACTAAGTGCTTTTCTTCACATCTCTGCAAAACTTTATCTAGATTTTCTAGGCAATCATCAAAAGTTTTTCCATAAACTGAAAAATCATCCATAAAAACTTCCATGATTTCTTCTATCATTTCAGAAAATATAGACATCATACATCTTTGAAAAGAAGCAGGTGCATTACATAATCCAAAAGACATTCTACGATAAGCATAAGTTTCATAAGAACATGTAAAAGTGGTTTTGCTTTGATCATTAGGGTGGATAGAAATTTGATGATATCCAGAATAACCATCAAGGAAATAAAAAAAGAATTATTTGCCAAACGCTCTAACATCTCATCAATGAAAGGCAGCGGAAAATGATCTTTCTTGGTTGTTTTATTGAGTTTTCTATAATCTATATACATTCGCCATCCTGTAACAGTTCTCTGAGGTATCAATTCATTTTTATCATTTTTAACTACGGTCATAGCACCCTTTTTAGGTACAACTTGAACAGGGCTTACCCACTCACTATGCGAAACAGGATAAATAATCCCAACATGCAAAAGTTTCAAGACCTCTTTCTTAACAACCTCCCTCATCGCATTTTGAAGCCTACGTTGGGGCTCTCTAGAAGGTGTAATTTCTGGGCTGGTTGGAATACGATGGGTGCATAAAACAGGACTAATCCCCTTAAGGTCTTGGAGTGAGTAACCAAAAGCAGCACGATGTTTTTCTAAGATAGCTATTAATCTAAAAGACTCTTCATCAGAAAGTTTATCACTAATAATCACAGGAGAATTTTGATCATTATTCAGAAAAACATACTTAAGACCAGAAGGTAGTTGTTTAAACTCAATAGAAGGCTTAAGTGGCTCTAGTAATTCATCTTAAGCTCAATAGAAGGCTTAGGTGGCTCTAGTAATTCATCCAGAGGTTCAGGATCAATCGGATCCTCCTCCTCTTCATTAATGAAGAACTGGGTATCATCCTCTAAATTAGGTTCAATAAATTCCTCAAATGACACAGCCTTAACTTCTTCTATCGGATCTAACTGAGGAGGTGGCTCTGCCTTAGCTTTTAATGCATGAGTTATAGGCACTGAGAGATTAAGTCCCTTCCCAAGTTTAATATCTAAATTGCCCGCACAACCTTCTCGCAAAAGTTTTCCTATTGGTAACCCAATCATTACATCAAAATCCCAAACATCAAAGATATAAAAATTTAGCAAAATTCATAATTCGTTAATCACAATAGGAAGATAACATAAAACACCTGAACTAGGAATAATATGTCCTGAACGATTTTTCAATAATTTATTTATAGGAATTAATGGCATATCTTTCAAGAATTTTTCAGCAAATGTAAGAGACATAATATTGACACCTACTACTGGATTATAAAAGGCATCAAAAGGATATGCATCAATTTGATATTTAATAGTAATGGCAGGAGAATTTGAACTGAATTATATCATTTGAAAGCTCAGATTCTACCAACCACTCATTACTCATAACAAAAATCAATTCTATTGTTATCTCTCTAAGGAATTTTAAATCAGCAGGATATGAAACATTAAAACTTTTAAAATTCAGAGATTCTTGTGGTTTCATAATTTTATGATAACGTGAGGTATTTCCATAATCATCAAAAAGTTTATCCTCAAATTCAAGCATAAAATCAGAAATAGGAATTATCTCCTTCTCATTAGATAGTTCAGGTAAATTTGAGATGAATCAGACAAAAGTTTAGAATCAAATGACAAAAATTCATTTTCTAACAACTTTTCTTTTTTCTTCAGGAAGATCAATTAAGATATTAGTAAGAATAGTTTTAGCATGTGAAGCAGTAATATGCATAAATGCTCCTCCTGCGGCCAAATTAAAGTATTCTTTATTTTTATCATCAAGGCCTAAAAAGAAATGTTGCAAAAGCATAGGTTCTGGCAAAGCAAGATTAGGTCCAGAATTTATAAATCCATCAAAGCGTTCCCAAGCCTTGCCTAATGATTCATTATCTAATTGTTGAAATCCAATAATTTCAAAACGAAGCTTAGCGACCTTTTCGATAGGGAAAAATTTAAGACAAAAATTAGCACGCAATACTTTTCAATCTCCTTGGCTACTCTCAACATGGCGATTATACCATTTCTTTGCTTTTCCCGTTAATGAAAACGGAAAGAGTTTCCATCTTAAAGTTTTATCTGTCATGCCCTTAATGTGCAAACATGAACATGTCTGCTCAAAATCGGCTAAATGGGAATAAGGGTCTTCGCTAGAACTACCAGAAAAATATGATCCTGAACTAACTTAGTTAATCCCGGGCGTAACTCATAGCCAAACGATGTGATGGTTAAAGATGATTCTTTTGGCTGGAGATACGATCCCGATGGTGCTCCATATTGATATAAAAGTTGGGACGTGGGTTCCATACTTTAAAAGGTAAAAGATAAAAGATAAAAGTATAATACAAGATTAAGATAGACTAAGCCAAAATCAGCAAACCGTTCTCCGGCAACGGCGCCAGAAATGCTTGTTGGTTTAAATTAACTGCACTCTATTAAACATTATTATTATTATCAAGGTATCCACAAGCGCACAGATAAAACACCGATATAGCACTTCACCAGACAATCCCGATTTTAATATCGAACCCAAAGGATCAGTAGGTGATACTGACTAAGTCTATTGGCTCTTAACCCGATAATACAATCAATCCAGAGAATATCAAGAATGAGGAGATAACAAATGATTATCTAGATTCGACAACCTGGTAAACTATGAATAATATCATTCTAATCGGGCAGTGAAATGAATAAGAGGCGAAATCGGATTCTCTCCTACCAGACACTTATACACCTATCGATCCTATCAATGGAAAGTGGACTACAGAGGACTCAACGCAGCTGTCACCTATGCGATCTACCACTATCCGGCCAATCAGGGGATATTCACAAGTAATTATAGCCCAGACACCATGTCTACACTACAAACTACTACTTCAACCAAGGAGCTACCAAGATTAAAGAACTCAAATAGAGTTGTAAACTTAAGAACGAATAAGAACAAATGCTTATTTGAATCAGGATGTTGAATACAAAAGTACCTCAGAACGCAACTCCGGGCGACGGAGCTGAATCCAGACGAACACAGCTACGAAGAAGCTCTGACAGGCCGGGACTCCTCCAAATCTCTACTCATCTACTCTATCTCCCTAATTCCTCTCTTGATTGCTATCCTAGATCTAGTGGATATCTATCTAACGCTTCAGGGTCTTCATCTCTTGATCTGGCTCTCCTCCAGGGGGTCTAGCCCTCTATTTATAGGCCGGTGGGATGAGCGCGCCGTTAGATCAAACCGACTTAACCAAGGGCCCAGATGACTCCTCATAGGCGGTGGTAGAAGACTCCAGAAGACAGCGGGGAGGAAACGCTAGGGGGGCGCCGGCCAGCCCCACCCTGTGGGGTTCGGGCCCCGGTTGCTTCAGGTGTGTTCTGGACTCTTTCAGGGTCTTCGTGATGATATTTCCTTTGCGTGCAAGTTTCATGGTAATTATGCTCTTTAATCTTTCTTTTAAGCTTTTCTGGAAAATCCCCTAGGAAATAGATAATTCACCAAAACTCGTGGAATCTATCAGTAATAACCCTATTCTACTGGATATTCATGTTTAATGCAGGGATAATTGATAATAAAATTTGGATGATAACAAGTGTCCGATGAAATAAAACAACGGGTACTTAGATGCCCGCCTGAAAAGAAAAAGAAAGAGCTAGCCCATGTTGTCATGCATCACAAGTTTCAAAGTTTCAAAAGAGAGATTTGTTTCCAAGGAGCAAAAGTAGAATTAGCCACCACATACACCCCTCATACCACACACATGCACATCTTGATTTGATTGTATGACTTAACTCTCTTTGGATCCATTGTTTGACTTTACAATAAATGCTTTGCAAGTAATGTGTTCACTGTTTTTCCTACCTTTGAGCTCTACAAAAAGCATTATCAGTTTTAGGAAGGAAAGCATAGACCTTATTGCTTTGGTGAGGATTCCACAAATACCACATATATGACAGATTTGAGAGAGAGTCATACAAGTGCAACTCTGAGTTTTATTTTGAAAAATGCAAAAATACCAGAATAGAGGCGAAATAATGAATTTGATGTTTAGTGCTTAACTGATTATTCTATCTTTCAATTACCCAAGGCTAAGTAATAGTGAAATTCCCATGATTGCAGGTCATATGGATAAATTTGAAAGTTAGTTTGGTCACTCTGTTTTGGTAGAGAATTTTTAATGAAGGCATGTGTACAGGACTAATTCATTGTTTGCTCAGGGACGAGCAAATGTTAAGCTTTGGGGAGCTTGTTGATGGTAGTTATTGTCTAATTTTAAGCATCAACAAGACATGAAAAAGGGCATAAAAACATCTCAAACATAGAATAGGGTCTAAACTGACAGAATTCCACGAGTTTTGATGAATCTATGTTTTGCAGGGTGCTAATCAAAAAAGGATCAAGGGAGACCCACATGTCAGATCAAAATATCGAATTCCGACGCGAAAGTGGAACAAGAATATTCTAGAGAACACCAGAGATACGCCGGACGAAGCGGGGCCCAGTTGGCAGAGACAGGAGGTCGGCCGACAACCCTGCCAGGTTGGCCGACCTGGCAGACTCTGTTTCGTGTGCGCTTCGATGTGAACTCACATCCCGAAATTTCACGCAATCTTCACCGCCCGTCGTAGTCAGTTTGATCCAAGGGCTACGGTTCATTCCACCAGCCTATAGAAGGAACCCAGACCCCCCAGGGTTTCATATCTCATATCTCTCAGATCATA
The DNA here is from genome assembly GCA_038502445.1 of Eremochloa ophiuroides. NCBI lineage: Eukaryota > Viridiplantae > Streptophyta > Magnoliopsida > Poales > Poaceae > Eremochloa > Eremochloa ophiuroides. The sequence continues at coordinate 17,991,282 of JAHLJS010000005.1, read as the reverse complement.
TCGAGACATCAATCAGAAGAGAACAGCTCTCCACCAGAGATTAGGGTTAGACACTCAAAGTTCTAGTTTAGACCTAGATAGTAGATTGAAATAGAGTTCAGCCTTCGGCTCAGGATTCCGGATCGTCTGTCTACTAGAGATTGGTATATCTGCTGTATTATCTCTTATTATGACTTTATGCTATTTTATGACTATGTTTCAGTTTGTTATGTTCCTAGTTGATTCTAATAGTATATTTGATATAGTTATGATTGGTAATGAGTTTATGCATGAGTTCGCAAAGCGCTTAATCTAGTACTCGAGTGGGTTAAGTGGTGGACATTATAGGGACATGGTGCTTAGATATTGTTTGCCTGCGAATACGCTTTATAAGCCGGGTCATGTGGTAAATCATGGATGTGACACTCCCGTTGAGTCCTTTGTAGTCCACTCCCCGTATGTAGAGAGAGTAGAACTAAATTATGAAGGATAGACTTGCTCTGTTCTTGTTCTTCCTGAATAATGTTCCTGATACATAGATAAAGAGTCAATTGTGCTATACATGATTGTATATTTGCTAGAGTAGATGAATAACATAATTAATTAGGAATGACATAAGAATCTGATCTCTTAAGTAATCCTATGATTTGGTTGACTTTAATTTTGAGTAGTCCACTACCTCTCTGGAAAGTTATCTAAGCCCTTATTATCATCATATCCATATCTTTATTATTGGCTTATCCCTGTTTAAGTATGTGCTATGTGATTGATTCTATTCATAAGTAATGTATCTTGAATCTATCCACTCATGCCTGGCTCCATACCTTCTCCCTGTGGTAAAAATATAAATCGACAACCCTGGAATACTCGGGTAAAATGCTACAATGGTATAATTAATCTGTGCGCTTGCAGAATCTTTAAACTTGGTTATTTATATTATACCCTCTTTAGTCACTTGCATTCATAATAACTGCTTAGTATTAATCTAGGTAGTTTCATACATGTCTCTTATATTCATGTTAGGGATGACAACTTAGTTATTGTAAGAGATATACTGTTTAAAAGAGGTGGCTAAGTAATTTACCAAGTGACATTTAGTTAATACCAACACCTCTCTACGTTCCTATTATCTACATCCTTGATTGCTATACTCCTATCATCTTTACCCTTAATTGTTACTTCTAATTTACCATTCAATCCTCATTTCTACCTTCAGGCCATTCATTACTTCTGGTTAAGTTAGATTGTAGATGATCACACGTTTCCCTGTAGGATACGATATTTAAAACCTCCAGGTGAAAGCTATAGCGGTATCCATGCGCTTACGGATTTATCTGTGTGTGTTAATTTATACCAACAACAGTATTCATAGCTCCAGTATCTACAAACCCCAGGGCATGGTGTGCCAATATGCCATGTATCGTGCTAGTCCTGAAGAAAATATTTACCATGTAATATCGTCAAGGCCTAACGTGTCTCGTGTGCCTAGAGAGCACACTCCAAAGTGACACGAAGTATGAGAGGGCCATTTGAAAGCCCTAGTTTGATTTTGGTTAATTGATGACACCTACTATCTAACCATGTTCCTAAGTGTTATGATTACAAGGATGGTTAGTAGAGCCAAGTGAGGAGCTATGACGGCGTCCAAGCAATTGGTGTAAGTCTATCAACATGTTTTATCAAGTGGCAAAGGTATAATCAATAGGGCTCTTTATATATATTTTGGTGATCAAGACACTATAGTGAGTGTGATCACATTTAGGATAGATGACCATACTATTAAGAGGGGAGAAATTCATTTGCAATCTTGGTCATCAAGTGCCTCTAGTTGAATTAGCTTGAGCATATGCATTTAGATCTAGAGCACTAACATAAACTCCGCAAAATTGCTTTGAAAAATGCTAACACACCCTACACTTGTTGGTAAAAAACTTTGTGGTGTTGGCACATTAGAAAACGTGGTGAAGTTTGAGAGGTAGAAAGCGTTTTCGGCGAAGTTGCCCTTGTAGTTTGCTTTGAAAATTGGCTAACTTTTGTCCCAAATAGAGTTTATCACTTACTGGTTAGCACTTGAGAGCAAGGGAAGAGAGTAGGACTTGAGAGCATGCTCTGGTGAGCACCGGAAGCTGCACCGGACGCGTTTGGCAACACCGGACGCGTCCGGTGTGAATTGTGAGCTCTCGGGTCTCTCGGTGAATTTTTCACTGGACACGGAGTGGTAACTGTTCAAGCATCCGGTCTTCACTGTGTGAAACCCAGTAAACTAATAGCGTAGCACCGGACACTGAGTTTGTCCGGTGTGGAAAAAGGCTCTCTAGAACCTTACTGAAACCACACCGGACACTGTTGTCCGTGCGTCCGGTGTGAAGGCGCACAGCGGTGAAATTGAAATGGCTAGTACACATATCTGCGGGTGGTAAACGTCTGATATGAACTTAACAAGCATCTGGTGTGCATGATTTCAGAGCAAAACGGCTAGTTCTTCACCCTGACTTATAAATAGCCAATCAAACAGTTTGGTTCTGCCTTTCACTCATTGCTAAGCATCTCTTGAGCTCTCTCAATCTTCTCCCACTTAATCTAGTACTTGATTCTCATCCAAAGTGAGTTAGGGAGTGATCCTAGTGCATTTGTTCATCTAGTTCATCCATTGGCACTTGTTGATTGTTGTTGCTGCGGGTTTCTCTTATTCTCTTGTTGATTTTCGTCACCTAGACGGTCTTGCAGTAGCGGCGGAGTTGGCGGAGTTGGAGATTGTCTCCGGCCACTCCCGATGGACTGGTGAGGCATTGGAACCTTCCCCACACGGAGAGCCGCAAGGTAGCACTAGTAAATTGATCGTGTCATTGAGTTACCTTGCTCGTGGTTGGTTCTTGTGGTGCTCATTTTTTAGTTTGACATTAGTTGTCAATTAGCCACCGAACCACCGAGTAGTGGTCGACACAACGGGGACTAGCGTGCCGACAAGCACATGAACCTCTGGATAAATTCTTGGTGTTTTTTTGTTGATCTTGGACCATAACCTTCAGTGTGTATTGGTATTCATTCCGGTGATTGGTCATCTACTCTACTCGGAGGTATAACATCACTACACTTCTCTCTTTACTTTGTGCACTTCCTTGTGTAGTGGCAGTGTAACTAGTTTGCTCACCTAGGCTAGATTGTGTGTGAAATTAGAGACTTAATTTAGAACGGTTAGGAAGGCTTGCATTTTAGTAGGCTAGTGCAAAACTCGCTTCGCCATTTGTTGTACTAACCTTGTGGTCAAGTGTTGTTTGTATAATTTTAATTACGCTATTCACCTCCTCTAGCCTCTTTTGGACCTTTCACCATTCCATGTCCCACCTATACCTTAGTTATGCTACATATGACAAAAATATATTGGGATCCTATAAATTGTGTGACCAATCTTCTCTAACTTTGACTAAAAATAATCATGGTGGCCTATGATAATTATTGAAGATTTGAATATAAAATATTTCTTTGACTAAATTAAGATAATGCTTTAGAGCAAGTATAATAATAGGTTATAAGCAAGTTGTACACTGAGGTGGATGACAGAGAAGAGGAGAGAGAGAGGACAAGTGAGTTGTAAGAGCTAGCTTAGACACAAGAACCAAAAAAACTTTGTGAGAGTGATAACTAGACAATTTATTAATAGTGAAGAGCTAACTACTATACAGGTAGGTTGACAGATAGGCTGCAAGGATCCTTACAGGCAGCAGTAAGTTGTGTTATTAACTCGCTCTGAGCAAACCTCCAACCAAGAGATGCAGACACCCCCATGCATGCATTGATTGTGATGATGATCATATTAATTGCTAGTAAATAACTTCACTGACCTATTCCACCACCCCTCTATATATGATTCCTTGGCTCTCCTCAAAGTCCCACAGCACAAAAATATCAAAGAGGCAAGGAACAAGTCTTTCATCTTCTAAATCTTCAGGTAATCGATTAACATATGATCTTCAATAGCCTAATAATATAATATATGTTTTTGTTCTTTATCCTACATAGTTTCATGTCTTGTTTAACTAAACATGGTATATCTGATGGTTCTTATCAATCATGGCCTTGTTGCTTGTGCTCAGCCATGAACAATAACAATGGCAGCGTTGGTGGTAGCAGTGCGAGCACAACACTGGTGGACCTGCAGCTACGCCTGGCACAACCCATAGAGATAATAGAGATCAGTAGTGGCAACAATAGTGACTCATCATTGTCTAGCTCATGTGTTTCATCAGATATGTCATTGGATGAAAGCTTGGTGCTTGTGCTTGGTGGATGCAGACGGTGCTGGAGTTACTAGCATGGTGAGCAAGAAGGAGTTCCCCATCTGCAGCAACTGCAAGCAGCCTTGCCTTATTGGCTTCAGCACTGATGAGAAGGATGGCCAGAGAAAGTGAACGAGAGACTAGCATGCTAGAGCTCCAGCCCCTAGGGATGCTCCTATGGATGGTTGGTTGGATGTTGTGTTTGATTTTGAGGCATGGTGGGAATGATCTCCAGTCAATTCTTCATTGGTCATAGTCTATATGGTTTGGTAGTAGGCTAGCTAGTAAAGTCTAAGCTTAGTTTACTATATGTTGTTGTTTTTGAATTCCTGTGTCGGGTATGGACCATGTTGTTTAAATGTTCTGGCAACAATGATTTTAGTTGTCACAATGCTCTGATTAATAAATCCTTTCAAGATTTACTTGAAACTTATTACTACGAATTTGAATAGATCCTTGGGTTCTTTTGTGTTTATTTGGTGACACCAACCGGTCAACTCAGTCCAATGAACATTGTCATGACATTTAAAGGACTTTTGTCATTTGCCTTCTTCAAAAGACCAACTACCAACAACATGATCAAATGTGTCATTTCAGCCGAGAGCCATTATGTATCTTTGACTCACTTCCATTCCATTTTGCTCTAGGAGATGATAGATTGAGAAATATTATTGTAATACGCCAACCCATTAGTAGCATGCATTGGACAAGATCATTTGGTTCAGTATTAGGCTACTAGAGTCCAAGCTTATATTCTTTTATGTTACGAGTTTTCCTGTTCTTGTGTGCCGTGTGGAATAGGTGGTTCTTATTGTTGTGCTAATAATGATTATAGTTGTCACGGAATCTAATTAATAAGTTCTTTTCAAGGTTCTTTTTCTGTTTATTTGGTGGCGCCAACCTGTCAAACCAATCCAGTGAACGTTTGTAATGGCATTTAAAGAATTTTTGTATTTACCTTCTTCAAAAGACCACATGCCAACAACATGATCAAATGCACCATTCTAGCGAAGAGCCATTGAATATAGCTTCTTTCACTTTTTCCATTCTATTTTTCTCTAGGGGTGATAGGTTGAGAAATACTTCCTCCGTCCAGTTAGTATAAATTGTCTTAGCAAAATCTACTTTTCCATAAGTCTAAATCTTCTAAGTATCACTTTCCATTTCTCTTGTGGCTCTTTGATGCCCACTTGAACGCATTGTTCTCCTCTTGTTGAATCTGTTACCTGCCCATTTTGTCAGGTCCATTCAAATGCAAGTGAGGCCATGTGAGGCAAGGTAGGTGAGTGTAGTGGCATTTTTAGCAACATCACAACACGGTTACTACGAAAATGAACCAAAGCCCGAACAACAAGAGTGTGTCCACAAAATGAAAATCTTCTATGCTTCGATGCTCTTTTTTCATAGTGCTAGAGCCCAATATGATTTATACTGATGGATGGAGGGAGTAGTATTGTAATACCCCAACCCATTAGAAGCCTGTGTCATTGTAGTTTCAGCTCATGTGGCTTAGTACTGAAGTGAACTTGTGGGATTAGTCCTACATTAGTTGTTTATGTGCTCTCCCCAAAGGTGGGTTGTTGGTAAGTGGATTTTGGATTCAAGATAGTATATTCAATCAATTTTTGCAATATGCTATCAATTACATGAGACAGTTCACGTGTGGGACGTGTGTGAAGGGGCGGGGAAGATGAGTGATGATGTTTGATTCGGAGCCTCTCGTCCATTGGATCTGAGTGAGTAAGAGAATAGAGAGGTAGAAGTGGATCTGGAGCATTAGATTAAAAATTGTTGATTTTGTGGGTGCATAATTTAGGGTGGGTTTAGTAGAGATAAGGAGAAATATAGACTGCTAAGTAATTTTGTTGGGATAAATATGTGTGAACGTAGGATAATTATAACCGGTGCCTTTCATAGTAGTAAAGATGGAACGCTTAGATAAGACAACATGTATATCAGAATGATATTATAGATGGAGATCTTCCTACATGGGGGAAGCACACTATGTGAAAATAGGTGAACGAGATGCCTCCCTTACACTCGATTGCATTTTAATATAGAGTCACGGTAAATAGCCTCCCAATGGTGGCCTTACAATAAATTGGTGGATCACAACAGATTGCATGTGGGTTAGCCGCCTCTAATCTAGGAACCAACCTCAGCTATGCATGTACACGGTTACAATCAAACGGCTACAATCACCCTACATACTAGGTGGAACGAGTCTCTATCATCTAACACACTGAGCACTATGCCACTATACTGGCGGCAGCAACAATCTAAGCTGGTGGAATCATGTCAGATATGGTCCCAACGGATTTCCTCTTCAATGAACACTTTCTAGGCAGCTAGGGTGAATTGTTCTTCAATTGGAATGTTTTTTCATTGTGCTCTTTCCACAGCTAGCATGTAGCCCATAAGCAGCACCATCACCAACGAATCATTGGTGTGCATGGTGCCCTTTGCGACGATCCGTCCCGTTCTCGCCAACCTGCAGGGAGGTCTTCCTCGGTACCAAGCTCCTCATGTTCTTCCGATCCCCACTCTCGCAGTTGCCACACAGTGTGCTCACTTTGACCTGGTATGTAGTCGGTAACCCGGGTACCCCCAAAAACTCCGCCAGCCATCTTCCTATTGTGTCTCTTTTCTCTTGCCGCCAATGCTTCAAATCAAACAGGAGAACACAGATTATCAGGACTGACTGTTGCATGCTGCCTTTGGATAAAATGGCTGCGAGCAAGGACGAACATGACGTGTGCTGAATATATATAATGATTTGAATTATCTGCGTGCTACTTATACATGACAAGACTGGGATCAATGTGGAAGTTTGTCAAGAACATCTCATATAAAAGGAAGCACTATCCACTACCAAAAATAGAGAACAACAAAGTTTCTTCTTATTTGGAAAAACAGAGAATAGTGTCCCCAAATAGTGCAACTGGATTTTTTTTTTCTCAAACAGAGAATATCAAATTTTCTTGTTCCGTAAAACAACTAAAAGAATTTTTTTTTAAATGGTTTGGTAAGCACTAAGGTAGTTTTGATAGTAGTTGAGGTGCTTTCATGAGTTAAATCGACAAGGGTAACCCTTTAGATCCTGTTTGGTTTGGCTTTTGTCTGTGTCTTTTACTCCCAAAAGCATAAAATGTTAATCAAAGGGTACCTACTGACCAACAACTTTTGCCAAGAGCAGTTTTCACGTAGTTCCCTTTCCACGTCAGGGGAAAACTGCTTTCACCGGATGTGGGGATGACTTTCAATGAAATTATCTGTGGTGAAATTATCTGCCATCGATCATAAAGATAACACTTCGTTCTTCTCCCTTATGTTCCCATCTGCGCGAGTGGTGGGCGCATCCATCCACGTGAGGCAAAGCAAAGGCGGCGCTAGGGTTTGGTACGCAGCGCATCTCGCCGGCCCTGCCTCGGTTTCATCCGGAGCTGCGCGGTCCTTTTCTATCTCGCTCAAGTCCTCACTTAATAAATATGACCTTTGGAAAGTGGTTGAATGTAACATTCCAAGCCAAACAAACATAATTTATTAACTAGATTTATATTTCTCCAAATGAAAGGATCGAAGAGTCCTTTATAGATTTCTATTGAAGTTGCGAGTCAAAGTTCCACTGGCTGGCTGCTCAAGCTTGAAGGTGCAGGCTGCAGTCAGCTCTAGACCACTGGCCTGCAAGTGGCAGGCACTCTTGCAACGGCTTGGCGCTCGACACAAAGCATGTGTTATTTTATATGCGAGGAGGAAGAGGGATTTACCGTGAACGGTGTGGAGTTGGTGCTGAGGTGGTGATCCTCAACAATTGCGGCTTGAAGATACGTCAATTGAGTGGATGCTGATCGGAGAACAGATGGTATTGCGGACCAGTAGACCGCTGCAGATCCACTGGCCAGTACCATGTCACCTTGCCGAGGATAGCGGAAGCAAAAGAATGAAGAAATCGGCTACCAGCCTAAATATGTGTATCTTTTTTATGCTGCCACAATCCCTATTTAGCACTCTGTTTATGTTTCTTTGGAATTCCTTGAATGCAAAAAGACATTACTGCCCTTTTGCAAATTGGCATCGTTAGTCTTCGCGTTAATTTACAGAAGGGTAGAAATGTCTTTTCATGTTAAAGGAATTATAAAAATATAAAAAAGGGAGAATTATGACAACAAAACCAAGGTACACATGTTTAGGTTGGTAATTTTGCTAAGTCAATGTTTTGGATGATAATTTTGCGAAGCCCATTCCATTCTTTGCAATGGCAAATAGCCAATTTTCTCACAACAGAACGTCAAATGTTTGATATCCCATGTCTATATCTCTAGATTTAGATCGTCTATGATCCGAAAAAATATATGTAGATAAAGTATATGGTCATACTAAATCATCTAAAGTAGTATGTGGTTATACTTTTTTATCTATATAGTATATGGTTATACTTTTTAATATATTACTGCAGTTGTATTTTAGTAATATATTTAAAAGTATGGGCGCTGTTGAAAAAATTTCGTATACTAAAATTTGAAGTATTTTAAATTGAGTATCTAAACATGCTCAAACTGATAAATTAGTATGCACGCATACACAATGTGATTTATTGAAGGTGTGAGTAACTACTCTCGAGAGTATAGAAAATGCACATATATATATATATATGCTCCCTGAGAGTAGAAAATAATTTCCCTATATATATGGGTGCATTTTCTATACTCCCGGGAGTAGTTACTCCCATCTTCAAAAACCCATATTGCGTATATATTCATACTTGTTTATCACATTAAGTATGTTTATGTACTCATATTAAGATACTCTAAATATTCCTATGAAAAAAATATCAAAGAAACCCATATTTTTTAATATATTATAAAATATCACTATTGTACTATATAAAATAAGTATAACTGCATACTCTATGTATGCACACATACTTAATATAGATATCACCCTAAATGGTCTAGTATAATTATATACTTCGCATATATATACTTTGTTTGGTCATACATATCTAAAATCTTGAGATATAAACATAGGAGTAACTACTCCCTGAGAGTAGAAAATAATTTCCATATATATATATATAGTATTAAATGTGGATGAGTATTTACTATTTTTATACAGTTTACATATAAATCACAAGATGAATCTGTTGAGTCTACTTCGACCATGATTGAACACTTATTGTAAACATTAGCACGCGTGCTTTTACACTCTAAACGGACCCATATTATATTGGGAGGAGATTGAGTCTTCTTTTTTTCGTCGTCTTCCCTTAGGCCCCCTTTGGATGGTAGGATTCACAAAGGATAGGAATAGAAAATATATAGGATTTGAAGTGGGTATTGTTGTGTTCCTGTGGGAACTGAATCCATAGGAAAACAAGTATTAGCACTTTGTTACCCAGACAGGGTGCATCACAGTTCGTCTCCTTCCTCTGAACTCCATCTCCCTCCCTCCTACTCTCTCTCTCGACGGATGGTGGCGCCCCCTCCCCCGTGGCTCTCTCCCTCGGCAAGGGCCCGCCCCAGCCCGCGGCTGAGGACGGCGCCCCGTCCCGCCGCGCCCCCTAACCCCCTCCCCAGGACTCTCGCCAGCAAGGGCGGGCCTGGCCACGCGCGCCCGGGAAGCGGGCAGCCAGGCGGACGGTGGCGGCCCGGCCCCCGCGGCTGAGGACGGCGCCCCGTACCCGTAGCCCCCCCTCCCCGACGCTCTCGCGGGCAAGGGCGGGCCTGGCCGCGCGAGCCCGGGAGGCGGGCAGCCAGGCGGACGGCGGCGGCCCCGTCCCACCTCCACCCTCTACTCGCGGCTCTCTCTCTCGGTGCCAGGACGTCGACGCCCGCCCCGCGCGGCGCAGGCTCTCCCTCTTCGTCTCCGTCGGCGCTAGGGCGGGCCCCATCCCGACGGACTCCACGCGGGCGCCTCGGACTTACGCGAAAGCATGAAGTCGAACTGGGTGTTTCGATTCCTGTGGTCTTGTGAGAGAGGGAATCCGTAGGTACGATTCCTACAGAATGTTCCCTGTGTTTTTCCTTCGGTACCAAAGGGTGATGATGTCAGCGACGGGATAGGAACGGATTCCTCTGTTTTTCCTATGGTTCCTGGAAACCAAAGGAGCCATAGTATTTGGAGGAGACGGACTGACGGAGATGGCCAGATGGGAAATGGACTGCCGTGCCATCCAAAGTAGACCTCTTTATACTTTTAGGCCCATCATTCTTGTAGTAACATCCAATCAGGCCCACGGGAACCCACCCCTCCGTTCCCCTCTTGTCAGCCGTGGTGACCTGATCTAGGGTTTCATCAGCAGAATATATATAACATCCCATTCCCTCAGTTGCCGCTTCCACGCCGCCGCCGCCTCCAAGCTTCCCCGCGAGCCAGCTCCGGCGAAGCCGATCCCGCGCGCCGCAGGCAGGCAGCATCAAGCATGGCGGACTCGAAGGTGGCGCCCGCGGTGACGCTCCGCACGCGCAAGTTCATGACCAACCGCCTCCTCTCACGGAAGCAGTTCGTGCTCGAGGTCCTCCACCCCGGCCGCGCCAACGTCTCTAAGGTCAGTGCGGTGTTTGGGCGTCGGAGCCTTTGCTGCCGGATCCTCTCGTTTCGTTCGTGGGCGATGCTGACGCGTGTGTTCGATTGATGTTGCAGGCGGAGCTCAAGGAGAGGCTGGCTAAGTTGTACGAGGTGAAGGATCCCAACTGCATATTCGTCTTCAAGTTCCGCACGCACTTCGGAGGCGGCAAGTCCACCGGATTCGGTCTCATCTACGACAACCTCGACTCAGCCAAGAAGTTCGAGCCCAAGTACAGGCTTATCAGGGTACGCGTCTATTGCTCCTCCATTTTTTTCTCACTCGGTCACTCATCATTGGCGCTGGATTCATAGGTCTCCATGTTGAATATATACGCGGAAAGCTCAAATCATTAGTTTACCGTGACCATTTCTGTACATTTATGCTGGCTGCCCCTGCAGATTTGGTCGCCCATTTAACATATTTCTTGTGAAACAATGATCTGGGCCTTTATCATGTTCTCTTGGTTCAAATTCATCCCATGATGTTGACTCCCATTTAACACTATGCTTGTAAAGCTCACTGTTTTGTACTAGTATTTTGCAAACCGTGACATATTTCACTCAATTTGAGGAATTAAATGGGGGTTCGAGGTAAGTTCCTTGATGTGCTTTTTTCATGGTTCATCGAATAACTATCACTGCATGTTCACATCCTATCTGTTGCCAACTCGCAAATTTTGTTGTGGGCTTTCATTTAACAATTAATCATATAGAATTATAGGCTACATGCCTACATCAAGCAAATATGTCATCATTTTGGCTTTATGTATGCTATTTTGTGAATTATCCATGATCGTTTTGTGTATGAAACCTAGCATGAAAGACCGGTTAACAATTTGCAGGTCCATTCTTGAGCTACCTTAGCATAAAAAGTATCCCACAAATCTATGTTACATAGCAATGTAGATTCTGTGATTGAAACAACACTGTATTTCTGCTCTGCCCTGCTTATCTTTGACAAGAGTGTGTTTGGGTTTCTGCAGAACGGTCTTGCTACCAAGGTAGAGAAGTCGCGCAAGCAGATGAAGGAGAGGAAGAACAGGGCGAAGAAGATCCGTGGTGTGAAGAAGGTATGCACTGTCCACACATCAGACTGCTATTCCCTAATATTAGTACACATTTAGAATGTGGTGATTTCATTGCATTCCTGTGGGAAAAATAAACAGTTTCTGATAACATCATGTCATTGCAAACAAGACCTCGATCTTAACTTCTGTTGGTGTGTAACTCCAAACTTATTTTTTTGGATTTGTTGTGCAGACAAAGGCTGGGGACGCGAAGAAGAAATGAGCAAGGATTTCAGTGTACTTTAGCCGTCTTGAGTTTGAGTACAACCTGTTGGCCATCAGAATTTTGTACCCCATATCGCAATGCTTTGTTGAACTAGAAAAGAGAATTTTTGAACTGTTTGCATCGTCCACTCTACTGGTAGATTTTTTATTTTTTTTTGCTCGTACTCTACTGGTACATTTGATTTGCTGGTAATTAACCTAACTTGTGCGCTCTCTAATATAACTCTTTCTGTATTTGCCGTGACATCCTGTGGAACGTGAGGTCGGTTTAGGCAGACTCTGGTTCAGCTCTCCTTTTGCTTGTTTTTCAGCGACCTAGTAGAGGAGACCGCTTTTTATTGCAGCAAAAAAAAAAAAAAAAAAACTATCAAGCTTTTAAGAAAAGTAATACAAGAATATAACATATATATTTTATGTTTTATCATTTCTGTAAGCGTTTATAAATCTATAATATATGATGACTAAGACTAGGGATGAAAACGGATCGGATACGAACTGATATCACATTTGTTTTCATATTTCTGGTCGGATTCGGATTCGAATACGGATAGTGTCAGCCATGCCGGATATGATACGATTGGATGTCGACATCATAAATATATGATTTGAGTATTCGGATATGGATACGGTCTCGGATGTTGAATATCCGAACTCGGATACGTAAAAATCTGAACACCTTTAAATGGATTCGGTCGAACAAACGGTCGAATAAATATCCGTACCATTTTCATCCCTAATTAAGACATCCATAATAGTATAGATTGCAGTTAATTTTGGTAATGATATAAGAATGTCATATTAAAAATTGTATGGAATTAAAATGCAACCTTAATATATTTTTATGTAGTTGCAAATTACAGAAATATTTAGATATATAGATATGCCATAACTTCACATTATCCATGTGTTGATATTAAATATCGAGCTCCATTTTATGGTGACTCGTAAAATATATAATTCTAATCTCTAGTTAAAGTTGGTAAGGAGTTAGTTGTCAATATGCCATGAATTGGTCCGTGTATTGATTGCAGTTTTCCACATTACAGCCCTCATCGAAGATTGTAAAGATATATTTATTTAGTTTGGATTAGAGAAACTACCTATTAGTTTTTGACCATTAACTAGTCTGGATTCAATAATAATAATAATTTTGTTTTTAATCAAACTACACCAACAATCTGGTGGTAGAAATCTTTATTTTTAGTTAAGATTTAATGATTCATTGGTTCCATAATTTTCTAAGTAATTATTCGAGTGAAAGAACGGATGGAAAAATATGAAACCCCAAAACCAAGGTGGATAAAAAAAAAACAAAGGCCTAAACAGAATTGGAAACGTAGTCATTGAGTTGAGTGAAGACACAGACACGGCCGCTTAGCATGCAAGACACATTTGATTGAGGAGCAAATAGCTTAGGAAAAAAAATGGCTTATAATTTTAACTTTTTAATAGTATTACTAGTACCAAATATGTCCATGCATTGTAATGAAAGTAGAATCAGTTATGCTGCTACAAGCATAGACATTGCTGCATGGCAGAGTCGCGCATGGGCACAGTAGCTAGCTACGTAGCTTGAACTAGCACTAGGGCAGAAAGAAAATGGAGGAAGAAGCAAAGAATTGCGAGCGAGGACGGAGGACAGATTTCTTGGAATGAATTCAGAGTTTTTTCAATCCTTGTCTTCTCTTCAGCTCACTCTTCTCAATATTAGTACATCAGTGACCCACTGACCCTGACGCGTTGTGGCGTCGAGAGTGAGGGGCTGGGCCTAATTCCATGTCATGGCTCGCCCAGTGGCATTCAAATTTGTCTCCAGCTGAAACCTTTAATTTGGCGCGTTATGCTTCTACGTACGGTGAGTCCAATGCAACTTGGTGTCATGTTTATTTTTGGCATATTTATCTGGTCGTCAAATGCTGATCAAGTGATCATATATTATAATGTTGTTGATGCCTTGATGGACGTCATGCATGAAACTTTAGGGGGTCTCGTGAATAGAACCAGAGAATCCCGTACGTTTATGCTTGTCCAGCGGAACACAGTAGGCATGTGATTTCCATATATATTCTCGGCTTTCTCCTCACTCGATCGTCCACACCAACCAGCTCTACTCGCTCATTCTTTTCTTCAACTCACGAACCAAGTAGTTAGTGGTAGCACAAATCCTAAATTATAATTTAGTACCAATATAATCTGTCAACAAATAAGTAGCGGAACTAAAAAAACAATGGTGCCTTCAAAAAAGAATCTCTCCGTCGCCGTGCTCCTAATAATTGTCATCGTGGCCGCAGGTATGTACATGCACATGTATGAACTGTTGGAAATATAAATGTCTCTCCTAGCAGCTTCAAGTTTTGGCGTTGAATTGGTTGATATATGCAACTTAATATGTTATTTTGATTACTCTTTTAGCTAATTAACCGCGTTCTTGGATGTGCTAGTATGTCCACTGTGTTCAATGGCAGCTCCATGCCCGCGGGACACCCCCTGCCGGCACCTGAGCGGCAATTATGGAGGACCATGCTGGGGCTTTGACAACAGTTGCGATGAAGTATGCGTAGCTGAAAGCAACAACAACATCAGCGGCGAATGTGACTGCGAATTTAGATGTTGGTGCTATACATGCAACCCTGATGCGGCTGTTGCTGTTGCTAGCGCTCCTGATGAGGCTCTTGCTGTTGCTAGCGCTCCGATCCAGCCATGATGCAATGATCCCGGCCTGACGTTTCTTCAATAAATAAATTATCCCTTCTTGGCTTCTATCTGTAGCGACTCCAAATCGGTCCTATAAGTCGTTATAGTGACTAATGTAAAGGTCGCGGTAAGTGGTGTTGGTACAAAGATAGACTAAAGCGTGATGGTTGTCATTATGGTCTCCTAACTTGTTAAACTTTCGTCTAAATGACAAAACAATTTACGTTTGGGTGTTTCACTATAGTTTTATTGGGTCTCAGTATAGCACTCGAATCTATTTTTCTAGAGTATCAAAACGATCACTCCTGGACACACCCCGTCAATTCTAATGATTCTCTATCTGTCCGTCCCTTGCTGTATATCGTCGAGGCTAGACCACATGCGACCGTGCTAGGCTCCTCGATCATCTACAGACATTGTCTGTTACAGCGCCAAACGACGTGCCCCGCCGCCCATTCGCGCAATACGTGGAGGACACCTCGGACGCCCTCGCGGACATCCTCAGTGGCGGCCATGCATGCTCCGTGGCTCTGTCAACGAGGAGGGCATATGAACCTGAAACCGCACTTCTCAATGACCTCGACGTTGCCACCACAGTGACTGGGCTTAGATGATGCAATGATGACCTCTCGCTTCACTAATGTACTAAATCTATTCCAAATTATAGGTCGTTTGACTTTTTTAACGTTAATTTTGACCACTCGTCTTAATCAAAAATTTATACAAAATATCATCTCTTTTGTTGTGGACTTGCTTTATTAAAAAAGATTCTTTAAGAATGATTTAAATTTAACTATATTTGTGAAAAAAAATTGAATAAGATGAGTGATTAAATTTAGAGCGAAAAAAGTCAAACGACAGTAGCATACCGGCCCAACGTCTCGAGCTCCAGCTTGCATGCGCTTCCTGCCAACGCTGGCCGGGGTGTACTGTACCGAGTCGTCACCTGAAGCAGGCGAGCAGCTGGCCGGGTTTGACCGTTTGAGGCCGCGTGCTCCTCGTGTTACGCTCACGCCGAGGAGACCAAAGATGGCAGCTGCCCCAGCTCGATGGTGGCTTTTCGCTGCTATTGTAGTGCTGCTCCAAAGTCGAACAAAGATGAAATAGAAAGATATAAAAAGGAATTTGCTATATTTCATATGCCTAAAATATGACTTCTTTTCAGGCGGCACTTACCGACCCTTGTTGCAGTCTCTTCTGTACAGAAGCAGTCCTAGAGGTTGTTGGCGATGCTTAACTCTTATTATTATAGGTCAATTATCATACAAAATAAACTTTGGTATTTGATCATTTGCATGAGGGCATTTATGTAATGCATAGATAATACATTCAAAATGCACAAAGGAGCAAAGTGTAATACTATGTTGCACAAAGGAAAAAATAAAAGTTAAGTGGGAGAAGGTCCACAATCCAGGCAAATCAGGGCCTAGTCATGAGGTAAGTGGGGGAAGGTCCACAATCCTAGGCGGGAGTGGGCGTGGATGCAGGCGAGCAAATCGAACATCAGGACGAGAGAATCGAGAAGGGGCAGTGCCTTCTCTGGCGGCAACGGCAAGCGCAGACGATGCCTTCTTCATCGGCAGCGGCCATGACAGACTTGGTGGGTGCGAATCAAATGGTCGAGTGATGTCAACTCCGAATCAAGCAGGCTACAAGGATATGTGTGTCGTAGCTCCGCAGCATGCACGCGCGTTTATTAGCATTTGGAATATATTAAAAAAATAAGTACGGCTTTTCTATTTGGATTTGAATTAGAACCCCTGTTGAACTTATTTAGTGGTATCTATTTGAATTAGAATAGAATTCTTACCTATATTTGTGCCCAATCTCTACCTATAATTAATTTGGCATATTATCTTTGAAGCTGTAGAGCATATAATTGCATATGCATAAATTATTTTTTCCCCGGATACACGGGAGAGCTGCCTATCATACATGATGCTCAACCGAAGTGCATCCAAGGATTCATTTTGATGTGCTTTTTTATATATAACTGCATTACATTTCAACAGGCACGGATCTATTGAACAAATATATTAAGTTGTATAAAAAGATGAAGCTCACTTAGGCGTGGTCCTCGGAACACATGAATCATATAACAAATTTCCTAAAATTCACTTTACGTTTACACAATAATTGGCTCGGCTACACAAGAACAGAGTCAACAACCTCCTGTTATTTGCTTTCCTTTTTCAGAAACACCATCCTATTTACTAATTGAGTTGGTCATATGAGATGCAAGTGCCCTCTCGGCAGATCAAGCAACCAGACATGCCTACCTGCTACAGAAGAAATCATGCTCGAAGCAACATTGTGAGCATCAACAATTGAACGCCTACTCTCATGAGCAAAATCAACATAAACAAAATCACAAACCCTGGCTCTAACCACTTTCGCAACTTGCTCATATGGATTCATGTCTACTTCTTCAATACTCCTACTGACATTAGCATTGTCTGAAGCTAACGGGAAGGACTGCAAATGTAGATCAGAGGCCAACACTAATCCTTCTCTGTATGCAATCGCCTTGGATGTTTCAGCGCCAGTAATATCTTCTAGTACCACACCTGACGCTCCTAAGAACTTTCCCGCTTGATCACGAGCAAGAGAGCAACAGACGCTCTACTCATGATGCTCTTGGAGATTGCTGCATCAACATTAATTTTCACACAGCCCGTTGGAGGCGCGAGCCATTTTGTCTCTTAGTCTGGACTGTTTATGTTCACCATCGGAGACGGTTTGGACGCTAGTAAATTAGCCAGAGTCCTGTTAATTGCTACTGTACTTCTTTAGCGTAATCGAGCCTGGGAGACCTCCGTGGCCCTCGTGCGCTCGTATTCTAAACCTGGGCTTTTCATGTGAGGCCAGCCCAACCTGATACGGCCTACGGAGTAACAAAAGGTGGCACAGACACACAGTCCTGCACGTCTGCACCTTTCATGCCTTGCTGCTGGTACTGCCTGGAAAGTTTGAATGAGGCTGCTAGACACATCCATCAATATATAATTTTTCAGAGAGAAAAAAGCTTGATTTCCACCTCGAACGGGAAAACGAGACATTTTTTTAGTTCATTAAACAAACGAGGCCGATTGCGCGATCACGTCGACATGAATCAATCCACCCAGGTTTGGACATGAATTTGATCTCCTTCAAGTCGTTTTGTTTCCAGGCTCACTTGTCATCCTCTCCGTCCTTTTTTACATCCCCCATCGATCTCGGGCCTCCTCATTTGGCTCGGCAGAGGGAGGACACCGGACACTAGACACTTGGTCACATCACATCACAAATATCACATGACAGGGCATCCATTTTGTGCGATACTGTGCGGGCTCCGGGCCTGTTTTGCTCACGTGCTGGGTGGACGGCGACCGGCGCGCTGTGTTCACATGTTTAGGTTCAGTACTCGTTGTTGTCAAGTTTCAGATTCACATGTGTGGTTGACATATAATCCCGCCGATCTAGAAAAATGTTGATTTTTACTTTCATACATTATATTTAACTATTCGTTTGGTTCAAAACCTTTATGCAGATTATAAAATAAATAAATTATTATTACATTATCTTTAATAATAAAATAAGTCATAATAAGATAAATAATATATATTAAAATTTTCTAAATAATACGAATGGTCAAACAATATATCTAAATTATAAAATAATATTTTTTGAGATGGAGGGAGTACACACTAGCTTTTGCTTAGCACTATCCAACGAGAGCACCCTGCACGGTCCACGGTTAGTCTAATTAACCGATACAAGGCCGCAACGCTCCGTCGCCGTTGAGCCCGGCCACGTCGTCAGCATTTCGCAGCCGTCCGATCCGGCGCGCGGATGGCTCCGATCGGCCAAGTCTTGGTCATTTTATAAAAAAGCCCTCGAACTTTAATGAAATCGACCCGCAGTCCGGTTTTCTTTCATAGAATTTTTTCGAAAAAACCCTCTGACTTTAAAAAAAACAACCCGCAGTCTAGACTTCTCAATGGGCCGGCCTGCCTCAATGGGCCAAAAACGGCCTGATGTTTTGTAACACCCCTGGTGTTACGGTTAATTAAAACCTGCCATGTCATCATCCTTAGTTGCAAATCATCCCGCATCAAACCTGATCACTGTGCATTAATTAAGACAATTTTATTTTCACATGTGATTATACTTAGGTATCTTTGAGTGACTTTATGTTTTAAATAATTATTTGTGTGTATGCCTTTAAATCCAAATAAGAAATAAAAAGGAAAACAATTAAAAACACTAATCGGACCCGAAACCCTAAATCAAAAACTAAATAGAATTAAGTGTTGGGACTTAAACAAAAATTTGTAAATCTTTAAAAGTTGAGCAACTTCTATTTTGGGCGAGTTTGAAGTTATTAAAAATAATTTCAAATAAAATCTTAATCAAGGTTTTAAAGTTTAAACTTGAAATACAAATTCAAAAACTAGAAGGAATCTGATGATGGTCTTTTAATAAAAGTTTTAGCCCTTGCAAAATGGAACAACTTTCATGTTTAGAGATCTTAAAGTTTACCAGTGGAAATTTAAATTTAGACCCAATTAGTGTTGTTTAATTAAATTTTAAAATGCCATTTCAAAAAATATCAAGAATTAGGGCAAACTACTTTA
This sequence comes from Eremochloa ophiuroides, assembly GCA_038502445.1. Taxonomy (NCBI): domain Eukaryota; kingdom Viridiplantae; phylum Streptophyta; class Magnoliopsida; order Poales; family Poaceae; genus Eremochloa; species Eremochloa ophiuroides. The sequence goes on along the minus strand of JAHLJS010000005.1, from coordinate 17,971,857 downwards.
GTGAAAGTTGTAAGGCTTTTCAATTTGAACAACTTTTATAATTGGGGATTTTGATGTTATGCAGTAAGATTTCAAACTAAACCCTAAACAGTGTTTTGAAAATTAAATTTGAAATGCTATTTCAAAAACTATGAAGAATCTGAGTAAAATCCATTTAATGAAAATTGTAGGACTTGACAAATAGAACAACTTTTATGTTTGTAGATTTTCATGTTGTTGAGAAAAATTGGGAGAATTTCATTGAATTGCAAATTGAATTCAAATTTGATTTTTACCCCCTTTCTAATAATTTCAAAACTAGGCAGAATTTGGACATGATTCAAAAAGCAAAGTTGAACTTCACAAAATTTGGCACAACTTTTATTTTTTGGGATTTTACAGTTGCTACAGGAAATATGGAGTAATTTAACAAAATAGCTTTTGACCCTATCTGCTACAGTACCGACAGGGGGGGTCCGGCTCTGTTCGGCTCTGCCCGTGGCAGGGCGCGCGTGCCGCGCCGCTCGCCGGTGCTGCCCGGGGCCGGCCGGCCGCGTGTCGCCGATGGGGACGGGTCCGTGGGGGCCCCGGCCACGTCGTGGGGCTGCCCCGGTCCTTTATAAACTGTTCCAAGCTGCCGCCGTCGTCTCTTCTTCCTCCCTGTTGCCGTCGGCTACCTCTCTACTCACCGGCCGAATTCTCCATCTCTGCTCGTCTTCATGCCAAATTGTATGCACTACTAGTTTCTCCACCTTATTGCGAACCCGTAGAGTCTACTCGTGTGTCCTATCGTCATCCGAATCGCCGGGCCACCGGCATTCTTCTTCGCGGCAGGCAGAAGCTCCGCCGTGTTCGGTCGCACGGGACCAGGCCGTTCGAGTAAGTTCTAGACTGTGTCAAATCATGTCCTGAGTTCGCCTTGGTGTAGTGAAGCTCACAGGCTCGCTGCTGATTCTTTTGATGGCCTAGACACACCAGAACGGGAGGGTGCCGCCGGAGTGCGCCGCCTGCGGTCTCTGTCAACGTCAACGTCGAGTCTCCAGTCCCTCTTCGTTCCAACCAATGCGGGTAGCAAGGGCCGGTGAATTTCTAGGATCTCTTGGAGGGGTTGGTTTAGGTCTGGGGAGACCATGGTGGCCGGAACAGTCTCACCGCCGGTGGCCAAGCTTGCCGTGCCGCCATGGCCGAGGCAGGGTTTGCTCCAGCTTACGAATCAACAGAATAGGCACAGTAGGGAGCTCGCAGGGTCTCGGAACATGCGTGTGGGTGCTCGCCTCGCCGGAGGGGCATCACCGGGGGGCCGCCGCGGCCGGTGCTGCGCACGCGCTCGTGCCCCGGCTCTGCTCGGTCGAGCAGTAGGGAGGTAGGGGAAGGCCTGGCTCGGGCCAAGCTAGGCCGGCCCAGTGGTGGAAGGCACCTGGGAAAGTGCGGGAGCGCGCGGGTCGACCTGCCGAGTTGGGCCGGTTCGGGCCGAAATTAGGTTTTGCAATTTCTCGCGAATTAATATGTATTTTCTGATTTTCTGATGAGGTGAATAGTAAGGCACTTTGTAAATTCTGTATGAATATTTTTGTGACACCAAAAATTATGAAATTAAGTGTAGAGGCTCCCTGTGAAATATGGAACACACTAAAAATATGAAATAATGATTTTTAGCACTTTATGCAGGGAATAAAAAAATATGCCTTTTAATTAATAAAGGGATTTTAAGGATTTTTGTAGGTCAAAATATTAATAAAAAATTATGAAATTTGTTTTGGTAATGTTTCAGGATAAGTACTATCTATAGTAAAATTTGGAGCTCAAATGGAAATAATTTAATTATTTCTTATTTATTACTTGATTAATTGATTAATTAAGAAAAGGTTATTAGGATTAAGTTTTAATAATTTGTTAAATCTTTTAGGGTTTGGTTAAACCCCTTGTAGCACCTGAACCCTGCTGTTCCAAGTTTTGATGATCATTTACTTTTTATGAATAAAATGAATTACTTTATGAAGTAACTAAATGCTAAAAAAAATCCTAATTGATAAATTGATTAATTAAATGAGTAGAAACCCTAATCTACTCTTGTGTGGTGTGACTTTTGGATTGAGTGATGTCCCTATGTCATTAACTTGAGATGACCCTTGGCACCTTGGTTAGTGTTTGGGTTATTACTTAATTGTTAAGTGAGGAACACTACTACTTTATGTTATTCACATATGATGATAGGGTTTAATAATTTCTTAAGAAAAGGGTTGATAGTGTTCTAGGGGGAAACTAATTTGACTCTCAATGACTATTAAAATGGTCAATAAACCAAGATAGTTAATATTCGATAGTGATTAGTTTAATTGGCTTACAACTTTATCGTGAAGGAAAGTTGTACTCAACTTTCAAATTGAGTTTATTTTCTATTGATTAGTGATTTTGTGCATCTCCTGCATCATGGCATACATATCATCATGTTAAGCATTGCATTATTATTTCGTGTAGTGAACGCACGGCGATTATTATCTGAAGCGTGTCCCGAGTAAGGTCTTCACTCGGTGGACGTGGATCCTTCTCGGTGATTGACTTCAGGGTTCTATCTACTTCAAGCAACAGGCAAGCCCCGGTGCATTTGCCCCTCCTTGTTATTTAAAAATATTTTACCACTTGAGTTAATCTATTGCATTAGGTTGCGAGGACTTGAGTGATAACCTATTGATGCATTACCTTTCCTTGACCACTTATGAACACCTGAGAACCCGATTTATTTAAAAGTATTGAAAAATGCTTAGTCATGCCTAATTATTAGAGTTGCAAAAATGCTATTTTAAACACTGTGATGATATGAAACAAATGAATCATTTTATGTGATTGGTATTGTCCTCGTTTGGTGATGGTGTACTTGGCCAGTCCATTATCATCAACATGGATGGGTTTTCCGTTTGGTCGATCATCTGTTTGGGTTAGAGTCCCAACGATGCTCGCCATCAGAAAGGGATGTGAAAACCGGGTAGTTACCAGTGTACTTGGGTTAGAGTCCCATTGCATGGTTTCTAACAGAAAAATATTAGGGACCTTTCGTTGTCAGGCCTGCTGTGATCAAGACTTTGCAAGTAGCCACATACTACGGGAAGCCTCTGACTCCGGTGGCTCTACTGCTGGAACCGACAACCACGCACTAGGAGTGGAGAGATGGCGAGAGTAGCGTGTACCCTCGTGGCCGTCGTGCCTGGAGACGAGAGGGGTACTGTGCTCTCGGGTGGCGCAGGACCGGTTCCGGGGTATGAAAAGCCGTGGTAGGCGGGGTTGGCGTATGCAAGGTTAAGTGCTACATACGCAGTGTGGATAGGGATCCCCAGCTGGGCATTAATTGATTCGAATCGTCGTTGCTCCTCAGTTATGGAGACTTGATCCTCACCCCTACATCGAAGAGTGGTTCGGAACTAGCTGTTTTTGAGAATGAAAAGGAAATTGAAAGTACATGACATATGAGAATTGATATTGGAATTATGGGTATGAATAAAATAATATTGAGATCAAATAATGAAATAGGATAGCGATGCTTTTCTGCAAAATACTTTGATTCTTGCTCAAGCCTTACCTTGACTCCCCTCAGTCTGCATCCCTGAGTCTAATTTTACACCTTTCCGTCGGGTAAGTCTTGCGGAGTACCCCAGTACTCAGGGTTTGTTAACCCCCTATTGCAGGTGAGCCGAGAGTACGGTTTTACGTGAGATCGTGCCGGTTGACAGATCGTGCATGGATGAAGGTGTGCACATGATTTAACCCTTGGGCAGGGTGTATAGTTGTATATTGCCACTCCACTACGAAACTCGGGTTTGGAATAATGAAATTTATATTTGTAACTCTAAATTTATGTAACTCTTCCGCACTCTTTACTCTGATTCATGTTATTTGTGTAAACTGTTGTAATACTGTGAGGCTTACAATGAGATCCTCGGGGAAAATTAGGGTTTCCTAGGAGACCCGACAGGGCCACCTAGGTCAAAGGAAACTCGTGCAGACTAGTCAAAGTTCCTTAGGGACGATGACGAGACACGTGGGCCCTATGATTAAGGCGGTTTTGTCATGCGTTTTAATCTTTTCTTTTAAAGCTAGAGACCGCTCAAAATTCATATATCACAGAAAAATCATAAAAATACCAAACCCGTTTTTTGGGTTTGACTAGATCTATACATTAAACTTAAAATATCATACTTTTAGTGTATTTAATTAGGTATAATGTAGATATATGCTTTTACGTGATTGATTGATTTGTGTTTTATACCACGTATAAACTAAAAATATCTCCTCTATCTTAAGTCTAATATCATATACCTTTTCTCATAATCTTTAGTGGCCAATTAATTTAACGCCAACACGAAATATAGATACTCGAATATAAATTCTAGCGTATATACTTATGCATATGAAAAAAAATACTTGAACACAAAATATATGATATTCCGTATATTCACATACGCGAGCACAATATATCCCATGCATAAATACTTCAAATGAATATACACAACCAGAATAATATCCTTGCACTATACGTGATGCATATAGCCTGCAGACAATCACCGAAATATACAGTAGCCAAATACCTAAATTATGTATCGTTGCTTCATTCAACAAATAATACGTGGTGGCAACATAAATACATGGCCAAACTGGCTAAAAATGGTAGGCACTCCACGCAGTCGCGCTGTCAACGTGTTAGTACATATTTGACAACAAAGGGATACATGAACTTTCCAACACCTATTCAATTAACAGTTAAAATATCAATTTAAAGTGTTATTGCTATTGTCAAAATTTCATACTATGGCTTTATTTTTCTCATAGAGCTATAGTCAACGGATGCCTTCGGCCTTATCATGCAAGGGAATTTAGACGTATTTTCACTTCACGCGCGCGAGGGCGCGCGCCTTCTACTAGTACTATAACAATAGGGCCAGGACGTGCAGACTAGAACTTACATCTTCGCTTCAGCTTATGAGCTCTAATTTTTAGTTATATAATGTTTTTCTCTTACAACAAGTCCAGCTCTACAAATCAGTAATATATAAGTCAAGCCGATACAGGGAATCATGTCCTTTTTGGTCCTAGTTAATCTGACAATCAACTAATGTAAGAGCATCTTCAAGAGTCTTTATAAATCTCACTCTTTAAATCATTATTCGAAGAGTTATTTGCATAAAAAATATTTTTTATATTTCTTGACTCTCCAACAGTTTTTTTATATGCATGCGCACTATAGAGAACCATATAGACAAGCTTTCAGAGTGTGGTTTTTCATCAAAATCTCTATTTCTAATATTTAATGAAAGATTTAAAGAGTCCTCTTAGAATTGCTCTGAGGGTGCGGTCAAGAGTAAATTACAGCCATCGGGCCGTGCATGCGTCGTAGGAGTATCTGGTTAGTCGTACTCGTTGTTTTGCAAGGACGATAGGCGCACGCGCACGGCACGGGTAGGAGCAGTCGAGCAGAGCATATATAGGCCGTACGTACTGCTGCTGCTTTTCATACATGTCGTCCGTCCGCGTGAACATGATGAGGGATTACGGATTACCCTTACCGTGTACGTGCATGGGTGATATATGGCGCGATGCATGGATCATCCATCACTAAAACCCCGCGGTGCACGCTTGTACTACCAAAAGTTGTACATGCGCAGTCACAGCGTACTACTGTCAGCAACTCGCAAGCAAATGCGGCATGCTATTATATTATATATATATACTAACCTTGTTGACGAGGTTATTAATTAGTACCTAATGGCATGGCATGCATAGCTAATTTGTCAATTAGTTGTGTCCTGAACGTCATAGCGATCGATCGCACACGAAGGCAAGTACGTCTGCAGGTAAGAGCGGCCGCGCGTGTGACGCACGCACGCACGTACTGTACTGTACACGTACTCCAGCTGCTATGCAATGCCGCCATGCGTGCATCCCCGTCCAATGCACAAATTCCTTCGCTCTTCGCAACAAGCAACTGTTTGATTGCACAAATATCTTTTGTTTTTGAGCAAAGTGAGGAGCTAGCTGCTGATCACATCCACATCCTTGCTTGGTTACATTCGCCGAAAGCAAAGTAGTTAGTAGTAATAAATAAACAAAAATAAATGAAGAGATAGGGTCACAAGGGTCACAAGTAGCTCCAAATATGAAGAGATAGGCAGCTGGAACGTAGAGGAATTCTTATATTCGCCCGTGTTGCATGCACGCGCGGCGACGTCGTCTTACGCTCGCTCCGGCGACCAGTCGTGCACTCCGGCCGTCTTCCTCAACGACAGCCTCCTCCGTGGGAGATGTTGAGGGAACACCTCGGAGTGTGGAGGTGGGTCGTGCAGCACTTTCGAGGGCAGTGTCGTTGGCGGTGGAAGTGAACCAGGGTCCGAAAAGCCGATCCATGCCACCCAAGATCCGACCGGGGTGATCAGGTCCAAGTTCTGGATGCAGCCTGAATCCCAGGTTGATTCCGACGACGACGAAACACCATCGACTCCAGAATTCGTAAACGAGGCCATGCAAGCAGGCTTCTCCCCGGATCAGCTTCTCCGAGCGGAACAGGCTCTGGACTCAGGTAAGGTCTCGACAACCTCGATCTGATGATTTTCGGTTACCTAAATTAATCCTTACCAAGATGGTTCAAAGAAAACTCGCGGGAGTGCCATGGCATGGCCCTCTACCTGAACCTCGTGTTTCTCCACTGAGGACGTTGGGTGACGCCATAGCCAAAGCTACTCGCCGGGGCTCAATCTCGGGTCAAGGACTCAAGGGTCGGTGCCGTCGGGCTGGAGATCGCTGGCTTCCTGCCCGTCGCTGAGTAACGAAGAAAATTCAAAAAGTTTTGAAAAGCCGTGTGTAAAGGTTGTTGATACGGATTTCCCGCCGCTTACGGGTGCAATATCTCCGGCATTGTCCGCATGGTGTGGCCACGTGTAAATGCAATCAAACTCTAAAGTGGGTTTTGGTGATAATGACCACACGATTAGAAGTCTAATGAGATTTATCAAGATGATGGACAGGTAAAAATATTAGGAGAATGTATTCTTATGATGGTGGATCCCTAACAACTAAAGGATGCGGTATCCGACTCAAAGGAGGTTTAAATTCGTTTTCATTTTGAATTTGAGTATAGGAAAACCGTACTATTAAGGGGGATGCAAAGGACAGGTTTGAAAATGTGACCAAGTGTAAATCTTTACACCAAACATCCTCTTTTTCTTTGTCAAAGCCGGCCACAAAAACTCAGTTGATTCTGCTATGCTTTGACAGCACGGCACTTCCGGCCTTACGCACGGCACTGCTGGCCGAGCGGCACTGCCGCGACTTGTTCTGACCATTAGACTCGAGGGGATTTCTTAGTCACCCTCCCATCGCCCCAAACAGTCATCTCTGCCATTTACTCAGTTTTCAGACCAGAGAAGCCCCTCTCTTGCTCTCCCTCACTCCCAACAAGCTCTCTACTCTCCAGTTTGAATCCAAGATTGAATCTAGAAGAGCGTGAGCTGAATCTCAGTAAGAACAAGTTTCTCCCACTGATCTTTAACTTCTCCAAGCACTTGGTTCACGTTCAAGCCGGTAGGTTTGCATTTGTTACTCTTGGAGCTTGCTCCTAGCCGGCTAGAGCAAAGCCCGGTGAGCTTGCCAATCTCGTGGCAGCCCCGGGAGGTTTATAATCACCCTCACAAACTAGTGGAATCACCATCTCTTTTCAAGAGTTAACTCTTTTGATTCGAGAACGAGGATTGGGCTTTGTGAACCCAAGTTTCCTTCGTGGAATCTCAACAACGTGGAGTAGGCAAGCCTTTGTGGCGAGCTGAACCACGGGATAAATCTTGTGTCACTTGTGTTGCTAGTTTTACTCTCTACTCGTTGAGTTTCTTGATTTCTAGGGTTTGGTCCCGATCTACTTTTTGGTGAAGTTCTAACTGTGAAGAAGTGGTGATCTAGACTCTACACAACCCAGGGAACCTCAGTAAATTATTAGATCTAAGTTTTATTGGTTAAATTTTGAATTGTGTAGATTCTGCTCTGCGAGGTCCAGCACTGCCGCTCTAGGAGCTGCAGTGCCAGGCAGCTCGGCAGTGCCGCTCTCCAGGCCGGCACTGCCGCGCCAGGTTCTGACCTTTGCTTGCGAAGAAATTTTACAGGCCTATTCAACCCCCCTTCTAGGCCAGTCTGTGATCCTACAAGTGGTATCAGAGACAGGCGACCTCTGTTTTACACTTAACCGCATGAGGCATGGCCAAGGAAGGCGAAGCGGAGGCAAGCACGGCTCGGGTTCGTGTTGATGGTGATGATCTTCACACCACCGATAGCAATAGTGACAGCGTGTCAATAGCGAGCCAATCCACGCTGCCACCAGCTGATGGCTCCGAAGGAGAAAGGGCTAGAAGAAAAGAAGAAAGAAGATTGAAAAGAGAAGCAACAGAAAAGAGAAGAGAAGAAAGGAGAAAAGAGAAGAGAAGAAAGGAGAAAAGAGAAGGAAGAGCTGAGGAAGAAAGAAGAGAAGCTGAAAAGAAGAGAAGATAGAAGGGTGAGAAGAGAAGAAAAGAAAAGAAGAAGAAAAGAAGAAAAGAGAAGAAAAGGGCAAGAAGAAAGAGTCAAGTGATGATGACTCAAGTAGTACCGAGGATGAAGATGATGATAGCTCCTATCAACCTACCAAGAGCAGCAAGAACAAGAAGGGCAGCGGCTACACCAACTATGGAGCCGTATCTTTTGATTATTCATCTTTATCTAACCTTGATACTAGACGTGTCATCAATGTGCTTGTGGGAAATTTGCCTTATTTCGATGGGACAAACTTTGCCAAGTGGAAGTACTTGATGAAAACTTATCTTATAGGTCTTCATCCCGGGATTTGAAAGATTGTGCATCATGGCTTGGAGGCACCGGTTGATCCAAAGAAGCCCACACAAGCTGAGTTTCACAATATTCATCTCAATGGCCAAGCTATTAGTGCCTTGCTTAGTGCTTTTGATGGAGATGAGTACAACAAGGTGATGGGTTTGGAAGTAGCAAAGAAAATTTGGGACACCTTGCATATGGCACATGAGGGAGTTGACAAGGTGAGGCGGTACAAGATTGAAATATTGATATCCAAGCTCAACCGGTTTGCAATCCATAAGGGAGAAGGGCCACAAGAAATGTTTGATAGGTTGATGGTCATTGTTGAAAAGATTAGAGGTCTTGGTGGCACCGAGGTGAATGATCACAAGGTTGTGAGGGTCAAGTTGGAAGCATTCTCACCAAAAAATGAGACGCTTGTGACTTTGATTAGAGAGAAGAAAAGATTTGAGCAATTCACTCCTTGTGATGTTCTTAAAAGGCTTTTGACTCATGACATGCATAGAGAGGAAGCTCTTGAGAGGCAAAGACTTGGGGAGCTGCAAACAAAGCTTGAAGATATGAAGATCAAGGATGTAGCACTCAAGGAAAGTAAGAAGAGCTTGCTGCCTGCAGCAAGCAAGTAGTCCACATCAAGCAACCACAAGGCAGCAAACAAGGTGCATCTTTCAAGTCAAGGGCAGCCAAGAAAGTGAAGGAAGAGGTTCCAACTACTTCATCATCTAGTGAAGAAGAAACTGATAGCGAGCAGCAACAAGAGCAAATTGGTGACTTTACTTTGTTCATGAGAAGGTTTCGCAAGGGAATAAAAAACAATGGGTACAAGTTAGTGAAGAGGACCTTTCCAAACAAGAAAAAGAGAATATGCTACAATTGTGGCAGCATGGAGCACTTCATAGCCGATTGTCCTCATGAGAAGAAAGACAAGAGACAAGACAAGAAAAATTACAAAGAGGGCAGCAAGAGAAGATACAAGAGAGATGTTGGAGAGGCTCACATTGGACATGAGTGGGACTCAACCGTGGACAGCTCAAGTGAAGAGAAGAGAAAAGTTGCAACCATTGCCATTCATGTCCGATGATGATGATGAGCACTCCACTCACCTTTGTCTCATGGCAAAGGGTGAGAAGGTATGAAACAAATTCAAGTCCAAAACTTTCTCTCCTAGTGACATCTCTAGTAGTGATACAAGTGATTGCTCTAGTGATGAAGAAATTGATAAACTAACTAAGAACTTGGATAGCAAAACTAAATTGTTCATTGCTAGGCTAATGAAAGAATTAGAGAGCACACAAGCTGAGCTAGCATCTAGAGCAAAGACTCTTATCAAACAAGAAGATCTCTATATTGCTAGTAAGGAAGCTCTTGCTTTGAAGAGTAGTGAGGTGGACTTTTTGCAAGAGGCTTGGCCAAAGAGCAAAAAGCCCATACTATCACCAAGAAGGTCAATGTTGATCTAAACCAAAGATATTACAGCTTGCTTTCTAAGCACAATGAACTCAAAGATCAACATGAACTTCTTGCTGATAGTAACTCACAACTCATCAAAAGCAAAAGTGCATCTAGCTCTCTCACTAGTCAAACATGTGAACAATGCACCAAACTCGATTTAAATGTTTATGCCACTAACCTTGTCAACCTTGAGACAATGAAGAAGGAAGTAGCAAGGCTCAATGCCTTAGCTGCTGGTAAGTGCATGAATGTTCAGGTGAAAAATAGTAAGGGCAAGGTTAGAGAGCAACCAAAGGTGCAATACAAGGATGGGAGGCATCCTCACATCAAAAGTGGCTTAGGCTATGTTGATGGGGGCAAGACCAATGGAAGATACATGAAAAATGGAGCGGAATGTGTCAGGTTTGAGAGGAAGGCTCAGATTGGTACAGCTAGGCCTGCACAGACCGCGGTAATGCCGCGCCCTAGGGCGGCAGTGCCGGGCCTAGAGCGGCAGTGCCACACCCCAAGAAAGGGAAGGCTACCAACCTAAAACTTGATCATTCCAAGGCACATGTCCAGAGGGTGCCCCAGCAGAAGAAGGTTTTTCAGAAGCCACAGGAATCAATATGGGTGACCAAGAACAAGTTTGTGCATCAACCAAAGCCAAATGTCACCCGTTAAAGCTTGGAATCTTGCTATGTGTTGAAGTGCAACAACCGTGGTAAAGTTGTTGGTAAGATTGTTGGTCAAAAGACCAGCATGCATGTAGGAAGGGCAATTTAGGTTTCTAAGATACTTGTGACTAACATGTAAGGCCCCAATGTTACTTGAGGACCTAAATCAAGGAACTAAATTGTTTTGCAGGTATACTCCTCCGGTGGATCAAGTTGGGTGCTTGATAGCGGATGTACAAATCACATGACCGGAGAGAAGAGTATGTTCAACTCATACTCCCCTATTGAGAATCCAAGTGAAAACATAGTTTTTGGAGACAACTCGAAAGGAGGAGTAATCAGTCTTGGTAAAATTGCTAAAACCCATGAACATTCAATTACTAATGTTTTACATGTTGATTCGTTGAGTTACAACTTGTTGTCCATATCACAATTATGTGAGATGGGCTATAATTGTTTCTTTACGGATAAGGGTGTGGAAGTCACTAGAAGGGAGGATTCCTCTATTGGCTTTACGGGTCGTTTGAAAGGGAAGTTTTACTTAGTTGATTTCAACAAAAGTAAAGCTAACCTTGAGACTTGTTTAGTGGCAAAATCCAGCATAGGCTGGTCATGGCATCGCCGGCTAACTCATGTTGGGATGAGGAACTTGGCCAAACTTCTAAAGGACAACCACATCCATGGACTAATGAATGTTCATTTTGAGAAAGATAGGATATGCAGCGCATGCCAAGCTGGAAAGCAAGTAGGAGCACCACACCCACCAAAGAGCATTATGATCACCACCAAGCCATTGGAGCTAATTCACATGGATCTCTTTGGACCGGTGGCCTACTTAAGCATCGGGGGTAACAAATATGGACTTGTTATTGTTGATGATTATTCCTGTTTCACTTGGATACTTTTCTTGTATGATAAGTCTTAGGTACTAGACAAAGTGAAGACATTCATTAGAAGGGCACAAAAGAAATTTGAGCTCCCCATCAAGAAAGTGAGAAGTGACAATGGGACTGAGTTCCGAAACACCCAAGTTGATAGCTTCCTTGATGAGAGGGCATCAAGCATGAGTTTTCAGTTCCATACATCCCTCAACAAAATGGTGTAGTAGAGAGGAAGAACCGGACTCTCATTGACATGGCAACAATAATGCTTGAAGAGTACAAGACACCGAATCTCTTTTGGAGTGATGTTGTCAACACCGCATGCCATGCAATCAACCGACTCTACCTACACAAGAAGCTGAAGAAAACCTCATATGAGCTGCTCACCGGGAATAAACCAAAGATGTCTTACTTTAGAGTGTTTGGGTGTAAATGTTTTATACTTAACAAAAGGCCCAAAATCTCTAAGTTTGTACCTAAAGTTGATGAGGGTTTCTTACTTGGTTATGGATCAAATGAGCACGCCTATCGTGTCTTCAACAAGACCACCGGTCGAGTTGAAGTAGCAGTGGACGTGACATTTGATGAATCTAACGGCTCGCAAGTAGAACAAATTGATCAAAGTGTTGTAGGAAAGGAGGATCCACCATGTGAAGCAATCAAACAAGTAGCCATTGGTGATGTAAGACCATGAGAAGACAAGGCTACAGAAGTGGAAAAGCCTCAAGAAGAAGCCACTGTAGAGGCTGCTGCTAAAGGGAGCCCGGCAGTGTCGCCCTCAGGCGCGGCAGTGCCGCTCCCCCAGCCAGCAGAGCCATCATCTCCTGCAACAGCTGAGAGGACACCGCTTCCAAGGGATGATCTAGCACCTATTCTTGAAGTAGATGAAAATGATTGGGTAGAAGAAGAAGAACAAGAATCCATTGATCATCCAAGGCTACGTCAAACCATTCAACGGGATCATCCCGTTGACAACATCCTTGGGAGTCTTCGAAGGAGGGTAACCACTCGTTCACATTTGGCAAATTTTTGTCAATTTTACTCTTTTGTCTCCTCTTTGGAACCTCTCAAGGTAGAAGAAGCACTCGGTGATCTGGATTGGGTTTTGGCCATGCAAGAAGAGTTGAACAACTTCGAGAGAAATCAAGTATGGACTCTAGTTGAAAGACCCAACATCATCGACACCAAGTGGGTTTTCAGAAATAAGCAAGATGAAGATGGAATGGTGACAAGGAATAAGGCAAGATTGGTGGCTCAAGGATTCACTCAAGTAGAGGGCTTGGACTTTAAAGAAACATATGCACCGGTAGCAAGACTAGAAGCAATACGAATGCTTCTAGCCTATGCTACAACTTCAAGTTATATCAAATGGATGTGAAGAGTGCATTTCTCAATGGCCCAATACAAGAGTTGGTATATGTGGAGCAGCCACCGGGTTTTGAAGATCCCAAGTTCCCAAACCATGTCTACAAACTCCATAAGGCGCTCTATGGGCTTAAGCAAGCACCAAGAGTATGGTATGGATGCCTTAAGGAATTCTTGCTCAAATAAGACTTTGAAATAGGCAAAGCTGATCCTACTCTTTTCACTCACAAAGTTGGTAAAGATTTATTTGTGTGCCAAATATATGTCGATGACATAATATTTGGTAGTACTAACCATGTGTTTTATGTGGAATTTAGTAGGACAGTGACCAAAAGATTTTAGATGTCCATGATGGGTGAGCTCAAGTTCTTCCTCGGGTTTCAACTCAAGCAACTGAAGGGAGGAACTTTCATAAGTCAAACTAAGTACACCCATGATATGCTTAAGAAGTTTGACATGGCGAATGCAAAGCCCATCAAGACTCCCATGCCAATCAATGGACATCTTGATCTCAATGAGGAAGGGAAATCCGTGGACATCAAGGTATATCGCTCTATGATCGGCTCTCTACTCTATTTGTGTACATCTAGGCCCGATATTATGCTTAGTGTGTGCATGTGCGCTAGATTTCAAGCTAATCCGAAAGAGTGCCATTTGATGGCCGTTAAAAGAATCTTGAGATATCTAGTACACACTCCAAACCTTGGCTTGTGGTATCCTAAGGGCTCTAAGTTCAATTTGCTTGGGTATTCGGATTCTGATTACGCCGGTTGTAAAGTAGATCGAAAAAGCACTTCGGGGACGTGTCAATTCCTTGGACGGTCCCTAGTGTCTTGGAGTTCTAAGAAACAAAATTGTGTAGCTCTTTCCACCGCCGAGGCCGTGTATGTTGCAGCCGGCGCATGTTGTGCGCAACTACTTTGGATGAGGCAAACCCTTCGTGATTTCGGATGTCACTTTACCAAAATCCCATTATTGTATGACAATGAAAGTGCCATAAAGCTTGCAAACAATCCCGTAAGCCACTCAAGAACAAAGCACATTGACATCCTACATCACTTCTTGAGATACCACGAAACCAAAGGAGATATCGAAATACGTCGTGTGAGCACTGATATCTTCACTAAGCCTCTCGACGAGTCAAGGTTTTGCGCTTTGCGTAGTGAACTAAATATCCTTGATTCTCGAAACGTGGTTTGAAACCTAGCATTAATCTGTTTGCTTAAGCTAGGTTGATTGAAAAAGATTTAAAAAGTTCAATCATGTCTTTCAAAACTAATTTGGTTGAGTGTTTGTGCAATCTTGGTTACTATATTTAATTTCTAATCTTTCTGACCAAGTGATTGAACAAATATTACTCTGTAACCATGACCTAGGTGAAGCCCAGTTTTAATCTAGGTTCTCTGCTGAAGGCAGGGTGGCAGTGCCGCGCCCCGGCAGTGCCGGGCCTTTGCCCCGGCAGTGCCGCGCCTTGCCAGCTTGGCGGCTCGTGGGCCACCTTAGTCAGAATGGTCGGGCATCTCCTCTAAGTGCTCTCCAGGCCCGTAACCATTCCTCCCTCTCCCCATTCTCTCGGTTCCTCTCTCTCTATTCTTCAAACCGAGAGAAGCAGGGCGACAGCGCCGCCTGGCACCGCCGCACCTCCTTGCCGGCGCCTCCTTTGTTGGATCCCCTGCTGGCCATGGAGAACTCTCTTCTCCACCTTGCTGGCATCAAGATCCTCTTGAAGGCACGGGCTCATTCCCTCTCCTTCCCTTTCCAAGGTGATGTTCAAACCCTAAGTGAATGTTTCTCCCCGATCTATGCAATGTGATGGTTATGGTTGAATAAAAGTGTTGCTAAGGGTACTTTGATGTGTATAGAGTCCAGTAAATTAGTTGAAAATTGCCGATCTATTGATTCCATGGCTGAGGAAGATTGAAGGCAGTGCGGGATCACTGCGCAGGCGCGGCAGTGCCGGGCTTAGCCGCGGCAGTGCCGGGCCCTGAGCTTTGAGCCCCTACCACCTAATCTTCACCTCAACCTTTGACTCAGCAGATTTGCCTTATTCATCTAATTGACTTGGTCAGTACTCACCTTTTCCCTTTATTGACACATACATTCTCACATTTGCATAGATGGCGGATGGTGGAAGGCGTGAAGGATGAACCAAGGCACACTTTGACGTGGGAGCTGGGTCCAGCAATCCAGCGCGTCCCCCGCGTACCAAGCAGCCAGCCCATCGCGGTGGACGCAACACCGAAGGCAGGATGGATCGTCAGGCGCTCCGTGACGCCGAGCTGGTTGAGCAGGTTGGCAGGACTATCCCTGATGATGCTTGCCCGGATGAAAGGTCCTAAATGGCTAGAGGGGGGTGAATAGCATATAAAATCTACAAACAACACTTAACAAGCCGATTAGTAACAATAGCAAGCTTTGCAAAGCGCTAGCTCTAAACTATACTATGCAAGCCACCTAGACAAGTATACTACACTATGATCACTAGTTCACACTCAAAGGCTATGTCACTACTATACACTACTCCTAAGTGAGCAACTAACTAACAAGCTACACAAGAGAGTAAGTACACAAATGTAAAGAGTAAAGGTGATTTCAATACCCCCGGTGTAGAGAAGATATGAAGTCCAATATAACCAATCAATCAAATACAAGAGAAATCCTCGGTAGAGAGATGACACAAGATTTTTACTGAGGTTCACTTGCTTGCCGGCAAGCTAGTCCTTGTTGTAGCGATACACCCACTTGGAGGTTCACGCGCTAATTGGCATCACACGCCAAACCCTTCTCAAGGGTGCCGCACAACCAACACAAGATGGGGATCCACCAAGCTACGAGCAATCCACTAAAGATGCCTTTCGCGATCTCCCACGGGTATAGGCTCAAGAACCCCTCACAATACCTTGATCGGAGGCGGAGACAATCACCAACTCCCCTCAATGATCCTCGTAGTTCCAAGCCGTCTAGGAGTCGGCAAAATCCAAGAGTAATGAGAGAAACCGCTACGAATCACCGCTACCAAGTGCCTCTAGATGATCTCTATCAATGCAATGCACTTGATGCTCTCCAAACTCACCAAATGATGATCACAATCAAGTAAGATGAGTGAGAGTGGAGTGGGAAGGCTAACAAGTATGCTATAATATTCAGGAGTGCCTAGAGTTGCTCCCCAAACCAGCCAAGTGACTATTTATAAGCCACACACAAAGAACTAGCCGTTTAGACTTTTCTGCGTACCGTCGGACTGTCCGACAGCCAGACTGTCGGACTAATCGGCACGGTCCGACGCCCCGGATGAACGCCACGTGTCACTAGCCGTTTGAAGTCGAACGTGGGATCACAACGGCTAATTTCCCGCGCTAAACGAACCGTCGGACGGAAGGCCATCGGACTAAAACTCGCCAGCGTCCGACGTTTCCAGAGAGCTCCCCGAGCACTGAAAACCGTCGGACGTTAGTCCGACGCTCACCGTCGGACTAATGCCGAGAGTCCGACGCTCTCAGAGCTCGCCACGTGTCATCTCTCGCACGATCTGCACCGTCGGACGCTTCGGCTAATGGTCCGACGCTCAGGGACTGAGCGTCCGACGCTCTCAGCAGTGTTAGCTGTCGGACCGAAGACATTGGTCCGACGCTCTGTGACTCTACGGTCCGACGCTCTGTTTTCTCAAGATTTTCACTCAAACCTTTCACCCTTTGTTCCCATGTGCTAACACCAAGTGTTCTACACCTTGTGCACGTGTGTTAGCCTTTTCAAAAGAGTTTTCCAAGGGTTTGTTAGTGTCACTAGCATCTATATGCAATGCAATGGTCATGAACACCTAGTGGCACTTGATAACCGTATTTCATCAATGATTTCGCCCCTCTTGATAGTACGGCTATCTATCCTAAATGTGATCACTCCCTCTATGGAGTCTTGATCACTAAAAGCAAAAGAGCTCCTATGGATTATACCTTTGCCTTGAGCTTCTAGCTTTTTCACCATCTCTTGATGAAGCTTGTGGACTCCTTTTGACGATGGACTTATACCATTTGCATGGATGCCGTCAATAGGGCTTTCTCCTTTATTGATGGGCTTACACCATTTTCATGGACACCGTCATTGCCCTTCACTTGTGGCCTCCACCGACCCGGTCCTTTGCTCCATCTTGTTGTTTGCTAATCATTCTCATGAAACACTTAGAGCAATCGTTAGCAAACTAGGTTTCATCAATTACCCAAAACCAAACATGGGCTTTCACCGGAGACTCCGGATGATCTCACCATGTTCGATGGTGCATATCTGGAGTGGGATGAGCATGATCATTTTGTGCGTGCTCCACTTGAGAGGAGGCAAAGGCATAAGATCAGCTACTACAACTAGTTTAGGGCTGTGCAGGAGCAGAGGCAGGTCAACCCTTATGCGAGGCGTAAGGATGTTGAGCTTGACTACAGGTTTTGGTCTGCCTTTCAGTCGGATTTCTATGAGTCCGTTCTCTTTGCTTCCAAGAAGCCCAAGATCGTTCTGATGAGGTATATTGATTGGGAGCATTTGGCTAGCAAGGATGACAGAGTATGCAACCAAGTCATCGCTTTCTGCAAGAACAGAGGCATATATGAGTTGATGGGTTTCAGGTATGATTGGAACACCGAGATTCTATATCAGTTTCTAGCTACCTGCTACTTTGACAGTGAGGATGATGAGTTGCATTGGATGACTGACACTCACCACTACCGAGTTGATTTTACTACTTTTGCTCGGATCCTTAGTTTTGATGAGTGGGACAGGGATGCATATGATCTTCATGATGAGAGGGCACTTACTGATGGTGGGTTGGCTGCTCTTAATGATCGTCCCAGTCAGGCAGATGGTTTGGTGAATGGACTGAAGAGTCGATACTATATCTTAAACACTTTGTTCCGCCAGACTCTTCATCCTGAGGTTGTATCAGCTTCCAACTTATATGGGACAGCAAGGAACATGCTTGCCAGGACTCAGCCAGCTAGTGGATCTTTCTGAGTATCTCGCTTCCTTTCGCGCGAGTTGATTATCACTTCTGATGATGCTAGGAAGGCTCTACCTTATGCTCTGTTGACAGTCGCTAATACCCTATTTTACCGTCAACATTTCACCCATAATCAAGGTAAAACCACATGAAAGGCAAAGAACTCACCTTGAAACTTACCTAGTTCCACATGTGTTTGGAGAAATCTTGTGTATGTAGGAAAAATGGTGAAAACAGGCAAAAACGAAGCACATCAAGACACCTCGGCATCTCAGCTGCCACATGGAAGCCAGAGGGAGGGCGCCCACCCTACCACATAGGGCGTCCGCCCTATGAAAGTTGCCAAATGGGCATGCCACCTCACGGATCCATGTGCCATCCTCCCAAATGGCCTATGGCAAGTTGAAATAACATCAACGGCTCAGAAACAAGTCACTAGGATCCGGTGGCCCTATCAACAGGGCGCCCGCCCTGTCCAAATTGAGTGCCACGTCCATAATCCGAGGGAAGGTGTCCAAGAGTCATCCAAGCCATCAAATGAAGTCGGTTTTCATCCAACGGTGATCAAGTGATGCGCCATTGATCGATGGGCCCACATTTCATCCTCCCGAGGTTGCAAACCGCCAATCCTAAGCTCTAACCGACTTTGCAACCGCCAATGAGGAGGAAGGAGGGCCGTAGGATGCAAGTCGGTGCATCCAAGGGGGCACCAGCCCCCCTAGGAGGCTGCCCGCCCTGCCACTTCGTGCCACCGACCTCCAGGATCCCAAAAAGTACCCCTAAAGCACTCCTGCACTATAAATAGGACTTGAATCCTCACTTGTAAACAGAAACCACTAGAGATTCAGCTCATTCTATAAGTCAGAAGTAGTTTCTCTCTCTCTCTCTCTCTCTCTCTCTCTAGCGAAGCTCTGCTCTTAGGAATAGTGCTAGTTAGAGAAGAGTAGAGTAGTGAGAGAGAAGTCGGGAGAAGGAGAAAGTCTGTGAGGAGCCGGGCTTGTCGGCGGTCTCCTCTGCGGTGTTCTTCACTCTTATCGGTAATAAAGATCCCCTGCTTCATTTATTTATTGTCATACTTTAAGCAGTTGCATACTTGTCTCATTGCTTGGTTAGAGTGCTCTAATTCCTTGGCCAGAGTTAGAGTAGTAAGGTTTATAGATTAAGCGAGGTGCTTAGGCTATAATCTTATCCTTGAGTACGGCTAGACCCACGGATAGTAGTGGTAGGTTCTAGGTGGTGACAGCCCTAGAATCCTCTGGAGTCCACCATGTTCGGTCTGGTTTTATCAGCGTAGGGCTTGTAGACGTACGGTGCCTAATCAGTCAAACCCCGGCGAGTTTAGGACTTTGCGTGTCCCGAGTATAGCTTTGGTATAACAATCACTTGATCTTTTACTGAGATAGAGTTCTCCCATAAAACTACAGAGCTACCTCAATTTATCCTAGTGTGTTTCTACCTTAGTTATACTTCATTGAATTATCCTCACTAAGGTTATTTATCCATATCTAGATCCTTGACTATCAGATCCTAGGAATCACAAACCCAGCCTTCCTTTGGGAAAATATAAATTCGACACCTGGTACTCCTAGGTAAAGTGCTACACGATAGTTCTGTGCGCTTGCAGAATCCCATCACCTATCCTATAGAGCTACCCATAGCATTTTTGGCGCAGTTGCTAGAAATAACTTTATTCCTAGTAGCAACATTAGAAGTGTCAACAACCACATACTTTGAGCATAGGGATTAACAAGCCCTGTGATTGCGTTGAGAAGTATTGTTACCATTGCTAGAGGATAGATTTGGCTACACTCTTTTGATAGCGTTAGTAACTGTCAACATGCACCATATCTCATGTTTGTGATTGAGCGAGTGTCTGGCATAATATTCAAGAAGGATGTGTCCTATGAGCTGTTCAGGTTGGATAAGACTCACCATTCAGGTGTTGGTGAGAGTAGGGCAGCTACCCGGTCTTCTAGCAGGAGGGCTGCCCCCGCTTCGGATGTTCCTGGTCCATCCCGTTTTGGCTCCCAGCAGCGTCCCAAGAAGAAGAGCCATCTCTCCTGCATGCTTCAAAGGATCTTCGGGGCTTGTATGCATGCTTCTGAGTCTGCATACAAGGCTCGGCTAGAGAACAGGGAGTTACGTGAGCTTCAGGGGCTACGACCGATTGCCCCTCCTACACCTCCACCAGAGTTCAGCGAGATGTCCGGTTCCGATGTTGAGGACGTCAACTGGGACCAGCTTGCACGAGAGGAGGAGGAGGACCATCCCGTCCCGTCGACACGCGGCGTTCACTTCACTGCCACCACTCACCGCCAGGGACGTGCCGTTGTCGAGTCAGACGACGAGGAAAAAGAAGATGGCGAGGACGACGACGAGGAGGAGTCTAGTGAGGATGATGATGAGTAGTTGTGTCTCGCTTTTCTCTCTTTTCTTTCTTTTTGGTGCTTGTTGCCAAAGGGGGAGAAGGGGATTAGAGAGGGGTACAACAACTTTTCATCATTTTTACTAGTGTTCAGCTTGTGAGCTTAGTGTTTAGATCTTGTGAGAGCTAGTAGTTGTAGAGTTGAGAGTGTTTCTCAAACTCATTTGGTTTGTAATAAGTACTTTGTTGCCTCTATTTTCATTTGTATATGAACCTTAGTACTTTATTTGTGAACCAGCCTGTGTTTATGCGTAAACTAGATTTATTTTTTATATGATCTGTGTAGGTGCTTTGCTTCCGCGAAGATTCTGTCCTCAGGCAGAGCGGCAGTGCCGGCCCCAGAGCGGCTGTGCCGCCCTATCTGACGGCAGAAACTAACTCTGATTGTCTCACATGTCATTCGCATCACGGTTTTATTCTTGACACTGTGTGCTGCACCCCACAGAGACCTTGGATGTAGGGGTAGACCCCATTTCACTCTAATATGTGAAACTTAGCCTTTTATGCTAAGTTTGGAAATTCAAATTCCACTCACATATTCAGGGGGAGACTCTATATTCAAAATCTCCTTTAAATCTTATTGTATATTATCTTTTATCTCTCTAATCGTGTTGTCATCAATCACCAAAAAGGGAGAGATTGTAAGTGCAATCAAGCCCTAAAGTGGGTTTTGGTGATAATGACCACGCGATTAGAAGTCTAATGAGATTTATCGAGATGATGGACAGGCAAAAGCATTAGGAGGATGTATTCTTATGCAGGTGGATCCCTAACAACTAAAGGATGCGGTATCCAGCTCAAAGGAGGTTTAAATTCGTTTTCATTTTGAATTTGAGTATAGGAAAGCCGTACTATTAAGGAGGATGCAAAAGACAGGTTTGAAAGTGTGACCAAGTGCAAATCTTTACACCAAACATCCTCTTTTCCTCTGTCAAAGCCAGCCACAAAAACTCAGTTGATTCTGCTCTGCTTTGACAGCGCGGCACTGCCGGCCTTAGCCCCGGCACTGTCGTGACTTGTTCTGACCCTTAGACTCGAGGGGACTTCTTAGTCACCCGACCATCGCCCCCAACGGTCATCTCTTCCATTTGCTCAGTTTCCAGACCAGAGAAGCCCCTCTCTTGCTCTCCCTCACTCCCAACAAGCTCTCTACTCTCCACTTTGAATCCAAGATTGAATCTAGAAGAGTGTGAGGTGAATATCAGTAAGAACAAGCTTCTCCCACTAATCTTCAACTTCTCCAAGCACTTGGTTCGCGTTCAAGCCGATGGTTTGCATTTGTTACTCTTAGAGCTTGCTCCTAGCTAGCTAGAGCGTCGCCCGGTGAGCTTGCCAATCTTGTGGCAGCCCCGAGAGGTTTGTAATCACCCTCACAAGCTAGTGGAATCACCCCCTCTTTTTAAGAGTTAACTCTCTTGATTTGAGAACGAAGATTGGGCTTTGTGAACCTAAGTTTCCTTTGTGGAACCTCAATAACGTGGAGTAGGCAAGCCTTTGTGGCGAGCTGAACCACGGGATAAATCTTGTGTCACTTGTGTTGCTAGTTTTACTCTCTACTCGTTGAGTTTCTTGATTTCTAGGGTTTGGTCCTGATCTACTTTTTGGTGAAGTTCTAGTTGTGAAGAAGTGGTGCTCTAGACTCTACACAACCCAGGGAACCTCAGTAAATTACTAGATCTAAGTTTCATTGGTTAAATTTTGAATTATGTAGATTCTGCTCTGCGAGGTCCAGCACTGCCGCTCTTGGAGCAGCAGTGTTGGGTAGCCTGGCAGTGCCGCTCTCCAGGCCGGCACTGCCGCGCCAGGTTCTGACCTTTGCTTGCGAAGAAATTTTACAGGCCTATTCAACACCTCTTCTAGGCCAGTCTGTGATCCTACACCACGAAATCAGATCAAGCACCAATTACTGGCTCGGACCGAAAACAACTCAGACCTGGTAAATATTTTAGGCCCACAAAGGGATTATGTGGCCTATTCCTACGCACCGGAACCAGAAGTCGTATCTGCCATCTACCAAGGCCGCCGTCACTTGAACCTGTAATACACCGACGCTCGTTCACAGAGGCTGTTCGCGAGGGCAAACTGATGGCGGCGCAAGGAGCAGGCAACGGAGGGGGATTTGGCGAGCACAGTGGAGGCAGAGACGTGGGCTTTAATCCTGGTTTCAACCCAGGGTTTGAACCAGGTTTCGGCGGACGAGGTCGCGGCCACGGCGTTCACCCGTGTGGTCGAGGCCGTGGACATGGACACGGTGGTGGACGCCATGGCTATGGTGGCTACCGTGGATATGGCGGAGCCGGCAACAACGGATTCGGCTACAACCAGTTTCATGGGGCCGGACGTGGTCGTCAGCGCTACGGCGGCGGATATGGAGGCGGACGAGGTCATGGCGGCGGCAACTATGGCGGCCACCGTCCTCACCAGGAGCTGGCGCCACCAAACCCTATGGCCAAAGGTCAGACGGTTGCAGGTGGCTATCTACAAGGGCGAGGCCATACTCAGCCGACCATGGCTGGCCAACCCCAGCCTATGGGTGGCCATAAGCAGCAGGTCAGCCATGGCCAGGTGCAGCCGGCTGGTGCACAGCATCAGCAGGCCACAAGTGACCTTCTCCAGCATAAGGCACCGGTTGGCAAGGCTACGCAGCAAGTTGCTAGGAGTGCAGCGAGCGGCCCCTCTCACCCACCACAGGCAAACAAGTCTACATCGACAACCGAGACCGAGGTATCTAAGAGCACTGTTCCACCAAATCCTGAGAGTGTGAATTTGAATAATGATGCACCAGAGTCATCTAATAAGGGGGCAAAAAAGAGTAAAGGGAAACATTTTTACTATCGGTGTTATACAAAGGGTCATACCATACACGAATGCACGGCGGTCTTATGCTGTGACATCTGTTGTGATGATCATGTGACTAAGGTTTGCCCAAATACGAAAAAGATGCATATTTCTGCTATACCGTATGGATATGCGGTGGAAGGTTTAGGATTTTATTTCATTCTGGTTTTTTCTGAGCATCCCAAAGAAAAAGTAGACGATAAATTAGCAGTGGTACGTGTTTTAGAAGGTTCCCTTACTGCTGAACAGTTAGCAGTGGAATTGGAAAAACTACTACCAGGAAAAACAAAGTGGGTGATTGAGGAGAAGGATAAAGACGCCTTCACCACTAATTTCCCATCTTCTGATTTGCTGGAGACTATGATCAACTGGGATACTATGGATACCAAATCAGTAAAAGGAAAAATCCGCTTTGAAAAAGGAGTAGAAAATGATGTTTACAAATATGAGATTGATAAAGTTTGGATACAGTTCAGGGGACTACCTAAGGAATTGAGGGAATTTCCCATTATCTGGGCAATTGGCTCTATCTTAGGTGTTCCAAAAGCTGTGGATACCAAATTTACAAAAAAAAAATTTATAGAGCAAGAATGAAAATAGCGGTGCTTGATCCCAGGCTAATCTCCGCTGTGGTGGATGTTGTTATTGGGGATTTTGTATACCAGCTAAAGTTTGGGGTGGAGCAGGGCATGTCTGATGGTGAGCCACAATTGATAGATATGGACTCTGCCAGGAAAGATGATGACCCTAAAGGAAAAAAACCCAATGAGGAACAACCTAATGAGAACATGGATATAGATGGTAAAAGAGTGGGGGATCAGCATACCAGTGAATCTGGTAACCAGCCATCGGCCACTGATCAGCACAGCAAAGCTGATGGTGCTGCCCAGCAAGAAGAAGCTTTTGATTTCACAACCCCAAAAATTAAGTCTGTCAAAGAAAACAACAAACCGGTGATTGTGCTTTCTCATATTGCTAACCCAAATGGTGATGGACTGTGGAATGCCAAGCTGCTATCCCCACAGACTGACTCTGGGATCATTAAAAATTTGAAAACAAAGATTGGTGGGACAGTGTCACCGACAAGATCAAGCAAGAGGTGTGCTGCAAACGCGGACCAGGATTCCGTGGAAAAGGCAACAAAATTGAAGGCAAAAAAGAACTTGGAGTCCGGACCTGTCAAAGGTAATGAGTTACAGCCTCCATCTTTTATTTCTCGCGATATTTATTCTTTGTTTAATTCCACTACATCTCTGGGGGTTGTCCTTGGGGATAATGAATAGGATATTTCTAATTCTTTAAATTCTTTAAGAGAAATAGAAGAGTCAAGAATATTAGAAAGCAAAAATTTATTAGAGGAACACAAAACATTAGTGGAAGATACATCAACAGTATGTTCTAACGATGATGGTATAGACTTAGAAGCCTTAAATTTAATCTACTCTGAAATTTCGGAAGGACTAGGTGATGGGGGTTGCGACCCAAAGTGTCTACGAACCCCTATATCACAAAAGAAAGGTCCAGGAAACAAGAGAAAAAAAATCAAAAAATCATTCTAGATGAAGGGCATTTTTTGGAATTATAACGGTTTCACAGATAGTAAGAAATATAGGTTTCTGTCCGATCTAACAAGAGAACATAACTTAGATTTCATTGCCTTATCGGAAACTGGTAGAGCTACTTTTCCGCAAGCTACTTTGAATAGTATTTGTGCAGGAAGGGATTTTATTTGGCATTGCATGGCTCCACAAGGTAGATCCGGTGGCATGATTCTAGGAATACACTTGTTAACCGAAATTGAGGAAGGTGATTTTTTTATACGCTTCAAGGTTAGACACAGAGAAAACGATTTTAAATTCAATTTGATTTCGGTTTACGGCCCAGCACAGAGTGATCAAAAGTCACATTTCTTATCCGAGGTTGTGCGAGTTTGCACCAAAGAAGCCATACCTATTGTTATAGGTGGCGACTTTAATATTATTCGGAGACCCGATGAGAAAAATAACGATAATTATAACGATCGGTTGCCTTTTTTGTTTAATGCCGTGATTGATTCTTTAAATCTTAGAGAGATTGAAATGTCAGGCCGGAAGTTTACTTGGGCTAATCATTTACAAAATCAAACTTTTGAGAAATTAGACATAGTCTTAGTCTGCACGGACCTAGAGGCTAAATATCCGCATACCACTCTAGATGCTTTATCTAGGGAGATATGTGACCACACACCTTTGCTATTCTCCACAAACAACCCATCCTCGTCTTATCAACCTCAATTCAAATTTGAATTGGGGTGGTTGCTTAGGGATGGTTTCTGTGAGATGGTTACTGAAGTGTGGAACAACACCCTAGCTGTTGGCTCACCAATAGAGAGGTGGCAAGCTAAAATTAGAAGGCTCCGCCAGTACCTGAGAGGATGGGCAAAAAATGAGAGTGGTGCATACAAAAAAGAAAAGACTCTTATTCTCAATAAGCCGAATGATCTGGATAAGAAGGCCGAAACGGTCTTACTAACTGTTTTTGAACTAGATTTAAAACTAAATGAGAGGTTGGCGGAGCTACTTAGGGAGGAGGAACTCAAATGGTACCAAAGGGCTAAAGCTAAACACCTCTTAGTGGGAGATGCAAATACGAAATATTTTCACTTGCTAGCTAATGGTAGACATAGGAAAACTCGTATTTTTCAACTGGAGGATGGAAACAACATCATAAGTGGTGATGCTCAACTCAAAGAGCATATCACTAGCAATTATAAGAATCTGTTTGGGACATCACCTGATTCACATTTCACGCTGGATGATTCGCGAATTGATGACATCCCTCAGGTTTCTCTGTTGGAGAATGAGTACTTGACGGATACCTTCTCTGAAGAGGAGGTGAGGACTGCGATATTTCAAATGGAACACAATAAGGCACCTGGACCGGATGGTTTCCCGCCAGAGTTTTATCAGGTATTTTGGCATGTATTAAAACATGACCTGATGGCTCTGTTCACGGATTTCCATCAAGGAATCCTACCACTAAACCGCCTCAGTTTTGGAAATATAATTCTCATACCCAAAAAGGAAGATGCAAAAGTTATTCAGCAATATAGACCTATATGTTTGCTGAATGTGTCTTTCAAAATCTTCACCAAGGTTGCGACTAATAGGTTGTCTACCATTGCCCAAAAAATAATTCGACCAACACAGACGGCGTTTTTGCCTGGCAGAAATATAATAGAGGGTGCAGTAATACTCCATGAAACGATACATGAACTTCACTCCAAAAAACAGGATGGGGTCATATTTAAAATTGACTTTGAAAAGGCATATGACAAGGTAAAATGGAGATTCTTACAACAAACGTTAAGAATGAAAGGTTTCTCACAAAAATAGTGTGGCTGGGTGGAAAAATTCACACAAGGGGGAATGTTAATATCAAAGTGAACGATCAATTAGGCTCTTATTTCCAGACTAAAAAAGGCCTTCGGCAAGGTGACCCAATGTCTCCCATACTATTTAATATAGTGGTGGACATGTTGGCCATACTGATTGCCAGAGCAAAAAAAGCAGGCCAGGTTGAAGGGGTTATCCCTAATTTAATTCAGGATGGGTTGTCTATCCTTCAATATGCGGATGACACAGTTATTTTTATGAGCCACGATATTCATAAAGCGGTAAATATGAAATTATTACTTACCACTTTTGAACAATTATCAGGGCTTAAAATTAACTTTCACAAAAATGAAATCTTTTGTTTTGGCAAAGCAAAAGACCATGAAGTGTTTTACTCGCAACTTTTTTGGGTGTGTAATCGGTAAATATCCCTTTCGTTACCTTGGTTTACCAATGCATGTTAGGAAATTAACAAACAAAGTTTGGAAGGCAATCGAGGATACGATTGAAAAAAGACTCAGTGGATGGAAAGGCAAAATGCTTTCGGTGGGGGGACAATTGATTTTGATAAACTCGGTACTGTCAAGTTTACCGATGTTTATGATGTCATTCCTTGAACTGCCAAGAGGTGTATTACAAAAATTAGATTGTTTTAGATCACGGTTTTTTTGGCAAGGTGATCAACACAAACGGAAATATAGACTGGCTAAATGGGAGGTTTTATGTCGACCCAAAGAGTAAGGTGGCTTAGGAATACAAAATTTGGATTTACAAAATAAATGTTTGTTAAGCAAATGGCTTTTAAGCTACTGAATGAAGAAGGCATGTGGCAGGAAATCCTATGAAATAAATATATCAAAAATAAGACTCTAGGGAGCTGTGTTAAAAAACCTACAGACTCTCATTTTTGAAAAAGCTTAATGAACGTTAAAGAATCCTTTATGGAATTTGGCTCATTTAAAGTGAAAGATGGATCTTAAACTAGGTTCTGGATAGATACTTGGTTGGGAAGTAAACCCCTAAAGGACAAATTTCCTGCATTATTTAATATAGTAAGGAGAAAACAAGATTCTGTGGCACAAGTGATTAGTTCTTCATCACTTAACATTTCCTTTCGAAGAAATCTAGTGGGGGCAAACCTAATAAATTGGCATAGAATTGTTGCTTCTTTACAGGATATTAACTTACTACAAGAAAAGGATGTCTTTATATGGGGTTTGAATGCATCTGGTAGCTTTACAGTCAAGTCTATGTATGCTGCGTTAATTAACAATGGGGTTAGGGTGTCACACGATATTTAGCAAATTAAAGTACCTATGAAAATAAAAGTGTTTTTGTGGTACTTAAAAAAGGTGTGATTTTAACTAAGAACAACTTAGCGAGGCGGAACTGGAATGGTGACAGAACATGTCGTTTCTGTCACGCTGCAGAATCAATTAAACACCTTTTCTTAGATTGTGCTTATGCCAGTTCATGTTGGGCGCGGTACATATACTTTTTGGAATATCGCCTCCCCCCCCCGAGATACTTGTGACCTTTTTAGCAGGTGGTCAAAAGTAGCAAACAAAAAGTATAATACATTGTTATTGACAGCAGCATCTGCGTTTTGTTGGGCAATATGGATAACAAGAAACGAGATGGTTTTTGACAAAGGTAGACCAAAAACCTTTTTGCAGGTTCCGTTCAGGGGCACGCACTGGCTATGGCAATGGGCAAGATTGCAGCGGCGGGATGAGCTGAGGGAACAGCTGACTCTAACTGGACAACACCTGGAGACATCAGCCTTGCAATTTTTTAGTGCTAATGGATGATTATCTACAAGACACATTGTTCATGTTTAGTCAAATTCTTACTTTGTTTCGTTGGTTTGTTTGGTTGGCTGTAAACTTGTTGTCGCAGTCTTTGTGTGAGCTCTCGGGCGAGACTATGTAATAATTGTCCTAATTCTATCTGTTGATAGATGAAGCCGGATAGATTCATATCAATTGTGTAAAAAAAATGCGAGCACAGTGCGTGGCTGCTTGTACCTGGGAGAGCAGAGTCGCGGCTAGCACTGCACTGCAACAGTGTGATCGAGAGCACAAGTACAGAGGCTACAGTAGTGGTAGTACAGTATTGAAAATTTTGCAATCATGTGAAGGGGATGGACGGCCAAATTAAAAGTTGGCGCCACCCCCATGCTCATGCTCTGCCCGCTCCCCTGCGAATATTGGACCACTTCCTAAAAGTAATAGCCATGCACCAGCAGTCCACAGCTCCATGAGCTGCCTGTGCACCAACTCCATCCATCAGCCCAATTTTCTAACACAAAAAATAGGCAAAAAATAATTTTTCATGTAACCGATCGAGCAGAATCGATCTCCACTCAGTGGATCCATCGCTGACGATGTCGAATATGGCGCGGCCGGATCCATGATCTATCTGCGTGTCAAAGTTATCAGGCGGCGCGCGCGGCTGTGGCGCAAAGATGTGGGGGGACCAGCAGCAGAGGGCACCACGAAGCATGCATGCTTTGCTGATTGCAGAAAATAGAGAGCGGCGATTCCACAAGGCAACCGGCCAAGATTTCTCTGATGCCATGGGAGAGCGGAGGTGGTTGCACAAAAAAATAAATAAATAAATAAATAAGCGCAGCATGCAGATGCAAATGATTCCTCCGAACAACCAACCACACCGTCCATCCACGCATCATGTCATATCCTTGCATTGCATTACTACTAGTTCCTGTGTACTAGCTAGAGAAGCTTCAATAGCATGTAGTAGAAAGAGTATTATTATATATTACCGTATAGCTTTATTTTTTTTCCTAGATTGGATGCTGACAGTGATGCTTCTGTCTTTCTTTGCAAATTCACATTTTCATCAAGTACCTACGGTCGATCAGCCGAGGTTTTATGTCTTGGGTTTGAAGACTTTCTTATGTAACAATATCTGCGAACTCATTTCATTTTATGAAACTTAGGCCATCTCTTTTTTTATTTATACTACTATATTATGCGAGTTTATTTAATGCTCATGTACAGCAACCTCGATGAGGCTGATCTAATGGCACGTAGTTTGAAGAGGTCTCTAGTGCATATATATATATATATATATATATATCCACTTTTTACCCATGCATTTCATTTCATAATATTCTCCTTTGACATAGATATCTGTCAAGTCCAGCAGGCTCTGCAGCTTCAGAGAACCAGAAAACCAACCACACTTCCAAAAGAAATGCCAAGTTGGAGGCCCTGTAAAGTGAGGGTACACGTATGTGACTGTAGCGTAGCATATATGCTCTACAGTTGCAAACAAGCACAGTCCATATTCGTGTCTGCCAGAGCATCTTCAGAGACGCACACTTTTGCGCAGTACAGTATGTACCCATGGAGGAGGAGTAATGGAGTATCATATCTCATCTCAGCGTATATTTCTTCGGTCGCCGCTGGTCCACTCAAATCATAGTAGACCTCATGCATGGCCTGAGCTATTCATATATATTTGAAACCCTGTACTTGCTAGTATAGTTGTCTTTGGACGTCTAAATTTAACTGTGTAGTAGGAGGAGGAGGAGCAGTAGTAATAGTATCACTCTTTACAATTTGATTTGTATATATGAGTTCGGCGACATCTTTGTTCGGATCATCAAAGTCAAATGTTATCCAGTTCCCACAAAAGAAAAATCAAAGTCAAATGTACATAGAGAGAACTGAGGAAGAGCTACAAAAGGATTCTAGTGAAGTTGTAATTGTAACCCTAGTGGTGAGTGAGTTGTCGTCAGCACTAAGAGCTCAACGCATTACGCATCCCAATTCCCAACTCATGCATGCATTTCGCTGTCTGAATCTCTGATCCATCTCGTGAACTAGTAGCACCCGTTGTTGGTAGCGTAGCATTGCATTGCATTGCAGATGCAGCCTGCAAAGTGCAAAGCTGCAACGGCAAACACAGGGGCAAACACTGGTAGCTAGCCTGAGCTGACCCCGGGAAGGAAGAAAAAAAAAAAAGAGGCAGCTTTCTTGAGCCAAGCACCCAACCGTTTTCCTTTTCCATGAGATGAGACCGTCGGCACGGCAGGAAAGAAGGAAGCAAAGCATATTTTGTTTCTTGTCACCTTTGCCTGCCCACTGTAAACCTTTTCAGTCCTGCTATCTGCTCTGCTCCTCCTGAGCCCCAGGGGAACAGCGACACCAATGCGCTCACAACCCAACGCATTGCCATCAACTGGGGAGGGAGAGGCAGCAGACAGAGACAAGAGATGGGAGAGGTCAGGGGAGAACAAGCACGAAAAGATGCGAACTTGCGAAGGATGTGTGTCTCTCTGGTAGAGCAGCGTACTCCTAGCACGGGAGCTGAGTACGGATCAAAACGGATCCGATATGAACGGGTATTACTAATATCATATTTATTTTTATATTTTTGGTTGGATTCAAATTTGAATACGGATAGTGTCAGTCATCCGAATATGATACGATTAGATGTCGACATCATAAATATACGATTTGAGTATTCGGATACGGATATGATATTGGATATTAAATATCCGAACTCGGATACAGACAGATCTGAACACCATTAAACAGATTCGGTCAAACCGGACAATCGGATAAATATCGGTAGCATTTCATCCGTAGAGCTGAGGGCTGAGGCCGGCCAAAAGCTGGGACTGGGATCCAGCAAATCTTGGCCGCCTGCACGCCTAATTATCGCTTCACCCACACTTGTCGTCTCCTGTCGCTTCCTCCTCTTCTCGTTACTTACCGATGATCAATCATCTCGGCTGTTATGTTAACCGACATTGCTTTCTTCTGCCCTGCTGCTACTAACAGGGAAGCTGGTTAGTAAAACTTAAGCAAGCGCCTGCTGCTGCTACCTTAGCTTTTTCACAGAAGAGAGAGAGCGTCTCCGTGCGGCTATGACCACCAGCAGCTAGCGGCCAGTCCTGCATGATGATAGTAGCTGGACAGCAGCAGCAGCAGCAGCAGCTATAGATGCCCTCATGAACCCAAGTACCCAGCACCCGAGAGCGCGTTGGCGTGTGCCGTGCTCCCTTGCCGTTTCTAGCCCACGCCGGAATCGTCTTCTTCCTTGTTGTCCGTCCGTCTCCACTAGCGACCAACACACTTCGCTGCTGCTGCGCGTTGGCGGCTGCGTGGTTCACGAGCCAGCGAGCTCCACAAAGTCCAGTCGCGCACGGCAGGCAGCCGCTTTGCTTTGCTTGCTTGCCGCCTCCTTCGTCCTTCCTCCATCATTTGTTGGCTTCTCCTTGGGCTGGCTAGTTCAGTCTGAGTTTCCTTTCCGACATTGGAGGCGTCCCAACGGAGCAGAGGTCACTAGTGATTTCACACCTGCATTTCTTTTTTTTTTCTTTCTTCTTAAGCTCTCTTTTCTTGCTCTTGTTTTATTCATTTGTCCTTCCTCAAATAACTCTGGCCTGCCTGCCTTCGTCCCATGGCCTCTCCAGCACTGCAGGACGCTATACTATAAGAGTAGTAGCTAGCCTTGTCCAATATCTTCAGCCGTCTCTCGCTCGTGCAGTGCTTATTGCCAACTTGGAAGGAGGAGGAGGAGGAGGAGGATCATCGGAGTCGGAGGAGAGATGGGGGACGCGGCAGAGGCCAGCAAGACTCTTCACAACTGGATGGGCGAGCCCAGCGGCCAGGGCGACGACGAGGAGACGCTGCAGCTCAGCCTTGGCCTCCCCGGAGGAGGAAATGGGGGTGGTGGTGGTGGTGGTGGGCTGCCATCCGCCGCCTGGAGAATGCTGCCGGCCAGAGACAAGGAGATGCGCTCTGCTGCTGCTGCCGCCGCCGTCGTTGACACCTCCATGCTCTCGCTCGGCTACTCCGCCCCAGCTTTCTCGCCCCGCTCACCAGGTACGCCCGCGTGCTTCCGTTCATATGGATGCTACCATCTTCTTGATCCGAGTCAAATGTTGTTCTTCGTCTGCTTGCATTGCATTATTAGGTATAACAGAGTGCTGGCGAAGCTAAGTCTTACGAATAACTCTTGAAATGTGATGAGAAAATATATTTGCTCCGCGCCTTCGCCAGCAATTTAAGCTCTTAGGCAAGCAGAGCGTTGAAGCAGAAATGTTCTTGAAAATTCATCGTTTGAAATATGAGTACAGTACAACTATTATTATTTTTTTGTTCACAAACTAACTAAGAACAGAGGAGTTGTCTCTAGCAAACTTGCAAGACCTATAGAGGAGCCTATAAATTTGCAAGCATACATCTGTGATCAACAACTTCATAAAAACTCAGCAGTTTGTAATATGAAATAACTAAATAGAGTCTTTTGTTTCACAGCAGTTGCATGAGCTAGCTAAGCAATTGAGGCTTTGCAAATTGAACTGACACCCCATGAATGCACCTCCATCTCCATTATTCATTCTGTTTGCTGATCTTGTTCTACACAAAGTCCTTCCGTTTGTTCCTGGTGTAGCATGTTTGTTTCTTCCTTTGTTCTTGATGAGTCAGTAGCAAGCAATGAAAGTGAAAAGTTCTCAGCATGTACTCCTCTTGTTTCTTTCTCCTTGTTCTTGTGCAGGCAATGCGAAGGGGTCCCCAACTGCAGTTGCATCCACCAACAACGCCTCCCAGACAAGGTGGGAATTAATTATGACACCTCACATGCCAAATGCCGCAAGCAATTCTTTTTTCTTACCAGCCTTTTTAGCAGCAAGAGTTGGCAAGGAGTAGTAGTCCTGTTCGAAATTTTATGCCCCCAATGATTTCTTTATTCTTCTTCCCGTTTGCCCCGGCATGAGTTTAAGAGGGAGCTGGCTCCATCTCCTGCACTGCACTGCAGCTGCTCATTCATGGCAAAACAATCCAGGATTCAAGGGGCTTGGTTGCATCTGCCTGCGCCCATGCATATGCATGGAGCTGAATATGGAGATGGAGCTCCTCCCATTTATGAGTAATGCAGTGGTTTTGACCCTGTGCACTGCTCTTTAACTTGTCCCCAGTCCACAGTGGCATGCTGCTATGTTGTCTTTGTCTAGTTCATGGCCAGGTGTTCAGCCTGAAAAACCTAAAACCATGTACAACTGTCCACTGGTATGGTATACCATTTATACATTTCTACAATCTGTATGAAACGAAAAATGGAAAATATTCAATAGAGGAGGCTCTGTCTCTAGCTAATTCATTTTGGAAAAAGGAAATAATAGTAGTAAATAGGTCTATGTTCCTTCTGTTACAGAATGCCACAAACCTTCAGATTTCAAGCACTTCATATCATTTCTATGAAGCAAACAGTCTACATTTTCTTTCCCATTTTATCAGCATATTATAGTGCATGTCTGTATATGCATTCACTAGCATAACTTGCCAATTGTAGTTCTTTGTCCAGTAATTAACTACTCTGCTTCATTCTCATGTCTCTGTTTCATGGTGCAACTCCAGATCTCCAAATGCCCCAGTTATTGGGTGGCCTCCGGTTCGTGCATTCAGAAGAAATCTGGCTACCTCTAGCAAAGCATCCCTTGAACATCAGAATGGGAAGAAGGCAGCCAAACCTGAACAGACCACAAAAAGAGCTCCATTTGTAAAGATTAACATGGATGGCATCCCTATTGGTAGAAAAATTGATCTGAATGCCCTTGGCAGTTACGATGAGCTGTCTCTGTCTGTTGATAAGCTATTCCGGGGGCTTCTTGCAGGTACTATGAACCTTTGTTGTTTACATGTAACTGTTACCTATATTTATTATAACTTTGTTTATGGTTAATATATTCAGACTTTCCCCCTTGTGCTTAACCAAGAAACCATAAAGTTGTTTCCGTGCTAAGTAACTTTTAGTAATTTGACTGAATGGTCAATTTGTTTGGTCATTGTCTGATGCAATTTGCCAAATTCTTTTATTTCCGTGTGTAGCACAACAAGACCCTCTGGCTGCCAGCATAAAGGAGTGTTCACAGGAAAAGGTGGCGATATCATGTTTACTAGATGGAACTGGGGAGTACACTCTTGTTTATGAGGATTATGAAGGTGATAGGGTGCTAGTTGGTGATGTCCCCTGGGGGTAAGTGTTCCTTCTCGTCAGCATTGGAACGATACATCAAACTTTGTTAAACAATATAGAATTGTTAAAATCTGATAGAAGTGCCTATAAGCTACCATTTAGAATTTCAGACTAGTACAACACGATACTAACGACGTTTATATAGCCGATCTCATTTATTATGTACGTACGTCTTTTGTCAACCTTCTGCCTACAGCCCAACAGACAATGCTACCTAAAGCTGAATGTCGTCACCTTCAGTTATAGGTTTGTTTACTGCAAAACAGACCTAATATTGTGGTAACCGATACCTGCAGGATGTTTGTTTCTTCGGTGAAGAGGCTGCGAGTTCTGAAGACATCTGATCTCTCTTCATCTGTCAGTACCTCTTTCTAACACACTGATCATATCCTCCATTAGCTTGGCTGCCTTCAGATTGCTCATGACTTCACATTCCTTTTGCAGCTAACAGCATCAGGCCCGAAGAGGATGGTAACTGAGCGTTGAGTGTTTATCTCTTAGACACTTCCAGTGATGTTGATGTGCTGTGAAGAAGAAAATGTCTTCTGAGCTTGTATCATCTTTCTTTCTGGTTTTTTCCTTTTCTTTTGCCTACTCTCTTGGAAGGGATCATCAAAGAACCGACCTTTTGGGTTCTCCTGCTCTTGTCTATCTTGTTTCTGCGTATGAAGCTTACGAGAAGTGTTGTGTTTGCGCAATTGACATGGCTGTATGTAAATGTTCAGACGAATCAGCTCTATGTGTATGCAGCCTATTCTGTTTGTTGCCTTTGACGTACTGAGGACACGTAAGAGGAGTCCAGACCCCAGTGCATGTCATTATTCATTACCCATTTTTTTCCCCCTTCACACTCATACTTCAGCCTGAAAACTGGAATAGACGAATTTCTCGGTCAACATACTCGAGTGTGATCATGATGGCGAGCTCTTTTGGCATTCGGGTCAACCCTCTCATACTTCTGAGCTTGACACCTCAGTTACCATTGCAATGACCATGGCTTGCGTTGCTCAGTAAGGGTAATCTGTGCTTGGTGGAGAGGACATGAAAGACATACGTGCCACCAAGGGGACTAAGGGAGGTTAAACTTAGGACCTATAGCCTCGAGCATTTTTTTTTTTAAGGAAACAGGAAGGGCAACACCCTTACTGTGCTTTTATTATTAATAAGCGAAAAAAGCGAAAAAAGGTTACAGTTACATGTTCAAGATACATATAATGAGATGAAGAAAATCAAGACTATTATACATATATAAGCTTCTAGCCATTGAGTTAAAACTGGGGCAAGACTACTCTTTCCTCTAAGAATAACTTGAGCAAAGTCTCTTCGAAAGATAACTTTGCAGTGCTCAATAGAAGGCTGCACATTTATGAAGATTTCATCATTCCTTACTGACCAAATAGACCAACACATTGTGAAAATGATTTCCATGAAAAAGGACAAATGCAACTGATTCTTGAAAGAAACTAGAGTGTCAAAAGGATCAACAGGCTGCTGAATTTGAAGCCCCAAAGTAGCCCGACAGGAAGCCGAGAAAGGACATTCCAAAAATAAGAGCACCAAAGTTTCCTCAATATCACATTGACAAAGCACACAATTGTAAGACTCAAGATGCATTGGCTTCCTCCTTAGTAAATTTCTAGTACTCAGACTGTCCTTGAGCAACAACCAGAAGAAATTTTTTCTCTTATTTTGACAACAAGATTTCCAATGCCAAGAGAAAGCTAGATGTGCAAGTCTCGTACCAGTGAGCTGAGCATTAGACTCATACGTGTGACCAAGGGGGATTAAACTTAGGACCTCTAGCCTCGAGCATACTAAATGGGTTCATACTGTAATTCATATTTGAGACTCTAAATGGGTTAAAATAAAATTTAAACTAAAGTTTTAAATCTGTTCGAGTCCTACGACTTTAGTATAAATAATTTTCAAATATGAGGTTATTAAAATATGTAACTATATCTAACAATAAACATGCAAAATTTCTACCAACAACTTTTTTTGTCCATCCACGGATCCACCGCTCTAGAATCTTCTCCTACGATATTTTCGTGTTCCAGTCGGAACGAAACTTCCATTTAATCTATATCTGTGTACCAAGATTTACATACAAAATATTAAAGTATACAAATATTTTGTCATCCAATTTAATCTATATCTGTGTACCTAGATTTACATACAAAATATTAAAGTATACAAATATGTTTTTCATTCCTTCTAGAAACTTGTCAGTAAAAGTAATCTAAATACGATTATACACCCCTAGCCCTTACACCTTCTTACCTACACTCATGATCTATATTCATATAAGTTAGAATAACTCGTGTCTAATAATAGTATGGAGTATGATTCCAAGCAGTATCATGTTTCGTTGCAATGCACAAACATGTTTGCTATTTTCTATTATTTCCTTATCCACCGCCTTCCGGTTCTAAGTTTTTCTATTTTTTGTGTTTTCTATAAATGCCAAAAACAAATAATAATAATAATAATAATAATAATAATAATAATAATAATAATAATAATAATAATAATAATAATAATAATAATAGTAACAACAACAACAACAACAACAATAACAACAACAACAACAATAATAACAACAATAATAATAATAATAACAATAATAACAAAAATAATAACAATAATAATAACAACAATAATAACAACAATAATAATAACAATAATAATAATAACAACAATAATAATAACAACAATAATAATAATATGGACCTTACTCTTTCTTGAAAAATAGAGATTTTCACCACCAAGATATGTAATTTTAGTTTTTAAATAGAAGCAAAATTTATTATAATCTAGTTTAGCCACGGTCGAACTAATCAAATGTAAATCGAAAGCTTCAGCAATTTGTTATCCCGTGCAGTCCAGTACAATTCCCAACGAGGGCTACCATGCATGTGAAAAATCGAGAGAGAAGTCCCGTTGTTATTATTAGTGGACAAATAAGTTTTGAGTTTTTTCACGTCAACAACTAACTTCATGCTGACTTGATCCAATTAGAATTGCAACTTTTTATGGGTCTACAAAGGAAGTCAAGGAACTCATATTTAACTCTATCTACATACAGATATTATGAAATTAAAATTATGTTATATTTATGAGTAAATATTTCTATGCTTTGTAATGGTGGAAGTGTAACACCCGAAAAATTGCATTCTTTTAAATAGTAGAAATTTATTTAATTGTGTAATTAATTGATCATTCCAATATAGGGAAATAATAATTTTTCTCAAATATAAAACCAAACCTAGGTCATACACATGTATGATGCATTCATGCTGTAGCATTTCTTCTTTGTACTGTTGTAGCTTATTTGAATTTCTCAAATATTTCAAAACCCAATTTGAAAACCCTTTTGGAAAATAAAATTGGAAAATGGAAAAAGAAAATAGAGCAGAGCCCTTCCCCTCTCCTTTCTGGCCCGAGCAGCAGCTTGGCCTGTTTTCCACTCCCTGGCCCCAGCAGGCCCAGGTCGGATGGCCCGAGGACAGCTCGGCAGACCTGCTCCCTCCCTTCCCCTTACCCCATCTGACTGACGAGTGGGACCCACGGGTCAGCCCTTCCTTCTCCACCTCCCTCGCCGCGCGAACAGAGACGCCGTTGCCGTGTTC
The DNA here is from genome assembly GCA_038502445.1 of Eremochloa ophiuroides. NCBI lineage: Eukaryota > Viridiplantae > Streptophyta > Magnoliopsida > Poales > Poaceae > Eremochloa > Eremochloa ophiuroides. Next base: position 17,933,423 of record JAHLJS010000005.1, on the reverse strand, counting down.
ATCCGCCGCGGCCGAGCACGTGCGCGCAAAGCGTCCCTCTGCCGTGACTGCCAGCCCGACCCCAGCGCTCGGTGCTACCGACCTGTGGGACCCCCTGGACAGCCCCTCCCCTGTTTCCCTCTGCTGCTCGCCGAGAGTCCGACGCGGGCAAGAAAGAAAACGGCCGAAGCCGAGTTCGTCGCCGCGCCGAGAGTGCGAAGCAGAGAAGAAACGGCCGAAGCCGATTTCTCCGCTCGCCGAGTTTGTTTCAATTTCCGAGATTGTCGCCACACCTCGGGAGTATTTAAACAGCGCCACACCCCCCCGTAGCCGTCACCTAACCCTAGCCGCCTCTTCTCGCCGCCATTGCCGAGCTCCCGCGAGAACCGAGCAGCCGCCGCCGCGAGCAATTAGCTCGATTAGCCACCAATTTCCTCTCGGTAGGCCTTTGAGGAGCTTCGCTGTGATCTTGTGAAGTTCCCGAGCACTTTCCCCCTTCGATTTGTGCGCTGACATGCCTCCGCCGCCGTTGCAGAGATCCACCGTCCGCCGGATCACGCCGCGAGCTATCTCCGAGTCGATTTCCGACCTTCCCATCACCCTAGGTGAGCTTGCGATGCTCTTCCCGATCTATGGGTACCCTTCCCGACCTATTTCATGCACCGAAGGTCGAGTTCTCTTTCTCCGGCGGCCCTCCGGCCATGGCGCCGCCGCGGTCGGCTCTGTTTTCCGGCCGAGAGCACCGCCACCCCTCCCCTCTTTTAATCTGATCCGCCGATTTTGAATCGGACGGCCGAGAGCAGCCCATACCGATTCGGCTGGCATTTTTGCGAATAACCCCCTGCAGTTTTTAATGCTTAGCCCGCAGCCCTTAGCGTATTCAGTATATTACGTTTTCTGTATTTGAAGGCGTATTTATTTTCGGTATATATGAAAATGTGTTTTCAGATTTTAAATCAAAATTGTTTTGTTCGTAGTTTCTCCGTTTTAATTCCGATTTGAACGATTCAAATTGCGTTAGATTCGTAACTTGATGATCTATCAGTTAATACCACTGTTTCATATGTTATTAACTTTTAAAATTTGAGATTATAATTAATCTATTATTATTCTATTATAAATCTTGTAAAATTCATATCTTCCTCGTTTTAAATCCGATTTGCGCAAACTTTATATCGATGTGATCGTAGCCACGTGTAGATTTATTTTATAACCTTTTAATTTATTTTCTCTCTGTTGGTGTACTGTTCTAATGAAAACTCTTGTTTGTATGCATGATTGCCCCTGTATGCGTGTGTGTTGTTATGATGGATCGAGTATAGACGGTGAGCCTTACGTGGGTGATCAAGATCAGTACTGCGACAACCCGGATCACCAGGAGTTTGCTGATCAAGGCAAGTATTAGCATGGATCATCCTTGTTGTCCTATTCACCAAATAAATAATTGCATTTGCATGTGTCTTCCTTGTTAACCATAGTTACTTCCTAGTTTCGTTATGCTGTTCCTTGCAACCTATGGGATTATGCATGTGGTAATTGATGCTAGTGCGCTATGGATATCATGATCATGTAAACTGATTAATTGAATATGCAATAAGGAACTAAAAGATGCCTTTTAGCAACATGGAACTAGGGGATTGGAGCATAGTTTTGTGATGCACCATATCCTTCCCCCTTGGTAATGATCTGTCAGCAAAAGCTGGGACTTACAGTGCAACTATGAGGGCTACATGGCTCTGGTTTTAGTCAAGTATGGGTACTTTTTCTAGCTTATTAGGGGTTACCGAAAGGCGTGATGGGACCTGACGACTCGGGTATAGTGCGGCTCCTGTCCGAGTGTGTATAACCTGCGTGACCTTGTGCCACGACGAAGGGGGGCTCTACATCTGCTTGCCGGGTTCCTAGCGGCCCTAACTTGTTAGACGAAGTATTTTGAAAGACTTCATAGTGAAACCCTGCTCTCTCACCTTGGTAGTGTTATGGGAGTAATTAACCCGAGCAAATGGGAATCACGGCTCATAGTGAAAGTGCACAACCTCTGCAGAGTGTAAAACTGGTATACTAGCCGCGCTCACGGTCACGAGTGGCCCGGAAAACTCACGGAATAGTTATCTTTCAGGGTGATGTTTACTTGTTGCTTATCTATTTTATTGCTGCTCATTAATTGTGTTTACTATGATCATGAGAATGGGCTTATTAACTTATTGCTATCCAACTGCATAAAAGATGATTAACTAAAAGCAACCTACTGTTAAACCGTGTCAACCCTTTTGAGCCTCATGAACCCATGCTAGTCTTGTTGAGTACGATATGTACTTACGCTTGTTTATTTTTCATTACTTGGTAAAAAATCCCGGATGGGTAACAGATGGTGATAGTGATGAGGACTACCCAGAGGACTACTAGACTTGTGCTTCACCAGTCGACGTCCCTGTGCTATGGAGCTACCGCGAGAGTTATCTTTATTTTTTCGCTGTGTAATGACTTTGATACTATTCGCTATGTATTAAACATTGGTTATGATACAATTTATGCAATTTGTTGGCTTATGTGTGTGACTGATCTCTGGACGCACATAAGATTATGCATCCCATTTTATCCTTAAAATTGGGTGTGACAAATTGGTATCAGAGCCGTGTTGACTGTAGGACGCAAGCCTAGTTAGCACTGGATAGCCCTTAGCTTTATTATCTCTTTTTACTTGTTATATTAATTTGCTACAAGTTTTTGCTGATATCCTACCCTTGTCCATTGAAAAATTTTAACTTAATCTTAATTCTTGTAGATGGCCAACCTTAAGCGCACTGCTCGCAAGCGTGTCATGCCACCTAAGAGGTACCTGCAGCGCTTCATCTCTGGCGGACGTGTTTCTCGACCGGAGGTACCCGTGGAAGACGTACCAGTGGAGGAGCCCCAGCAGGAGGTGCCCGCAGAGGAGCCCAGTGAAGAGCCTTTGGAAGACAGCTCTGAAGACGTACCTATGGAGGACCCTCAGGAAGATGAACCCGAGAAGGTGGAGCCGCAGGGTGACCAGGATTGTGCTGGCGACCCTGATGACGAAGATGATGGAGGCAACTCGGATGACTCCGACGACCCTGACGACGATGGCGATGATGATGGAGACCAAGGTGGAAAACCCTGGGTGGGAAGGATTCACTATGATCATCAAGGTGATGACTACTACCACCCGCTGCTTCTCGACTTGGTGCGCCGCTTCTACCCCAACGCCTCGGTGCTGTACAAGACGGAGCACTGGAAGCACCCTGACTACGCCGACTACTATGAGACGAGGGTGTACATCAAGGAGGGAAGCCAGGTGAAGAATATCCACTATGCTATCTCCATTCGACTCTCTAAAGCTGCCGCCATCAAGGATGCCGCACGACAAGCTCTTATGGTGCACCGCCATGAGAATTGGGACATCATCAAGTGGGAGATGCACCGCTACCTTCCCCGCCGTCAGAGTGGCCAAGCTAACTGCAGCATCGCCGGTCCACTTGGAGAAGTGAATGCCCGACTCCACGCTGCCTTGGAATGTTTGGCCCAGACCAACACTTTTCTGGACCAGACATTGGATGAGTTGAACACCAGGACTGAAGCTAATTACAAGCTCAGCCGGGCGATGGATGAGTTGAACAGGCAACTCGGTGTTGGACCCCCCCCCGCCATCACCAAGGTGCCCAGCTGAATCGCTGCCAAGGAACCGAGGAGACCATGGAGATGCTCACACCCGCACCGACATCGACCCCTAGAGGAGTTACCCCCAGTTAGAAGCAAAAGACGTTAGTAGCGCAAGTTGAGTCAAGTCGAGTCTAGTTCGTGTCTTGTGAACTTTTGTGCTAGCTTGCTTTTCCTTATGAACAATACTTGATTTGGAGTTTGTAATGAGTGCTGAGATTGTGGGCATGTCCGCAAATCTCTTTATATAGGTTTGAATTAATGCATAATAGTTTGGGTTGATTATCTCAGTTTCCAGCAGTGCTGTTCTTCAGACCTCTCTGCCTTAGTTATTTTTCCTATTTAATTATATACTACCAAAAATCATGAGAAATTTTTGTGAAAAACTAGACTTCTGTAGTTTTCTTTGGCCGCAAGAATCATCTCAATATCAGTTACGGTTTGGAAGAAACAAATGTCACAAGTCAAAGTTTCTGCGCTGTCTGTTACTATGAAACAGTTTTGAATCAAATCTGTTTTTGATAAACTTAACGACAGAATCTGAAGAGATGGTCTGAATAAAAGTTGTAGAGTTTTTCTCATGCTTTCTAACCATGTATAGCATGTCTCTGTTTGACTTCGGAAACTCCAGATATGACTGTTTTTCTACTCTGCCGTTGTTGGATCGCGCCCAGAATTTCCTGTTCTAGTCTTTAAGTGTTGTTTTAATGGAAAAGAATTCTAAACCTCACTTCAATGATTTGAACAGCAGATGGCCCACACCAGGAGGAACCCAAGGGGTGATGGTACCTCTGAAGAAAATGCTAATCCACCACCACCTCCGCCATAGCCTAATATGGAGCAGCTGATGATGATGCAAACACAGCTGATGCAGTAGATGGCCCAGAACATTCAACTGCTGCAGCGAAACAATGGCAATGGGAACCCACCTCCACCACCCCATGACAAGAGAAGCGAATTCTTGAAGGGACGCCCGCCCACCTTCGATCATTCCAGTGATCCTCTCCAAGCTGATGATTGGCTGCGTGCAATAGAAAGGCAGCTGGAGATCGCCCAATGCAACGACGTCGAGAAGGTTCTCTATGCATCTGGGCAGTTGCAGGGAGCTGCTCTGGATTGGTGGGAGTCTTTCCGTTTTGGACGTGCCGACCCCATCTCTTGGCGGCAATTCCGTGAGGGGTTCCGCAATCATCATGTGCCTGCAGGGTTGATGAAGCTGAAGAAGGAGGAGTTTCTTTATCTGAAGCAGGGAGGTATGCTAGTTGCCGAGTACCGTGACAAGTTCATCCAATTGTCACGGTAGGCTCCAAAAGAGGTTGAAGATGATGCCAAGAAGCAAGAGCTCTTCTTGGAAGGACTGAATGATCATCTCCAGTACCAGTTGCTTTCCCACACTTTCGCCAACTTCCAACAGTTGGTGGACAAAGCTTTGATCATCGAGAGCAAGCGCCGTGAGATAGATGAGAAGAAGAAGAAAAGGAAGTTTCAAGGGCAGTCGTCTGGAAGCAACAGCCGCTTCCGTAACAACCAAAAGCAGCCTCAGCAGCAACAACGTTTCCAGGGACAGTCTGGATTCAAGAACAATTTCCAGAATCAACAACGTTCCCAGAACCAGCAGCGTTCCCAGTACCAGCAGCAAGGTGGCAATCAGGCGCCACAACTGACTGCTCCCAACAACATCCCAGTGAAGAATGGTGCCCCCAACAAGTGTTTCCGCTGTGGCAAAGAAGGACACTTGTCCTACAATTGTCCTGAGAAGCAGAATCCCCAAGCCTCCCAGAAGCAGAACAACCAGTAGAGAGTGCCACCTCGCACCGGGAAGGTGAACCATGTGTCGGTTGATACGGCACAGGAGACTCCAGAGGTCATGATGGGTACGTTCAATATCGACTCCATCCCCGCTACAGTTCTTTTTGACTCTGGTGCTTCGCATACTTTCATTTCGCACACATTTGTTAGAAAGCATGGTATTTCCCTTAGTGTCATGAAACATCCTATTATGGTTTCTTCTCCGGGTGGTGTTATGCAAGCTACTCTTCAGTGTAGAATTTGAGATAACCCCTACTGTTCTAAATACTGCCGGAATTGATCTTATCCTGGGTATGGATTGGATGATGAAGAACGACATCAATATAAAGTGCAAGGAGAAGGTCGTGACTATCACTACCCAGAAGGGAGATGAGGTCAGAATTGAGGTTGCTTTGCAAGTTCAACAGAAAGCCACAGTACATCAGCTCAGAGAAGAAGTGCAGCAGGATAACTCAGTGGTGGATGAGTTTGAAGATGTGTTTCCAGATGAGTTGCCAGGTATGCCGCCTGACCGTGACATTGAATTTATCATTGAGTTGTTACCTGGTACTGCACCTATAGCTAAACGTCCATATAGAATGGGAGTTAAAGAATTAGAAGAACTTAAGAAACAAATCAAAGAACTGTCAGAAAAAGGTTTCATTCGTCCTAGTTCTTCACCTTGGGGAGCCCCGGTTATTTTTGTTGATAAGAAAGATGGTAGTCAAAGGATGTGTGTTGATTATCGGTCACTGAATGAGGTCACCATTAAGAACAAGTATCCGTTGCCTAGAATTGATGACTTATTTGATCAGTTGAGAGGTGCTTGTGTGTTTTCCAAGATTGATCTCCGTTCAGGTTATCATCAGTTGAAGATTCGTGACTCTAACATACCTAAGACTGCATTCACTACTCGGTATGGATTGTATGAGTATACGGTAATGTCCTTTGGTTTGACTAATGCACCTGCCTACTTCATGTATCTGATGAACAAGGTATTCATGGAATTCTTGGATAAGTTTGTTGTGGTGTTCATTGATGATATCTTGATCTACTCCAAGAATGAAGAAGAGCATGTCGAACATCTGACATTGGTTTTGCAGAAGCTCAGGGAACATAAGCTGTATGCCAAGCGAAGTAAGTGCGAGTTCTGGTTGAGAGAAGTTGCTTTTCTAGGACATATTGTGTCCAATGGTGGAATTTCTGTAGACCCGAGCAAGGTGGCAGACGTGTTGAATTGGAAGCCACCAACTGATGTGACTGGCATTCGTAGTTTTCTTGGGTTAGCTGATTACTACCGAAGGTTCATTGAAGGATTCTCCAAGCTTGCGAAGCCAATGACTTCCTTGCTAGAGAAGAATGCCAAGTTTGTGTGGTCTGAGAAGTGTCAAGCTAGTTTCGAAGAATTGAAGAAGAGATTGACAACAGCGCCAGTGTTGGTTTTGCCGGACCTAAGTAAGAAGTTCTCTATCTATTGTGATGCTTCCCGCCTAGGTCTTGGTTGTGTTCTCATGCAAGAAGGAAGAGTCGTAGCATATGCATCGAGACAGTTGAGGAAGCATGAGTTGAATTATCCTACTCATGATTTGGAGCTAGCAGCTATGGTTCACGCTCTGAAGTTATGGAGTCATTATCTGATTGGTCATAAGTGTGACATCTATACAGATCATAAGAGCTTGAAGTATATCTTCACCCAGTCAGAGTTGAATTTGAGGCAACGTCGTTGGTTGGAATTGATAAAGGATTATGACCTGGAAGTGCATTATCATCCAGGCAAAGCAAATGTTGTGGCCGATGCTCTTAGTAGAAAAAGTTATGCTAATGAGATTCGAACAACCACTATTCCAACAGAGTTGTGTGCAGAGATGGAGCGTCTCAACTTGGGAATTGTGATCAATGCTGTTGAGATGGAGGTTGAACCCACACTAGAGCAAGAGATACGAAAGGCTCAGTTGGAAGATGAGAAGCTCAAGGAAATAGCAGAGAACATTGTGGTTGGAAAATCACCCGGATTCAGGCTAGATGAGAATGGAACCTTATGGTTTGGGAAGGGACTCTGTGTACCTGAAGTGAAATCCATCCGAGACGCTATACTGCGTGAAGCTCATGAGTCAGCATATTCTATACACCCAGGAAGTACCAAGATGTATCTGGATCTAAAGGAAAAATATTGGTGGGTTGGACTGAAGCGTGATGTAGCAGAATATGTGGCTATCTGTGATACCTGTCAGAGAGTTAAACCTGAACACCAGAGGCCTGTAGGATTGCTACAACCACTAAAGATACCTGAGTGAAAGTGGGAAGAAGTCGGTATGGACTTCATAGTTGGATTGCCACGAACTCAGAGAGGTTATGATTCAATCTGAGTAATTGTGGATCGACTGACTAAAGTTGCTCATTTCCTCCCCGTCAAGACCACATATACCGGAGCAAAACTTGCAGAGTTGTATATGGAAAGGATTGTGTGTCTACATGGAGTTCCAAAGAAGATAGTGTCCGATAGGGGTACGCAGTACACTTCACAGTTTTGGCAACAAGTGCATAGATCATTGGAAACACGGTTGAATTTCAGTTCTGCATATCACCCTCAAACTGACGGTCAAACGGAACGGATTAATCAGATTTTGGAAGATATGTTGAGAGCTTGTGCTTTACAGTATGGAACGAGTTGGGATAAGAGCCTGCCGTATGCAGAGTTCTCTTATAATAATAGTTACCAGAAAAGTCTCAAGATGGCACCCTTCGAAGCATTGTATGGACGCAAGTGCAGGACACCCTTGTTTTGGAATCAAACTGGAGAAAGTCAAGTGTTTGGACCGGATGTATTGAGAGACGCAGAGGAGGAAGTCCAGACAATAAGAGAGAATTTGAGAATAGCACAATCTAGACAGAAGAGCTATGCGGATACACGGAGAAGAGAACTAGCTTTTAATGTAGGAGACTATGTATACCTTAAAGTGTCCCCGATGAGAAGTGTGAAAAGGTTCAACAGCAAAGGAAAATTGGCACCAAGGTATATTGGTCCTTTCAAGATCCTAGAGAGACGTGGAGAAGTGGCATATCAGCTAGAACTTCCGGAAAGTTTGTCCGGTGTGCATGATGTGTTCCACATATCTCAGTTGAGAAAATGTTTGAGAGTACCGGAAGAGCAGGTTCCTGTCGAGGAAATAGTTTTCAAGAAGGGTCTCACTTATGAGGAACATCCAGTGAAAATTTTGGAAACCACAGAAAGAGTTACAAGAAGTCGAGTTATAAAGATGTGCAAGGTGCAGTGGCATCGGTACTCTGAGGAAGAAGCTACTTGGGAAAGAGAGGAAGATCTCAGAGAAAAGTACCCGGAGTTGTTTGAGTAAGCACCAACTGAATCTCGAGGACGAGATTATTTTTAAGGGGGGGTAGAATTGTAACACCCGAAAAATTGCATTCTTTTAAATAGTAGAAATTTATTTAATTGTGCAATTAATTGATCATTCCAATATAGGGAAATAATAATTTTTCTCAAATATAAAACCAAACCTAGGTCATACACATGTATGATGCATTCATGCTGGAGCATTTCTTCTTTGTACTGTTGTAGCTTATTTGAATTTCTCAAATATTTCAAAACCCAATTTGAAAACCCTTTTGGAAAATGAAATTGGAAAATGGAAAAAGAAAATAGAGCAGAGCCCTTCCCCTCTCCTTTCTGGCCCGAGCAGCAGCTTGGCCTGTTTTCCACTCCCTGGCCCCAGCAGGCCCAGGTCGGATGGCCCGAGGACAGCTCGGCCGACCTGCTCCCTCCCTTCCCCTTACCCCATCTGACTGACGAGTGGGACCCACGGGTCAGCCCTTCCTTCTCCACCTCCCTCGCCGCGCGAACAGAGACGCCGCTGCCGTGTTCATCCGCTGCGGCCGAGCACGCGCGCGCGAAGCGTCCCTCTGCCGTGACTGCCAGCCCGACCCCAGCGCTCGGTGCTACCGACCTGTGGGACCCCCTGGACAGCCCCTCCCCTGTTTCCCTCTGCTGCTCGCCGAGAGTCCGACGCGGGCAAGAAAGAAAACGGCCGAAGTCGAGTTCGTCGCCGCGCCGAGAGTGCGAAGCAGAGAAGAAACGGCCGAAGCCGATTTCTCCGCTCGCCGAGTTTGTTTCAATCTCCGAGATTGTCGCCACACCTCGGGAGTATTTAAGCAGCGCCACACCCCCCCGTAGCCGTCACCTAACCCTAGCCGCCTCTTCTCGCCGCCATTGCCGAGCTCCCGCGAGAACCGAGCAGCCGCCGCCGCGAGCAATTAGCTCGATTCGCCACCAATTTCCTCTCGGTAGGCCTTTGAGGAGCTTCGATGTGATCTTGTGAAGTTCCCGAGCACTTTCCCCCTTCGATTTGTGCGCTGACACGCCTCCGCCGCCGTTGCAGAGATCCACCGTCCGCCGGATCACGCCGCGAGCTATCTCCGAGTCGATTTCCGACCTTCCCATCACCCTAGGTGAGCTTGCGATGCTCTTCCCGATCTATGGGTACCCTTCCCGACCTATTTCATGCACCGAAGGCCGAGTTCTCCTTCTCCGGCGGCCCTCCGGCCATGGCGCCGCCGCGGTCGGCTCTGTTTTCCGGCCGAGAGCACCACCACCCCTCCCCTCTTTTAATCTGATCCGCCGATTTTGAATCGGACGGCCGAGAGCAGCCCATACCGATTCGGCCGGCGTTTTTGCGAATAACCCCCTGTAGTTTCTAATGCTTAGCCCGCAGCCCTTAGCGTATTCAGTATATTACGTTTTCTGTATTTGAAGGCGTATTTATTTTCGGTATATATGAAAATGTGTTTTCAGATTTTAAATCAAAACTGTTTTGTTCGTAGTTTCTCCGTTTTAATTCCGATTTGAACGATTCAAATTATGTTAGATTCGTAACTTGATGATCTATCAGTTAATACCACTGTTTCATATGTTATTAACTTTTAAAATTCGAGATTATAATTAATCTATTATTATTCTATTATAAATCTTGTAAAATTCATATTTTCCTCGTTTTAAATCCGATTTGCGCAAACTTTATATCGATATGATCGTAGCCACGTGTAGATTTATTTTATAACCTTTTAATTTATTTTGTCTCTGTTGGTGTACTGTTCTAATGAAAACTCTTGTTTGTATGCATGATTGCCCCTGTATGCGTGTGTGTTGTTATGATGGATCGAGTATAGACGGTGAGCCTTACGTGGGTGATCAAGATCAGTACTGCGACAACCCGGATCACCAGGAGTTTGCTGATCAAGGCAAGTATTAGCATGGATCATCCTTGTTGTCCTATTCACCAAATAAATAATTGCATTTGCATGTGTCTTCCTTGTTAACCATAGTTACTTTCTAGTTTCGTTATCCTGTTCCTTGCACCCTATGGGATTATGCATGTGGTAATTGATGCTAGTGCGCTATGGATATCATGATCATGTAAACTGATTAATTGAATATGCAATAAGGAACTAAAAGATGCCTTTTAGCAACATGGAACTAGGGGATTGGAGCATAGTTTTGTGATGCACCATATCCTTCCCCCTTGGTAATGATCTATCAGCAAAAGCTGGGACTTACAGTGCAACTATAAGGGCTACATGGTTCTGGTTTTAGTCAAGTATGGGTACTTTTTCTAGCTTGTTAGGGGTTACCGAAAGGCGTGATGGGACCTGACGACTCGGGTATAGTGCGGCTCCTGTCCGAGTGTGTATAACCTGCGTGATCTTGTGCCACGACGAAGGGGGGCTCTACATCTGCTTGCTGGGTTCCTAGCGGCCCTAACTTGTTAGACGAAGTATTTTGAAAGACTTCATAGTGAAACCCTGCTCTCTCACCTTGGTAGTGTTATGGGAGTAATTAACCCGAGCAAATGGGAATCACGGCTCATAGTGAAAGTGCACAACCTCTGCAGAGTGTAAAACTGGTATACTAGCCGCGCTCACGGTCACGAGTGGCCCGGAAAACTCACGGAATAATTATCTTTCAGGGTGATGTTTACTTGTTGCTTATCTATTTTATTGCTGCTCATTAATTGTGTTTACTATGATCATGAGAATGGGCTTATTAACTTATTGCTATCCAACTGCATAAAAGATGATTAACTAAAAGCAACCTGCTGTTAAACCGTGTCAACCCTTTTGAGCCTCATGAACCCATGCTAGTCTTGTTGAGTACGATATGTACTTACGGTTGTTTATTTTTCATTACTTGGTAAAAAATCCCGGATGGGTAACAGATGGTGATAGTGATGAGGACTACCCAGAGGACTACTAGACTTGTGCTTCACCAGTCGACGTCCCTGTGCTATGGAGCTACCGCGAGAGTTATCTTTATTTTTCCGCTGTGTAATGACTTTGATACTATTCGCTATGTATTAAACATTGGTTATGATACAATTTATGCAATTTGTTGGCTTATGTGTGTGACTGATCTCTGGGCGCACATAAGATTATGCATCCCATTTTATCCTTAAAATTGGATGTGACAGGAAGAAATATCAAAAATATATTTGAAGTTTGATAATGGATTAATATGACAATGTCATATTGTTGCCAATATCAACTTACATTATAGATGTTATATACTCATCTTAAAATAAACTATAGCTTTAAAATTTTATGCTAATAAACTCTAATCAACTGTTTATATTTAATGTTTTTTCTCCCATTGCAACACATTGGCATGCATGTTTGCTAATAATATAAAAAAATATAAATTCCTAAAACACTAATCTTAAACTGTTTCTGGACCCTAAATAATAGTATAAAGTTTGTAGGTCTCGTGGAGTACTGCAATTTTAATATAAAGTTTCTCTTTATCTAACTTATTAATTTGAAAAAAAGAATTATGTGGAAACTAAATCTATTTCCAGACTGAAATTCCGAGCCATTCTTGATATATGTCACGGTGGCAAAAGTTAAAAAAGCTGGGATTCGAGATTAGGATCATCAAATTAAAGCACGAATCCAACGAAGTGCAGCTTTGCGCTACTGATGACAATGCTAGATAGAAAAGGATCAAACAACACGGCGCAAGGGACGCTAGGAGACATATCTTGGACAGGAACTCTCGTCATTAGATGAAGGTGTACGGTGTCGAGGACTGGTGACGCTGCTCCAGCTCCGGCCGGGGCGCTCGTCGACGACGACGTTCCCTGCAGCGTCGTCGTCCGGGAACTCCGAGGAGCAAGACTGGTTCAGGTCCAGCACGGTGGAGGGACGATCAACTGCGTCGCCGGTGACAAACTCGACGACGACGTTGCCGTCGCCCCCCGTCGGAACGAAACTACTATTAAACGCGCCGTCGTCAGGGACGACCAGGGAGGAGCCTCCGTCGTCCGGCGACGGTGGCGGCGCGTTGCAGGGATCGGCTGCCGCGAACGGGAGCTGGTACCAGAAAGGATCCAGCAGCTTCGGGCCCGTGCTGGCGCTGAACGGCACGCCGTGCAAGTGCAGCTGCAACCGCAACCGGAGGTCGTCGCCGTCGTCGTCTTCAGCCAGCGCCGCCGCCGCCGCCGGCGCCACGTCGGGGGCCGTTGAGGGAGGACCCAAGCCCAGCCTCGGCGTCGTGTCGACGACGGTGCCTTCACGACCCGGACCCGCTGCCAGAGGCTCCTTAGCCCCCAGCGTGAGCGCCACGTCGACCAGCTCTGCTTCTTGATCTGCCGCGCATGAACGACCCACCGTCGCGACGGCGGCTGCATCGTCCGGCGGGCAGAGGTAGAAGAAATCGATCTCTCGAAGCGCGTGGGGCGGCGTCCCGTGACTCCGGTCCGGCTCCATGGACTCCTCCTCCTTCTGGATGAATAATGATAACACGCCAGCTCTGGCTTCTCCTCCGCGATGGCGGCGCCGCCGTCGTCGACGCCGACAGCGAGGTGGGACGTACACGAGCCGCGTGCCGCGCCAGTGTCCCCAGCCTCATCGTCTTCCGAAGTGACCGTCGTTGCTCGCTCGTTGTAACGCGAAGAGACGTGATCGTCCGTATATGGCCGTACGTGATGGACTCTCTAATCAAACTGTCTGTCGGTACCGTGCGATCGAGTTGGATTGGAGTCGGGACAGGCAAGAGTACGGACGCGCGCGGGACCCAATTCTAGCCGTGGGCGCTCTGATGATTCCGTTTCCAATTTCCATGCGATTCCGATCCGGTTTCCATGCATGTGTGGAATTCGAACTTCATTTATTCCGTACATAACTCCCGTCTGTTCCTTTCGTTGGATTTAATTGGTACTCCCCGTCCAAAAAACATGTATGGGTTGCATGTCACATGAAGTAATCCACATTTAACTAAATTTTTAACTAATATTATTCATATTTATAGATCCAAATTAATATACTATGAAAATACATTTCACACTTAATCTAATTATGTTTATTTGATATTATAAATATTTATATTTTTTTATTTATAATTAGTCAAAGTTGATGTACTAAAATATATTACTGTGCTATGAGTTGCATTTTTTTGGGGAGTACTAGCACTCGCGACAGTGCGTTGAAACTGGACATAAATACTATTTAAAGTTTATAGTAAATGATGATGACCAGGAGAAGGTATATATATATATATATACACACGCTATTAATCCAACTTTGTAAAACTAAAATTTGGCTCTTTTTTGTTTGGTCTACCTCTATGTAACTACCAGATAATAGCGAGTTCTTCTTTACGAAAATGTCCCGATAGGCTAGAGGGGTGAATAGCCTATAAAAAAATTATTGCAAATACACAAATGCAAAATGTTAAAATAAAATATGGTAAAAGTAAAGCACTAGCTCTAAACTATTTTAAGCAAGCCACCTAGCAATTCTACACAAGAGATAGCACTCAAAGAGTAGCCTTATGAATCTTAAAGGCTAGCTAATACCTAAATGGTGTCTCCACGATCCCAAGGAAATATCTAGCTATGCACGATTGAACATGGAAAAGAGGATTCGAGAAGATTATACCGACGGTGTAGATGACAAGGATAATCCAATCATCAGAGAAGAAGCCAATCACCATGAAGTAGACCAATCACCAAGGAAGAGAATAGCAAAGATGATCAATCCAAAGAAACCACAAGGAAGACCAAATCATCCACTCGAAGGTGGAGAAGAGAATGGAAACCAAATTTATCCTGAGGTTCACTTGATCACCGTCGAGCTATGTCCCTGTTGTGACAACAAAGTTCCTTGATGGATTGCGAGCTAGGCTTCACATGCCATCCCTCACTAGAAGCTGCTCACCAACATAAGGAAACTGTCTTCACGTCACGAGATCAACTCAAGTCGGTTTTTGGGCACTCCGCCAGGGAAACAACTGTAAGAAACCCTCACAACTTCTTGATGTGGACTTAGACAATCACCAACTAATCTCATATCAACACCTCCTCCAGGCCGTCTAGGGATTCGATAAATCTCAAGAGAACAAGAAATCTGCAGCGGCTTGCTATCAAATTCTCTAGAATGCAGCTCTAGCGATGACGAACACTTGATGGATCACTCAAACTCAATGGATAATGAACACTAAGTGAATTGAGTGAGTGGGAGGCTTGGCTATGCTCACAATGCGTATGGCAATGATCAAAGTGTGCAAGAGAGATTACTCTAAGATCATGGGGGGTCATATATTTATAGCCTAAGCAAAGCCCCTAGCCGTTACACCTCAGAAAACAACCGTTATACCCATTTACGGACGTTAGCCGCACCGTCAGACGGTGGCGTCGGACTAATCCTCAGCATCCGATGGTCACCCACTAGCCAATCACAGAGTGCCATGACAGACTAGCCATTTGAAAACGACCGTGAAGCATCTAGGCCCTAGTGGTTTCGGTGATTAATGACAACAAGACGGTTATTATGACTAACGTGTGTTTTGCAGGATAAACTAGAGGTTAGGTCATAATAACATGTAGGTTCAAGCTCCTAGCGATGTAATTCGATTCGGTTTTCAAAAGATGGAAGACAAGACGGTGATAGGCTAGTGCCAAGTGTTGTTTGGAGTTGAGAGACACTTGGCGTAGTCTTAGGTTTTATTTTTCTTTTTGACCGTACTATTAAGAGGGGTTTGGATGGGTAGCTTGAATTAGAGCAAGATTAGAGAGTATAGATGTGATGCACACTTGTCCAACATAGCTCTGGGCAGCTCAGAGAGACTCTTGAGAGAGAGAAGATCAAACTTCGTTTTGCAAAGTTTTCGATTCGGCGAAGTTTTGATCAAATTAGAGGCGTCGGACTCTACTTAGTATGGGCGTCGGACCAATAGTTAGAGTCCGACGACACGTGGCAGCCCCTGGATGTTTCTCAGCGTGCCATGAAGCGTCAGACCCTGGCTGGACGGTCGTCGGACCATTGGCCAGAGTCCGACGGTGCCTCTGGGTGTTCAGCGAGCGTCGGACCGTCGCAAGTTAGAGTGTCGGACTAATGTTTCTTAGCGTCCGACGCTTCCAGAGAGGTTCCCGCAGCGAAAAAGAGCGTCGGACTTGGTCCGACAGTGTGCGTCGGACCATTGATCCGTGTTATAGCCGTTGAGAGGCACTGTGCCAGCTGCTCAGAGCGTCGGACGGTGGAGCGTCGGGCCATCGAGTTCGGTCCGACGCCCCTCCGGCACGGGACTGAGCACAGTGCGACTGTGAGAGTCGGACCGTGGTGAATGGTCCGACGGTCGGGCCTCGGCAGCGTCCGATGGTTCGTAGGAAAGTGAGAAACGGCTAGTTTTGGAGAGGGTGAGTATTTATACTCCATCAAAGCCTCCATTCTATCTCTCTTACCACTTCTAACAGCTGAAGGAACCCTTGTTGATCTTGTGAGAGAGCAAGGGCCCTAAGGAGCATTGAGTGAACTCCATTGCTTGTGAGCTTCTTCCCTAGAGAGATCAAGAGTGACTTGTGTGCATCCATCACCCTCTTTGGCCTTGTTCTTGGTCATGTGAGAGTCTAAGTTTGTTACTCTTGGTGATCGGCATCACCTAGACAGTTTGGTGGTGATCGGTGGCTTGGTGACCGTTTGGAGAGCTTGTGGGCGGCTCAAGTCGAAATTGTGAGCGGTTGTGGGCGATCCACCGCGCCGGAGAGGCAAGGATCAGCCCGTAGAGAGCACTTGGTCTTTGCGAAGATCAAGGGGGAGCTACACCCTTGCGTGGGTGCTCCAACGAGGACTAGTGGGGAGTGCCGACTCTCCAATATCTCGGGAAAAATTGGATTTGTCTTTCTAACCTTTTACATTCCCGTATTTCCTTTGTGTTCTCTACTTTTCTAGAGTAGTATACTTGTGATAGGACTTGGCTCTAGGTTGTATAACTTGTTTTAGAAATAGAACTGACACAAGCACTTGTAGGGTGACATTGGGCAAATTTGCGATAGATTGAATTGATTTGTGAAAAATTTATTAGTTGCCCAATTCACCCCCCTCTTGCGCATTCTTGATCCTTTCAGACCGCTGGCGTGAAAAACTCCCTCAGCACTCATTGGACACGATCACCGGACGCACCTATCAGACTAACGAAACCCAACGTCCAATGGTGTCGTTTTTCCACTGTACAGGTATTTTTGCCCACGGATGCTGTCCGTTGACCCCCACCGGACAAAACCTTTGTGTCCAAAGGTTTGAAATCAAGTTTCGTGCTCTTGGGTCAGTAGCGTCGGACGGACAACAAATGCTCCGGACGCACACCAGCGTCCGAAGATGAACATAGTGTCTGACGCTTCCTGTCAGCCTAGGGTTAGGTACCGGATGCTCACCATTAGTTCGGTGCAGCGCAACCTTAGCATCTGGTGCCCTATTTTCTTAGATTTCAAGTCTATCTCTTCACCCTTACTCTCATGTGCTAACACCAAGGTATTCTACACTTTTGTGCATGGTGTGTTAGTTTTTGCAAACATTTTTTAAGGGTTAGTCACTTGTGTTCAAAGTGAATGCATGGCATGAAATGCACCCTAGAGCACTTGATCCAAAACCAACTCTGTATTTCTTCCCTTGATAGTCTATCTATCCCAAACGTGATCACATCCTCTAGATGTCTTATTCACCAAAAGAAAAGCCCTAAGCCAGTGTACCTTTGCCTCTAGCTTTCCTTTCCTTTCCTTTCCTTTTTCTTTTTCTTTTCTTCTTCACTTGATCAACATCTTCATCACTTCCATGGCTCTCATGATCCACACCTTCTTCAAGCTCCACACAATGGCTTGTACTACCTATCTCTAATCATTTACTAAGATAAATAGATTCATATGAATTAGAACAGCTCACATCAAACAATGACGGATAGATTACGATTTTAAATAACCAGAACTCATCTCTCATGATCATGTAAGCTAGAACAACTCGTGTATTCCACTGCATCGCATTTGCACGTTTGTTACTCTTTGTAATAATTATATTAAAATATTTAAGAGCAAAAGAATTTCTCATCTTTTTGACTAGCCAATTATACGTGTTCGTGCTGTCCATATTTATATTCTAATAACAAGGTCCTAACTGATGTTTTTACTGAAAATAATACGTGTTCGTGCTGTCCATATATTCTAATAAATGGACTCCAAAGTCCAAATCAGCGTTGGGCATTTTCGTTTCTATTTCCAGGGTCCCATTCGCATTTATTTTTATCTCCACATTTACGTGTTTTATTTCTTTTCATGTAAACTGCAAATTTCAATTTCCATATCCGCGACATTTTTCCTTGGCCGCCTGTTCGTTTCTATGTATACCTCTTCAACGACTGCTCCTTTATTTCTCAATTCCCATGCAGTTGTGTTCCAGTTGTTGCTCCAGTTCAATTGGGACTGCACAATGCGGCCCAGTCATTCCCTAGCGTTAGATGGTCTCTGCATGAACTATGAACGTTGACCACAAAAGGCTATATATAAAAGCCAGAGACCCTAACTTAAGAGACATTCATGATTCGTAGTCGACAGGATCCGTATCCGCATTTAAGTCCAAATTAAAATATGGTAAAATGTGACATTATTAGGATCCGACTCCATCCGGATCCGATCTATTTCCATCCTTATAAATATGCAATTGGGGATGGGAGGGGGGCTATTCGAGGCCTATGCATTAGGGCACTTGAGATGGAGTAAGGGAGGGGGAGACAACTAGCTATGGTTTGAGGCAGGAAGGCACAGGGAGGATAATGGGTCCACTAGGGTTATGGATCTATGCCCTCCACACACTTTTCTAGGGCGCAGAAACCTGGTCAGATTGACCATCCCAATAAATCACACCATAAAGTTGGAGATTACGCTAGAGAGGGAGGCGCAAAGGATGGTGCATAGTCTTATTAGTTTTACCACCGCTACTTCTCTCAAATCGGCGGTGAAATGATTTTCACTATCGGTTCATTTCGAATCGTAGTCATATATTATCACTAACAGTTTCAATAAAACCAGCAGCAAAATGCTGTTAGTGAAACAATTTCTATAGTTATGTGACTCTATTTCACCTCAAAGAAGTACAATATATAGCCATAAGTCTTAACAAAGGAATAGAAACATACGAAGGAGAGTTAAAAAAAAAGTGGTGAAACCCCCAGACATCGTCAAAATGTAAGCGAATAAATTACACTCATGTTGACTGAAGAGTCGTCCTCCTCTTGTGGAGTCATCTATGACCCCAAAAAGCACACCTATGCTAGGAACGTGGCTATCACAGCATAACAAGTGGCCAGGCATCATCCTCCCCGCGCGGCAGATGTATCCAAGCATACATGTGACGAGAAATAATAGCGAATCGTGGAGCGAGTCAATAATTTGTCTCCGTGAATGGACGAGGGCTAGAGTAGGTAGTTCGCCGGTAACCAGCAGATTAACCGATAGAAGGTGACAAATCCATTTTCTTTAAGCAACGCCTGGCTCCTTTGGAAAGAGAGGAATGCCAGGACCTTCCAGAGAACCGCGACGGCGGCGGCGGCGCTCGTCAACCTGATCAAGGAAGAAGGCGATCGGTGGTGCTTGGCCGGGAATAAGCACCTCAGCAGGCTGCTCGTGCAGGCGCTGCCCTAAGTTTTTCGGTTGCTGCCTTTTCTACTGTGGGGTCGCAAACTTGTTCTTCAATGTAATCCCTTGTTTGCCAACCAGTAGCCTAGGGGCGGTAACGCCTTTGTTACCTCGTGTTTGTTTGTACTAAAACTGCTTTCTGCTTAATGAAATACGCGCCTCGGCGTGCTCTCTCAAAAAAAAAAAAAGAAGAAGTTAACGGATATGTGCTTCCTTCGAATAATCTGACCTCCTAGCCATCAATCTTCAAATAAACAGGCAAAGAAACACTGGGAAGTATAGACTATTGTGTAGGCTTACGATGCTTCTCACTTCTTCCATATGCTAAGGGCATGTTTGCATACTAGGGCTAATTGTTAATTAGCTTGCTAAAAATTAGCTAAAACTACCTTAGCAATCCAAACAGCATGGCTAATAGGTGGGGGGCAATCTTTTTATTCAGGCTAACTAGTTATTAGCCAACTAACTATCTAATCCTGGCTAATTTGAATCATTATTGAGCACTAACCAGTAACTACTAGTTCTAGCTAATCCAAACAGTCACTACTCCTTTTGAGTTATGACGGCAGTCCAACTTAGTAACTTGATGTGCAGGTGCAGCTCAGTCTAACGCTTCAGTGCTTCACCTAATAATTCCGGTGCTGTTGGATCAATGCACACAGATCGATATCTTTGTTTGTTTAAGAATTGTCGGGGAATCATATGCTTATTTTCTAGGTCAAGTCGTCCTCAAGCATAGATAGTTATGAGCGCTCACATTACTTCACTGGGTCGATCAATGGGAAGAAGGTACACAGGATACTTCACCGGGATACGATGATAACCTTCTAGTTGGGATATACTACTTCAAGCTTTTTAGACCTCTCAAAACAGAGAGGTGAGAGTTATATAAGAGTAGTCCCAATGCTCTGATTAGAATAATATATTTCCGCGTAATTTATTAGCCTGCTACGTAAGGCCAGTTCTAATGGAAAATTTCTATCTCCCAGTTTTTAAAACTATTGGAAATAGCGTAGGATGAATTTTATCCCATGAAACACATTTTATCCTATCAAACTTTTACATCTCCCTCTTCATCTATTCTATATACCATGTCAGCTCATTTAATGTCATAAAAGATAAAACTCTTACGAAAGTTTCATTGAGACTGATAAGAAAGTTGCTTATGTGCATGGAAAACTAAGAAAGATATAGAATAAAATTAGTTCTTGAAGAGGAATCGGTGCCTACCTCTTTAAATGTTGCTCGAAGACTTGACCGGTTCCGTATTGTAATCATCTTTTGGTGCTTTTGGTAACCCTACAAACATGTGCCCTCAACTCTCCCACTCACCACCCCAAGCGTTGTACGCATATGGCTCCAATGCTGTGTGAATAAGTTTATTCTAATTCCAAAAACTATTATCATACTCTACTTTTTCTTATAGAAGTCTAAAACCAGATATCTCACTCTTAAACTCCCAAAAAATATACAAATGACCTTGTCATTGTTTGAAGTGATTTTGAAGATGTTTTTTCTTTTTTTAAAAAAATCTAGTAAATATACTTGATAAGCTTTTTAAACCATAAAAAAGTTCCTAAAACTTGTAAGATAAAACAAAAGAATAATAGGATAGGGCGAATCCAAAAAAAAATTATGAAAAATATATCTCTATATGCATAAAGAAATATATATATAGCTATAGGAAAAATGGAAAATATCCTAGAAATCTAGAAGAATCCTAAAACATTCTAATTGATGTCGAAACATGTTTTGAAAACTTGTAAAACATAAGGCACACCCAACATGAATGCATAGTATGAGTCCATTTAGTACTAATAATACATGTTACATCCATGCTAGTTGCATCATATTGTTGTTATAAAAAGTTTTTAAATATGTTTATACATTGACTAGAATGATCTGGATATTTTCTAGATAACTATTTTTAGATCTAAATTTAATTATTTAAGTTTTAAAAATATTTTCACGAGCTCTGAATAGTTTATTTGAATTTGTCATATCCAAGCTATGTCTAATATTGGTTTTTCCGGAATATTTAGAAACTTAGATATATTCTACTGTTTAAAAACCTTATCAAATATTTATTAGAATTTTTGGTAATTAAAAAAGTACAAAGCCGTCTTCTAAACCACTTCAAGCTTCATCATGTTGGGCGCCAGGTGGAGGAAGTCGCAGACGAGCCGCTTGGCCTTGGCCAACCTGGGTGGCACCATGGTCTCCAGCTGTAAAGAGGACTCAAAGATGGTAGCACATAGGTGAGGCAGATGAACTAAGATGCTTGTACGAAAATGTCGACATATAGGTTTTGGATCGACATAGGTATACGGTCCTACAAGCCGAACAACCGTGATCGATCCCGGCCCGTCTCGCAAGTCGCAATTTCATATTCGTCAGACATAAATTCAATTAAAACAGGAGTGGTGCTGCTGTTTCATATTCGCTCACCCACGTTCCCTCTCTTTCGCTTTCCCGGTTCCCACCTCCTTTCCCGTGAAGCCACCGCCAAAACCCCAAAACCGAAGCATCGCTGCCGCCGCGCCGCGCGTAAATCCTAGAATGGAACTCCCGCAGCCAAGGCCGTGTGGCGGCGGCGTGGACAAGTACGACTTCTACTACTGGCTCGGGTGCCAGATCCTCGGTACGTGCGGTTCTCGGCCCGTCCTCCCTCCCTAAAACCCTAGTTCGTGCCACTTGCCCGGCGGCGCAGCGTACTAATGTCGAGCGTGCTTCGGTTGTTCTGCTTCATCGTGCATCCAGTCTTAGGCGACTCGATTAAGGGCAAGCTCGTCGAGGCGATCCAAGACGGAGATGTCCGCCGCCTCAAGGGTAAGGAGGATTCGTTGATTTTGCCTCCCGGTTGTTATATACCTACATCTCATATTCTCATTGTGAGTCTTCTCTGACATCTTGTGTGCTCAAGGACTGGTGAGTAGCATGAAAAAGAATACCAGAGCCAAGCTTGCCGAGATGAATATTGGTCACATGGGGCTACTCCAAGTGGTAGTGTTACTTGGAAAACTGGAGGTATGCAGGTACTTTGTGGAGGACCTCGGGTTTGACGTGGATCGCAGTGGCCCATGTGATGGTTAGTGCTTTTACTGTGTCATGTTAATTGAACTCGTGCCTCCGATCCCTAGACAGACGACATAAATTCGTCGATGACTTTATGTGTCTCGCGATGCTGATGATGAGGATGAGAATCGAGAGCCATCACCTATGGAGTGACGTCGTTGCTCTAGAAGTCTTGAAACACCGTACTCGAGATCTCTTTCAGCAGCGCTGTACCATTCACTCTCAAAACGGTTCGTCCAATCAGCAGTTGCTATTAGAATGTTACTACCTATCAAACGATCACATATGCCCTTACTGCTCGGCTGAATGTTGCCGAGACGCAGACGCTTCAGAGAGGAACATGTAGCACAAACAGAGGCGCTTCACGCTTTCACATTCTCGTCCCTGATCGAGACGAAATCTTTGCGTGGCGAGGAAGGCCTCAGCTCCGAATCCAAGGACAGGGTATAGATACCCTCTGCTTGCTTTCGGACAGAAAGAGGCGACAAGTAACAAAAAGGAAAGCGAAAATTTGTCCGTGACTGCTGACTGCCCTG
Organism: Eremochloa ophiuroides; assembly: GCA_038502445.1. Taxonomy (NCBI): domain Eukaryota; kingdom Viridiplantae; phylum Streptophyta; class Magnoliopsida; order Poales; family Poaceae; genus Eremochloa; species Eremochloa ophiuroides. Next base: position 17,910,403 of record JAHLJS010000005.1, on the reverse strand, counting down.
CGTCATATGGTGGAATTAGTCTTTTAGTGAACCATGATATGATTCACTCTAATCTCCTACTACTCTTTGTTCTGGATTCGGGTCTAGAAGCACTATGGGCACTAATGGATATTACTAAGGGTCTCCACTGATCATCTTTAGTTTAATTCTTAGTATCTTTTGATAAAAATTTAATCCTAGATAATTTTCTGCTGTATCAAATTAAGAGTATCGTTGTGCATGCTAAACCACCGTAGTAACAAAGGGTTTAACCTCGGGACAATCTTTTTTGAATAAAATAAAAAATTAAAATTTTGAAAAAAAAACTATACAATAAGCACTATAGTTTCAACATAACACATGGGTACAAAAAGTTGTAAAAACTTATAAAATCGAAAGTTAAAAGATAAAATATAGATTCATGATGTTACAAATGAGATGTAACAAGAGTTTATATATTACTTAATCTTAGGATATAACTAAATACATATTACACTAGAAAAAAGATGAATCCTAGAAATTTTAAATAGGAGTTCGCAATAGATCCCATACGTAGTCCTCATCAGAAGCACTGAAAAAAAAATAAAATCTTGAAAACTCCCACAAAATCAAAAAGTCGAGACCATCAATTCAATATATTCCAATCACAATTGATAACAACAGAAATCAAGGATATTATGTTTCTAGATAGTTACCCACTTATGTTTATAAACTAAAACAAAGTAACCCATGAATCTATCTATATTAACCAAAATTTGCATCTAATTACCCATTGTCCATTACGATAGATAATCTACATAACCCTCAAATTTCTATCTAAACTAATACTTTTGTGATTATTAAAAATACGAAAGTATCCCTTCATATCTATGTCAAAGTTGCAAAAATCTGCTATTATGCAAAATGATTAATAACCATAAATTATACATATATGTGTTTCTAAACTACCCTATTAGTATTAATATATTTAAACTAACTAACTAATCTTACATGTTGTCCTATCATGTAGATCAAGTACACATGCATGCATGAGCGATGAATATATATATGTTATGTTTTTGCAATTATGAAAAGTATTCCCTTAACCATTGATATAGGAATATTATTGATAAAGTATTTCTAATTATATCCTTATATTAATATTGTGACATATAATTTATAGAAATTGTTACTTTAGATAAATTTGTTATTTTAATAAAAGTGCGTAGTATATCTATATTGATTGTATAATTGTAGGAACTATATGTTCATTAAAAAAATAATATTGCTACAAATACAAATGTAATTCTTTGATAAGAAAATCCAAATAACTTGGGAAATGGTGGAGATTAGAGAGAACAAAGGTTGCAATACCTTTTACGGGTTTTGTGATTATTTTGGAGTAAAAAGTGATTATAAGGCTAATATTAATATCCTCTTTATGTTAGCGTTGTTACCCCATTCTATATCATACTCTAAGTTGTATCATCGATCTTGAGCGATAGGTATAGGTTTAATGACCATTTATGCCATCGTAGTGTTTAAGAATTTTGTCAATACAATCTAAAATTCTTATTTTTATAGTAAAAACACAAAATGAGAGTTAATAAAAGATCCAATAAGCATAATAGTTCCAAGTTAACTTGAAGATTAAGCAAACTATATGGCAACTATAAGATCAAAATTTGAAAACTCAAAATATATATATTCATGAAGTCAAAGTAATTTATGTTAGAACTCAATGTATTTTGAAAATATACCAAGGTGCAAAGAGAAAATATGGGTGAAAAAAATGATAAGATTATGACAACTAGATATAGAAATTTGTTATAAAGTATCTATGTGCCTATTGTGATAGAAGATAAACAAAAGAGAAGGAAACATGTAAATTAATATAATTGATCTATTAGTAGTAGGTACTCACTCCGTCCCAAATAAAATCAATTACTAGAATCCGTGCAAGTCATCCTATCTTAAGTTTAACTAACTTTTTAGAAAAAAAAAGTAACATCGTCTAGCTATGATATACAATGAGCACATGAGCACATTATTAAAATATATTCTATGGTAACTATCATAAATATTGATGGCTTTTTATATATTTGGTTAAGTTTTTTTTTTAGCTTAAGACAAGTCTAGAAATCTTTTTATTCAGGGACAGAGAGTATTAAACATCAACATCTAATCTAATGTTTATGTATTGCAAGATTTTAGCACGCATCGAGAAGCAGTAATAATTGAACCACAGGGTTATTCGCAACACTAGTGCTAGATAACAAATATGTCCATCGGAGTATCTTTCACTAATCAGGTGTGCGCGAAGACTTTGACCGTCGAAGTCGTTGGCCGTGTCTTATTGCGGCATGCGCACAGCCCAGTCGATGACTGGAAGTGGACTCATCATCTTATAAGAATCTTCCAAGTGACTACACTCATCATAGTCTGAACGCCACGAACACACACCTCATGGTGACAGAAATGGCTCACTCCTATCTTCTACTCCTCTTGCTACTAGCAGTGCTCCTGATCTTCAACTCCAGCTCGCAATCCATGGCGCAGACGACTGTCGACGCCAGCGAGCTGACAACACTCCTAACAATCAAGAAAGACTGGGGCAACCCATCCGCGCTCAGCTCATGGAGTCCCCAGAACCAGAACGCTTCTTCCTCCTACTGCAGCGGCTGGGCAGGGATCAGGTGCGTGAACGGCACAGTGTCCGCCCTGTCTTTCCAAGGTCTCAACATCACCAATCCAGTCCCAGCTTCCATTTGCAACCTCAAGAACCTGTCCTACCTAGACCTTTCCTTCAACAACCTCACCGGCCGGTTCCCATCGGCCGCGCTCCGCGGCTGCTCGGCTCTACAATTCCTTGACCTGTCCAACAATCACCTCTCCGGTGACCTCCCCGACGACATCGGCAAACTGTCGTCGGAGATGGCGCACCTCAACCTGTCGAGCAATGGCTTCACAGGCATTTTGCCGACGGCGATCGCCGCGTTCCCGAAGCTCAGGTCCCTTGTTCTTGACACCAATAGCTTCACCGGGACGTATCCGGGCTCCGCCATCGGCAACCTCAACCAGCTCGAGACGCTAACTCTGGCACACAACCCCTTCGCGCCAGGCCCTATCCCCGGCGACTTTGGCAACCTGACGAAGCTGCAGATGCTGTGGATGTCGGGGATGAACCTGACCGGTCGCATCCCCGACAAACTGTCGTCGCTCACCGAGCTGACGACACTGGCTCTGCACATAAACAATCTCGACGGTGCAATCCCGGCGTGGGTTTGGAAGCTTCAGAAGCTTGAGATCCTGTACCTCTACAGCAACAACTTCACTGGTGCAATTGGGCCAGACATCACCGCCGGGAGCCTACAAGAGATCGACGTGTCCACGAACCGGCTCACCGGGCACATACCGGAGAGCATCGGAAGGTTGACGAACCTGTCGTTGCTCTACCTCTACTTCAACAACCTCACCGGCACAATTCCGGCGAGCGTCGGGTGGCTCCCGAGCCTCACCGACATCCGGCTGTTCCACAACAGGTTCTCCGGCCCGCTACCGCCGGAGCTCGGGAAGCACTCGCCGCTGGGCAACCTCGAGGTGTGCAACAACCTGCTCAGCGGCGAGCTCCCGGACACGCTCTGCGCCAACAAGCAGCTCTACGACGTCGTGGTCTTCAACAACAGCTTCTCCGGCGCGTTCCCGGCGAGCCTCGGGGACTGCGTCACGGTGAACAACCTCATGGCGTACAACAACCACTTCACCGGGGAGTTCCCGGAGAAGGTATGGTCGGCGTTCCCGAACCTGACGACCGTCATGATCCAGAACAACAGCTTCACTGGCACCATGCCCAGTGTGGTATCCTCCGTGATCACACGGATAGAGATGGGGAACAACCAATTCTCCGGCGAACTTCCGTCCTCGGCGCCGGGGCTGAAGACCTTCTTGGCGGGGAACAACCAGTTCACCGGAACTCTACCGGAGAACATGTCGGGGCTCGCTAACCTCACGGAGCTGGACCTCGCCGGGAACCGGATATCTGGCTCGATTCCACCCTCCATCGGATCACTGGGATCTCTGAATTACCTGAACCTTAGCAGCAATCAGATATCCGGGGCAATTCCGGCGGAGATCGGGTCGCTGCCGGTGCTCACCATCCTTGATCTATCCAGGAACGAGCTCGCCGGAGAAATACCTCAGGAGTTCAACAACCTCCATCTCAGTTTCCTCAACCTCTCCTCCAACCAACTCACCGGCGAGCTCCCGGAGTCGCTGCAGAGCCCGGCGTTCGAGGGCTCGTTCCTCGGTAACCTTGGCCTCTGCGCCGCCGCCGCGGTGAACCAGAGCATAAACATCCCGGCGTGCCGCTACCGCCGCGGCCACAGCCAGATGTCGACCGGACTGGTGATCCTGTTCTCCGTGCTCGCCGGCTCCATCCTCATCGGCGCCGTCGGGTGTTTCATCGCCGTCCGGCGGAAGAAGCAACGGCGCGACGTGACGTCGTGGAAGATGATGCCGTTCCGCAAGGTGGACTTCAGCGAGTGCGACTTGCTCACCAACCTCCGCGAGGAGGACGTGATCGGCAGCGGCGGCTCCGGCAAGGTGTACCGCGTTCACCTCCCCGGCCACGACCGCGGGCGCGGGTGCGCCGGCAGCGAGGTGGTGGCGGTGAAGAAGCTGTGCAGTAGGGGGAAGGCGGAGGAGAAGCTGGAGCGGGAGTTCGACACGGAGGTGAAGATCCTGGGCGACATCCGGCACACCAACATCGTGAGCCTCCTCTGCTACATCTGCAGCGACGACGGCGGCACCAAGCTGCTGGTGTACGAGTACATGGAGAACGGCAGCCTGGACCGGTGGCTGCACCCCAAGGACACGGCGGCGGCGGCGGCGCTGGACTGGCCGACGCGGCTGGGCATCGCCATGGACGCCGCGAGGGGGCTGAGCTACATGCACGAGGAGTGCGCGCGGCCGATCATGCACCGGGACGTCAAGTCCAGCAACATCCTGCTGGACCCGGCGTTCCGCGCCAAGATCGCCGACTTCGGGCTCGCCCGCATCCTGCTCAACTCCGGCGAGCCGGAGTCGGTGTCCGCCGTCGGCGGCACGTTCGGGTACATGGCCCCGGAGTGCGGGCGCGGCGCCAAGGTGAACCAGAAGGTGGACGTGTACAGCTTCGGCGTCGTGCTGCTGGAGCTGGTCACCGGCCGGGTGGCCAACGACGGCAGCAAGGACGACGCCGCCGAGTGCTGCCTGGTGGAGTGGGCGTGGCGGCGGTACAAGGCGGTGGGGCCGTCGCCGTCGCCGCTCCACGACGTCGTCGACGAGAGCATGCCGGACAGGGCCGTGTACGCCGACGACGCCGTCGCCGTGTTCGCGCTCGGGGTCATGTGCACCGGCGACGACGCGCCGTCCCGCCCGTCCATGAAGCAGGTACTGCAGCAGCTCGCCCGGTACGACCGGACCGCCAGCGTCGCCACGGCGTGCCGCGACGGCGAACTGGTGGAGGGACAGATGCCCGATGGGAAGCAAGGGGGGCGTCACCAAGCTGCGAACAGATCGTATGAGTTCTTGGGTGGCGACGAGGAGAGCGGTGACTTCGTGGCTCGTCCTGTTTAGATGCTCACTTTAACTCTACTTTTTTAGCATGTCGTTAAATCTTCGTAAGATGTAAATTAATATGGCTTCTTGTAACCTTGTGCTGCGTGGACATGAAGACAAAAAATAATCGAACCTTGTGCTTTTCTTCTTGTCGAGATGCAAAGATCCCTCTTTAATTGAACACTCGCTGTCTGTGACCCTCGGGATCCAGAGGGCGCCTACACTCAGGCAGAAGAAAACGAGAAGAGCTCGAAACTAAGGGCATGTACACTAACAGATAGACATGTTCACAGTTCACTAACAGTAGGATCAAAATTCACATCAGAAAATAGCTCAATGACAGATAGGATCAAGATCACTAACAGAAAATTGAGAAAGTAGCTCTGTTCAATGACAGATAGGATCAAGATCACATTTAAAAAATAACAACATACATGCTCACTAACAGAAAATTCAGAAAGTAGCTCTGTTCACTAACAAAATTCAGAGAGTTAATACAAACTTCATAGCTACAAGTCCTCATAGCCCAGGTCCGCCAAAAAAACCTACACAAAGTAGTGCATATATGTCAGTCAAAGTTGGCAACACATGAAAGAGATTGTATATGTATGTGTTAACTCATGAAATAGCTCTGTTCATTTACCTATTTAGAAAGTTTCATAAAATAAGGGAACTTCCTAAAACACTTCATGGAAGCTACTCGCTCCTCCTTTTCTGCATTGGACATTGAACTTGTATCTTGTGTGATGAGGTTGTAATAAATCTCCATCATCTTTGGTTCTTTCTCAAATTTCTTTCCCTCTTTGGTCTCTTGTGCTGTAAGATGGCCAAGTTTTGTGGTCTCAAGCTTCTCACATGATAGCTTCTGCTGGAGTTCCATTATCTTCATGCAGTTTGCATTTGTTTCCTCTTGAAATTTGCTAAATCTACCTAACTTATCTAGATCAATAGCAGATTCCTCTGAGTTGCCATCATCATCACAGCTGGAGCCTTTTGACTTGCCTTTTGCAGCTAGAGCTGCCTTTTGACCTATTGGTTGCTCTGTCATCTCTTCCAAACTTTCTTCATTTTCCTGTTGGTGGACATGTGGACATCGGTCTATTAGAAGGGCTACTGTGAATAGGTGCACCAACTAAATGAAATTTGTGTGCCTGGTTACTAAAGTAGCTCATGAAACCACCAGATGGACGTGGGTTATTATTCCTACAGCAAACATAGTTAGTCTTAACAACATAGATACTGACTGAAATTACTGTAAATCAAAGAATAGAAATGGAATAATTTTTTGTACAGGGCAAACACACGTCAGCTAATGAAAAGCCTCTGCATTACTGTAATTTACTATCAGGTAGTGACTGAAATTACTCTAAAACAAAAATAGTTTACTATCAAGTAGGAGAAAATCCTTTGCAAACTAATTGAAAGCACTAGTTCCATCATTTGATTTCGAAGCCTCTGTCCATGGTAAGAAAAGGAAACTAACTGACGTGTGCAAGAGATTTAAAATGCCTCTGTCTATGATAATGAAAAGCCTCTGTATAACAAATTAACAAAAGTAATTAATCTAAGGACTTCCCTGTCCATGGCATGACTGCAAGAGATTGCTAACACAAAGAGACCGTAAAGCTCTAGTTCCATCACCAGATTCCACGAGTTGAAATAATCTTTTATTGCAGGGTAAACAGTCTAGCTGCAAGATTGAAATAATCTTCTACTGCATATTAACTTGTAAGATTGAAAGTTGAAACAATCCCACACTTAGCCACAGACCCACGAGTTGAGAGATTACCAAGGAGGATTCCAACCTGTTGAACGCCCAAATCCAGGAGAAGAGGGGTCACCGCCGGCCGCATCCCATCAAGCTGGATGTAAGGAAAATGGACCCTAGGCCCATTTATATTCAATTTTGGTGGTTGATGATCAACATGACCAATATTAGACTAATGGTTTTACGAGTGTTTGTTTTGTAGTTCAATAGGATGCACAAGTGTTTTGGATTTAGACAACGGTGTAATCCGAGTGATCAACACCTCAAGCAAGACATTAGAAGACCCGTTGAAGACCACAAGATCAAGCACAAGTTCAAGACACAAGATGGAACTAAGCCAGGTGCCAAGAGCACGGAGAAACAAGGGGAGAGAGGGTTTGGATTCTCTCTCCCTCCTACCGAGCTTGCGAGACAGGATTCAGCGATTTCCGGAGATGTCACTGTGGAAAAACATGCACCGAACGCTGGCCTCGTGAGCACCAGACGTTCAGCAGCGTGCCTCAGCAGGAGGCACCGGGCACGGGAAAAGAACCACCGGACGCGCTGGAGACACTGTGCGAGCGTTCAGTGCAAAGAAGACTGAAGAACACCGGACGCGCGGAGTGTCCGGTGACTAACCACCGGACACGTCCGGTGTGAAAATGCGCTCTCGAGAGCTCTCTACATGCACACCGGACACGGAGCTAGGAGCGTCCGGTGTTACGCAGGACGCGTCCGGTGATCAGAAGAAGATGGCGCCAACGACTAGTTCAAACGGTCAACCGACGACACGGTGACACGTGGCAGCACCGGACGCGGGGCGAGCGTCCGGTGCATCCGACGGGAGCGTCCGGTGTGACTGAAAATGGCTGGTTTCATTCCCAACGGCTAGCTTTCACTTGGGGCTATAAATACCACCCCAACAGGCCATGGAGAGTGTGGAGAAGTGAGGGATCATTCCAAGGTTGTTGCTACACCATTCTAAAGCTCTCCACTTGCATAGTGCTTAGTGATACACTTGGTGATTAGCGTAGGTGCTTTGCGAAGTGCTTAGGTTGATTAGACCACCACTTATGCGCTTGCTCTAGGTTATGCCTAGTGTTTAGTGAGGTTTGCATACCTCTTGATCCAAGGTGCTTATGTGCACCGTGCTTGTACTCGGCGGGGCTTGTAGTCTTGCGAGACCACACCAACCGTGCTTGTGGTGTGGTCGCCACCGTGTACTGAAGGGAACAAGGCCCGTGGCGGTTCGGCCGGAAGCTTGATAGTGAAGACGGCGGGGAGCATCCGAGGAGTGGCTTGCCTTGCGAGGCACACCGGAGACCCACTTGCGTGTGGGGAAGGACCGGGGCTATCCACGGAGTGACCCGACCGGGAGCTTGGCCCTTATGAGGGATTCCTTGCGAGGGGCTCCAACGAGGACTAGGGAGAAGCTTGAGCGCTTCTCGATACCTCGGTAAAAATACCGGAGTCGTCAATGAGAGTTTGCATCTCTACCTCATCTTTACCTTCCGCATTTACATTGTTACCTTGGTTGTGTGCTTTACCTTTCCTAGCTTAGTTGATAGGCTAGTTGATAGGGTTGGAACCTAGGTTGCATAACTCTTTTGCGGTAGAGATAGCAACACATTTAGCAAAACCTTAGTTGCACTTTGGTTAGTTTATTTATTGCTTAGGTTTTGCTAAGCTTAGGAAAAAGAGGCCATAGTTTAGAAGTTGTGTTTTTTAGTCGCCTAATTCACCCCCTCTTAGGCGTCACGGTCCTTTCACTGGAGACAGTGAAGGGGGCAATGGAAACCCATCTATGGACGATGAAGAGCTATGGAAGCCACCTCCGCTGGATCCATCGATGGAGGATGGTGTCCTAGCCTCTGCTAATCCGCGCAGAGTAGAAGATTTGGAGGAATGGAAGGAGTCGAGTGAATTGGGGGAAGATTGTGCTCGAAACTTGAAACATCCTCGATTTTCCACGAAGGGAAAATCCACAGAATGAGTTATAATGCGATCAAATCAAAGTTTGATTCCACCACATTATCATATATCAGTTGAAATCACAGTCATACAGCGTATGATTACAAGCTTTACCAGTTTTACCTCATTTGAGGATACACCTATTACAGGGTTAATCTAGCAGAAGCGTATCTAGTCGTCATCGGAGTCGGCGGAATATGTTGTCGAGTGGAGGCTCCTCCTTCACGGGTATCATCAGAGTCAATCTTGGCGCAGCATAGTCTTCATCTCCTGAACCAAACTTGAGCGTAGGCACGAGAACTTTTAATACTTCTTATCTCAATATCTCTGTTAGTCAGGTAATCTGCACACCGCCAGATATGTGCAGGCCATGGTCAGCACCGATGAGCTTTAGTGGAAAAGAGAAAACAAAGGATCAGGCGATCCTAACATTTGGCTGTGGTTTGCATCCTAAGCGCGTGCAGAGCAGTATCAAGTAATAATATCATAATAGTTTGTCAAGTTTTAACCCATATCACACCATCCATCAACCCATACCGATTCCATCATCCCACCCATACACCACCTCACACACACACACACACCCCCTCGCACTCAGTCGACAGGCCCAACTCCTTCTCGGGTCCTGTCTCAACGGCACACTGCCACACCAGGCACACTACCGGACAATCATCATCTAGGGGAGAAAAGAATACACCACTCTTAATAGTGGTTGCAGAAACATTAGGAAAGGTCCATAGTCGACAAATTGGCATATGTATCGATCGATCGATCAACCATACACTCTGCAGAGGTTTTACTACTCACAAGATTAGCCATCATCGATGCTGTACAATCATCTAGGCAAAATTCCGGGTGCTTGCTTGCCTAGGTCGATGCCACCCTGCCACTCAGCCCTGGGACATTCCGGATCCAACACCATCACACTGAGACTGGGAGACGCAATACCGGGCCCCATCAGTGGTACTGCGCATCTAGAACGGTACGGGAATCTACCATCCGTCACCGCCCACCCTTATCACCTCTCAACCTAGCAGTAGTGGCACCGCCCTACCAAGTAGTCCAGCCATCTCCCGCCCATCAGAAGCGAGTGAGTAGCAAGGGAATCCAGATGTTTCCGGTCACTAGTCAGATCCTAGGTTGTGACCAAGCAGGCGTCTCCTCTTAGGGGATACTCTCCCCATGCCATCACGGCACCTCCGCTCACGGGACTTCAATGCACATCCTGGAACCACCTCATAAGTCATTACCCGCCATAGGTATCTCTCGTGGGGATGCCCAGGTTGCACCCCCGGCATGACTTGCTTACACAGCTCGTCGTATATCCCACTTGGTCGACTCGACCCTCACTACACACCCAAGACACACGCAGCACGCTCTCCCAGTGGTTAAGTCCAGTGGATAATTCCATGTTTAGGTAAACCATTCCCAATTTCCCCATCAACATCACATCACAGATATAATGCGAGTGGAGTTAAATAAATAAAGTGGTGTAACATGCAAGCAAGCAGGTAGGAAGATGTATATATATATAGGAGCATGAGTGCGAAGCTTGGAAGCCTGGTAGAGTGGTTGCAAGCAGGGTAACAACGGCTTAGGTAGTAGCATGCATCATAAACTAGCAAAAGAATAAATATAAAGCGCTAGCGATTCTAGACATGTCATGTCTAATAGGATTCTCTAAAAGAGGGTGCTGCCATGACACCTGCGTTGTCGAGGAAGTAGTGGTATGAGTATTCCTCGGTTAGTGTAGTCGTTCTGCTGGGCCACCTCCTCTAGGGTGACTTCACTCCATGGTTCCTGTCGTCGTCCATGTCCTCCTCCAGCGGTTCTCAACCCGATCGTCGCTAATCCGGAAACGGCTACTCCGCGAAGCAATACAAGGCAAGAAAAACACCCAATACACCAGAAGACGATGTAACACGGGAAGATTTATTATCACTGGAGAGATAATAAAAGGTAGATGACATGGCCCTCTCGGCGTATGTCCGATTTCATCGCGCTAAAGAAAAATAAGAGTGGGTCTGCTAAGCATAAGCATAAGTCACAGCCAGGCCAATATGGCTTTATAATAAACGGTTTAGGCCAAAGCTTATCCATAGCAAACACCACGGCACACAATCTTCCGATCCGAATGCCACGGAGAAGACGGGGATCGGAGGACGGCCGATCAGAAGAGAAGAATGAGGAATTACCGGCAATAAATGTTGCGCATTAAAGAGCGGGTGTGTAATCCACTTGTAGGGTACCAAGGCTATGATTCAAACGGGTACAATCATACAAGAGCTTAAACACCACGAATTTAAGAGAGAGTGAGGGAAGAGAGAGGAGCTAACTAGGCACGTCCATATTATATTCTCGGTCACATCTTCTGTGAAGACGGTTTTTAGCAGTCGATCGAGTCGACATACGTAGGTCCGAGATTTTAATATAGACCATAGCTTCACTAACAAAAAGGAGTTAGTCCGATCTTTGATCCAATCGCCATGGATAAGATGGGATCGAACAGAGCGGGTTATATGGAAAAAAAGAGTGAGAAACATAATAAGGCAGTGGTCTACTTCTTCCAACACGCACGCCACTGATTAGACGAGGTGTCAGAAGAGAGCGACATGTAAAAGACGCAAGTGCGCAAACCACTCGTAGGGTACCACGACCTAGGTGCACTGGCATTGAGTCATTACTCGGATCCATAGCGATGTGGTTGTCACCGCAAGAATCAGAGGAATGCGACGGTCGCGCAGGGTACGAGCATACGAGGGTTAGGCACGAAAAGTCAGAGAGTGGCAACGCGAGGTCGAGTTACTCTTGGTATTACGGCCATGGCGAGACGGATCTCGCGATCGCAACGTTCGAGCGGGATACGATCCTCCAGCCGGCTCGAAGGCACGGCACACAGGCAAACAAGAACATCCAACAATAAGATCCAAAGACACGACCACAAGACACAACAACTCGACAAGACAGTGGAGTAGCATAATTTCATAGCACGAAGATAAATGGATCCTGTGTCACAGATACAATGTATAGACTGTGTGTAAGGATAGGGTACAACAGATACATGAGGATAGGGTACAACAGATACATATGAATAGGGTACAACAGATATATGAGAATAGGGTACAACAGATATATGGGAATAGGGTACAACAGATATATGGACGGACATGTCGTAAAGATAGGGTACAATATGGTGGACAGGTATATAAAGAAGTAAAAGAAGGGCCCTCCAGTAGTCAGCATCGTATACCAGTTTGGCTTTCTAACCGTCCAACACCATCTATTGATTTGGTTTCCAACAGTCCAGCTTTATCTATTAATTGGGATCTTCCTACAGTCCAGCATCTTCTATCATCATCTATGGGGCATCAAGATGTGGCAACGGGGCTACGGCACAAGGTCGGATAGGGTCAATGTCAAAGGAAAAGTGGCGAGGTTTGCTGCAACATGCTCCGACTCCTCTCGGCCATCTCCTGGTAGTTTCTGGCTGACTATAACTTGCTGCGGCTGGTCGTGGCTAGTCGTGGCCTCCTGCGGGCTGGTCGCGGCTTGTCCGGACGGGGCTGTGGCTGGCCGGAGACTGGCTTGAGGTGGCATCAAGTGGCTGGGAGGTGGCAGAGCATGGCCGGGTTCTCAACAAGGCATTGGATCACAGCACAAAGACCTATGTCGACGGCGATGCCCGTCGTATATGTTCATGGTGTGTCGTCCGGTTGGTTGGGGTTTAGTCCGGTGTTCATGAGTGCGTTGTGTTGTTCCTGAGCCGGTGGTGGCTCTGCCGATGCGTTCCCTGGGGTAGGACGCGATGGCGCACATGGCGGGTCCGAGAAGGTCGTGGTGCTCACCGTGGTGTTGATGAAGATAGGATGGTGATGCAGCGGGGAGTTGACGCCGTGCAGGGTGATCGCCGTGCCGTGCCGATCCGCGACAGTGGTACCGGATCCGTCTCCGGTTGGCGGATCTGCTCGATATGGCGAGGAGCGGGGCGCTGGGTGGCATCGGGTTCGCGGTCTCCATGGACGGGGACGTCGTCGTGGCTTGCGGATGGGGTCACGGTCTGTTGCATCATGGTGACATCGGGCCCCCAACAGGATGGTGCAGAAGGGGGCCGGATGGGCGACGGAGCACTGGTGGCTGGCATGGCTTGGTTGCGGCCTCCTTGCAGGTAGAACGCGCGGCACGAAGGCCGGTTTCAGTCCATATCCTTGACAAGGCAAAAACGGGGAGAAGGGCAAGGCCCTGGGCTGTCAGGGCTCACCGGCGAACCGTTTTGGCGAGGAGGTGGTGCTGCTGCTTGGTGGATACCGAGGATAGGGAGGGCAGCGTGATGGAACGAAGCCCGACTGACACAATACGTAGCCTGTCGAGTCCGCCGGTGGCAGGGGCTTCGCGAAGGTGTCCTGGTGGTGTAGCAGGTCGGCGGTGGTGTTGTGGAGGCGAGCTCGCGGCCGTGGCGGTCGACGTGGCCGCGCGTGGCTGTGAACAGCGGTGCAGGTGGCTTCCGTTGATGGCGTTCTGTGCGAGGACGAGGCCGGTGGTGGTCCCGCCGGTGCGGCGGTGGCGAGGTCGAGTGGCGGCGTTCTAGCGATGGTGCTCCGGGCTCGTCGTGGCAGCGAGGTGGCTCGATAAGGTGTGGGCAGCCAAACGGATGTGCGCGCACACGGGGTGACGGCTGCAGCCGCGGTGAAGATGAGCAGCAGCGGCGGCCATGCCCGACTGCGCGGGCACGGCTAGGAGCTGCTGTGACCGGCACGGCGAGGAGGCGCCGGCCGCGATGGTGAAGTCGCGCGTGGTCGAGGATGCAGAGAGGAGCGCACGCACGAGCGGAGCGGAGGGTGGCGGCGGCTTCTCGGGGAAGATGAACAGGGCCATCGATTCCATTTTATAGGGGCTCTGCTAGGGCTTCAAGGGGGGCTCCGGTCATCCTCGATGTCCGTGCCCGGGCAAGGACATGCGGCGCACATCGCGGGAGGGTGCGGAGGCCGGGGTCACGTGCTGCCTACGCGCGCGTCGCGCCTGGCGGCGGCGGCGGCTCTGCCCGCGTGCGCTTGCTAGGGTTAGGAGCAGGGTGCGGCTGCTGGGCCAGCTAGGCCGCACGCAGTGATGGGAGAGGGATGGGCCGGAGAGAGGAGAGAGGGTGTGGGCCGCGCGTAGCTGGGCCAAGGAGGAGTAAGGAGGGGCGCATAGGCTGTAGGGGGCAAGGCGAGTGGGTTGCCTGTTGGTCATAGGCAAAAATGGCAGTTGCTATCCCTCCTTCTCTTTTCCTTTTTCTAATTCTTATTTCTTGATTGTGATGAAATATTGCTTTAATAATTTAGAAGAAAAAGTGAGGTGGAAGTTTTTGGGCTTAAGAAGATAAAGGAAAAGGGTTTTCCTTTTAGGACTTGATGCTTTTGATATGAACTCAAAGAGATAATTTGGAAGGGAGTCGAGTGAAACTCGGAGAGGGAGTTATGTAGGATTTAGGAGGAAAGTTGCTACGGATTTGTTCTTCTCCAAGTGAAACCCTAGATGAACTATAGAACTCCAACAATCTTCTACACTCAATTCTATATGAATGCAACAGTGGTTAGTGGGTTGCTCGGGGGTTCGACCTAGATTCTAGATGCTACACACTTATTGCAAGAAAATTTTTAAAAAGCTCGTATTTTTGTTTATCGGAAAACCCGGGTTGTTACAAAACTAAAGCTGCTAATTTTGAGTTCATGTTTGCAACTGTTATAGTGAGCATGAGGCCCGAGGCCCGAAGGCACGGCCCAAAGCACGGTAAATCAGCCCAGCCCAAGCACGGCACGGCCCGTACGGCATCGTGCCCGGGCCGGCCCGTCCCACTCCACCAGGCCGTGCCTAGGCTGAGGGGTGAGCACGCGGGCCGGCATGGCCCGGCCCGTAAAATAATGGGAGGCCCGGTGCCGGCCCGGTGCTAGGATGGCCGATGGAGGGGTGGGGGCGCGAATATAAGCCAACCCGGCTGCCCCCTGTTGACACTTCTTAACGCAACCACCAGAGACAGGGTGTTAGGCTATCTCTGATAACGGTGCCAGAAGTGCCTGAGGGTATTTCTTATGTCTATTGGATAATTCCGCAAGCGCACAGAATATACCGATGTAGCACTTCACCCGGGAGTATTCCAAGGCATCGTTATTTATTTTATCCCAAGGGAAAGCGGTTGCTAGAGATGTTAATAGAAGGAGATCCTTAAATATATCTCAACTTAGCACAACTAGTGCAGAGGGGGTAATCGAAGTATGATAGGAAGGTGATGATTCAAAGATAACAAATAAAATGCTAAAAGATAACTAGTGTAATATAGTTAGGTGGGAGGACAACGAGTGAGAAAGATTCATGTGATTCAAACTCTACTCCTGTGATCTATCCTATCAAATGGATGAATACACTAAGACTGCTACCTTACTTCCAGTGTGTAGGGGATAGTGCGAGACAATAAAGGATATAACCTCTACCCGAAGTGCCTATACTCCTATGAGAGCCTACCTTTTAAGAACTTGCTTAAAACACGTGGAGGGATACTAAGACTAGACAGGGCTGTCACCACCTGCTAGCACCCACAAACAATCCGTGCGACAAGCGGCATTCAATGGTAAGATGTAGTCTAAGCACCATGCTTACACTAATTCTCACCACTCTAGCTGTGGCCAAGGCAACTAGAGCACCCTATGACAGGCGATGAACTACACACGTGAGTTGGTTATAGGATCACAATCAAATGTATGCCAACCAAGTAATATGATAACTCACAACAATACTATTGCAAGAATAATATTGCACTAAGTAAAGACTCAGTAAAGTAAAGCAGGAATATTATATTAAAGTAAATAAGTATTACATAAAGAGAAAGATACAAGAGCTATACCAGACTCTCCAGCAGACGACTCCGGAGACACCGAGCGTAGCTCGACTCAACTCTAAATCCCACACTAGACTACACTACTACTAGAGGTGGAACTACATTGTTTCTCACTTGTATCTTGAATGAATCATGTCTTGAGAGGGTGGAGGTAGCCTCTATATATAGGGGGAAGTGGAGAGGTGCCACGTCAGCGATCCGCGTACTCCTTCATTCTTCTCCCTTGGATAAACCGTCATTGAAACCGCCTTAGATGGACGGCAGTGGCAAAACCATCACGTGGGAAGCATGCAGGAAGTTGGTGGAGCATGGCAGTGGCCTGGGCCCACCATGGGTGGGTCGGCCGACCCACCTATGGCAAGGTGGGCCCACACTTGTGGTCCCCATTGGTCATAGAGTGTGGCTATGTACAGTTTCCCCTTGGTCTTGTCGGTTCACGCCTTGATCCATGTGCTTTGATCTTCCACCGTTGATTGGAAACACAACTTTGATCCAATGGTGGAATTGAGCTGAGTGGAATGTCACACGGATCATGCCATGTTAGCAGAGCCCTGGTGGGCCCCACATGTGGGTCGACCGACCTGCATGTGGGCCCTCCAGGTGCTCCACCCTCTTCTATGTGCCTCCTTGAGTCATTTGTTGAAGTGTGACAGCTTGGTGCCCAAGTGGGTGGTTTGGCCGACCCAACAAATTGGGCTCCAAGTGCTCATTTCTGCTCTGTTTGATCTTCCCTGCATTCACAAGCTAAGAGTACAAGTGAAACTAGTTATTGGATAAAATATGTTCATGTTATGTTGATCTTCCATCAGAAACCGAGTCTATTGACGGTGTTTCAGTGTGGAATTTTATTGCTTATCCACCGTCAACTAGATCCCCCAAGCTTAACCTCTGTTCGTCCTGAGCAAATAATTAAACTTAGTCTCGGTGGATCAGGAGTTGCTACCATGTTCATATTTCAATAGTACCATGTGTAGAACAAAATACTTCTCTTTTGAATGGAAAAATTGGCTCTAAAAATTCATCCATATTACCTTAGTTCTTTATGGGGCTTATGGCCTTTCCTTTGACTTAGGTGGTTGAGAGACTGAACAGTTTGACTTGAGCACTAATTTTCTCATTCTTTGCAAGTTTCATACCGGAGGTTTTAGCAATGTTTTTCAAAAGAAAACTTAATGTTCCTCAGATGGTTCTCTCATGTCACTCCAATGGTGTATGATTCCTTACCAAGGCACAAAGTAAATGTTGTCTTCTCTTTGTCATCCTACTTCTAAAAATGGCTTATGTGGAGCTTAAGGTAGGAATGAAAGAGTATAGCATACTTACTTTGCATGTATTGCAGAGTCAAAGGTTGGATCCAAAGAGAGAAGTGTCATGCCCTCAGATCAAGATGTGCAAGTGTGTGGAAAATAGTGGACTATAATGCTCCTCAATTTGAGATGATCTCTCTACTTTATTTTGAGACGTGGCTATCATTTTCTTTTCTTTTATTCATGAACCTAGACTTGCTCATATTTTCTTTTTCTTTTCTATGGACTTTCTTGTGTCTATTTTTTCTTTTTCATTCATTTTGCATAGCCTTTTGTCTCTCTTTTATCAAATCAACTAAGAGAGATATTCTAAGACTTTTAAAGCATGGAGCATTTATTTAGTGGAAATGAATGGCATGTTGTTGCGTACTTCCAGTGTAGAAGCAGCATATATATGTGGTGTGTACGTGATCTTGATCTTGGGGGCATGATAAGTG
The DNA here is from genome assembly GCA_038502445.1 of Eremochloa ophiuroides. NCBI lineage: Eukaryota > Viridiplantae > Streptophyta > Magnoliopsida > Poales > Poaceae > Eremochloa > Eremochloa ophiuroides. The sequence goes on along the minus strand of JAHLJS010000005.1, from coordinate 17,892,517 downwards.
TCTCAATAAGGGTCAACAAGACTTGACAATACTCAATACAAAGCAAATAGCTTGGAAGGTTTTAAACATGTATAGCTTATATGGCTGTGGTAGGAATTTATCACCATTGAGGAACAATAAGATTTTGATTTTTCAAAGAAATAAATCTCCAGTAATCATGCATGCTTAGAACAATATTATAGCAACTCTTGTCTCACTATATCATATCTCACAATAACTTAGACTTAGTTCTAACACTTGCAACCCACAATGTTTTCAGGTTCATGATGCTTTTAAATGAGCCAAGTGATCCATATTCAAAGAAATACTAAGTTGTAAACTAGGCATTAAAGAAATATTAACATAGCAACTATTCATCATTTTCATGAGGGAGATAAACATTCATGAAACATATAAGATAAAGGAAATATATATTTTTCTTTTTATTTTCATTAAATGCATAAAATCAAATATGAAATGCTAGAGATAGAATACTTACCTTAGTGGGGAGATAATCTCCCCCAAGCTTGCCCTTTTTTAGATGTCTCATTGAGGTGGACGTGGCGAATATTGTGGTGGATAGTGAGGAGGATACCGTGGTGGATATGCTGGTGGATATGGTTGCGGGAACTGTTGGGGCTGCTGTGGGGTTTGAACTGTGACATTATGAATGTCCTCATGGCTGGCCCGCAGCACACCAAACTGCCTGACTTCTCCCTCCAGAACTGGAGGTTTGCATGGTATTTGAACTGCCTGCATAGGTGCTGTCATCTTCTTCGGAGTGTTCTCCAAATTGTGCAGCTCGTGCACGTCCCCGAGTAACAGGTTTTGTAAAACTCCAGCGGCCACCTACTCCTGCAATGTTAGGTACTAAAGGGTGGCCCCCATACAGTTTTAATTCTGCACATGGCAGGGTGAGTCTTGCAGCGGTATTATGGAATTTAAATTCAATTGTTCCTTGGGGACCACCAGCAATAATATGTGCCTTTATAAAATGATCTGCATCTAGGATGGTTCTAGGGCTGGTTATGTACCGGTTGTACCCATTAAGCATCTCAAGGTAGCTACAGAATTTTGTGATGATAGATGTGAAATCAAATGAGCCAATTCTTGAGGGTGCAGAAATCCAATGTTCTACCATGGCTTTTACATGTGATACTCGAATTTTATGTACCATGGCATACATTATTCTTAAATCATCTTCTCTAACAATTCTAACATCATCCCTGGGAAAAAGAGTGATTCCCAACCATCTATGCAGAAATCGAAGCATAGGGTTGCAAATATGACTAGTGTGCAGTTTCCCCATTTTGTTTCCCCTGTTATTTTATGCCAAAATTCAAACTTATTGAACCTACGGGTAGCAGCTTCCAAGTTTGTGGTGCAATTTATAAAACCTAGACAAGCATTAAATTGCTCCCATCAAAATCATAATCTTGATTAAACAAGCGAAAATAGATGTTTTCTCTAGTTATTTTTACCGTGCACATGAATTCTAAAGTGAGAAGCCTGCTATTAGGGAAGTTAGGGAAATCCCAAAATCCACCCCCAACCTATTGCACCAAAAACATTAAAGAACTCCTCATACACACTTGTGCGTTGGAGGAGTTCTAAATCAATTACCTGGGTGTGTTCGAAGTTGCGGTTGCGGATCAAGTTGAGGATGAGCAGTTCTTGTGGAGTGACCCAAATGCCTGTTTCTGGGTCTTGTGTTCTGACAGGTTGCTCTTCTTCTTCGGATTCCTCATTAACTTCTTCATGATCGTGAGATGGTTGTTCAATGTTCTCCATGTTATCGCTCCGCACAGGCAAAGGTTCTTCAGAAGTTTGTTCATCTTGTGACCCCGAGAGTCATATCTCAGTGTCATGGCAGGATTGCCCCTCCGGTGATGAACGTCGTGAACTCCCGCTCAATGTTGTGTGCACCTTCCTTGCTGCGGCTTTGAATGGATTCTTCATGCTTGCAAGAGGAGAAAACGAACAAAGCTAGCACTAGGGGGTTGGTTAAATTCAATGAACCTTCTTACCGGATGAGTACCTCTCTGGAGTTTTTTGGGAGATGAACACTTGATTGGAGAGAGGGTTAAAGGAGCAGAGTTCTTGAGTGTTGAAGTTCTCTAGATGAAGGAAGGCTACTCTCCTTCATGTGCTTTTAAAATGAAAGGAAGAGGAGGAGAGTTGTGGGTCGGATGACCCCTATCCTTCATAATTTGCAGGAATCTTTGCTAGGGTCTCTAGCGTGTTGAAAGCAGAGAGAACATGTGAAGTGGCAAGCCAATTGATGGGTCGGCCGACCCATCCATCACCTCCATTTTTCAGGAATCTTGAAGCTTTGCAAAGTGTGTTGGAACTAGAGCAAGTGGGTGTGGTCAGGGGTCAGCTCAATGGGTTGGCCGACCCGACCCTTCATCTCCAAATTTTGCACAAAGCTAAAGAATGGTGTTGCCATACTAGTGGCTCACTCTCATGTTTGAATTCCTCTCAATATGGAAGTTTGCTCAAGTGGGAAACAAGGATGGGATGTGAAAGTGAGTGGGAGACAAGGATAGGATATGAAAGTTCCCATTCTCACAAGGGGACAATCAACAAGTATGGTGATTATTTTATGTGCTCACAAAGCTAGATTAAGAAGGATTCTTTCAACATAAACACTATTGATCACCACATCCATTGATTTCTTTGGTTACCTACTGACCCCAAATTCATGTAAACAAATGGGAGAGGGAGACCTCTTAGGGCAGGTCGGCCGACCCCTCCTTTTGTCTCATTTAAATTCTCAATCAATGTGATGCAACCTATATCATTGTAGGGGTAAAGTGAAAGATGGTAGGTAAATTGGGGGAGTCGGCTGACCCCTCCCTAGACTCTACTTTAGGGTTGCAAATTCACCCAGGGGTTTAGTATTATGTTTTATCAGTGTTTAGCTAATCAAAGTCGAGAGAGAAAGAAAGAGAAATAAATGCTAGATTAAATACTGAATAGACAAATTGAGTACTTACCTTGACGGGAGATTTACCTTCTCAAGTCCTTGAAGCAAGAATTACCTCGACGAATTTCCCGAATTGCTCATCGGTGGGTTGCTTCCTTGTCCCTCAGAAGGTGGCGACTCTTCTTCTTCTTTATCATTCTCCTGTTCTTTTCTTGCAACCTTTCCCGCCATGTTAGGATGTGGCGGATCGTGAGTGGACTTACCTCCCCTCGTGGATACCACATTGACATTTGAAGTATTGCAAGCATTTTAAGAGATGAAGTAGTAGCAACAAGGTGAGCTAATTGAGATTTTAAGATTTTATTAAAGCTCATTTGTTCCTTTACAGAAGAAGAAAGAAGATCCATCCTAGTATTTAGTGTTTCAAGGGTCTTGTCATTTGCTATCAGCCTTTTATTCATACTTTCATTAATTTTATCTTGGTTCATGACAAGGTCTTTTAATGATAATTGGTTACCAAAATTTGGATTACCTTGAAACTTGGAGTGTGACGTCCATCTTCCTTGTTGAGGATAGTTTGCATTGTTGTAGACGGCGTCTATCTCCTTAGGGTTCTTCCCTGAATGTATTGTACTACATACCTGGTTCCATTGATGCTTGGAAGCATAATATTGGATGGCCTCTTGATCTTTTTTGAAGTCGGCACGTTCTTCCAGGCTTCTCAATAAGAGATCCATCTTCTCATAAGTTGTATCTACTTCCTCGATGGTATGTGTACTCTTTTTCTTAGATTGGAGTCAGTCTTCATTCCACCCTTGATTTGTCACCATCTTTTCTATCAGGTTCTTGGCTTGTGTGACATTGAGTGAAGTGAATGATCCTCTAGCAGCGGCATCAAGTTGACTACGGGCTATCGGGGTTAGCCCTTGGTAGAAACCTTGAATCAGGAGCCATTCTTGGATCCCATGGTGAGGACATTCCCGAATGTATTCCTGGAGACGTTCCCATTCTTCGGGAATCGTCTCATCCGATTGTTGTGTAAAGCCTGAGATCTTTCCTCAAAGAGCAGTGGTTTTTGCCCATCGGAAAGAACTTTTTGAGAAATGCATTGGCGCAGCTTGTCCAATTGCCAATATCTTTGGGATAAGTGTAGAACCATTATTTTGCCTTCCGAGCAAGGAGAACGGAAAAAGGCGAAGACAGATGGCGTCCACTTTGAGTCTTTTATGGCAATAGTGCCACACAACTCCAGGAAATTCTGGCGATGTGTATTTGCATCCTCATGGGGCTTTCCGCTGAATGGGTTGGCTTGCACCATATTGATAAGAGATGGCTTGAGCTCAAAAGTGGCATCCCCCAAGCTAGGCTGCGGACTGGTGGCGACATTGTCGGCCGACGGTGCAGGATGCTCGAAGATGGTCTTTTGGGCCATAGCTTCCTTAGGTGACAGTGCAGAGCCTCCTTCCTTGAGTGGTTCCAAAACCGAATCGGACTTTCAAGTGGAGGCTAGACGTTGTCTAGAACTCCTGGTGGATGTCCCTGGATTTTCTATTGTTGTGGCTCGAAATTGGAATCCACTCATATAATGCCTTGCTTCACGATAAAGAGAAGCAGAGGCAAGGGTAAACCCTACTACAACTAATTGTACTAAATTGATGATAGGTTCAGGATTCGATCTTATTAAAATTTCTAGGCTATGCTTTCCCCGGCAACGGCGCCAAAAATGCTTGTTGACACTTCTTAACGTAGCCACCAGAGACAGGGTGTTAGGCTATCTTTGATAACGGCGCCAGAAGTGCCTGAGGGTATTTCTTATGTCTGTTGGATAATTCTGCAAGCGCACAGAATATAACGATGTAGCACTTCACCCAAGAGTATTCCAAGGTATCGTTATTTATTTTATCCCAAGGGAAAGCAGTTCCTAGAGATGTCAATGGAAGGAGGTCCTTAAATCTATCTCAACTTAACACAACTAGTGCAGAGGGGATAATCGAAGTATGATAGGAAGGTGATGATTCAAAGATAACTAGTGTAGTATAGTTAGGTGGGAGGACAATGAGTGAGAAAGATTCCTGTGATTCAAACTCTACTCCTGTGATCTATCTTATCAAATGGACGAAATACACTAAGACTGCTACCTTACTTCCGATGTGTAGGGGATAGTGCGAGACAATAGAGGATATAACCTCTACCCGAAGCGCCTATGCTCTTATGGGAGCCTACCTTTTAAGAACTTGCCTAAAACACGTGGAGGGATACTAAGACCAGACAGGGCTGTCACCACCTGTTAGCACCCACAAACAATCCGTGCGACAAGCGGCATTCAAAGGTAAGATCTTGTCTAAGAACCATGCTTACACTAATTCTCACTACTCTAGCTGTGGCCAAGGCAACTAGAGCACCCTATGACAGGCGATGAACTACACACATGAGTTGGTTACAGGATCACAATATAATGTATGCCGACCAAATACTATGATAACTCACAACGATACTATTGCAAGAATAATATTGCACTAAGTAAAGACTCAGTAAAGTAAAGCAGGAATATTATATTAAAGTAAATAAGTCTTACATAAAGAGAAAGATACAAGAGCTATACCAGACCCTCCAGCAGACGACTCCGGAGACCCCGAGCACAGCTCGACTCAACTCTAACTCCCACACTAGACTACGCTACTACTAGAGGTGGAACTACATTGTTTCTCACTTGTATCTTGAATGAATCATGTCTTGAGAGGGTGGCGGCTGCCTCTATATATATGGGGACGTGGAGAGGTGCCACATCAGTGATCCGCGTGCTCCTTCATTCTCCTCCCTTGAATAAACCATCATTGAAACCGCCTTAGATGGACGGCAGTGGCAAAACCATCACGTGGGAAGCATGCAGGAAGTCGGTGGAGCGTGGCGGTGGCCTGGGCCCACCATGGGTGGGTCGGCCGACCCACCTATGGCAAGGTGGGCCCACCGCTGTGGTCCCCACTGGTCATTGAGTGTGGCTATGTACTGGTTTCCCTTGGTCTTGTCAGTTCACGCCTTGATCCATGTGCTTTGATCTTCCACCGTCGATTGGAAACACAACTTTGATCCAATGGTGGAATTGAGCTGAGTGGAGTGTCACACGGATCATGCCATGTCAGCAGAGCCCTGGTGGGCCCCACATGTGGGTCGGCCGACCTGCATGTGGGCCCTCCAGGTGCTCCACTCTCTTCTATGTGCCTCCTTGAGTCATTTGTTAAAGTGTGACAGCTTGGTGCCCAAGTGGGTGGTTCGGCCGACCCAACAAATTGGGCTCTAAGTGCTCATTTCTGCTCTGTTTGATCTTCCCTGCATTCACAAGCTAAGAGTACAAGTGAAACTAGTTATTGGATAAAATATGTTCATGTTATGTTGATCTTCCATCAGAAACCGAGTCTATTGACGGTGTTATAGTGTGGAATTTTATTGCTTATCCACCGTCAACACCCCCTCCCCGTGTTGATGGTAATTATTGTATGATTTTACCCATCAACTAAATATGAAATAAGGATATAAATGCAAACACCACCATAGAATAGGGCTTTAACTGACGGAATTCCATAGTTTTGGTGAATCAGTGTTTTGCAGGGGGTTATCCAGAAAAGAACCAAGGGAGGCCCACATGTCGGATTAAAATAACGATTCCACCACGAAAGGAGATCAAGAATATTCCAGAGAACACCAGATACACACCTGACGAAGCGGGCCCAGATGGCAGAGAGGGTGGATCGGCCGATCCCCCTGATAGGTCGGCCGATCCCCTAGAGAGTCCTCTTCGTCTGCGTTTCGATGTGGACTCACATCCCGAAATTTCACGCAATCTCAGCCGCCCGTCGAAGTCGGTTTGATCCAAGGGCTACGGTTCATCCCACTGGCCTATATAAGGACCCCAGATCCCCCAGGGTTTGATATCAATTCAGTCATCAATCAGTTCAACCCAGTTGTAGACAGCTAGAAACCCTAGAATCATTAGAGCTTCACCATTTAGAGCATAGATACATAGATTAGAAGTAGAAGGAGGCGAGTTCTACTCGAGTTTCGGATCTATCTGGAGCTAGAAGGCTTCCCAAGACATTGTAAGCTCTCTCTTGTATCCTAAACCTCTCTTGAGTGCTTGAGATAAAGTTGATTGACATTGTTCTACTATTGTTTATGTTCTCAATTATGCTATTCATTGTTTATCTAGATTGTATATTTTGCATAGTTAGAATGCATTCATATTCATACATAAGTTTGTATCACACTCATTCATTGATATCATGGGTGGGTGATGAATAGCATGTAAGCATGGTGCTTAGATGTGGTTTGTCTGCAAATGCACCCTATATTCTGGGTTCTGTGGTAGATCGCGGATGTGACACTCCCGTTGAGTCCTTTGTAGTCCACACTCCGAATGTAGGGAGAGTAGGAAGTTATTATTACTTTAGAAGGCTGGCTATGATCTTGATCTTCCTTAGTAATATTCCCTTAAGTATGAATATGAAGTATCTTCGCCATGATTGCTAGTATAATTGCACCAATCTAATATGTCTTTGATAGTATAGTTAGAATGACTTAGGATATTCTTATGCTTCAACCTAATCTATGATAGTGCCTAAATAGGAAGTGCTCTAAGTTATCATTATTATATACTGATTGATTGGATTGCTCATTATGCTTATCATATATATCATTATTGTGACATAACCCCTATTCTGAGAATATGGGTCATGCATTGTTATCTCCATATTTTCATATGCATATGACATCTATCTATCTATCTGCATCCCATTTATTGCCAACCCTTCCCAGTGGTAAAATATAAATGACAACCCGGAATACTCCTGGTAAAATGCTACAATGGTGTATATTTTATCTATGCGCTTGCGGATGCAATATAATATATTCTAGTCACTTGTAAGAAGGAGAGATCTTTTAGAATCACACTGGGGATGACAACCTAGTTACTTCTAAGAGATAGAGGAAGAGTTCAAGTGATCTGTGGACTAATCAGGTGGCATATTAATTTATACCTCCCATCATTTTTAGCCCCATTGCTAAGGATAGAGTCTAACTCTATTTTTAGTGGTGACGTTAGAAATGCCAACAAGCATTTTTGGCGCCGTTGCCGGGGAAGGCTATTTGGCATACATAAGATGTAGATAGATCATATGCATAACACCAAATAAGTTGAGAAATCGTATAAACCTTACTCAAACAGGCTCACCCTGTCCTTGTTTACTCTTTGTGTAGCTTATGCAGGGTGATGTATGAACGGATTCGACCTTCCATAGAATTTTGTTGAAGATCCAGAAGCTTTGATCAGGAAGACCCGAGCCAAGCTCAGGAAGACCCCAGATCCTCTGCCGGAAGACATCCCTACAAGAAGAAGTTTGACACCAGAGTTTGAGGCCATGGCAAACAAGAGCCTTCGCGAGTTCTCTGCTCCAACCACTGCTAACATCCGTATGGGACCACCCACTGATGTTGGAGACAATGGATTCGAGCTCAAGCCTGCGCTCATCAACATGGTGCAAGCTAGTTAGTTTTGTGGAAAGGCACATGAAGATGCGAGTGCCCATCTCCAACACTTTTTTGGAGATATGCAGCACTTTCACCATCAAGAGAGTAACCAGAGATGCAATCCTGCTCCGCATGTTCCCATTCTCATTATTGGGAAGAGCAAAATAGCGGTTCTACACAAACAAAGATAAGAACACTACATGGGATCCCTGCTCCACTGCCTTGCTAGAAAAATTCTTCCCTATAGGCAAGACGAATGCTCTCAGAGGAAAGATCATAAGCTTTCAGCAACAGCACAACGAATATGTCCCGGAAGCATGGGAACGCTTTCAAGACTACATTTCAGAATGTCCTCACCATGGGATGGAGAATTGGTTGCTTATGCAGACCTTCTACCATGGGTTGACTACCAGCACCCATGAGACGATGGATGCTGCTGCTGGAGGAGCTTTTATGTCACTCACCATTGAGCAAGCTACCACCCTTGTGGAAAAGATGGCATCCAACCAGAGTTGGAATGAAGAACGTCCCCGACCCGCAAGAGAGGAGGAATGCACCAGCTCATGGAGACTGACATGATTTCTGCCAAGATGGACCTGCTGATGAAGAAGCTTGATGATCGAGCCAACGACAAGAGAGAGGTCAACCACATCAATGATGCCTACATGACATGTGAAGAGTGTGGAGGCACTGGCCACTCAGGTCATAGCTGTCCAAAGATTCAGGAGGATGTGAACTACGTCAACAACAATAACAACTACCGTCCACAGAATCAGAACTAGAATCAGAGCCAAGATTGGAATCAGTAATAGAGGCCCAACTACCAAAGTAATTACTCCGGTAATTACCCAGGTAACAACTTCAACACACCGTTGAGAGATCTAGTCTCTGGCCAAACCAAACTGCTAGATCAGGTTTCCAAGAAGCTAGTCTCCAATGACAAGTTGCTAGAGACCATCAATAACAGGATGGATAGTTTTGCCTCTGCTATCAAGAACCGGCTCAGCTTCAATAAAATGCTAGAATCTCAAATAGCTCAGCTGGCGTCTTCTATCCATCCGGCCAATGAAGGAAAGATCCCAAGCCAACTAGAAGAACTAGAAACTGCAAATCTAGTGGATATCTTCAGTGCAAGATGGTACCATACAGAGCATCGGTCTAAGGGATGGAATGATGATTCTCCGCCTGAGAAGAAAGGAGACCCAGGAAGGCCCATCATACCAATAGCCATTGGTGAACACACCTTTGAGGAAGCAATCTGTGACTTTGGCGCAAGCGTCAACATTATGCCCAAAGTGATCTACGAAAAGATCCATGGAGATACACTCCTATACACCAACATGTGCTTATAGCTAGCAGACCAGTCACTCTGCTATCCGAAGGGGATCCTAGAAGATATCTGTGTACGAGTTGGACACTCGTATGTACCTGCTGACTTCGTGGTAGTTGAGACAGGAGGAGATGAGAAGTCACCAATTATTTTGGGACGTCCATTCCTTAGCACCGCCAAGGCTATCATCTACGCCGACAGCGCCAAGATCTGTTTCACTATCCGTGGAAGAAAAGCAAGATTCAGCTTCAAGAACAAGACAATAGAGAGTCCTGCCCATCCACAGAAGCCGTACATCCATGAAGACAAGCTTGTGCAGAAGAAGACAAGCAGAAGAAGGAACAAAGCTAGGTAGACTCACACTAAAGCTGTGAGGATGATCAACTCAGTTCGAGCTGAGTATGATCACCTTCTGGTTTCACCACACATGCCCAAGCTAGACGATCCAGAAGTACCAACGATCGACTGCACAATTAATAATAATGTCTTCTACAAAACCTTCTATGACACAGGCTTGAGTGTCAACATAATGGCCAAGGTAACTTATGACTTTCTATTTGGCAAGACACCCTTGTACTCTACCGACACACAGCTGCAGATGGCGGACCAGACATTCAGATTTTCAGAGGGGATCGCTAAAGACGTTATGGTAAAGATTCGAGATCATTATGTCCCCACTGACTTCTTGGTCCTGGATATGGGAGAAGGAGTATGATCCACCACTCGTACTTGGAAGACAGTTCCTCAACACTACAAGAGCAATCATCTATATGAGAACAGGGGAGGTCCACTTCCAGTTCCATAAAGAGAAGGTCCGCTGCTACTTCAATAGTTACACAACTTATGAGCAGCTGAAGAAGAACAAGCCAAGGAGGAGACGACGTTCCTCTCAAAAGACCCAACCACTCAAGGACAATTGGGAAGATTATAAGGAAGAACTCGAAAGGAAGAAAAGAAGGAAGAGGAGACTGTGAAGGATGAGCTCCTAGCTTCGATCTCACCAGCAATATCAACTTCACCAACCAAAAAGGAATGGAGGAAGGAGTCACCTTTCAGCTCATCATCAGAAGTGCAACCAGGGTCATCTCAACCCAACAATGCACCCGACAAAGAATGAACAGATAAGGAGTCCTATTCGGAGGACTATAAACCACCGAGCCTTCGCCTAAAGGTAAAACTGGTATTTACCAATATTTACTTTTTAGCATTGCATTAATATATTAGTAGTTGCATATTTACTTTCCTGCATTAAAAAGAAAATAAAAAATATTTATTGCTTTGCATAATGAAAAAAAGCCCCATGTGATTAATCTTGTAGCGTTGCTCACAAAGACTATTCACCGTGGTGGCACAAAAATAATTTTAAATCTAGGATAGACTTTTGTATCATATTTTCTGCATTCATAAAACTAAAAACACCAAAAATATATGGGCATATTGTAACACCCTAAAAATTTGCATATTTGAAATAGGAATTTAATTTGATTTATTTTATGCAATCTTGTGGGCATTTAATATAAATATAGGGAATAATAATTTTTGTGAATTAATTAAAATAGGGAAACCACATGTATGTTGCATTCATGCTGCTTATCTATTTTGTATTGATTTCACTTTACTGGTATTGCAAAATATTCAAAAGTGTTTTTGAAAACTCATTTGGAAAATGAATTTGAAAAAAAAGGGAAAACTCCCTCCCCTTCTCTGCCGGGCCAAGCAGGCCCATCTCCCCTCCTCTCTGCAGCCCAGCTCGGAGCCCATCTCCTCCTCCTCCTTTCTCTCCCGCTTGGGCCAGGGCCCAAACTAGGCGAGCCCAGCCCCGCAGCGCCGTCCCTCTCCGTCTGTGACTGACGCGTCGGGCCCGCTGCTCAGTGTCGTCACCTTCCTCTGGACGAAGTCCGAACCGAGCACGGGTGCTTGATCCGATCATGCCCCAACTGCCGTATCCTCCGAGTCCCTCCCTGCAACGCCTCCCTCGGGCCCATATAAGTGCCCCGAACCTGCGGCGCCTCTCCCACGAGCCAATCCCGCAACCACCGCCCCCAAGTTTGCCCTAACAGCCGCCGCCGTGAAGAGCTTTCACGCCGCCGCCATCGAGATCGTCACCGGGACCTTCTCCATCCAATCCCACCGTCCCCGAAGCTTCATAGCATGGTAAACAAGCTTTGTCACCGTTCCTTTTTCCTTTTTTCGCCCACCCGAGCCGCCTGCGAGCTCACCGTCGAAGTCCGGCCGCCATTACCGGCGCTGCTCCTTCCCCGTGCTACCTCTGTCCAAATTAGGGTCCTAGATGGTTTCGCCTTGAGCCCCTCATCCTCCAGGGCCAAACCCCACGCGAAACCAAGCTTCCTAACCCTAGAATCACCATCTGCGGTGAGAACGCCGCCGTCGGCCGCCCAACTCCGGCGACCAGAGCCGCCCCTCTTTCCCCCCAATCTAATCCCGACCATCCATCGCAGATTGGGCGGCCCACAGCACTCCATACCCCTTTGCCCTGCCTTTTTGCAGAAAACCCCCTGAGCTTTTTAATGTTCTAACCCGCGGTCCTTTGGCGTATTTCTCAGATTACGCTTTTGTATTTAGAAAACGTATTTCTCTCGGTTTAAATTCAAAAGGCGTTTTCAACATTTACAGATTTGCCACTCAGTTTATTTCGGCCATAGAATATTCGTTTTAGCTTCGATTTAATCCGTTCAAGTCTCGTTGGATTCGTAATTTTGTAATCTATCTAATGATGCTACTGTTGTACATGTTTTCAACTTTTAAAATTCGAGATTAGATTTAATCTATTATTTTATTAAAGTAAAACTTTTTTATTTCGTAACTTCTCCGTTTGAACTCCGATTTTCGTGATCTTTATATCGTTGGAATCGTAGCGACACGTAGATTATTTTTATAAACTTTTCAATCTGTTTTTTACTGTTGGTGTACTGTTTCTAATTTACATCTTGTTTGCTTCGTGTATGATTGCCTCGATGATTGTGTGGTGATTTTATGATCGAGTTCAGACGGTGAGCAATACGTTGGTGATCAAGAGTACGCTGAGGATCCAAGTTCTCAAGAGCACTTTGATCAAGGCAAGTATAGCATGGACCATCCTTGTTGCCTATTCACCTTAATCATTAAATTCATGATGCATGTGTCTACCTTGGTAACCCTAGCATTTATTCCTAAGTTTTGATCACTTGATCCTTGTTACCTATGAGATTGCATTTGAGTAGTGATGCTAGTGCTTGATGATGTCATGATCTTATGAACTTGATTAATTAATTATGAAATAAAGATTAAAAGATGCTTTTTAGCAACATGGACTAAGGATTTAACTGTAAGTATGACACCGGGACTTACAGCGCAACCATGAGGGTCATATGGCTCTGACTTTAGTCAAGTATGAAGTTACTTTCTATTATGTAGTTAATCTTGAAAGGTTCCTTGCCGAGCTGGTTATTTTGCGGCTCCTGTCTTTGTGTGTGTGCCACTAGAAGGAGGGCTCTACCACCCCTTGCCATTGCGCCCGGATTGATTAGTGGTATGTTAGGAAGGCTTTTGAAAGACTTTATAGTGTACCCTGCCGCACTTCCTTGGTGAGGTGACATGGGAGTCATGACTCTTGGCATATGGGAATCACGACTTATGGTGAAAGTGTGCAACCTCTACAGAGTGTAAAACTGATATATCAGCCGCGCTCATGCTCACGAGCGGCCTTGGACGTCTTACTGGAACTTAACTAATTTAATATTGATTGATTTGAAGTTTCTATTGATGTTTATTCCATATTAATTATCATGTTTATATGATCATGCCAATCTTGTTCCTTGGTATATTCTATTGCTGCTACTCAAATTGCTAAGACATGATCAACTAAAAGCAACCGCTGTCAAACCTGTGTCTTGCCTTATTTGAGCCTCATAAACCCATGTTATTCTTGTTGAGTACGACATGTAGTTACACTTGCTTTATTTTTTATATTTGGATAAAAATCCCAGATGGGTAACAGATGACTATGATGATTCTTCTGAAGATTACTAGGATTGTGTTCACCAGTCAACTATTCCCTGTGGATTGGAGTTTCCGCGAGAGAGTTATCTATATTATTCCGCTGTTATTAATGTAAAGACTCTGTGATATTATTCGTTATATATTGAACCTTGTGATGGTACTATGTAATTTGTCGCTTATGTGTGTGATTGATCTCTGGGTGCACATAAGTTGGTTCATTCAATTTTATCCTTAAAATTGGGTGTGACAGATTGGTATCATAGTATAGGTTGACTGTAGGACGCAAACCTAGAAATTCTAGAGATGTTTTTCTCACCTTATTCATGCTTTCCACCTTAACTTGCTAACTGCTAAAATTTTTATGCTTCCCTTATCCTTATTCCATTATAAAAATATTCAGTCTATTCTAATTCTAACTTTGTCTTGATCTATATTGGAGAAGATGGTTCGTGGTCGCAAAACTGCCCGCATGAGCACCGGAGGCTACTACCCACCGCGAGCTTTGGACATTCCAGCTGAAGACGACGTGGTGATCGCCCCAGAAAATGAAAGTGAAGAGGAAGCTAAGTACATGGAAGATGTTGAAGAGATCCTTCCGTCGCCGACACCTGCTGCTCCGTCACCTCCACCGCCTGTTGCACCACCCGCACCCGAAGCCCCCGCCAGAGGTGAACCGCCCAGGAGGATGGGATGGATCCAGGAGGAATATACTAAGTATCCAGAAGAAGATGCATTTTTCCACACAACGCTCGTCAACATGCTGACCCTCTACTACGCCGACCTGCAACCTACTCTCAACTACTATAGCATGGAGCACACGCATCCTCTACGAGACACCTACTGGACCACAGAGTTGAATATCAAGGTTTGGGATGCACAGCATAGAGCTTACAAGACGGAATCTGTTCACAAAAGCGCCGCTCCACGTAGGACCGTGGAAGAGAGCATGGAAGATGCCGCTACTCATGCCTACTTCTACTACCATGGTCGCCGCTATGAAGATATGGAAGGAGATGTCCATAGATTCTACCCTCGCGTGGTGACTGAAGAAGGTGACGTCGCCATGACTATGCCCGAAGTGGATCAGCCCACTCTTAGAGCTCTAGCAAGATTGTCTTGGGCACTTATGGGAAGAGTCCATGGTTTGGAACGTGATTTGGCAAGGGCCAAGAGTGCCAACATACAAGCAGATCAAGAGATTGATGGATATCGAGCAAGACTCAACCAACTAAAGCTATTCCAGGAGATTTCCACACCTCCACCATTTAAGGATTCTGCTCCATAGGGTTAGAAAATTCCCTTAGCAATAAAAGACGCTTGTAGCGCTAAGTTGAGTCGAGTCGAGTCTTGTGTGCGTGTGAAACTCTATATGTTAGTTGCTTTGTTCTTATGAAATATTTGTGATTTGGTTCTTTGTAATGAGTGCTGAGAATTGTGGGCATGTCTACAACTCTCTTAGTTAGGGTCTAAGATTTGAGAATTATTGAATCAATAGTTGTTTTGGTTAAATCTGTTTTTCACCAAATCTGTTTTTCAGACCTCTTTGTCTTGTTAATTATTCTTAATTAATTTCATAAATCCAAAAATTATGAAAATTTAATGGGGAACAGTAGACTTCCAGACCTTTCCATTGCCACAAGAATCACGTTAATATCCATTATGGTTTAAGAGATGTAACTGTTGCAAATTGAAGTTTCTGCGCAGTCTGTCAGCCTGGACAGTTTCTGTTAATGTCCATTTTTGGTTAATTTAACTTCCGAATCAGGAAAATTGGTCAACATGGAAGTTGTAGAAAATTTTCTGGTCTTTCCAACGGTATAGAGAACGTCTCTAGTTGATTTTGGAAACTCTAGATATGATCGTTTTTCTTCACTGCTGTTATCGGATCTCGCCCAGAAAATTCAGATTCGTTATTTATAAGTGATTGCATAATGGTAAAAATACTAAAACTCATTTATGTGTTGAAAAACAGATGGCCGGTAATAGGAGGAACGCCAATCCACCACCACCACCGCAACCTAGCATTTAAGACCTCATCGCTTCGCAGAACCAGCTGATGCAAACTATGATGCAGTTCATTCAGCATCAACCAGCTGGAGGACCGCAGCCTGTTCAAGCTCCTGCTAGAGATAAGCGAGGAGAATTTCTGAAGGGTCGTCCACCTGTGTTCAACCATGCCGCTGACCCGCTAGATGCTGATGACTGGCTTCGCGCTGTAGAGAGGCAACTCAACATTGCGCAGTGCAACGATCAAGAGAAGGTGTTATATGCATCTGGACAGTTGCAAGGAGCTGCTCAAGACTGGTGGGAATCATTCCAGTATGGTCGTCCCAACAATGCACCTGCTATCACCTGGCAAGAGTTTTGTGAAAACTTCAGGTCATATCATATCCCTGAAGGTCTGATCGAGCTGAAGCAGGCAGAGTTCAGATCTCTTAAGCAAGGACGGATGTCTGTGCCAGAATTCCGTGATCATTTTGTTCAATTGTCATGGTATGCTCCTGATGATGTTGCTAATGACAAGGACAAGCAACGTCTCTTCCTCAAGGGACTTCATGATAGATTGCAGCTCCAACTCATGACAACCACCTACCCCAATTTCCAAGAGCTTGTGAATCGTGCTATCGTGATTGACAACAAGCGCCAGGAGATGGCTGATAACAAGAGGAAGAAGCAAGGACAAGGTTTTACAAGGAGCAACCGTCAGCGTCCCAATACTGCTCAGCAAAAATTTCAGCAGAAGCACCAGGGGCCCTCCAATCAGTGGAACCAAGGGGGATCTAGTCAGTGGAACCGTAATCAGAACCAACCTCGTTCCCCCTATCCTCAGCAGCAGCAGAAGACTCCCTCTCAAACACCCCAGCAAGCTACCCCGAGTAAGACTCCTATGAGGAGTAATACACCGGGCACCCCCATCAAGTGTTTTGTTGTGGAGAAACTGGACATCTCTCCTACAACTGCCCCAACAAGTAGAACCAGCAGACTCCCCAGGGAAGCAACCCAAAGAGCAGATATCAGCCACCATCTAATCAAGGAAGGGTGAATCATGTGTCCACAGAGACAGCTCAGGACGCAGCAGAAGTTATGATGGGTACGTTCAGCGTCAACTCCATCCTCGCTACTGTTCTTTTTGATTCCGGTGCTTCGCATTCTTTCGTATCACAAAGTTTTGTTAGAGTATGGAGTATACCACTTTTAGCTCTACAAAACCCAATATTAGTAAATTCACCGGGTGGGGCTATGCAAGCTCAATATTATTGTCTTTCGGTTAATATTGCTCTAAGGGGGGTAGACTTTAAAGTGAAGCTTACCGTAATAAGAACAGCTGGGATTGATGTCATATTGGGTCTGGATTGGATGAAGAAAAATAAGGCAGTTATTCAGTGTGAGGAGAAGGTCGTTGTGTTAACTACGCCTAAAGGAGACAAAGTCAGTGTTGATGTAGTAATGCAACCACCTCCTGCAGCGACAGTTAATCAACTCCAGGAGGATGACAACCAGCTAGATCACGTTGTGGATGAGTTTCCGGACGTATTCCCTGATGAATTGCCAGGTATGCCATCCGACCGCGACATTTAATTTATTATTGAATTATTGCCTGGAACTGCACCCATAGCTAAGCATCCATATAGAATGGGAGTAAATGAGTTAGAAGAACTTAAGAAACAAATTAAAGAATTATTAGACAAAGGTTTTATTCGGCCTAGTTCTTCACCTTGGGGAGCACCAGTTATATTTGTTGATAAGAAAGATGGAAGTCAGAGGATGTGTGTGGATTATCGGTCACTTAATGAGGTTACTATCAAGAATAAATATCCATTGCCTAGAATTGATGATTTATTTGACCAACTGAGAGGAGCCTGTGTATTTTCCAAGATTGATCTTCGTTC
Organism: Eremochloa ophiuroides; assembly: GCA_038502445.1. NCBI lineage: Eukaryota > Viridiplantae > Streptophyta > Magnoliopsida > Poales > Poaceae > Eremochloa > Eremochloa ophiuroides. The sequence goes on along the minus strand of JAHLJS010000005.1, from coordinate 17,874,870 downwards.
CGGTTACCATCAACTGAAAATTCGTGCTACAGATATACCTAAGACAGCTTTTACTACACGGTATGGATTATATGAGTACACCGTGATGTCCTTTGGATTGACCAATGCACCTGCCTACTTTATGTATCTGATGAATAAAGTGTTTATGGAGTACCTAGACAAGTTTGTTGTGGTATTTATTGATGATATTTTAATTTATTCGAAAAACGAGGAGGAACATGCTGAACATTTAAGATTGGTGCTACAAAAATTACGAGAGCATAAGTTGTATGCTAAGCGGAGCAAGTGTAAATTTTGGTTAAAGGAAGTTGCCTTTCTTGGTCATATTGTCTCCAATGGTGGTATAGCGGTTGATCCTAGCAAAGTAGAAGATGTTCTAAATTGGAAGCCACCAACAACTGTTAGCGAGATTCGTAGTTTTCCAGGGTATTACAGAAGATTTATTGAAGGGTTCTCAAAGCTTGCTAAGCCTATGACTACTTTATTAGAAAAGAATGCTAAGTTTGTTTGGTCGGAAAAATGTCAAAAGAATTTTGAAGAATTGAAGAAAAGATTAACCACAGCCCCCGTGTTGACTTTGCCAGATTTGAGCAAGAGATTTGCTATATATTGTGATGCATCTCGTCAAGGCTTGGGTTGTGTTCTTATGCAAGAAGGAAGAGTTGTGGCCTATGCATCAAGACAGCTGAGGAAACATGAATTGAATTATCCTACTCATGACCTTGGGTTAGCTGCAGTTGTGCATTCGTTAAAAATTTGGAGACACTATATTATTGGGCAAAAGTGTGATATCTACACCGACCACAAGAGTTTGAAATATATTTTTACTCAGTTGGATCTGAATTTGAGGGAACGTCACTGGTTAGAATTGATCAAGGATTATGATTTGGAGGTACATTATCATCCGGGAAAGGTGAATGTTGTCGCTAATGCCCTTAGTAGAAAGAGCTATGCTAATGAGATGCGAGTAACACCTATGCCAGTGGAGCTATGTGCTGAATTTGAGCGTCTCAATTTAAGTTTGGTTACTAATGCTATGGAGATAGTGGTTGAACCTACACTAGAGCAAGATATACGCAAAGGGCAGCTGGAAGATGAGAAGCTCAGAGAGATAGCTGAAAATGTAGTGGTTGGTAAGTCACCCGGATTTAGAATAGATGAACAGGGTACTCTATGGTTTGGAAAAAGGTTGTGTGTACCCGAGATAAGATCTATTCGCGACGCGATACTTCGAGAAGCTCATGACTCAGCCTATTCCATGCATCCCAGCAGCACAAAAATGTATTTAGATCTTAAAGAAAGGTATTGGTGGGTTGGACTTAAAAGAGATGTGGCAGAATATGTGGCAATATGTGACACCTGTCAGAGAGTTAAAGCTGAGCATCAGAGGCCTGCAGGTTTGCTACAACCTATGAAGATACCTGAATGGAAGTGGGATGAAGTTGGTATGGATTTCATAGTTGGTTTGCCACGTACTCAGTCAGGGTATGATTCTATTTGGGTAATTGTTGATCGTTTAACTAAAGTTGCTCACTTTATACCGGTTAAGACTACCTATGCCGGAGCAAAGCTAGCTGAATTATATATGGCAAGAATTGTGTGTGTGCATGGGGTTCCTAAGAAAATTGTGTATGACAGTGGTACTCAATTCACGTCTCACTTTTGGAAAAAAATACATGAATCTTTGGAAACTGAGCTGAATTTTAGTACTGCCTATTACCCTCAGACAGATGGACAAACAGAAAGGACCAATCAAATATTAGAAGACATGTTGAGAGCCTGTGCATTACAAAAGGGTGATAGTTGGGATAAGAGTTTGCCATATGCAGAGTTCTCTTATAATAATAGTTACCAAAAGAGTCTCAAGATGGCACCGTTCGAGGCTTTGTATGGTCGTAAATGTAGAACACCTTTATTTTGGAACCAAACCGGAGAAACTCAAGTGTTTGGACCAGCAGTGTTGAGAGATGCAGAGGAACAAGTTGCGAAAATTAGAGAAAACTTGAGAGTGGCTCAGTCGCGACAAAAGAGTTATGCAGACACAAGAAGAAGAGAACTGACATTTGAAGTGGGAGATTATGTTTACCTAAAAGTGTCACCTATGCGAGGCGTAAAAAGGTTCAATATGAAAGGAAAATTAGCACCAAGGTATATTGGCCCATTCAAGATTCTAGCAAGACGCGGAGAAGTAGCTTATCAGCTAGAGCTACCCGAGAGTTTGGCGGGTGTTCATGATGTGTTTCATATATCCCAACTTAGAAAGTGTTTGCGAGTGCCCGAAGAGCAAATACCATTGGAGGAATTGGTGGTTAAAGAGGACCTTACCTATGAGGAGTATCCGATCAAAATTTTGGAAACAGTAGAGCGAGTCACAAGGAGTAGAGTTATAAAAATGTGCAAGGTTCAGTGGAGTCGGTATTCAGAGGATGAGGCAACCTGGGAAAGAGAGGAAGAATTGAGAAAGTCATATCCCCAATTATTTGAGTAAGCTAATCTAATCTCGAGGACAAGATTAATTTTAAGGGTGGTAGAATTGTAACACCCTAAAAATTTGCATATTTGAAATAGGAATTTAATTTGATTTATTTTATGCAATCTTGTGGGCATTTAATATAAATATAGGGAATAATAATTTTTGTGAATTAATTAAAATAGGGAAACCACATGTATGTTGCATTCATGCTGCTTATCTATTTTGTATTGATTTCACTTTACTGGTATTGCAAAATATTCAAAAGTATTTTTCAAAACTCATTTGGAAAATGAATTTGAAAAAAAAGGGAAAACTCCCTCCCCTTCTCTGCCGGGCCAAGCAGGCCCATCTCCCCTCCTCTCTGCAGCCCAGCTCGGAGCCCATCTGCTCCTCATCCTTTCTCTCCCGCTTGGGCTAGGGCCCAAACTAGGCGAGCCCAGCCGCGCAGCGCCGTCCCTCTCCGTCTGTGACTGACGCGTCGGGCCCGCTGCTCAGTGTCATCACCTTCCTCTGGACGAAGTCCAACCGAGCACGGGTGCTTGATCCGATCGTGCCCCAACTGCCGTATCCTCCGAGTCCCTCCCTGCAACGCCTCCCTCGGGCCCATATAAGTGCCTCGAACCTGCGGCGCCTCTCCCACGAGCCAATCCCGCAACCACCGCCCCCAAGTTTGCCCTAACAGCCGCCGCCGTGAAGAGCTTTCACGCCGCCGCCATCGAGATAATCACCGGGACCTTCTCCATCCAATCCCACCGTCCCCGAAGCTTCATAGCGTGGTAAACAAGCTTTGTCACCGTTCCTTTTTCGTTTTTTCGCCCACCCGAGCCGCCTGCGAGCTCACCGTCGAAGTCCGGCCGCCATTACCGGCGCTGCTCCTTCCCCGTGCTACCTCTGTCCAAATTAGGGTCCTAGATGGTTTCGCCTTGAGCCCCTCATCCTCCAGGGCCAAACCCCACGCGAAACCAAGCTTCCTAACCCTAGAATCACCATCTCCGGCGAGAGCGCCGCCGTCGGCCGCCCAACTACGGTGACCAGAGCCGCCCCTCTTTCCCCCCCCAATCTAATCCCGACCATCCATCGCAGATCGGGCGGCCCACAGCACTCCATACCCCTTCGCCCTGCTTTTGCAGAAAACCCCCTGAGATTTTTAATGTTCTAACCCGTGGTCCTTTGGCGTATTTCTCAGATTACGCTTTTGTATTTAGAAAACGTATTTCTCTCGGTTTAAATTCAAAAGGCGTTTTCAACATTTACAGATTTGCCACTCTGTTTATTTCGGCCATAGAATATTCGTTTTAGCTTCGATTTAATCCGTTCAAGTCTCGTTGGATTCGTAATTTTGTAATCTATCTAATGATGCTACTGTTGTACATGTTTTCAACTTTTAAAATTCGAGATTAGATTTAATCTATTATTTTATTAAAGTAAAACTTTTTTATTTCGTAACTTCTCCGTTTGAACTCCGATTTTCGTGATCTTTATATCGTTGGAATCGTAGCGGCGCGTAGATTATTTTTATAAACTTTTCAATCTATTTTTCTACTGTTGGTGTACTATTTCTAATTTACATCTTGTTTGCTTCGTGTATGATTGCCTCGATGATTGTGTGGTGATTTTATGATCGAGTTCAGACGGTGAGCAATACGTTGGTGATCAAGAGTACGCTGAGGATCCAAGTTCTCAAGAGCACTTTGGTCAAGGCAAGTATAGCATGGACCATCCTTGTTGCCTATTCACCTTAATCATTAAATTCATGATGCATGTGTCTACCTTGGTAACCCTAGCATTTATTCCTAAGTTTTGATCACTTGATTCTTGTTACCTATGAGATTGCATTTGAGTAGTGATGCTAGTGCTTGATGATGTCATGATCTTATGAACTTGATTAATTAATTATGAAATAAAGATTAAAAGATGCTTTTTAGCAACATGGACTAAGGATTTAACTGTAAGTATGACACCGGGACTTACAGCGCAACCATGAGGGTCATATGGCTCTGACTTTAGTCAAGTATGAAGTTACTTTCTATTATGTTGTTAATCTTGAAAGGTTCTTTGCCGAGCTAGTTGTTTTGCGGCTCCTGTCTTTGTGTGTGTGCCACTAGAAGGAGGGTTCTACCACCCCTTGCCATTGCGCCCGGATTGATTAGTAGTATGTTAGGAAGGCTTTTGAAAGACTTTATAGTGTACCCTGCCGTACTTCCTTGGTGAGGTGACATGGGAGTCATGACTCTTGGCATATGGGAATCACGACTTATGGTGAAAGTGTGCAACCTCTGCAGAGTGTAAAACTGATATATCAGCCGCGCTCACGCTCACGAGCGGTCTTGGACGTCTTACAGGAACTTAACTAATTTAATATTGATTTATTTGAAGTTTCTATTGATGTTTATTCCATATTAATTATCATGTTTATATGATCATGCCAATCTTGTTCCTTGGTATATTCTATTGCTGCTCCTCAAATTGCTAAAACATGATCAACTAAAAGCAACCGCTGTCAAACCTGTGTCTTGCCTTATTTGAGCCTCATAAACCCATGTTATTCTTGTTGAGTACGACATGTACTTACGCTTGCTTTATTTTTCATATTTGGATAAAAATCCCGGATGGGTAACAGATGACTATGATGATTCTTCTGAGGATTACTAGGATTGTGTTCACCAGTCAACTATTCCCTGTGGATTGGAGTTTCCGCGAGAGAGTTATCTATATTATTCCGCTGTTATTAATGTAAAGACTCTGTGATATTATTCGTTATATATTGAACCTTGTGATGGTACTATGTAATTTGTCGCTTATGTGTGTGATTGATCTCTGGGCGCACATAAGTTGGTTCATTCAATTTTATCCTTAAAATTGGGTGTGACACATATGAAGGTCCACACTTTATGAAAAATACCAAAAATATGTGGGCACATGAAGGTCCACCCGATTAGGGAATTTCCTGCTGGAATTATAAAATCAATCACTTACCATGGAGCGGTATTAACCAAACCCGTCTCCATGAGATTTGGTATTCTTGTTGGCAATTGAATTTTACAGGAAAATATAAGATCAAAGAGCTAGTCAACCCGACACCCTTACACTGCCGGTACACCTGCTCCTAGAAGGATCACTTAGTTTGCAACATCAAAGACCATGTCAAACATCCAGCTTGGGGGAGGGCATCCTCCACTTGAATCCAGTTAAATATAAGTTTCCCACCTTATTATTGTACCATATTGCTTTTCGCATGAGTTAGCTAGTGAGATAAAACTTTAAAAACCAAATAAATAGTGTTTAGGTTAGTTAGTGTGCTTGAATAAAATAAAAAAAGAGTGCTTACAATTATTTTGCTCAGACTAGATGGAAACCATACTTAGGAATTTGATAAGTAGCACCCCACCATAATTCTTCATAACACTTAGTTTTCAACCTTGAATCATCCCAAGTTTTAGACACAACCATTTTAACTTGAAGATTTACTTTGAACCTGAAATTTGTGGGTAGCAATAGCTTGATCTAAGTCTAAGTAATTGAAGGATATTGATATGACCATCCCAAGGTCATCACTATTTACTTCAAGCTCTAAACATCAATTTAAGGTGAAAACTAAACTTAGTTCTAAATCCTTTACGATTCCACCTACAAGACTATTACTTGGTTTATACGATTACAGATTCAAACACCTTGCTGTGATGGAAGAAGAATATTGTCAAAGAAACAAAACATGCAGTTATATTGTCCTGGCACAAATCTTGAGCTTCAACGAATTAGAGTCGAGGATGACTCCTTTTCAAGAGGAGGGGGATGATGAGAACATCTCAACCGTACACACTAGCTCAAGTATCAAAAACTCACAATCCAACAAGAAAGACACAACTCATGGTCCACTTACAAGAAGTCGTGCCAAGAAACTACAAGAGCAGGTGAATTCGTTCCTCACTGATTTTAATTTCAACACTTCTAAGAATGTTATACTACCTAAGTGTTCTATTTTAACTGTACTTAGGTATATACACAAAGAGGAGGCTGAATCGGACCATGAAGATCGAAGCGTTGCAGTGTAAAAACTTGGACCAGTTCGGACCAGTTCAAACCAGTTCGGACTAGTTCGAACTAGTTAAAGAAACAACTATAACTCTTGACTCCTTCAAGCTTTAGAGGTCCATGAGGACTTGTTGGAAAGCTGGTGAAGTCCACATTCCAATGCAACTAGCCCCACATCATTTGAATGTCATAATCAGCAGTTATGTTCAAATTAGTTAAGACTGCTCAGAAGTTCAATAGTTAGCATGATGCTCAAGTTGACGTGCAAAACTGTACCAATCTACAATATTTCATAGTGCATGGCACACATGGTTGGAAAGAACGTCGAGTCTACTTTCACACCCAACAAACCATTCGTCATTTGTACTTCCCAATAAAGTGTTATTGCCAGATTAGTGGAGACTGCTATGGAGGCCAACAGTCACGTGAGATCACTGCAGGAAACCATTTCATGGAAGCCTTTTCCCATTCTTAGTCTTTTAATTTTCATCTTATTTTCACACCTACACAGGGGGGTTGTTCCTAGTATAAATATCCATCTACTCTTAAGCATTAGGAGACTTTTGATAATATGAATACAAACCCCTTTGTTCAGCTGTGTGCTAACAAATATTGAGAGAGATCTCTACCCCTTTGCTCTTGTGTTTTCTTCACGGAGACTATAGAAGCGGCCACGTCATCGGCACCCAATCCGTGCTCCTAGTCCATTGATTCCAGGTTGCGTAGGTTGGTTTCTTTGAGAGTGTGATTGTGAGAATCCTTGGTTCAGGATGCCGTATAGAGACGGTGGTTGGCTCCTTGTGCGTGTTGTCAGGTTGCACTAGTTATCCTCGCTGCTTGCAGCAAGTTATCCGGCCGTTCTACAGCTAGTTATCAAGGGTGTGATCCTACGTCGTGAAGATTGGGACCAAGAACCTCATCATCTGGTATCAGATCCTTCGTTGCCACGGTAGGATTCATTATCCCTAGCTACATATATATTTGTGTTCGTCCTATCCACCAAAAGCCACAAAAATATTTTTTTCCATAGCCCTTTGTTACAATCTGTTATTCTTGTTAGTTTTGTTAAGTTTTAGTCCATTAGAATCTTTCTTATAGTTGCTGATCATTATCCTTTGTGTGTCCTTTGTGCCTCTTTTATATATCTGAAAATCCCTATTAAAAAAAATTGAAACCGGTATCATCCTTCGCGTTAACTTTGATCCTATCAAGTTATTGCCGACGGTTGTGTCTTGTTTCAACCAAAAATTGTGCAAGTGTTATATCTGATCTTTGTGTTTAGTCATATAAAAGAAAGAAAAGTGCAAAAAAAAAGAGTTGAGAAAGTTGAGAAAGAGGAATAGAAAGATTAGTTTGTGTATGTGCACAATTGCTGAAAGTTTTCATCTCAAGTTGAGCAATCAGTTTGTTATTTGTGTTTGGTGCCAAATTTTGGTTGGGGTCTGATCGCAACACTTGCATCCCAATCATATTCCTTGTTTGCATCAATTCTAAAATTTCTTTGTGTGTGTGTGATCATTTACATCTCATTCATATCTTGTGGTCAGCACTAGACAGGGAACTTCTAGTTTGGATTGTTATTTAACTTTACAACAACTAGAATTCAGATTGCATTCCTTGTTAATTTTTCCCCACCAAGCTCCACTGAAAACCCACCGTCATAGGAACGCTGATCTTGTATTCACTTAACCATCACTTTCTTGTTACCATATCACTTTGGCCCTCTGTAATCTGCAGGAATTCATAAGAGCTTCGGTTGGTAAGAGAGGTGAGGTTGTGAGATTTCCATATAATATCCTATACCACATATAAGTTTGCTATTTTGCATATGTAATAACCATGGTAGGTCGAAGATACACCAATCTTCCATTCTATGGAAGTATCGATCTGGAGGAATTTCTTGATTGGCAAGAGCAAATGGAGGTTGAACTTGAAGTCCAAGATTTTTCAGAATCCAAGAAGATATCACGAGTTGTACTTATGTTTGAAGATTATGCTCTTGATTGGTGGAAGCAATATCCACATAAGCACTTCATCAAGAATTGGAAAGATTTGAAGAAGGCCTTGAGAAAAGAATTTGTTCCAAGAAAATATGCACTGATTTTGCTTCGTCGTTTGGAGAATGTAAAGGAAGGTAGTAAATCTGTCCAAGCATATTGTGATAAGCTATATTCTTCCTTGCATCGAGCAAATGTTGTTAGTGATGTGAATGCAATGACATACTTCAAGAGAGGTCTTAATCCTAATATTGCTGCTGCAATTGAGGGAGGATATTTTAAAAGTATGCAAGGTCTCTTAAATTGTGCTATCAGAGAGGAGAAGAGAATTATAAAGGTGCAGCGAGACAATACCACACGGTGCATTAATTTGTGCCAAGACTTATGCGCTAAGCTGCAGCCCACTATGTCCTCTGTTATTGGAGAGAAGCAAGCATCAAATTCATGCAACAAGAGAGGACATGCTGTCCCAAAATTTTCTTCGGTTGATTCTAGTGTGGGACGAGATGAAGATCAAGAATTCAACTTGAAGAACTCTATTGTGCAACAAGAAGGCAACTATGCTTCCCAAGTTGATATGGAAAATTATGAGTTGTGTGACATTGCCTCAGATCATAGTGTCACACCATTTCTTGAAGTTAATGCTCTTCTGAAGTGCCATTTACAATCTGAAGTTGTGAAGCAAGAAGTAGCAACTAGTCCCATCAGTGGTTGTCACAATTTTGGGCAAAAATTAGAAGAAAAATCTGCTGCACATACCACACAAGTTGAGCAAGAAGAAGCCAATCTGCAAGTTGTGGAAGATCAAAAATCGGGTTGTAAAATTGGAGAACATCTTTTTCTGTTGGAGGGTGATTTTTGGAGTAAGGAGCTGAAGGAACATGCTGCAGTTCCACACCATGCAAATCTGAATTTTGATAACAAGTATGACACAATTCCTGCTACCCTTCCTTGTGAAAGTGTCCAATTTAATGGACAAGAGGACCCAATGCAAAGCATAATGACAAGCATTGTAGATCCTACAAGTCTTATGCCTTGTTCTAGTGTCATTAATTGTGAAGATACATGTACTATCTAGAATTTTCCTATGCAACATGGTGAAGAGATAGAGCCAAGATGTGATCGAGAGGATGACAACACTGTGCATGTAATCTGAATTTGAAGGCTGATCATAGTTTCAGTTTGCGGGCTGAATGTGTGAAGAAAGATGCTATTGTGATGCCACTTAGTGCAAGTGACAAATCTGTCCAAGGTGAAGCTTATCATGGTCCAGCACATTGGGAGTTTCAAACCGATGTTACTTCAAGCTTGAATGCGATGCCACCTCGTGCTATATCATTAGCTTCATTGTGTGAGAAAGTATTGGACAGTGGTGCTAAAAATTTGAGCTCAAGCAAGCCACCAATAATTCAGGTTGAAGGCAATATTAGTGAAGATGATTCCACTTCTACCGATGCAAGTTTAGAGTCCTTTGAGATGGTCAATGATGATTGTCCGGCTGCAGTTATTGCTCTCCCAGTGCCATTAGAGCAGACCATGAATGATGAAACATATTCATATGTTGCTACCCAAGATGTTGAAGTAAATGTGCATCAAATCCCATGTGAGAATGAGAGCCACATAGCCATCAAATCCCATGTGAGAATGAGAGCCACATAGCCAAATTGAGTGAGAGTAGAATTAAAAGTGAGCTGTGTGATTCCACTAAATGTGAGGATGAGAGCATAAATAATATGAGTGTGAGAGATACACCACACAAAAAGGGAGAGCTTCATGGCAAAACATGTGAGGATTGTTTAAACACTAACCCACTAATATCTACACTTAGTGTTGTTCCTCCAAATGTATAGATTTGCAATGAAGGCATGGAAGAGATGGATGCTCCAAGGACTACCATACTTGTTGCGAGAAATGAGAAGGTTGCCATTCTTGAGAACCAACTCTATGCTGTCCAAAAGATGAATCATAACAAGGACAAAGGTGAGTTTTCAGAGATGCCAACCATGGTACTTGTACCAACACAAAATCTGAAAGGTAATGTGTTAACACCAAATTTTGGGCTGGGAGCCGATAGCCGATACCAGAGGAAGATAGCCGATACCAGAGGAAGATAGCCGATCTCGGAAGCAGATTCCATCCAGTGGAAGGAAAGAAAATAGCCGATTGCACGGTGAATCGGTTATCGGGTCAAGGTGACAGGAGGCGTGTAGCGTCGGTATTGATGACGTCATCCAGAGTCCGCGCCGCCAAGATGCGATCACGATCGGAGTCCGTTATGAAAGGGAAGGTGGGACTCCAAGTTACCTTAGATATATGATAGTTTGTTAGTTTCCTTATCTATTGATGAGTTGTAATTCGAGTAGGACTCTATCTACACTCAGGGTATAAATATAAGCCCTCAGCCATTGTAAAAAAGACACAACAACATCAATACAACATAACTTTCGGCTCCGGCCAACAAACCCTAGAGTCAGTCGAGTCCGGCGAGTTACTTCATCCAGGCTGGGTGTCATCTGGTGGACGCAAGGTTGCTTGTAAGTATCGTCAACCCCCTGTTAAACTATGTCTTTTTAGCATCATCCGGTGGACGTGGAAGCATGGCGGGCCAGGGACCTTGCTAAGCTTTGTTTCTTTGGCGTCATCCGGTGGACGTGGGAAGCACAGTGAGTCAAGGATGATTCACGCTGATTTACCCAATCAATCTGTGTTAACCGTCATCCGGTGGACGAGATGCAGATTTGGACGGTTTTTCACACGCGGATTAGTTATTGATTCGTGTTTGTTTGCTTGATTAATCTATTAGCTAATGTCATCCGGTAGACAGGCTATAGATTGAGATAGTTTGCACGCATGGATTAGTTATTGGCTCTAGCTAAATATGGCAATTTAGTTAGATTCATTAAGTTATCAAGATGTTATTTGTTGTTTGTTGTTTATTTATCAATATAACATCTCTCTGCCCGATCAAGATTGATAGATTTGGCCTTAGATTCGCTTGAATTTGATCGTCGTTTATGCTTATTTTATTATGATGATCGGTTCCATGTTACATCGGTTAATTCCCTATCAATCTTGTTCGTTACATATTGTGCGTTCGGTTCTAGTTGAGACATAAGTGGTTCTGAGGATATCGTAAGTCTTATTTTTGTGTCCTTATTTAAGTTAAACTGAGCGTCATTTGGTGGAACAGGTTTAATCTAAACAAGTTTTCACTAGATTAGACTTACTTTAATTTGAAGTCTGCTTATGACTGCGCTAGCATTCGTTCGTGCTTCATGAACCCTGCTTCGGCTAAAGTGCCGATTCAGTTATGCTTTCACGAATAGATCGTGTATATAGACTTATTTGGATATCAAACGATCTAGCTTTGTTTGCTGGGTTTGTTGAAGCCCGCTGGCCGTTAGACCAGGTGAACGCAAACTTGGTGAACTTAGTGAAGAGGGTTTACTAAAGCCGCCGGCCTTCTAGACCAGCTTTAGCCGATCTCTGCCTGTTTGATGTACAAATCATATCTGTACACATGATCTATTTTTTTTATACACATTAACTGAATTAGATCAGCTGGCACGTTATTATCTTCATATGAATATCCTGATAGCTGTTTTACTTCATTATTATACTATCGGTTCATAACATGATGGAATCGGCTTTCTAGTCGATCTCCGATTATACTGGCTCTTTGAGCCGTACAGTTGGAACTATCTGGACTCACCAGTTAGTTCCGCCTTGGGTTACTGATTATATTTGTTTCCTTGTCAATTGCAGGTCAAATTGACTGGCACGCTTGGGTGTTACCAGCACTCTCAGACCGGGTTCGAAGCTAGCTGGATCTGCAAAAGCTCTACTGCCTTCAAGGGTCGTTTCTGGTTTCGCTGGTGTGTTGGCCTTAGGGAACCACTTTTTGCGCCAACACACTTTTTGGCACGCCCGGTGGGACAATTCACTGAAGACCATGGCAAAAGGGAAGACTGCGGCAGACGGCTCCTCCAGGGATGACGGTGTCCTCAGGGTCAGGATCGAAGATCTCAACGAGGAGGACGCGGCAATGCTGAACAAGATCGTTGAAGAATTCGCTGATGCCTGCCTGCTTTCATTCAGCAAGCAGCGTGATGGCTCCATAGTGAAGAAGAATGCATTCCCAAGGTGGATCATGGACGGCCATTCTGATAAATCTGAAGAGAAGTGCAAGGCCGACCTCAAACAGATGCTGGAAGAAGCGACCTGGGAGGCCGCCTATTCAGCAGTCGGCCACCACCACAAATCCTTCCTGCAGACATTCTATAACATCATGAAGACCGTTCTCAAGCGGCAGGATTGGGAGTCTTTGGGTCCAGTTTACTTCAACATACCCGCAGAAGACACAGATGTGACTGAACCTCCTAAGCTATATGGCCCACATGCACCTGTCGTCGTCCCAAAGACCTCCGACAGCCGTGCAGGTGACCCATATAACCTAAAAGGGTCTGCCGGGTTTACGAATAAACCCGTTTCCTCCGAACAGGATCTTAATTGCGAAGAAATTGCAGAGTACAACATTTCATATAAATTTTACAACTCGGAGTACAAGAGCGGAAGACTTAAAATATTACATAGGACTACAAACCCGTGTTCTTAATTATACATTAAGTGCGATTATTACAAACCAAAATATGAGTAGTGGCAGTAGGTAAGTAGCTTATACAACACTTATATTACATAACATCCCTGCCCAGGGATCAAATACTCACTCACTATCACTATCTTCTTGGACCATTTCCTCGAACACTGTCATACAGCAAGGTCCAACACAGACCTTGGGTTGCTGATTGCCTGTAACATGGGGTTAACAAACCCTGAGTACGAGGGGTACTCCGCAAGACTTACCCGACTAAAAATTGGGAAGGAGACTCAGGAATGCAGGCTAAGGGGAATCAAGGAGAGGCTTTAGCAAGAATCAAAAAGTTTTGCAGAAAAGCTCTCTCTAATCAGCTTAACATTTAATCTCAAGCTAGTTTGTTTCATTCAGTTACCTCGTCATCAATACCCTTTCCCATATTTACATAGTTCTGAACCACTCTTCGCTGTAAGTCAGTGGATCAAGTCTCCATTGACCGAGGAGCAACGACGATTCGAATCGATTAAGTACCCAGCTGGGGATCCCTATCCACACTGCATATGTAGCACTTAAGCTTGCATATACCAACCCCGCCTACCACGGCTTTTCCAAAACTTGAACCGGTCCTGCGCCAACCGAGAGTACAGTACTCCTCTCCTCTCCAGGCACGCCGGCCACGAGGGTACACGCTACTCTCGCCATCTCTCCACTCCTAGTGCGTGGTTGTCGGTTCAAGGAGAGGAGCGACCGGAGTTAGAGGCTTTCCGTAGTATGTGGTTAGTTGCAAAGTCTCGATCCATCAGGCCAACAACGAATGGTCCCTAATGGATTCCATTTCGTTTTCTTAACAGACAGTCAGAGACACTACATTGAGACTCCTTTCTCAATGCAAGTCTACTGCCCTGTCAAACAATAATAACAGTTCATAGTAGTATACCCCAAGCATACAAAGTATCTTTTTCATAAAGCTTAACTATTAAGTAAGGCTAAGCATTTTATAAACATTTTCCTTTAAATCAGGTTTCACGGATAATATATCAAGGCAGGTAAATGCAGCAAGTAGGTGACAATCAACTCCTATCAACCTAATGCAGTAATTTAACTCAAGGTGATAAAGATTTATAAAACACAAGGAGGGGCTAATGCACCGGGGCTTGCCTTGTTGTTCGGCGAGGGACGGGTCAGGATCAGAACCGCAAATGTTAAAACCACCGATAACTCCGGAAGGTTCGTCAGCGGCGACTTGCTCGATTTTTACTCCTTCGCCTTCGGTCACTATACGTGATAATGATGCATGCTTAATGATAGTGCAAATATCATGATTAACAATAAGCATTAAATTAATAACCTTGAGTACAACTTTTCTTCACGGTAAGGTTGTAATCAAAATCTCACCTACAGGGTTATTGTTGCATAATTAATTTATAAATTATTTTTAACAGTCAAAGAAAGCCGCAACTAACACGACCTTCAACACTAAGAAAGGTGCTTAGGATCCATTAGGGTTTCTGATCCTAAGTCTTCACCCAATGCCAAAATAACACAAAAACCCTAGAGTGATTAACATTGATCATCATTTTAATTTAATTGATTAATTAGGAATAAATCACAAATAATAAAACTTTATCCAACAGAGCTACAAATTTTTGTAGAGGTAGCTCACTGGTCAAAATAGCTACCCAATTAATTTCATAATTTTTTGATTTATATTTTGAGCTATAAAAATCATAGAAGTGTTATTTATTAATTAAAATATGCATTTTTACAGTCTACAGAAAGTGCTCAAAATACAAGTTTCATATTTTTCATAAATTCTTCATATCACAGAGAAGCTCCACAATTTAATTCAGAATTTTTGGAGCTATAAATTAATTCATTCAAAATTCCTAAAATTCAGCATCCAAAATTCAAAAAGAAAATGGAAAGAACATTTGAAGGGGGGGTACTGGGCCGGCTCGGCCAGGCCCAGCAGAGCCCACTCGGGCTTCTCCTTCCTCTGCTCAAACAGAGCAGAGCGAACAGAGCAGAGGCGCGCCCGGGGAGGGGGGGCTGCCCGCCGCGGGACTCGCCGGCGGCGACAACTCCGGCGAGGGCGAACGCTTCCACGAGATCCATTCGACCTAATGAACACATCTAGAAGCTAAACCCCGCGTTCAAGACACTAGAGCAGAGCTACCGCCGGCCATGGCGGCCCGGCGAACTCAGACGCCGGCGGCGCAGTCGTGTTCAGGCCACGCCAAAGACCAAACGACCTCTCCGACCACTAAATAAGCACCAGGAGAATCACCAAACCCTACTGCTCACGTTAGTTGAAGATGGAGACGGGCGGAGCGGCTCTGACGACGTCAATGGTGGGTTCGGCGGTACGCTCCGGCGGTGATAGCGGTGTTCCGGCGACTGCAACCCTCCAAGGAAGAAACCACCGAGCTCGTGAGCTTCACAGGACCACAAAGAACATAAAACTAAAGTTAAGAAGGAGCGAGCATCACCGGTTAGAGCTAGCTTCGTCGAGGTCAAGCTCGACGGCGTTTCGGCCGGCTCCCGAGAAGATGGCCGGGCACGACGACTCCGGTGACGAAGACAACGTGGGTAAAGGCTCTACGGGTGCGCAACAACACTACGGAGCTGGTGGCAAAACGAAAAGAGTGACGAGGGATTGATGACCGCGAATGCGGCCGGCGACCGAGCATCGACGGCGGCGAACACGAACGGGAAAAAGGAAAACGGCGAGCTCGGCTTCGGGCTTCTAAGAACGATAAGGATGCTCAGGACGTTTGCCACGACACACGCTCGTGCCACGTCCCAGGGCGACGTGCCCACGCACGCTGCGTCGCCGAGGGCGGCGGCGGCTCGTCGGCAAGCAGCTGCGTGGCAGCGAGTCGAACACCCTGTTCGAATCTTGATGCAAATTTTGCAATTAACCCCCTCCCGAGACTATTCCCTAAATTACTTTTGTTTTTATATAACAAACCGAAAATATCCCAAAATAAGATATGTGGGAAATTAAATTCTGAACAACTTTCGTATTTTAAGTATTTTCAAATTTCAAATATTTTTGAAACTATAGAAAAGGGGGTAAATGGCCCTTTTTCAATTCAGTTAAAATTTCAAATTTTTATTAAATAAGTTCAAAATCTATGAACATCAAAATGGTTCAAATCAGAGAGCTTTACAACTTTTGTTTAAAGATCATCTTCATATTCCATATAATTTTTGAATTAAAGTTTTGAATTCAAATTTGAATATAGTAATTCGAGTTTAATTTGAATTTCCCAATGGAAACTTGAAAAACTTTAAATACCAAAGTTGCTCTATTCAAAAAGAGCTACAACTTTGCTTTTGGGACTAATGTCCAATTCTACTTAGTTTTGAAACTAGATTTTTAGTCCGATTTAGGGCTTTAAGAATTAAATTGCTAGTAAAAGCCACTCTATTGCCCTAATCACAAGCCATAAAAGAAAAGTAAACTTATTCTCAGTTGATGCAGGTCAAGTTTGATAAAAAATTCATACATATTGTACAATGCTCATGATGACATGCTCAATTTTAAATGTTCCGTAACACAGGAGTGTTACAGCCCTTCCCCCTTAAAGAAATTTCGTCCCGTGATTTAGTGCGCTAAGAACCCTGGGTTAAGTAATGGAAAAGAAAATGTCTCACACAAACACACTTCTTTTCATACTATGGAACAAGTGGGGAAGTTGTATTTTACAAAACAGAAGAAATACATTAGACTACAGGGAAGCATAGAACTCAGGAAAATTTTCAGATAGAAAATCCTCGGATTCCCAAGTAGCCTCTTCTTCAGAGTGCTGACTCCACTGAACTTTATACCATTTCGTGGTCGTCCTTCGTGTGACTCGATCTCTTTGATCCAAGACTCCGATCGGGTACTCTGGATAGGTCAAGTCTGACTTAAGTTCTGCCCCTTCCAGGTCGATGATTCGATCAGGCACTCGAAGGCATTTCTTCAACTGTGACACATGAAACACATTGTGAACTTCTGACAATTGCTCAGGCAATTTCAGCTTATACGCTACCGGTCCACATCTCTGTACGATTTCGAACGGGCCAATGTAGCGCGGGGATAATTTTCCCTTAACTCCAAAACGACTGACTCCCTTCATAGGTGAGACTTTCAGATATACATATTCTCCTACTTCGAATGCTAGAGGTCGACGTCTTTTGTCAGCATAACTCTTTTGACGAGATTGGGCCGCTTTCATATTAGCTCGAATAGTTCGAACTTTCTCTTCGGCTTCTTTAACCATGTCGACTCCAAAGAACCATCGTTCCCCAGGTTCGGACCAATTCAACGGAGTTCGACATCTGCGACCATATACCGCTTCGAATGGTGCCATCTTGATGCTTTCCTGGTAGCTGTTATTATACGAAAATTCTATCAGGGGCAAACATTCATCCCAACTAGTCGAATAATTGAGAACACAAGCCCTCAACATATCCTCGAGAATCTGATTGACTCTCTCCGTTTGACCCCCAGTCTGAGGATGATAAGCAGTACTGTGCAAAAGCTTAGTACCCAAGGACTCATGGAAAGATTTCCAAAATTTAGAGACAAACTGTGTACCTCTGTCAGATACAATAGTCTTTGGCACCCCGTGAAGTTTCATAATGTGATTAATGTATAAGCTGGCATACTTTGCCGTGGGGTACGCGAGCTTAACAGGTAGGAAGTGGGCTTGTTTAGTGAGGCGATCAACAATAACCCAAATGGAATCAAACCCTCGGGATGTCTTGGGCAAACCCACTATAAAGTCCATACTAATGTCCTCCCACTTGCCTCCAGGAATAGGCAGTGGGTTGAGTTCACCTGCTGATTTCATATGCACCGCTTTTACTCTCTGGCAGGTGTCACACTCAGCCACATATTGGGCAATCTCGATCTTCATTTTGGTCCACCAGAATCTCTGTTTCAGATCCTGATACATCTTATTGCTTCCTGGATGAATAGAAAACCTTGTTAAGTGCGCTTCATCAAGGATTTTTCGACGTAACTCAGGAACCTTTGGAACTACTAAGCGATTCTTGAACCATACGACACCATCACCATCAATTCGGAAGCAGTCGGCTTTTCTAGCTAAAACTTTTTCCTTGATGTGTTTAATACCTTTATTCTTTTTCTGGGCAGCAATAATCTCTTCTCGGATAGTCGACTCAATACTAAGGTTGGTTAACTTACCTCGTCGACCCATTTCAATGTTTAACTTTTCAAGCTCAAAACACAAAGAAAGGTCCAACGGCCTTACTGTCAGACAATGGCAGTGAGCCTTTCTACTAAGTGCATCGGCAACCACATTTGCCTTACCAGGATGGTAGTGCACTTCCAGATCATAATCCTTTATCAGTTCAAGCCATCTTCTTTGCCTCATATTTAACTCAGATTGAGTGAAAATATACTTCAAACTCTTGTGATCTGTGTATATATGACAAGTGTTGCCCAGCAAATAATGACGCCAGATCTTTAGAGCATGAACAACAGCGGCTAATTCCAAATCATGAGTGGGATAGTGCTCTTCATGTCGCTTCAGCTGACGAGATGCATATGCAATGACTCGGCCTTCTTGCATCAGCACACAACCAATACCAATACCTGAGGCATCGCAATACACATCGAACGGCTTTACGATGTCAGGCTGAGCTAAGACAGGAGCAGTGGTCAAGAGTTTCTTTAGAGTTTGGAAAGCTTCCTCACATTCAGCTGACCATTTAAACTTCACATCATTCTTAAGCAACTCAGTGATTGGCTTAGCTATTCTAGAGAAGTCAGGGATGAATCGGCGATAATATCCTGCCATTCCCAGGAAACTTCTAACTTGATGAACAGTGGTCGGCGGTTGCCAATTCAAGACTTCCTCAACCTTGCTAGGATCGACAGCTACGCCTTCAGCTGATAGAATGTGTCCCAGAAATTGGATTTCCTTCAACCAAAATGCACACTTGCTGAACTTGGCATACAACTTATGCTCCCTTAATCGAGTTAGAACAATGCGAAGATGTTCCGCATGCTCCTCCTCGCTCCTTGAATATATCAAGATATCATCTATGAACACTACTACAAACTTGTCCAACTCCGGCATGAACACAGAATTCATCAGATACATGAAATGAGCAGGAGCATTGGTCAGACCAAAGGACATGACCAAATATTCATATAACCCATAACGAGTAGTGAAAGCTGTCTTAGGGATATCCTCGGGACGAATCTTTATTTGATGATAACCCGAGCGAAGGTCAATCTTTGAAAACACTTTTGCTCCAGAAAGCTGATCAAAAAGAAGATCAATTCGGGGCAGAGGGTACTTGTTCTTGATAGTGACTTCATTCAATGGTCTATAGTCAACACATAACCTTAGAGTTTTGTCCTTCTTTTTTACAAAAATAGCAGGACAACCCCAAGGAGAAGAGCTTGGTCTGATAAATCCCTTATCAAGCAACTCTTGCAACTGAATCTTCAGTTCTGCCAACTCATTCGGAGGCATTCTATAAGATCTTCGGGAAATTGGAGCTGTTCCCGGCTTCAACTCGATGGTAAACTCTACATCCCGGTCAGGAGGTAATCCAGGCAGATCTTCAGGAAACACGTCTGGAAACTCGCAAACTACCGGAATGTCCTGAACTTCTTTTACTGAGGTGGCATTAACTCTTTCAACAGCCCTCTGAGGTGTTGGAAGTTGGATAAGAAGTTGAGAAGTACTATTAGGTAAGTTCACCTTTATGGTTCTATTCAAAGTATCAATAATAGCTCCTCTCTGGTACATCCAATTCATACCTAGGATCACATCTATATCTTGATCCTTTAACACTATCATGGATGTGGGGAATAGATGACCACCTAAGTCTATAGGTAGCTGATATACCATTTCCTTGGTACTCAGTCGTCCCCCAGGCGACTGTACTATAATACTTTCCTTAGCTTCCCCAATTGGAATATCATGCTCAATGACGAAGGTACGATTGATAAAAGTATGAGATGCACCAGAATCAAAAAGCATAACAGCAGGATGATTTGCAACAGGAAACCTACCAAGCATGACGGGTTCTCCTTCCGGGATCTCATTGACCTGAGTATAGTGGACTTGTCCAACTTTCTTCACAGCCTTACCCTTCTGGTTCTGCTGGTTGTTACGGTTCTGATTCTGTTGCTGCTGTTGACCACCAACAACTCTCGGAACATTCTGATTATACTGTCTTGGAAACGGGCAATCACGAGAGTAATGCCCAGGCTTTCCACAGTTAAAGCATGGAGCGTTGTAGTTTGGTGGTGGAGCTTGGATACGAACACCAGGGGCGTTCGGCTGAGTGGGATTTGGCTTATTAATATTCTGTGGTGCGGCAGCAGGGCGAATATAAACCTGTTGCCGAGGTGGATATTGCGGCTGTGGATACTGGGTACGTTGGTGTTGAATAGGATGGAAAACAATCTTCTGGCACTTCTTACCACCAGAAGGTCCGGTCGACACAATCTTCGTCTTTTGTTTCTCCGCCTGATGAGCAAAATTCTTAGCTTCAAAAGCTATTGCTATATTGACCGCCTGATGATAGGTAGCATCTGGGTTGGAGGTCAATGCTCTCTGAATTTTTGAGTTCAAACCCCTCTCAAAGCAGTCTTTCTTTTTGTGATCAGTGCTCACATGATCAGGTGCATATTGAGAAAGGTGGTTGAATTTGGACACATACTGCATCACGGTGTCCTCCCTCTGGCGAAGTGCTAGAAACTTGTCTAACTTCAGCTTCATTACTCCAGCTGGAATATAATGGGCACGAAAACCTTCACGGAACTCGGCCCATGTCACACGGTGACCTTCTGGCTGGGCGGCAACAAAGTTCGCCCACCAGCTGCTGGCAGCTCCCCGAAGCTGTTGTGCTGCGAACAGAGGCTTCTGATAGTCGGTGCACTGAATAAGACTAAACTTTTGCTCCATAGTACGGAGCCAATCGTCTGCCTCCAACGGCTCATCAGCTTTGGTGAAAACCGGTGGACGAGTATCTGTGAAATCCACATAAGTGGTTTCATCCCGATTATTACGCCCACGACGGTTTCCCTGATTATTCTGACTTTGATTTTGTACCAGACGAGCAGTAGCATTTGCCAGTGCGGCGATAGCATCCGCTAATGTTGGTGGAATCGGTGGTGGGTTAGGAAGCTCATCACCGCCATGAGAGGTTCCAGCCTCATCAGAAGCGCGAGTACGCATCGGCATCTGTATATACAAGCAAGCCATATTCACACATGATTATTCCAAACCTTAGCAGTACATAGCGTTTTACGGATTACAATACCAAAATTTGTCGCGCTCCTAGCGCGACACAGCTTAGTGGTTAGTCTAGCTTAGATACTTATTTTACACACCCAACCTAAGGTTTAAGCTATCCTAGGTAGTGCTGGAGGATGCTGGCATGTTGCTGCCCTCGCTGGATTCCGCGTCCTGTTCATCCTGGTCCGCTTCATCAGACACGCCGTGAGGATGCAGCTGATGATACAGGCGGTACATCTCCTCGCGCACCTCCTCATTCTGGCGCTCGAGGTCTCTTGCATAAACCTCTAACTCGCGAACTCGAGTCAAAGCACGGTCCTCCTGCTGTCCCGCAAGTTCACGTTCAGTCATCACCTCCCGCAGACGAGTCTTCAGTTGACGCACCTCGATTTGGTCCCTGCAGCGGTTGTCAAACATTCTGTCAAGACACTCATGCAGCCTCTCGATCTCCGCCCACAGCTCAGCTTGACTGTTGTTGGGAGTGACCCTTGGTGCGATTTGATGATGTGGCACACCTTGAGGTCCAACCATCTTATGAGCGGTACGCTTGGTACGAGCCATCTGAAGAAGGTGAGTTAGGATTAGTTTAACAAAATTACAGGTCAGCAAGAATAGGTCTGGTTTCTACTGATCCCATACCCTTTAAGAAGGTAATTATTATCAAGTTAACAATTATGATGCATGCACGTACTTACGAAACAATCACAAACAAAACAATAAATTGACATGATAATAAACTTTTTAACATAGGGCTAGTATATCATAAATACTAGTTCCCTACTATGCCAATACTCATCAGTTTTTGCCTTTATTAAAATGATTAAGACAAGATAATAAGAAATTTGGACCAAATTACAATTTAATAATGGATCCAAATCATTTTGAAATTTTGCAAAAAGACCTGCAAGTCTTTGCAAATTAAGCTCCGGTACCAGCTGTGACTGAACCTCCTAAGCTATATGGCCCACATGCACCTGTCGTCGTCCCAAAGACCTCCGACAGCCGTGCAGGTGACCCATATAACCTAAAAGGGTCTGCCGGGTTTACGAATAAACCCGTTTCCTCCGAACAGGATCTTAATTGCGAAGAAATTGCAGAGTACAACATTTCATATAAATTTTACAACTCGGAGTACAAGAGCGGAAGACTTAAAATATTACATAGGACTACAAACCCGTGTTCTTAATTATACATTAAGTGCGATTATTACAAACCAAAATATGAGTAGTGGCAGTAGGTAAGTAGCTTATACAACACTTATATTACATAACATCCCTACCCAGGGATCAAATACTCACTCACTATCACTATCTTCTTGGACCATTTCCTCGAACACTGTCATACAGCAAGGTCCAACACAGACCTTGGGTTGCTGATTGCCTGCAACATGGGGTTAACAAACCCTGAGTACGAGGGGTACTCCGCAAGACTTACCCGACTAAAAATTGGGAAGGAGACTCAGGAATGCAGGCTAAGGGGAATCAAGGAGAGGCTTTAGCAAGAATCAAAAAGTTTTGCAGAAAAGCTCTCTCTAATCAGCTTAACATTTAATCTCAAGCTAGTTTGTTTCATTCAGTTACCTCGTCATCAATACCCTTTCCCATATTTACATAGTTCTGAACCACTCTTCGCTGTAAGTCAGTGGATCAAGTCTCCATTGACCGAGGAGCAACGACGATTCGAATCGATTAAGTACCCAGCTGGGGATCCCTATCCACACTGCATATGTAGCACTTAAGCTTGCATATACCAACCCCGCCTACCACGGCTTTTCCAAAACTTGAACCGGTCCTGCGCCACCCGAGAGTACAGTACTCCTCTCCTCTCCAAGCACGCCGGCCACGAGGGTACACGCTACTCTCGCCATCTCTCCACTCCCAGTGCGTGGTTGTCGGTTCAAGGAGAGGAGCGACCGGAGTCAGAGGCTTTCCGTAGTATGTGGTTAGTTGCAAAGTCTCGATCCATCAGGCCGACAACGAATGGTCTCTAATGGATTCCATTTCGTTTTCTTAACAGACAGTCAGAGACACTACATTGAGACTCCTTTCTCAATGCAAGTCTACTGCCCTGTCAAACAATAGTAACAGTTCATAGTAGTATACCCCAAGCATACAAAGTATCTTTTTCATAAAGCTTAACTATTAAGCAAGGCTAAGCATTTTATAAACATTTTTCTTTAAATCAGGTTTCACGGATAATATATCAAGGCAGGTAAATGCAGCAAGTAGGTGACAATCAACTCCTATCAACCTAATGCAGTAATTTAACTCAAGGTGATAAAGATTTATAAAACACAAGGAGGGACTAATGCACCGGGGCTTGCCTTGTTGTTCGGCGAGGGACGGGTCAGGATCAGAACCGCAAATGTCAAAACCACCGATAACTCCGGAAGGTTCGTCAGCGGCGACTTGCTCGATTTTTACTCCTTCGCCTTCGGTCACTATACGTGATAATGATGCATGCTTAATGATAGTGCAAATATCATGATTAACAATAAGCATTAAATTAATAACCTTGAGTACAACTTTCCTTCACGGTAAGGTTGTAATCAAAATCTCACCTACAGGGTTATTGTTGCATAATTAATTTATAAATTATTTTTAACAGTCAAAGAAAGCCGCAACTAACACGACCTTCAACACTAAGAAAGGTGCTTAGGATCCATTAGGGTTTCTGATCCTAAGTCTTCACCCAATGCCAAAATAACACAAAAACCCTAGAGTGATTAACACTGATCATCATTTTAATTTAATTGATTAATTAGGAATAAATCACAAATAATAAAACTTTATCCAACAGAGCTACAAATTTTTGTGGAGGTAGCTCACTGGTCAAAATAGCTACCCAATTAATTTCATAATTTTTTGATTTATATTTTGAGCTATAAAAATCATAGAAGTGTTATTTATTAATTAAAATATGCATTTTTACAGTCTACAGAAAGTGCTCAAAATACAAGTTTAATATTTTTCATAAATTCTTCATATCACAGAGAAGCTCCACAATTTAATTCAGAATTTTTGGAGCTATAAATTAATTCATTCAAAATTCCTAAAATTCAGCATCCAAAATTCAAAAACAAAATGGAAAGAACATTTGAAGGGGGGTACTGGGCCGGCTCGGCCAGGCCCAGCAGAGCCCACTCGGGCTTCTCCTTCCTCTGCTCAAACAGAGCAGAGCGAACAGAGCAGAGGCGCGCCCGGGGGGGCGCTGCCCGCCGCGGGACTCGCCGGCGGCGACAACTCCGGCGAGGGCGAACGCTTCCACGAGATCCATTCGACCTAATGAGCACATCTAGAAGCTAAACCCCGCGTTCAAGACACTAGAGCAGAGCTACCGCCGGCCATGGCGGCCCGGCGAACTCAGACGCCGGCGGCGCAGTCGTGTTCAGGCCACACCAAAGACCAAACGACCTCTCCGACCACTAAATAAGCACCAGGAGAATCACCAAACCCTACTGCTCACGTTAGTTGAAGATGGAGACGGGCGGAGCGGCTCTGACGACGTCAATGGTGGGTTCGGTGGTACGCTCCGGCGGTGACAGCGGCGTTCCGGCGACTGCAACCCTCCAAGGAAGAAACCACCGAGCTCGTGAGCTTCACAGGACCACAAAGAACATAAAACTAAAGTTAAGAAGGAGCGAGCATCACCGGTTAGAGCTAGCTTCATCGAGGTCAAGCTCGACGGCGTTTCGGCCGGCTCCCGAGAAGATGGCCGGGCACGACGACTCCGGCGACGAAGACAACGTGGGTAAAGGCTGTACGGGTGCGCAACAACACTACGGAGCTGGTGGCAAAACGAAAATTGTGACGAGGGATTGATGACCGCGAATGCGGCCGGCAACCGAGCATCGACGGCGGCAAACACGAACGGGAAAAAGGAAAACGGCGAGCTCGGCTTCGGGCTTCTAAGAACGATAAGGATGCTCAGGACGTTTGCCACGACACACGCTCGTGCCACGTCCCAGGGCGACGTGCCCACGCACGCTGCGTCGCCGAGGGCGGCGGCGGCTCGTCGGCAAGCAGCTGCGTGGCAGCGAGTCGAACACCCTGTTCGAATCTTGATGCAAATTTTGCAATTAACCCCCTCCCGAGACTATTCCCTAAATTACTTTTGTTTTTATATAACAAACCAAAAATATCCCAAAATAAGATATGTGGAAAATTAAATTCTGAAAAACTTTCGTATTTTAAGTATTTTCAAATTTCAAATATTTTTGAAACTATAGAAAAGGGGGTAAATGGCCCTTTTTCAATTCAGTTAAAATTTCAAATTTTTATTAAATAAGTTCAAAATCTATGAACATCAAAATGGTTCAACTCAGAGAGCTTTACAACTTTTGTTTAAAGATCATCTTCATATTCCATATAATTTTTGAATTAAAGTTTTGAATTCAAATTTGAATATAGTAATTCGAGTTTAATTTGAATTTCCCAATGGAAACTTGAAAAACTTTAAATACCAAAGTTGCTCTATTCAAAAAGAGCTACAACTTTGCTTTTGGGACCAATGTCCAATTCTACTTAGTTTTGAAACTAGATTTTTAGTCCGATTTAGGGCTTTAAGAATTAAATTGCTAGTAAGAGCCACTCTATTGCCCTAATCACAAGCCATAAAAGAAAAGTAAACTTATTCTCAGTTGATGCAGGTCAATTTTGATAAAAATTCATACATATTGTACAATGCTCATGATGACATGCTCAATTTTAAATGTTCCGTAACACAGGAGTGTTACAGCAGATCCAAAAGCAGCGGCAGGGACCTCCAATTCCTCACCGCAACAGCCGAGCCAGCCGAAAGCGCCAGTGCAAGGTGCCACGGTGGCCAGTTCGGCTCAAAAAATAGCATCTTCTCCCAGATTATACAAAGATCATACTCCAGAGGAGATCGCCGCTTTCATGCAGGCCACCGGACAGACGGTGAACTCGATGAACTCATCAGCGGTGAACCCGGCGGCTAGAAATACGCTGACGGCAGACACAGCCAACCCAACTCCTGGATACCATGAGGGGATTAAATATCAAGACCTTCAGGTAGCGTCGCATCCGGGTTACGCCCAGACGCCCAACAATCAGCTGTTAGAGCAGATGAGTGCCATGCTCCGTGATACGTTCGGTTTGCAGCCGAAGACCAGGACTGGAATCAAGTACAGACGTCCTTACCCCGAGTGGTATGATCGAGTGACGCTACCACCCAGGTATCGCTTGCCCGACTTCTCCAAGTTCAATGGGCAGGACGACATCACCACCATGGAACACATCAGCCGTTACCTGACCCAGCTCGGCGAAGCTTCATATGAGGTAGCTCACAGGGTCCGGCTCTTTCCGCTATCACTGACAGGGCCAGCGTTTAGCAGGTTTGCGTCCATGGAGCCTGGCTCGATTCAAGGTTGGGAAGATCTGGAGACCAAGTTCCATAATTACTTCTTCTCTGGCACCGGGGAGAAAGACATCACAGATCTCACCAACATGCGCCAAAAGCCGAATGAACTTGGATCGGCTTTCATCAGGCGATTCAGGGAAACCAGGAACATGTGCTACTCTTTGAACCTGAACGACAAACAGCTCGCCAAGATAGTGGTCAGTGGGCTGCTCCCACACGTCCAAGAGAAGCTGGTGGGCACCAACTTCAACAGCATCAGCGAGGTGATGCAGAGGGTGGCCGCATTAGAACAGCAGGCCCAGAGCTTCAAGAAGGAATCGAAATACAAGCAGTTGGCCTACGTCTGTAATTCCGACTCAGAGGATGGGGAGAATGAAGAAGTGGCTGCTGTTGAGCTCAAATGGGGTACAAAGCCCATGGCCGTACCGAAAGGTTGGAGCGCGGAAGATCAATACGACTTCGACACGCGCAAGCTGGACAAGCTCTTCGACCTGTTAGTCAGCGCGGGCCGCATCACCTTCCCGATTGACTACGTCAAGCCTTCTCCTGAAGATTTGCAGGGGAAACCGTTCTGCCAATAGCACGGCCTCACCTCACACTCCACAAACAACTGCCGCAATTTCAAAGCAGCAATCCAGAATGCCATTAGGCGCGGCCTGTTGAAATTTGAGGCCCCTCCCAAGGGGAAGATGAAGATCGACAAATTCCCATTCCCAAAGGGGCAGAACATGGTCCAGATCACAAACCCCCCGACCAAAGTAAAGGTGTTAACCTCCGAACGGGCCAAGAAGAACTCCTCGGTTGATACCGATGCGCAGATCACAGCTGAGGAGCTAGCGCTGATCAAAGGAAGGAGGGAGCAAAACCAAAGGCAGCTGGAGCAGGGAGAGTGCAGCGGCACCACGAGCAGGAGGCCCACGCACCAGGATCTCCTGAATAAGTGGCGGCGACAGAAAGAGAAGGACCATCAGAGGCAGCTGCAGCGGGAAGAAGAGGAGTACCGCAGGTGGCTCCACGAGGAAAAAGAGGCGCGCTATCACGAAGAAATGGCTCGCCACCGGGGAGGTGAGGAGGATCACTGGCATTGCCCGTTCTTTCGACACTGCTGGAACGAAGGCTTGAGACTGCCAACGCTGCGCAACTGTCCATAGTGCAGCGATCAGTACCGAGAGTACAGGCAGTCCCAGGTCAACCGCCAGTCCGTGCACCAGAGGCTAGGGAGCCCCCATAGCCCGCGGGATCGGCGTGAAAAAAGGGACCTGCGCGATCGGCTTGATGAGGCGATGGTTGAACGCTGACAGCCGGTTTGGCAGGAGAACCAGTGGTGCCCGGGAGATCTAACTAGAAGCCAAAGGTGCCGGGTGCAACGGCTCAGGAATAGGGAGCTCCAGGCTGAGGGGCGCGCCAAGCAGGTGTGGCACGAAAAGCCTTCACAAAGTAATGGAAAAGCTGTAGCCGATGCACAGATGGTGTTTGTGCTACCTGCAGAGTTCAGAGCCAGGAAGTACGATACCGATTCCGACTCAGACGACTCAGGATCAGAAGAAGGAGTGGCCAAGTTAGTGCTCGCACAGCAAGCTACTCTTGACAAGCCAGCCAAGAATCGACATCTGAAAGCCCTCTACCTCAAAGGTTATGTTGACGGTATGCCCATGACGAAGATGCAGTGGACGGCGGTGCCACGGTCAATCTCATGCCTTACACCACATTCTGCAAGCTGGGCAAGGGTCCCGATGATCTGATAGAAACCGATCTGATGCTCAAGGATTTCGGGGCCAATTCTTCCAACACTCGGGGGGCAATCAACGTCGAGCAGACAGTGGGCAAGAAGACACTGCTTACCACCTTTTTCGTGATCGACAGTAAGGGCGCCTACAGCTTGTTGCTCGGACGTGACTGGATCCATGCCAACTGTTGTGTGCCATCCACCATGCATCAGTGTCTCATTCAGTAGCATGGCGATGAGGTCGAAGTGGTCCCGGCCGACGATTCGGTCAGCGTGGCGACGACAGATGCCACATACTGGGAAGCTGGGGATCATGATTGTTTCTCCGGCAAGCTTTGGGAAGGAGGCTCCATCAAGGTCAGCGATGAGAGTCAACAGCCGATCAGGGCAATCGGCTCTGAGTCTTTTTATTAAATGGAGAAACCGATCGACGGCACAGAGGGTAAGTTGGGGCAAGGATTCACGTCGGCCGACAAGCTCGAAGAAGTAGATGTTGGACCCGGCGACAGGCCAAAGGCCGACGTTTATTGCCGCCAACCTAGACCCGGATTTCAGGCAGGAGCTGGTTCAACTGCTGAAGGAGTACAAAGATTGCTTCGCCTGGGAATATTATGAGATGCCTGGATTGGACAAATCTATTGTTGAGCATAGGCTACCTATCAAGCCGGGGTTTTGGCCACA
The DNA here is from genome assembly GCA_038502445.1 of Eremochloa ophiuroides. Lineage (NCBI taxonomy): Eukaryota > Viridiplantae > Streptophyta > Magnoliopsida > Poales > Poaceae > Eremochloa > Eremochloa ophiuroides. The sequence goes on along the minus strand of JAHLJS010000005.1, from coordinate 17,845,709 downwards.
CAAGCAGCCTCCACGTCGGTTTAGAGAGGACGCTCTGCCCGACATTAAGGCCAAAATCATGAGGCTGTTAGAAGCCAAGTTCATTCGAGCTTGCCGATATGCCGAGTGGATATCGAACATCGTCCCTGTGTACAAGAAAAATGGTAAATTGCGAGTCTGCATTGACTTCAGAGATTTAAATAGAGCTACGCCGATGGATGGCTATCCTATGCCAATAGCCGATATGTTGGTAGACTCGGCTGCTGGGCACCAGGTTATTAGCTTCATGGATGGCAATGCTGGTTATAATCAAATTTTCATGACTGATGAAGACATCCCGAAGACTGCTTTCAGGTGTCCTGGTGCGCTTGGTTTGTTCGAATGGCTGGTCATGACATTTGGTTTAAAGAATGCCGGTGCAACTTATCAGAGAGCTATGAATTACATATTTCACAAGTTGATCGGCAAAATCGTTGAAATCTATATAGACGACGTGGTGGTGAAATCCAAGAGCTATAAAGATCACCTGGCCGATCTGAGGGCCACTTTGGAGTGCACAAGGAGACATGGTTTGAAGATGAATCCTAACAAGTGTGCGTTCGGCGTGTCGGCTGGCGAATTTTTGGGATTTATGGTCCACCGCAAAGGGATAGAGATCGGCAGCAAGAGCAAGAAGGCGATCGATGAGCTTGTACCTCCAACCAACAAGAAGGAATTGCAATCTTTGCTCGGTAAGATTAACTTTATCAGAAGGTTCATCGCCAACTTATCAGAGAAGGTGCTGCCGTTCTCACCATTGTTGAAGCTCAAGAACGATCAAGAGTTCAAATAGGGTGACGTGCAACAGAAGGCTTTTGACGAAATCAGAGAATACATGAAGACTCCACCTGTCTTAGCACCGCCACGGACAGGGAAGCCTTTTAAGTTGTACGTGACGGCCGAAAGCCATACTATTGGATCGGCCCTTTTTCAAGAGTTTGAAGGGAAAGAGAGAGCAGTTTTCTACCTGAGCAGGCGGCTCCTTGACCCTGAGACAAGATATACACCGACCGAGAAGTTGTGCTTGTGCCTATTCTATTCATGCACCAAGTTGCGGCACTACCTGCTTGCCTCGGAGTGTGTGGTGGTGTCCAAGGAGGATGTCATCAAGCACATGCTTTTGATGCCTATTTTAAATGGTCGGATCGGCAAATGGATCCTGGCGCTCTCAGAGTTTGACTTGAGGTTTGAATCGGCTAAGGCAGTCAAAGGCCAGGCGATAGCCGATTTCATCACACAGCATCACGGAGGATCGGCTAATGTAGCGGATATAGCGCCATGGACTATGTTCTTTGACGGCTCTTCGTGCAAGCAAGGTGGTGGCGCCAGAGTAGTGCTCATCTCGCTGCGGGGTGTGAGCTTTGAGTATGCTTTCCAGATCGGGCCGATTGTCACAAACAATTAGGCTGAATATGAAGCCGCGTGGAAAGGTTTTCAGCTTCTGCATGAAGCAAAAGCCGATGCAGTTGAAGTATTTGGCATTTCACAACTAGTCATCAACCAATTGCTCGGCTTGTATGAGTGTAAAGACGAGATACTCAGAGGCTACTATGATCAGTGCCAGGCTCTCATCAAGAAGTTCATGACGGTATCTCTCTGTCACATCCCCAGGTGTCACACCCAATTTTAAGGATAAAATGGGATGCATAATCTTATGTATGCCCAGAGATCAGTCACACACATAAGCCAACAAATTGCATAAATTGTATCATAACCAATGTTTAATACATAGCGAATAATATCAAAGTCATTACACAGCGGAAAAATAAAGATAACTCTCGCGGTAGCTCCATAGCACAGGGACGTCGACTGGTGAAGCACAAGTCTAGTAGTCCTCTGGGTAGTCCTCATCACTATCACCATCTGTTACCCATCCGGGATTTTTAACCAAGTAATGAAAAATAAACAAGCGTAAGTACATGTCGTACTCAACAAGACTAGCATGGGTTCATGAGGCTCAAAAGGGTTGACACGGTTTAACAGCAGGTTGCTTTTAATTAATCATCTTTTATGCAGTTGGATAGCAACAAGTTAATAAGCCCATTCTCATGATCATAGTAAACACAATTAATGAGTAGCAATAAATAGATTAGCAACAAGTAAACATCACCCTGAAAGATAACTATTCCGTGAGTTTTCTGGGCCACTCATGACCGTGAGCGCGGCTAGTATACCAGTTTTACACTCTGCAGAGGTTGTGCACTTTCACTATGAGCCATGATTCCCATTTGCTCGGGTTAATTACTCCCATAACACTACGAAGGTGAGAGAGCAGGGTTTCACTATGAAGTCTTTCAAAATAATTCGTCTAACAAGTTAGGGCCGCTAGGAACCCAGCAAGCAGATGTAGAGCCCCCCTTCGTCGTGGCACAAGGTCACGCAGGTTATACACACTCGGACAGGAGCCGCACTATACCCGAGTCGTCAGGCCCTATCACGCCTTTCGGTAACCTCTAACAAGCTAGAAAAAGGACCTATACTTGACTAAAACCAGAGCCATGTAGCCCTCATAGTTGCACTGTAAGTCCCAGCTTTTGCTGACAGATCATTACCAAGGGGGAAGGATATGGTGCATCACAAAACTATGCTCCAATCCCCTAGTTCCATGTTGCTAAAAAGGCATCTTTTAATTCCTTATTGCATATTCAATTAATCAGTTTACATGATCATGATATCAATAACGCACTAGCATCAATTACCACATGCATAATCCCATATGTTGCAAGGAACAGGATAACAAAACTAGGAAGTAACTATGGTTAACAAGGAAGACACATGCAAATGCAATTATTTATTTGGTGAATAGGACAACAAGGATGATCCATGCTAATACTTGCCTTGATCAGCAAACTCCTGGTGATCCGGGTTGTCGCAGTACTGATCTTGATCACCCTCGTAAGGCTCACCGTCTATACTCGATCCATCATAACAACACACATGCATACAGGGGCAATCATGCATACAAACAAGAGTTTTCATCAGAATAGTACACCAACAGAGAGAAAATAAATTAAAAAGGTTATAAAACAAATCTACGCGTTGCTACGATCACATCGATATAAAGTTTGCGCAAATCGAATTTAAAACGAGGAAGATATGCATTTTACAAGATTTATAATAGAATAATAATAATAGATTAAATATAATCTCAAATTTTAAAAGTTAATAACATATGAAACAGTGGTACTAACTGGTAGATCATTAAATTACGAATCTAACGCAATTTGAATCGTTCAAATCGGAATTAAAACGGAGAAACTACGAACAAAACAGTTTTGATTTAAAATCTGAAAACACATTTTCATATATACCGAAAATAAATATGCCTTCAAATACAGAAAACGTAATATACTGAATACGCTAAGGGCTGCGGGCTAAGCATTAAAAACTGCAGGGGGTTATTCGCAAAAACGCCGGCCGAATCGGTATGGGCTGCTCTCGGCCGTCCGATTCAAAATCGGCGGATCAGATTAAAAGAGGGGAGGGGTGGCGGTGCTCTCGGCCGGAAAACAGAGACCGACGGCAGCGCCATGGCCGGAGGGCCGCCGGAGAAGGAGAACTCGGCCTTCGGTGCATGAAATAGGTCGGGAAGGGTACCCATAGATCGGGAAGAGCATCGCAAGCTCACCTAGGGTGATGGGAAGGTCGGAAATCGACTCGGAGATAGCTCGCGGCGTGATCCGGCAGACGGTGGCTCTCTGCAACGGCGGCGGAGGCGTGTCAGTGCACAAATCGAAGGGGAAAGTGCTCGGGAACTTCACAAGATCACAGCGAAGCTCCTCAAAGGCTTACCGAGAGGAAATTGGTGGCGAATCGAGCTAATTGCTCGTGGCGGCGGCTGCTCGGTTCTCGTGGGAGCTCGGCAGTGGCGGCGAGAAGAGGCGGCTAGGGTTAGGTGACGGCTACGGGGGGGTGTGGCGCTGCTTAAATACTCCCGAGGTGTGACGACAATCTCGGAGATTGAAACAAACTCGGCGAGCGGAGAAATCAGCTTCGGCCGTTTCTTCTCTGCTTCGGACTTCTCGGCGCGGCGACGAACTCGGCTTCGGCCGTTTTCTTTCTTGCCCGCGTCGGACTCTCGGCGAACAGCAGAGGGAAAACAGGGGAGGGGCTGTCCTGGGGGTCCCACAGGTCGGTAGCACCGAGCGCTGGGGTCGGCTGGCAGTCACGGCAGAGGGACGCTTCGCGCGCGCGTGCTCAGCCGCGGCGGATGAACACGGCAGCGGCGTCTCTGTTCGCGCGGCGAGGGAGGTGGAGAAGGAAGGGGCTGACCCGTGGGTCCCGCTCGCCAATCAGAGGGGGTAAGGGGAAGGGAGGGAGCAGGTCGGCCGAGCTGGCCTCAGGCCATCCGACCTGGGCCGGCTGGGGCCAGGGAGTGGAAAACAGGCCAAGCTGCTGCTTAGGCCAGAAAGGAGAGGGGAAGGGCTCTTCTCTATTTCCTTTTTCTATTTTTCAATTTTATTTTCCAAAAGGATTTTCAAATTGGGTTTTGAAATATTTGAACAATTCAAATAAGCTACAACAGTACAAAGAAGAAATGCTCGAACATGAATGCATCATACATGTGTATGACCTAGGTTTGATTTTATATTTGAGAAAAATTATTATTTCCCTATATTGGAATGATCAATTAATTGCATAATTAAATAAATTCCCACTATTTAAAAGAATGCAATTTTTCTGGTGTTACACCAGGGCCCAGAACCAGGAAGCTCACGGCTGGCACAGAACGCGTCGGGTTATCGGTCGATGCAGGAGATTTGTAACAGCGAGCAATCAGCTGATGACTGGAGGGGCGAGATAGCAGGTTACCTAGCAAATCCTTCACAACGGGTCAACAGAAAGCTAAGGTACAAAGCCACCAAGTACGTGTTGCTGGATGGTCAGTTGTATTACAAGACTGTTGAAGGAGTGCTGCTCAAATGCCTGGGGACAGAGGAATCAGTGAACCTGATGAGCAAAGTACATGATGGAGTCTGCGGTGCACATCAATCAGCTCACAAGATGAAGTGGATCATCAGGAGGACTGGTTACTATTGGCCTACGATGCTGGAAGATTGTTTCAAATATTATAAAGGGTATCAAGAATGCCAGAAGTTTGGAAATATACAAAAGTCTCCATCCTCTGCTATGAATCCTATAATCAAGCCATGGCCGTTTAGAGGATAGGGTATCGATCTAATCGGCCAAATCTACCCACCATCAAGCAAGGGTCAAAAATGGATCCTGGTGGCGACTGATTACTTCACCAAGTGGGTAGAAGCCATTCCTTTGAGGAACGCCACTTCAGCTGACGTGGTCGAATTTGTAAAGGAGCACATTATTTACAGGTTTGGCATACTTCAGACGATCACAACCGATCAGGGGACAATATTCACTTCAGGGGAGTTTATGACCTTTGCCGACGACATGGGCATCAAGATTTATAATCCATCGCTGTATTATGCCCAAGCCAACGGACAAGCAGAAGCCTCCAATAAAATTTTGATCAAGGTCATCAAGAAAAAGATTGAGCAGAACCCCAGAAAATGGTATTTGCATCTGAGCGAGGCGCTATGGGCATATCGCATGGCACAGCATGGATCGATCAAAGCTTCACCTTATGAGCTAGTCTATGGACACGCTGCTGTCTTGCCATGGGAAATTCAATCTGAGACACGGCGCGTCACGTTGCAAAACAAGCTTACAGCCGGTGAATACAAAGACATTATGATGGACAGTTTAGAAGACTTGCACTGCCATCGGCTTAGGGCTTTGAAATACATTGAAAAGAACAAGGTACGGGTGGCCAAGTATTACAACACTAAGGTAAGAAGCAAGAGCTTCACCGAATCAGAGCTAGTATGGAAAGTCATTCTGTCTATTCGTACAAAAGATAGCCGATTTGGTAAGTGGTCGCCAAACTGGGAAGGCCCGTATCGTGTGGTTGAATGTGCCCCGGGTAATGCTTACATCCTTGAAGATTTGGAAGGACAGAGACTCGCCAGAGCCATCAACGGGAAGCATCTGAAGAAATACTACCTTAGCATCCCAGTTGGGGGGTGATAGCTGATTCATGTGAATCTGGCTCTAACAGCCGATGCCGCGCAAGCGGGTCGCCTTCAGGACAAAAATGGCCGACATCGTAGTAACGAGTCGCCCTTAGCACAAAAATGAAATACCCTCGATGGGGTGTAACAGCCGATGCGACAAGCATCTCCTTTAGAGTAAAAAATAAAAACAAAATATACAGCCTTGCAGATTGGATTGTTTCGGGCATAGCGAGTTCAGAAGTATCATATACATCAAAATGCCTAATACAATCTAGTTTGGATTATTGACGCCATCCCGGGTCACGTCCTCGGCGTCGATGGACATGGAGAGACCGTCGGCATGAGGAACGAAAGTGACTATCAGCGTGCCGAACTCCTCCATGTCTTGGCATTCTCCAGCACGATGCCGGAGTTAATCTGGGCAGCGGCCAGAGCTCCCGCGGCACCATGACGGACGCCGCTCATCGCCACCTGGCGGACGCGGTGGTGCACGTCTGCAAGCTGCTCCACCTGCGTTTGGCCCCGCGCGCGGAGGACGTCGGTGACACTCGCCGCAGCCACGCGCAGTTCATGCAGCTGCGCCATCAGGGCTGCATAAACAAGGAAGGTCAGTGCTGGAAAACGCGCCGTGCACGCCATTGGACAAAGCGAGGGATTACCTGCCACGGCGGCCTGTGACTCCGCGAGGTTGGCCCGCGCCTCCGCCAAATCGATGCTGGCGGCAACGAGCGCGACGGCCTGGTCCTCATTCTCCTTATCCAGCCGACCGGCTTCTTTGGTACCCTCGGAGTAGAGATTGCGGTACCGCACCATCTCATGGTGGAAGTGGCGGCCGTCGGCGGCGGTGTAGGAGTCGCGGGAACTCGAAGATGATTCCGAGTTCGATTCTGCTCCGGAGGTGGTGCTGCGAGCCGGAGCGTGAGGGAGGTTCGGTTGTGGCGCCGTGCAACGCATCGAGGAACTGGCGCCAATCGGTGCACCGGAAGGCAGATGAAGCGGGGGACGTTGGCTGAAAGGAATCATTAGATCAGGCACCCAGATTTAGCCAGATTTAAAGATTGGCGAAAAGGGCAAATAAGATACCTGCTATGGACTCTCTGTCCGCTGACTTGCATCATACGCCTGATTGGAGCCCTTACAGGAGCAGAGGGCCCGGCGGCGTCACCAGCGGCGGGGGTTCCCGGGGTGGCCGTCCCAGTTGCAGGAACAGCGTCACCATCCCCCAGGGCTGCCCGAGGAAAATCAACACCGGGGGCAGGGGTGTTCAGGCCGGCTAAGGAGCCAGCAATGCCGCTGACGAGAGATGGCTGGTGACTGCGGAAACAGATCAAATTAGACAGAAACAGCAAGGAGATGGTAGGCTGACGGTTGAACTTACCCTAACGTCTGCTCGATTCGGGCGACGCTAGCCCAGATGCGGCGGATGCTCCGTTCCATCTCATCGCCGTCGGCGGGCTCGGACGCCGGGCGCTTCCCACGGTCTCCATTGCCGGCCATGGTCATGAAAGAAGATTGAGAGAGCGGAAGCGAAATAGATACAAGGAGGCGGCCGGAAGAGTTGGTCGGCGAGACGGATACGATGGTGTGTGACAGTGCCTCAAGTCTGCCGACTATTTATAAGGACAGCACGGGCACCGAGGCGGTTTCTTTGGGGAGCGAGACGACGCGTCGGATTTTAGGTTGTGGTTAATCCACGTTTCTTGAATTCGGAACAGTTGCCAGATCAGGGAGACGAAGCGCCGCCATCAATGGTCGCACACCGATCGGCTTTTTGGGTCAGGCTGTTTAGCCGAACCTATTGTGAGTACCCACAAGCCGATTCGTAGTGAATCTGGCTGAGGGGTTAATTCTAAGGGAAAGCAGAACAAAGCCAATGCTAAGAGGCAGGCCCGAAAGCCAATTCGTATGTAGAACAGGTCAGGATGAGTAATCAATTCTAAGGTACAATGCAAGCCTGAGAGCCGATTCGCATGCAGAAACATATCAGGCCGAACAAAGTCAATTCGAAACAGGACAAAGCCAATATTAAGGTATGAAATCAAAGGCAGATCAGGCTAAATTGTCAAATTCAGGGTGAAATAGCACGAAGACAGAGTTGCAAATAGAAAAGAACATGCCAAGCAGTACACCCATCATGTTACAAAGTTAATAAAGATCGAATCAGTTCTACTAATTCAGCACGGAGCGCGTGGCCAGCCTGCAGCAATTGTTGATCTCGGTTTTCAGTGAACTGCAACAGGTCTAGGCGTTGGCATGTCTTTCTGCCTGCAACGACCAAGCTGCTGATTTCCTTCTTTTTCTGGGAGAGCTCGATCGTGCTGGTGGAAATGGTGATTTCGCGCTCACTGATAGCCGACTCAACTGCTTCCAGTTCTTTTCTCAGCTGGTCTCGTCTTGTTTTCAATGTCTCCAGTTCTGTTTCGGCTGTGCTGATTGAAGATTTGAGCAGCCTGGCTTGATCAGCTAATCCGGTGGCTTCTTGTCTGTTGACCGATTTGTTGCTCCTCAGCTGTTCAAGCTCTGCAAGGTTCCCATGAGCAGTGATAATCCCTGATGCTGTAACTTTAAGATCACCGAGTCTCTGCAGGGATTTCAGGGCTGTCAGATTGGGTTGCTGCTGGACAAGTTCGATTATTTGATCAATCAGCCTGGGATTCGAGGCCAGAGCAACTAGATCACCCTCTAGATAGGGTAGAAGTGCACTCAGCCGATTGTTGAAATCTGGCTCTGAAAGTTTCTCGGAGGAGGAGGCCAGTTCGTCTCTATCACATAATTCTTCTATGTCAAATGAATAGCCGGGAGACGAAGGCTTCGGTACCTACAATACATACATTCTCTCATCAGAAAAGGTATAATATAGATTAATTGTTTTCTGGCAGAGACGGGATAGCTGAATGAGGCCTGAGGGTTGTAGGGTTGATGCCGATGTTGCTTGTTCGACTAAGGCAGTTGTGTCTCTTGCGGCATGCGGATCCTCGGCTATCATTGCCTCGGGCAGTTGGGTTTCTGCAAACCAGAAGTAAGAGCAGTATGGAAGCAAGGATAATTGCTAACAGCCGAATAGGAGTTACCTGGATTCCTCTCGGGGGCAACTCCTCTTCTTCAAGGTTCGCCCAGACTTCGTCAGAAGGGCTGTTCGGCTGTATTTTTGAAAAGAAGATTTGGTCAATCAGGACATTTGTGTCGAGGAAAGAGAAGCCCAACGAGTAGTACCTGAGTTTTGGCTCCTTCTTCCTGGATCCCTTCTTCTTGAGCAGCTGACTCCTCATGGCCAGTGGATTCTGGTGGTTCTTCGGCCTGTTTCTCTCCCAAGGTATCTTGAGTTGGTTGGGGTTTCACCTGATAGAAAGCCGATTTAAGAGTCGGAGCATACTGCAGTAAAGGAAGATGCTACTTCTGGATACCTGAACTTTTCTTATCGAACGGCGTTTCTTGGGTGTTTGCTTTTGGAGCTGAGATGTAGCTGGCCGTTTTGAAGCAGAAGGGGCGTCAGTACAACAGGGCCTAACATTAGTTGTCGCAGCGTCGGTGCTCGAGAGCCTACCCTCGCTGTCGGATAGGGGGGATAGTATTCCACTCGCTCTGGTGGATTGGATGATGGGTCCTGCGAGAAACATCTGTTAAGAAACATGTTTGACTAAAGCCGTTTTCACTGGAATCGGCTGAGAACACTTACTGCTCGGGGAGATTGGAAGTTTGAGTCCAGGGCTCTGCATTTGTCGTGGATAGTCTGGCAGAACAAGTGAGCGTGCCATCGCTGCCACCAGTCATCAAAACTCTGATGGGTAATGCAGATTTAATTCCACGGCTTCGGCGAGAATGTGGGCAGGTTTGCTCCAAGTTGAAAAATTCTGCCAGCCTGAAGGTGCTCTGTAATGTTCTCCCTGGGTTTCAAGGTATTCAAAAAAGGAAGCCGAGGGGGCAATTGGCCGAAACCTAGCTGTCTTGCTGCTATGTTTGGGTGATAAAATTCATAAGAGGGATAGCTAGTTGGCTTGTCGCTCGCGCTACGGAGGTGCTTGAAGTCTACTGGCAAGACACAAGGTTTTATGATTGCATTCAAGATTCCGATAGCCTTATCATCAGAGCACCCGTTGTTGAACTTGAAGCTGGAGGGCGCTGGAAATTCATCTTCATCCTCATAGGGGAACCAGGTAGTAACATTTGGTCCCAAGCCCCTGTATAATGTTTCCAGCATGTTGCCCTTTGAAGTTGGGATGGTTATGGCAGAAGCAGCTTCACCAAAACTTTGATAGCCTCTGGTTTTTGGATCCTCCTCCTCTGAGTACTCGGTGGATGGAAAGTTGAGGCCCTGGAGTTGTGTTCTTACCAGCTTATGTAGATACAGGTTGAGCCATAACTGTACTAGCCACCAAGGGCCTGTTATGCATTGTACTTCTTCACCTATAATCAAGGAACTGAACACCCGGTTCATAAGCCTGTATGCTACACCCAACAGGAGTTTGCCCAGGGGGATGGAGTGCCCTTGAGCCAGTTTCTCTGCTAAGACCCGATAAGGGTATGCTGGTCCGGCAGTGGCGCCATAGAACACGAATCTCTCAAGCCACATGGTCAAGAATGCGACGTGCTCTTTCTTGCTGATGGAAGAGGAGGTTTTCTGGTGGTGTTGAACATAGCCACTCCACCCTTTGTATGTATCCAGCTTCGAGAAGTAAGGGTCCATCTTGCCACTGGAGTAGAGATCCCAGAAGTCATATGATCCAGTGATCTGAAGCCCGGTGAGCATATGGATATCGCCCAGGGTAATGGTTTTTGGACCGTCTCCGAACACGAAAGCATTCAGGGAGTTGGACCAAAAGTGACTGGCAGCTATCAGGAGCGGCTCATTCCTTGCCATCTCTGATAATGATAGGTCAAGACATTGGCTCAGATGGCGCATCTCCCAGTCCGCACGTTTCTTCGCCGCGACGTGGCGGAACTAGTTCCTCCGCCCAGCAGGTACGCTTGGCCAGTTTCTGAAGGATTTGGCCCAGGAAGAGGTGCCCATCATGGAGCTTCGGAATGGGAACTGGTTGGTTTCTTGAACGATGAAATCTTTGGGGACCGGATCGCCCATCGGACCCAGGTAGTAGGTATCGGGGATGTCCTTCAGCAAAATCAGAATATCATTCCTCAGCACCTGGATTTGAAACTCGTACTCAGTGAGGTTGAAGAGGGATTCACAAATCAGGAGGTGGATCGATGAAATTGATACCTCAGGGACCTCGGAAGGAGTCGCCATTAGCTCGAGGATGACTTGACGGCGGCGAATCGAAGCTGACGGCGGTGAATCGAAGCTGACGGCGGCGAATCGAAGCCCGTGGCGGAAATTGCGACGGTTTAGGGTTTTATTTTGGTGCGAAAGTTTGAAGCGCCGAGAGGGAAGCTGCGGTTTGACTATTTGAAGGCTCAAGCGCTAATTTCGGAATAAACCAGTTTATTCCAAAATTGGGGGGCATGTGCACCAAATTTTGGGCTGGGAGCCGATAGCCGATACCAGAGGAAGATAGCCGATCTCGGAAGCAGATTCCGTCCAGTGGAAGGAAGGAAAATAGCCGATTGCACAGTGAATCGGTTATCGGGTCAAGGTGACAGGAGGCGTGCAGCGTCGGTATTGATGACGTCATCCAGAGTCCGCGCCGCCAAGATGCGATCACGATCGGAGTCTGTTATGAAAGGGAAGGTGGGACTCTAAGTTACCTTAGATATACGACAGTTTGTTAGTTTCCTTATCTATTGATGAGTTGTAATTCGACTAGGACTCTATCTACGTTCAGGGTATAAATATAAGCCCTCAGCCATTGTAAAAAAGACACAACAACATCAATACAACATAACTTTCGGCTCCGGCCAACAAACCCTAGAGTCAGTCGAGTCCGGCGAGTTACTTCATCCAGGCTGGGTGTCATCCGGTGGACGCAAGCTTGCTTGTAAGTATCGTCAACCCCCTGTTAAACTATGTCTTTTTAGCATCATCCGATGGACGTGGAAGCATGACGGACTAGGGTCCTTGCTAAGCTTTGTTTCTTTGGCGTCATCCGGTGGACGTGGGAAGCACAGTGAGTCAAGGATGATTCACGCTAGTTTACCTGATCAATCTGTGTTAACCGTCATCCGGTGGACGAGATGCAGATTAGGACGGTTTTTCACGCGCGGATTAGTTATCGATTCGTGTTTGTTTGCTTGATTAATCTATTAGCTAATGTCATCCGGTCGATAGGCTATAGATTGAGATAGTTTGCACGCATGGATTAGTTATCGGCTCTAGCTAAATATGGCAATTTAGTTAGATTCATTAAGTTATCAAGATGTTATTTGTTGTTTGTTGTTTATTTATCAATATAACATCTCTCTGCCCGATCAAGATTGATAGATTTGGCCTTAGATTCGCTTGAATTTGATCGTCGTTTATGCTTATTTTATTATGATGATCGGTTCCATGTTACATCGGTTAATTCCCTATCAATCTTGTTCGTTACATATTGTGCGTTCGGTTCTAGTTGAGACATAAGTGGTTCTGAGGATATCGTAAGTCTTATTTTTGTGTCCTTGTTTAAGTTAAACTGAGCGTCATCCGGTGGAACAGGTTTAACCTAAACAAGTTTTCACTAAATTAGATTTACTTTAATTTGAAGTCTGTTTATGACTACGCTAGCATTCGTTCGTGCTTCATGGACCCTGCATCGGCTAAAGAGCCGATTCAGTTATGCTTTCACGAATAGATCATGTATATAGACTTATTTGATATCAAACGATCTAGCTTTGTTTGCTGGGTTTGTTGAAGCCCGCTGGCCGTTAGACCAGGTGAACGCAAACTTGGTGAACTTAGTGAAGAGGGTTTACTAAAGCCGCCGGCCTTCTAGACCAGTTTTAGCCGATCTCTACCTGTTTGATGTACAAATCATATCTGTACACATGATCTATTTTCTTTTATACACATTAACTGAATTAGATCGGCTAGCACGTTATTATCGTTATATGAATATCCTGATAGCCGTTTTACTTCATTATTATACTATCGGTTCATAACATGACGGAATCGGCTTTCTAGTCAATCTCCGATTATACTGGCTCTTTGAGCCGTACAGTTGGAACTATCTGGACTCACCAGTTAGTTCCGCCTTGGGTTACTGATTATATTTGTTTCCTTGTCAATTGCAGGTCAAATTGACTGGCACGCTTGGGTGTTACCGGCACTATCAGACCGGGTTCGAAGATAGCTAGGTCTGCGAGAGCTCTACTGGCTTTACGGGTCGTTTTCGGCTTCACTGGTGTGTTAGGCTTAGGGAACCACTTTTTGCGCCAACATAATGCAAATAATTTAGATCTGGATTTACAAAATAAATTGATGAGCCATTGTGATGATAAACTTGTTTCACTTGGAATTGAGCATAGACAAAATCTTTGTGTTGATTTGATAGATTCATATGTTCATGAAAGAGCTAAAATTTTGATAGTTGATAACCATCTCTTAACCAAGCATGATCCTTACTATAGTTTGACCGATATTTGTGATACTTTACATGGTACTAATTTTAATGATGTGAAATTAATTACTCATCCTAAATTTTTTATAAAAATATCTTCTACTGAATGTGTGAGCTATGTTGAGTTTAATAAATTTGTTCAGATTGACAAAATGCTTGAAAATGTTATTGACATATCATTTATGAAATCTTTCAATAGTAAATATGGCTACAAATTTAGATTTAACTTGATTGGACATTATATTGTAAATAAATTCTATGTTTGTGCCATTTGCATAACATGTGACAAGGATGCTGAAGTAAAACTGAATAAAATGAGTAACATATGTTGTGAACTAAACTTTTCTAAAATTGATATGAATAGATTGTTTAGTGCTTGTTGTTCAGAACCATCAATGTTATTTTCTTATCCATTCTCATTGAAATAAGCAAATTCTGCACAAACATGTTATACTCATCCACCAAAAGTTTTTCCATCGACATTTGGATCCGTGGAGTTTCAAAGGTACATCTCTAAACTATTGAGTCAATTATACAATAAGAATCTTTATAATACCCAGAATATTTCATTTTCATCTTTTGATATATTTGATCTTTCTAAGATGAAACAAGGTAACATGGATCACATGTGTGGTCTGAAAGAAATTCTTGTGCTGCCATTTTATAACTTATTTTCATGTTCATCAAAACTGAGAAAAAATTTTCTTGAGAGGAATCTAAAAGATGAAAATATTAATTTTGAGCATAACTTGGGAAATGAGCAAGGTAAATTAGGTGCTGATAATAATTGGCATGTACATCCACCCTCTATTTTATTTGGACCATTTTCAGGAGAACAAAAGCTGAGGACCGCTTTTCTTGAAGGGAGGGAGGATGATATGACCATCCCAAGGCAATCACTATTTACTTCAAGCTCTAAACATCAATTTAAGGTGAAAGCTAAACTTAGTTCTAAATCCTTTACGATTCCACCTACAAGACTATTACTTGGTTTATACGATTACAAATTCAAACACCTTGCTGTGATGGAAGAAGAATATTGTCAAAGAAACAAAACATGCAGTTATATTGTCCTGGCATAAATCTTGAGCTTCGACGAATTAGAGTCGAGGATGACTCCTTTTCAAGAGGAGGAGGATGATGAGAACATCTCAACGGTACACACTAGCTCAAGTATCAACAACTCACCATCCAACAAGAAAGACACAACTCATGGTCCACTTACAAGAAGTCGTGCCAAGAAACTACAAGAGCAGGTGAATTCGTTCCTCACTGATTTTAATTTCAACACTTCTAAGAATGTTATACTACCTAAGTGTTCTATTTTAATTGTACTTAGGTATATACACAAAGAGGAGGCTGAATCGGACAATGAAGATCGAAGCGTTGCAGTGAAAAACTTGGACCAGTTCAAACCAGTTCGGACTAGTTCGAACCAGTTAAAGAAACAACTATAACTCTTGACTCCTTGAAGCTTTAGAGGTCCATGAGGGCTTGTTGGAAAGCTAGTGAAGTCCACGTTCCAATGCAACTGGCCCCACATCATTTGAATGTCACAATCAGCAGTTATGTTCAGATTAGCTAAGACTGCTTAGAAGTTCAACAGTCAGTATGATGCTCAAGTTGACGTGCAAAACTGTACCAATCTACAATATTTCATTGTGCATGGCACACATGGTTGGAAGGCACGTCGAGTCTACTTTCACGCCCAACAAACCGTTCGTCATTTGGACTTCCCAATAAAGTGTTATTGCCAGATTAGTGGAGACTGCTCTGGAGGCCAACAGTCACGCGAGATCACTGCAGGAAACCATTTCGTGGAAGCCTTTTCACATTCTTAGTCTTTTAATTTCCATCTTATTTTCACACCTACACAGGAGGGTTGTTCCAAGTATAAATATCCATCTACTCTTAAGGATTAGGAGACTTTTGATAATATGAATACAAACCCTACCCCTTTGCTCTTGTGTTTTTCTTCGCGGAGATTACAGAAGCGGCCGCGTCATCGGCACCCAATCTGTTCTCCTGGTCCATTGATTTCAGGTTGTGTAGGTTGCTTTCTTTGAGAGTGTGATTGGGCGAATCCTTGGTTCAGGCTGCCGTATAGAGACGGTGGTTGGCTCCTTGTGCGTGTCGTCAGATTGCACTAGTTATCCTTGCTGCTTGCAGCAAGTTATCCAGCTCTTCTACAGCTAGTTATCAAGGGTGTGATCCTACGTCGTGAAGATTGGGACCAAGAACCTCATCAGATATGATATGCAAAGTTTGAGCTGTTGTTTATCTTGTTCCTAGTGATACTTGAATTCTGGAGATTTATTTTGAAAAACCTTAAAACCACATGATGAGTTCCTGTATGACAAGAGCTTTACATTCCTACCACAGCCATACATGCTAGACTAGGAAAACGTATACATTATATGCTACTTGCTTTGTTTTGAGTTTAGTCAAGCTTTGTTGATACCTTAGGAACTTGTCATGCTTTTACAATCAAGAACATGTGCACTCCACCTATAATGCACTACTCAACTCCTGAGTAGGCGCATCCACATTCCACACATTCCTTTTATTCCACCCAAAAAAGTTTACTCCTACACTAGGAGGAAACACCCAAAAATATACCCCATTGGTTACCCCAGATCAATGCTCCAAAGTTCTTGTTGCTATGTCTCAAAAAGAAAAAGAAAGAGGGAAGTACTGCTGCAGAGAAGAGGCATGTGACTATGCAAAAGAGTGAGATGAGAGAAAACAATGGGTACAAAGATGCCCGCCTGAGAGGTAAAAATTTACAAGTGTCCGAATTATCAAAACAATGGGTACTCTGATGCCCGCCTGAAAAAAGAGAAAGATAGCCCATGTTGTCCTGCAGCACAATTCTCTAGTGTTTAAAAGAGAGAGAGAGAGAGATGTTTTCGAGGAGCAAAAGAGTAGAATTAGGATTAGCCACCAAATATCCACCTACCATCTCACATCCACACACTTGCAAATCTTGATTCAATTATATGACTTGTTCCTTTGGATCCATTGTTTGACTTTACAACATATTCATTGCAAGTATGTATGACCTGTCTCCTTACCCATGAGCTCCACAAAAGCCATTAGTTATAGGGTGAGAGAGAGAGAGAGAAGGCATGCATCACTATTGCCTTGGTAAGGATCCAAAAATACCACATATTGAGAGACTTGAGAGAGTCATACACAGGAAACTCTGAGTTTTATTTCGAAAACTTGCAAAAAGCTCCAGGATACGAGTTGAACGACAGAGCTTGAGACATAGTGCTTGAATTAAACATTCTGTCCTTCAATTGCCCAAGACCCAAGAGAAAGCTACAAGCTCCACGGTCGAAGGTAACAAAGGTAAGTCTGAGGTTAGCTTGGTCTACTCTAATCCTTGAGTACTTCTTGGTTTAAAACTAAATACTTGTGAGGGGTAGCTATAGTTATAATATCTGCTAAAGTTTGGATTTGTTAAGGGACTAGCAAAGGTTAAGCTTGGGGGAGCTTGTTGATGGTAATTATTGTATGATTTTACCCATCAACTAAATATGAAGTAAGGATATAAAGGCAAACACCACCATAGAATAGGGCTTTAACAGACAGAATTCCATAGTTTTGGTGAATCAGTGTTTTGCAGGGGTTATTCAGAAAAGAACCAAGGGAGACCCACATGTCAGAATTCCACCATGAAAGGCGATCAAGAATATTCTAGAGAACACCAGAGACTCACCGGAGGAAGCGGGGCCCGCAAGTCAGAGAGGGAGGGTCGGCCGACTCTCTGACCAGGTCGGCCGACCTGTCAAAGTGTCCTTCTCGCCACCGTTTCAACGTGGACCCACATCCCGAAATTTCACGCAATCTCTACCGCCCGTCGAAGTCAGTTTGATTCAAGGGCTACGGTTCATCCCATCGGCTTATATAAGGACCCCCAGACCCCCCAGGGTTTCATATCAATCAATCAGATATCAGTTGATCCAGTTGTAGAGAGCCAGAAACCCTAGAATCATTAGAGCTTCACCATCTAGAGCATAGATATAACGGTTAGAAGTAGAAGGAGGCAAGTTCTACTTGAGTTCCGGATCTGTCTGGAGCTAGAAGGCTTCCCGGAGCCATTGTAAGCTCTCTCTTGCATCTTAAACCTCTCTTAAGTGCTTGAGATAAAGTTGATTGACATTGTTCTACTATTGATTATGGTCTCAATTATGCTATTCATTGCTTATCTAGGTTGTATACTTTGCATAATTAGGATGCATTCATATTGATACATAGGTTTGTATAGCACTCATTCATTGATATCATGGGTGGGTGATGAACAGCATGTAAGCATGGTGCTTAGATGTGGTTTGTCTGCAAATGCGCCTTATATTCTGGGTTCTGTGGTAGATCGCGGATGTGACACTCCCGTTGAGTTCTTTGTAGTCCACACTTCGAATGTAGGGAGAGTAGGAAGTTATTATTACTTTAGAAGGCTGGCTATGATCTTGATCTTCCTTAATAATATTCCCTTAAGTATGAATATGAAGTGTCTTTGCCATGATTGTTAGTATAATTGCACCAATCTAATATGTCTTTGATAGTATAGTTAGAATGACTTAGGATATCCTTATGCTTCATCCTAATCCATGCTAGTGCCTAAATAGGAAGTGCTCTAAGTGATCATTATTATATATTGATTGATTGATCATTATGCTTATCATATATATCATTATTATTGTGACATAACCCCTGTTCTGAGTAAATAGGTCATGCATGCTTATCTCCATATTTGCATATGCATATGACATCTATCTATCTACCAGCATCCCATTTATTGCCAACCCTTCCCAATGGTAAAATATAAATGACAGCCCGGAATGCTCTTGGGTAAAATGCTACAATGGTGTATATTTTATCTGTACGCTTGCGGATACAATATAATATATTTCAGTCACTTGCAAGAAGGAGAGATCTTTTAGAATCATACTGGGGATGACAACCTAGTTACTTCTAAGAGATATAGGATAAGAGTTCAAATGATCTGTAGACTAATCAGGTGGCACATTAATCTATACCTCCTTCATTTTTAGCGTTATTGCTGAGAGTAGAGTCAGTGGTGACGTTAGAAATGCCAACAACTGCCAATTGATCACTCTCTCTATTGGCATCCTCTCATGGAAGTTGCTATGATATGTGTGGACAAGACCCATAATTATCATCACAAAGGACATATCCAGCCTCCTGATACCTATGATGGACCAGTGAACTACTCCGGTCTGGTACCTTTCTAGGGGCTCATCATAAACTTGCCACACTATTGATATTTCTTAATGAAATGCTAGGAGGTATAAATTAATATGCGACCTGATTAGTCTACAGATCACTTGAACTCTTAATCTCTATCTCTTAGAAATAACTAGGTTGTCATCCCCAGCATGATTCTAAAAGATCTATGAACTTCCTCTAGCAAGTGTCTAAAATAATTATATTGTATCCGCAAGCGCACAGATAAAATATACACAATTATAGCATTTTACCCAAGAGTATTCCGGGTTGTCGATTTATATTTTACCACTGGGAAGGGTTTGTCAATAAATGGGATGCAGGTAGATAGATGTCATATGCACATGCAAATATGGAGATAACCATGCATGATCTACTTACCTAGAACAGGGGTTATGTCACAATAATAATGATATATATGATAAGCATAATGATCAATCAATCAATCAATAATAATGTGATCACTTAGAGCACTTCGTATCTAGGCACTAGCATGGATTAGGTAGAAGCATAAGAATATCAAGTCATTCTAACTAAAGACATAATAGATTGGTGCAATTATACTAGCAATCATGGCAAAGATACTTCATACTCATACTTAAGGGAATATTACTAAGGAAGATCAAGATCATAGCCAGCCTTCTATAGTAATAATAACTTTCTACTCTCCCTACATTTGAGGTGTGGACTATAAAGAACTTAACAGAAGTATCACATCCGCGATCTACCACAAATCCCAGAATATAAGGCGCATTTGTAGACAAACTACATCTAAACACCATGCTTACATACTGTTGGTCACCCATCCATGACGTCAATGAAAGAGAGCTATACAAACCTATGTATGAATATGAATGCATCCTAACTATGCAAAGTATACAATCTAGATAAGCAATGAATAGCATAATTGAGAACATAATCAATAGTAGAACAATGTCAATCAACTTTATCTCAAGCACTCAAAAGAGGATTAAGATACAAGAGGGGGCTTACAATGGCTCCGGGAAGCCTCCAGCTCAAGACAAGATCTGGAACTCAAGTAGAACTTGCCTCCTTCTACTTCTAAAACTATGCAGCTATGCTCTAGATGGTGAAGCTCTAATGATTTTAGGGTTTCTAGCTCTCTGAACTAGTTATGACTTGATTGATATGAATTGATCTGAAACCCTAGGGGGTCTAGGGCTATATATATATAGGCCGGTGGGATGAACCATAGCCCTTAGATCAAACCGACTTCGACGGGCGGTGGAGATTGATCCTCAAAGACGGTGGAGGGTCCACGTCGAAGTGAGGTGGAGGGGGGTGAAAGACCCTAGTTTGGTTTTGGTAATTGATGAAACCTAGTTACTAATCTAAGTGCTAAGTATGTGTAGCCAAGAGTAGATTAGTGATAAGGAGGAAGATGACATAAGCTCAAGTAAAGATCAAGATGAAATGATCAAGGAGAAAGAAAAGGACTTAAAGAAGGAAAGCTAGAGGCTAAGTTTTAATTCAAATAGGCCTTTTCTTTTAGTTATCAAGACTCCAAGTGGGAGTGATCACATTTAGGATAGATAGCCGACTGTAAGGGGAGAACTAAGCTATTGGATTACTTTCAAGTGCTCTAGGTTGCATCTCATGTGCATTGATCTAACCAACCTAGAGAATCTCTTTGAAAACCCTTGAAAAATGTTTGCAAAATGCTAACACACTATACACAAGTGTTCGAGACCTTGAGTGCTAGCACATAGAAGCAAGGGTTGAGAAATAGACTTAAAAATCGCTGAAAAAGGAGCGTCGGACCGTTTGCCAACGTAGCGTCGGACCATTGGGTAGCGTCCGACGCCTAACTCTAACTCTAACTGTTGCCGAGTGTCGGACTATCATTTTGAGAGCGTCAGACTATTCAGTGACAGTCTGATGACTCGTCGCGGTGAGGCGCACGGCGTGCTCTGGTCACGGCGTCGGACAGTTCGTTTTAGTCCGACGTTACGTGTTGGATGGAGTCCGATGCACTTTTAGCGCTCTGGAACCTCTCTGGAAGCGTCGGACCACTGAGATCTTTAGTCCGACGCCTTCTCCACGCAGAGTCCGACGGTGCTGTGAATATAACTGTGGTGGCGTCGGACTCTGGAGTTTAGTCCAGTGCCTGAGCGTCCGACGGAAGTTAAACGCACAAAATCAATTGACCGTTGAGATCGAACGAACGTCGTTGTATCCAACTAACACGTGGCGAGATCGTGAGCGTCGGACGCTATCGGTTAGTCCGACGGACTCAGTCCGACGGTTCTGTCCGACGGTATAAAATCATGTTTAACGGCTGTTTTGAGTGGTGTAACGGCTAGTTTTGCACTTGGGGGTATTTATACTCCCTCCCTGGTCACTTGGTGACACTCTTGCACACTTGGATCATTGTCATACACTTTGTTGCATTCTAGACTCCCACTCTCTCACTAGTTCATCATCTTGATCATCCTTAGTGAGATTGAGTGAACCTCAAGTGCATCATTGCTTGTGATTTGCATTCTAGAGCACTTGAGAGCAAGCCTTGGTTCAGTTCTTATTCTCTTGGGACATTGCTGTGTCCCTAGATGGCTTGGAGGAGAAGAAGGTGTGGAGGAGCTTGGTGATTGTGTTTCCCCACACCCGGCAATTGTGAGGGGTTCTTGTGCCTTCCCCGAGCGGAGTGCTCAAAGGTAACTCTAGTGGATTGCTCGTGTCTTTGAGTTACTTCCTCTGTGGTAGGTTCTTGTGGCGCCTAGTGTAGGCTCGGTGTGTGATACCGATTAGCCACTGAACTACCGGTTGAAGTCTACACAACGAGGACGTAGCGTGCCGGCAAGCACGTGAACCTCGGGGATAAATGTTGGTGTCTCTATTGATTTCCTCACCTTTGAGTGAGTGACTTATTGATTGTCCCGGTGATTGGCTTCCTCACAAGGCAAAGGTTTAATCGACGATTGTTCCTTTCTTATTCTTGTGCAAAGTAGCTTGTTTTCTTATCTTGTGTAGTTGTGTAGTCTTTTAGCTTTTACTAGCTTGCTTGTGTGGCTTAGAACTAAGAATTAATTAGAATTGTGTAGGTGGCTTGCCTTGGTTAATAGTTGCACTAGCATTGCACATTTAGCCATATTTGTTACTAACCTCTTGGCCTAAGTTCTTTGTAGAAATTTTGTTAGACTATTCACCCCCCTCTAGTCATACTAGGACCTTTCAAGTGGTATCGGAGCCATGGTCACCGTTTAGTCAAGGCTTAACATCCTTCGGTGCATTAAAATGGCTCATATCATGTTCAGTCATTTTGGGGGCAAACCACCTCACTTTGATGGCACAAGCCCATTTGATTATTGGAAAAGAAAGATGAGGATGTATCTTGGCTCAATTCATGAGAAGGTGTGGGAAGTCACTGAGAAGGAATACATTGTGCTTGATCCCGCAAGCCCCACACCTAGAGATCAAGAGAACAACCAATGTAACACAATGGCTCTCAACACCATTTACAATGGCATTGACTCAAAGGTGTTTGAGAAAATCAAGGATTTGGATAGAGCAAGTGAAGTATGGACAAGATTAGAGCAAACCTATGAGGGCACTTCAATGGTAAAGAGTGCCAAGTTGTACATGCTCATGGACAAGCTCTCAAACTTCTAGATGGATGATGGAGAGAGCATTCCAGAAATGTTGTATAGGCTTCAAGTGATTGTCAATGATCTCAAGGCCTTGGGTGAGAAAACAAGTGATGAGAACTTCTCTCACAAGTTTCTCATGTGCTTGCTCAAGAGGTTCAAGACCTTGAGAACTATCATCTTCCGAGGCGGCTTGAAGGGTGTCACTCCAAATGAGGTTCTTGGTGATGTGATGACTGAGGATCAATACAATGAGAAGAGTAATAGTGAAGAAGTGAAGAAGGAGGATGACAAGAGCAAGAAGACCGTGGCATTCAAGTCCACCACCTCTTCTTCCAAGAAAAAAGGCAAGGGCAAGAAAGTGCAATCTAGTGATCATGATGCATCTAGCCTTGATAGTGATGATGAGGCATTAGCTCTCTTTGTGCGCAAGTTTGGAAGATTCATGAAGAAGAAGGGCTATGGTGCTAGAAAGAGAAGAGATAACTTCAAAGGCAAGAATGTAGTGAGGAAGTGCTACAATTGCAAGAGTACGGATCATCTTGTAGCGGATTGTCCCAATGCTAGAGATGATGAAGATGATTATAAGAAGAAAGGCAAGAAGGACAAGAAGGACAAGATGAAAAAGAAGGAGAAAAAGAAATTCAACTTCTCCAAGAAGAAAGGTGGATCCTATGTGGTTAAATGGGATAGTGATGCTTCCTCCGATGATGATGACTCTAGTGATGGTGATGAGAGGAAGACATCCAAGAAGAAGGCCATGGCTTCTATTGCTATCAACAAGAAGTCTTCATCATTTGATTCATCATGCTTTATGGCTAAGTCCACTAAGGTAAAATACGATGACTCAAGTGATGATGAAAAAGATGATAATGATAGTGATAGTGATGATGATGAGCCTAGTGTAGCACAACTCATGGACATGTTAGAGCAAGCCGAATATCTTATTAGCTCTAAGTCTAAGAAGTGCAAAGAATTGTCCAAGAAATTAAAAACTCTTGAACAATCTTTTGATGAGCTAAGTGCTTCTCATGAGTGTCTAAAGGAAGACCATGAGGATCTCAAACTAGCTCACACTAAGCTTGAGAAAGCTCACTCCTCACTCTTAGAGTTAAGCAAGGTAGAGGATGATGCTATAACTTGTGATGTGGGTGTAACTTGTGATCTAATGAATGAATCAACTAATGAAACACTTGTTGCAACCACACCTAATAACACTAGCTTTTCATCATCATCCACTTCTACTTCTACCTTCACTACTAGTGTTGATCCAACACTAAAATTTAAAAATGAGAAATTGAAGAAGGAAATGGACAAGCTAACTCGCGCATTAGGCAATGCCTATGGTGGGGATGCCCGCTTGCTACAATGTTTGGGTAGCCAAAGATATAGTAACTCTAAGGAGGGACTTGGCTATACTCCCAAGAAAGGCAAGGCGGCCTTTGTAACTCCAAAGCCTAACTTTGTGAGGAGCAATGGTCGGTTTTGCTACAAGTGCAAGAAAGTTGGGCATATTGAGGCAAATTGCATCACTAACAGCAAGAACAAGCAAATAAAATTTGCAAGTGCTAAATCTATTAGACTTGATTCTTGTTACATGCTTACAAAGGGTGAGAAAGGTGTCAAAGTCAAATACATTGGTACACCTAAAGAGAGCCCAAGGTTGAAGGCTATTTGGGTACCAAAGGCTTTGGTTGCTAGCCTCTAAGGACCCAAACAAGTATGGGTACCTAAAATACATTGATTTTATTTTGTAGGTAAATTACAAAGCCGGAGGGAGGCATTGGGTTCCTGATAGTGGGTGTTCTCAACACATGACCGGTGATTCAAGAATGTTCAACCAAATCAATTCTAGTAGCAATGAGTATGATAGTATCACATTTGGGGATAATAGCAAAGGCAAGGTCAAGGGTCTTGGAAAGATTGCAATATCAAATGATCTAAGCATCTCCAATGTGCTATTAATTGAGAGTTTGAACTTCAATCTATTGTCGGTGGCTCAACTTTGTGATCTTGGTTTCAAATGCATCTTTGGTGTTGATGATGTGAAAATCATTAGTGTGGATGGATCAAATTTGATATTCAAGGGATTTAGATATGAGAATCTCTATTTAGTGGACTTTGGTACTAGAGAATCAAAATTGTCAACATGCTTACTCTCTAAGTCTACCATGGGTTGGTTATGGCATAGAAGGCTTGGTCATGTTGGAATGAAGCAATTGAACAAACTTGTGAAGCATGACTTGGTTAGAGGTCTTAAAGATGTTGAGTTTGAGAAGGACAAGTTATGTAGTGCATGTCAAGCCGGAAAACAAGTAGGCAACACTCATCCTAAGAAGACCATGATGAGCACATGCAAACCATTTGAGTTATTGCACATGGACTTGTTTGGACCAACTACATATACAAGCATTGGCGGCAACAAGCATGGTTTGGTGATAGTGGATGACTTCTCAAGATACACATGGGTTTTCTTTATAAATGACAAAAGTGATGTTGATGGTATCTTCAAAACTTTTGTCAAGAGAAGTTGCAATGAATTTGAAACAACCATCAAGAGAGTGAGAAGTGATAATGGTAGTGAGTTCAAGAACACAAGAGTCGATGAGCTTTGTGATAACTTAGGAATCAAACATCAATTCTCGGCTAAGTACACACCTCAATCAAATGGCATAGTTGAAAGAAAGAATAGGACTCTCATTGATATGACAAGATCTATGCTTAGTGAGTATAATGTGAGTCAATCTTTTTGGACCGAAGCAATCAACACGGTATGTTACTACTCCAATAGACTCTATTGCCATCCTATGTTGGAGAAGACTCCATATGAGATCTTGAATGGAAGAAAGCCAAATATTGCATATTTTTGGGTGTTTGATTGTAAGTGCTACATATTGAAGAAAGGAGCTAGATTGAGCAAATTTGAGAAGAAATGTGATGAGGGATTCTTGCTTGGTTACTCCACCACTAGTAAAGCTTATAGAGTATGGAACTTGGAAAGTGGTCAACTTGAGAAAGTTCATGATGTTGAATTTGATGAAACTAATGGGTCTCAAGATCAAAATGAGAATCTAAATGATGTGAGTGGACCTCAATTGGCAAAGGCTATGCAAGAAATGGACATTGGTGACATAAGGCCGACTCAAGTGGTTGACATAGAAGATGACAAAGATCAAGTGCAAGTTCCTTCAAATGATCAAGCTAGTGACTCTCAAGTGCAAAATCAAGATCAAGCTAGTTCCTCTCAAGCAAATCAATCAAATGCACAATCAAGCTCAAGCAATCAACCTCAAGTGCTTCAACCCACAAACATTGCAAGAGATCATCCTTTGGACCAAATTGTTGGTGATATTCAAAAGGGTGTGCAAACAAGATCAAGACTAGCATCATTTTGTGCTCACTATTCATTTGTGTCATTTGAAGAGCTGGAAAACATTGAGAAGGCATTGAAAGATAGTGATTGGGTAAATGCTATGCATGAAGAACTCAACAATTTTGAAAGAAATGAAGTTTGGGAATTGGTAGAGAGACCAAAGAACTACAATGTTATTGGCACCAAATGGGTATTTACAAACAAGCAAGATCAAGATGGTGTTGTAATAAGGAACAAGGCAAGATTAGTGGCACAAGGGTACACTCAAGTAGAGGGATTGGACTTTGGTGAAACCTATGCTCCGGTTGCAAGATTGGAAGCAATAAGAATTCTTCTAACATATGCTTGTGCTCACAACATCAAGCTCTACCAAATAGATGTCAAAAGTGCATTTCTCAATGGATTCATCAATGAGTTAGTATATGTTGAACAACCACCCGGTTTTGAAAATGAGAAGAAACCAAATCATGTGTACAAGCTAAGAAAAGCACTCTATGGTTTGAAACAAGCACCAAGGGCATGGTATGAGAGGCTAAGGGACTTTCTCCTCTCTAAAGGTTTCAAGATGGACAAGGTTGACACCACTCTATTCACCAAGAAGGTTGATGGTGAGTTGATGATCATGCAAATATATGTTGATGACATTATCTTTGGATCAACAAGTCAAGCTTTGTGTGCGGAGTTTGAAAAGATGATGGCTAAAGAATTTGAGATGTCTATGATGGGTGAACTCACATACTTCCTTGGACTTCAAATTAAGCAAATGAAGAATGGCACATTCATAAGTCAAGGGAAGTACACAAGAGACATGATCAAGAAGTTTGTAATGCAAGATGCAAAACCAATTAGCACTCCCATGGGGACTAGTGGAAGCTTGAATGAAGTTAAAAGTGGCAATATGGTTGATCAAAAGGCATATCGGTCTCTAATTGGAAGTTTGCTCTATGTCACCGCATCAAGACCGGATGTCATGTTTAGTATGTGCATGTGTGTTAGATATCAAGCATCTCCTAGAGAGAGTGATATGAAGGCCGCAAAGAGGATATTAAGATATTTGAAGCACACTCAAGATATTAGATTGTGGTATCCCAAGGGTACAAAATTTGACTTGATTGGATATGCTGATGCGGACTATGCCGGTTGCAAGATAAATAGAAAGAGTACATCGGGCAGATGTCAACTCTTGGGAAGATCTCTTATCTCATGGTCATCCAAGAAGCAAAATAGCATTTCACTCTCCAACGCCGAAGCCGAATACATTAGTGCAGGGAGTTGTTGTGCTCAACTCTTGTGGATGATGGCAACTTTGAGAGATTATGGAATTAACTTCAAGAAAGTGCCACTTCTATGTGAAAGTGAGAGCGCCATCAAGCTAACTCAAAACCCGGTCCAACATTCAAGAACCAAGCATATTGATGTGAGGCACCATTTTAACCGGGATCATCAACAAAAGGGGGACATTGACATTCAAAGCATTGGAACCGATGATCAATTAGCCGACATACTCACCAAGCCACTAGATGAGAAGAGGTTTTGCAAGCTTAGGAATGAATTGAATATTCATGATTTCACCAATATGAGTTAAGATCATCCCCACACATATATGACATGCCTCTACTCTGACAAAGCAAGGTAAAATTGTTTGACATAACATCATACTTGCTAGGACATGTTTAGATCATATAGACATATTCACCTCTTAGGATCATTCATGGAAATTAAAATGTTTTTGATGGATATATGCTACCACTATTGCCTTGTTTGATTGTATGATCTAGTGGTAACATATGACATGCATGTGTGCTTAATCCCCTAGTGTTCAATCTAGTTCATTAGCTCAAGGTGTATAACTTAACAGATAACCCCTAGTGGCATGAAGAAGCTTGTCCTTGGAACAAACTTAGTTATATATCCTAGGCTAGTGCACTAGATTGAGCCAAAGTGAACAATAATCTCTCTTTCCAAATCAAATGAACTTGACTAATTTCTCTTCACTAAAATGAGCCTTTTTGTGCAATTGTTGACAAAGGTGGAGAGAAAGTTACAAAAGAAAGAGAAAGCGCGATGAACCATCATTAGGCCAATGATGGGAGAGCGATAGGCCAACAGAAAGGGGTAATTAAAATTTTAAAGCACACAAGTAAGGGGAGCAATCACATATGCAAGTTGTTGCATTTGGATGTGCATTAATCATATGATTGCTTATTGCATTTGTATTTACTTTCTTATACATGCTTGTGTGGTGTATTGCTAGTAGTAGGATTTGAATGATGCTTTGAACAACTAGCATGTGTAGGGGTAACTAGTTGGCCGTATTTCTTCAAGTGGCAACTAGAGCTTGCTTATAATGTGATCTCATGGTATGCTCTAGTATTTGTGACCTTCTAGTTACTAAGGTGCTAAGGATGGTGTACATGGCAACTCCGATGGTATCACGCTTCAAAGGTCCATTCTATACACCATTAGCACAATTTTGGTAGAATTACTCTATTCAATGCATATGTGCTAGCTTTCAATCCAAACTTGATGCACATATGTAGGGGGAGCCAATACTACCAAAATAGAACTTATGATGGTTGTCCAATTTCTTTCATGATCTACTCATGGACAAGCATGATAAGTTCAAAATCTTAATGCATATTTCTTTTGTAAATGGGTTGTCATCAATTACCAAAAAGAGGGAGATTGAAAGACCCTAGTTTGGTTTTGGTAATTGATGAAATCTAGTAACTAATCTAAGTGCCAAGTATGTGTAGCCAAGAGTAGATTAATGATAAGGAGGAAGATGACATGAGCTCAAGTAAAGATCAAGATGAAATGATCAAGGAGAAAGAAAAGGACTTAAAGAAGGAAAGCTAGAGAATAAGGTATAATTCAAATAGGGCTTTTCTTTTAGTGATCAAGACTCCAAGTGGGAGTGATTACATTTAGGATAGATAGCCGACTATCAAGGGGAGAACTAAGCTATTGGATTACTTTCAAGTGCTCTAGGTTGCATCTCATGTGCATTGATCTAACCAACCTAGAGAATCTCTTTGAAAACCCTTGAAAAATATCTGCAAAATGCTAACACACTGTGCACAAGTGTTGAAGACCTTGAGTGCTAGCACATAGAAGCAAGGGGTGAGAAATAGACTTGAAAATCACTGAAAAAGGAGCGTCGGACCGTTTGCCAACGTAGCGTCGGACCATTGGGTAGCGTCTGACGCCTAACTCTAGCTCTGACTGTAGCCGAGCGTTGGACTATCGTTTTGAGAGCGTCGGACCATTCAGTGACAGTCCGACGACCCGTCACGGCGAGTTCACGTCGCAGCAAGGCGCGCGGCGTGCTCTGGTCACGGCGTTGGATAGTTCGTTTTAGTCCGACGTTGCGCGTTGGACGGAGTCCGACGCACTTTTAGCGTTCTGGAACCTCTCTGGAAGCGTCGAACCGCTGAGATCATTAGTCTGACGCCTTCTCCACGCAGAGTCCGACGGTGCTGTGAATATAACTGTGGTGGCGTCGGACTCTGGAGTTTAGTCCGGTGCCTGAGCGCCCGACGGTAGTTAAACGCGCGAAATCAGTTGACCGTTGAGATCGGACGAACGTCATTGAATCCAACTGACACGTAGCGAGATCGTGAGCATCGGACGCTATCGGTTAGTCCGACGGAGTCAGTCTGACGGTTCTATCTGACGGTATAAAATCGTGTTTAACGGCTGTTTTGAGTGAGGTAACGGCTAGTTTTATACTTGGGGGTATTTATACTCCCTCCCTGGTCACTTGGTGACACTGTTGCACACTCGGATCATTGTCATACACTTTGTTGCATTCTAGCCTCCCACTCTCTCACTAGTTCATCATCTTGATCATCCTTTAGTGAGATTGAGTGAACCTCAAGTGCATCATTGCTTGTGATTTGCATTCTAGAGCACTTGAGAGCAAGCCTTGGTTCAGTTCTTATTCTCTTGGGACATTGCCGTGTCCCTAGACGGCTTGGAGGAGAAGAAGGTGTGGAGGAGCTTGGTGATTGTGCTTGCCCACACCCGGTAATTGTGAGGGGTTCTTGTTCCTTCCCCGAGTGGAGTGCTCAAAGGTAACTCTAGTGGATTTCTCGTGTCTTTGAGTTACTTCCTCCGTGGTAGGTTCTTGTGGCGTCTAGTGTAGGCTCAGTGTGTGATACCGATTAGCCACCGAACCACCAGTTGAAGTCGACACAACGAGGACGTAGCGTTCCGGCAAGCACGTGAACCTCGGGGATAAATCTTGGTGTCTCTATTGATTTCCTCACCTTCGAGTAAGTGACTTATTGATTGTCCCAGTGATTGGCTTCCTCACGAGGCAAAGGTTTAATCGATGATCGTTCCTTTCTTATTCTTGTGCAAAGTAGCTTGTTTTCTTGTCTTGTGTAGTTGTGTAGTCTTTTAGCTTTTACTAGCTTGCTTGTGTGGCTTAGAACTAAGAATTAACTAGAATTGTGTAGGTGGCTTGCCTAGGTTAGTAGTTGCACTAGCATTGCACATTTAGCCATATTTGTTACTAACCTCTTGACCTAAGTTTTTTGTAGAAATTTTATTAGGCTATTCACCCCCCTCTAGCCATACTAGGACCTTTCAGGGGGACCCTGACAGGTCGGCCGACCTGTCAGGGAGGTCGGCCGACCTACCCTCTCTGCCAACTAGGTCCCGCTTCCGCCGGTGAGTCTCTGGAGTTCTCTAGAATTTTCTTGATGCACTTTCATGGCGGAATTCGATGTTTTAGTCCAACATGTGGGTCTTCTTTGGTTCTTTTCTGATTAACACCCTGCAAAACATGGTGGTGTTTGCCTTTTGTAACACCCGGTTTTCCAAAGAATACCAAGCGTTAACTATATGTGTGCCCAGTATGTCCACACGACACATATAGCGACAAATATGGTAAATATCAAAAGCAATGCTTTATTACATAGAGAAACATATTTACATTAAGATTTACAAATATATCAAAGCACAACAGAAACTATTCTTCATCTTCTATTTTCTGGTTGCCATACTCCACAGGGATGGTTGACTGGGGGAGCACTCTCCTAGTACTCATGGAACTTCTTTGGAAACTTCTCACTTTAACCACCATCTGGTACCCATCTGGGATTTTTATTGATGATAATCACAAGCGTCAGCTCACCATGCTCAACAAGTATAACATGAGGGGATGCAAGGCTCAAAAGGCTGACACAGTTGAACTACGGTAAGCACTTTTAGTTGGTCATATTTTACTTATTAAGAACCTATGTAACTAAGTTATGCTTAGCTCCCCAGTAATAGTATAATAATTATCATCAAGATTAATTCATCATCCCAAACCATCCATAGAATCATCTTTCTCGAAAAGGATCCAGACCACTCGTGTCCATGAGCACGGCTGATATATCAGTTTGATCAAACTCTACAGAGTGTGTACACTTTCACCATGAGTCGTGGATTCCCATATGCCCCGAGACGGCCAACCTCTTATCACTTCCAAGGTGAGCAGGCAGGGAACCAGTACAAAGCCTTTCACTAGTCACTCTAACAAGTTAGTAGACGCAAGGTTTCAGCAGCTAGGCGAATGGAGGCCCCCTTCAAGATTGGCACACCTTGTGACCGCAGCCCAACACACATCTTGACAGGCTCGGAACCCATTCTTAAACCTAGGCCCCCTCTAGCGTCTTTCGATAACTACTAATGAGCTAGAGAAGATCTAGTTACTCATCTAAGACCAGAGTCATGTAGTCCTCATAGTTGTACGGTAAATCTTAGGTGGCCGCTTTAAGATTCAGATGCATACGGAGGGCAGACTAGAGTGACCAAAAAGGCCCAATGCTCTGGCCCTCTTCTTTCCATGTTGCTTAAAAGCATCTTTCATCCATAGTTGCATAAATAATTAATCAATATTATAAATCATTATAGTTGGTGATAGCAAACTAAGCCAATCTACCCATATGCAATAACCCATAGGTAACAAGGATACAAGATATCAACAGTTCTAGGTAAAGTCCTTATGGGTTTATCATATTAAGACACATGCATGTGAAAAGATGATTAAATGGTTATTAGGTAACAAGGGAACTCATGTTACACTTGCCTCCCAAAAGCTTTCCAAGCACTCCAATTTCTTCACGATCATCCTTGCATAGCTCCATTTCTAACAATCGCAACAACCAACACAAGCTTGACATTCAAACCTAGAAATAGTACACCAAGCATTATAAAATAAATTACAAAGGTTTTAAAAACGTATGGCTTGTTCTATAATCATGAGCGCGAAAACTAAACAAAACAAGAACCACAATTAAAAGATGAGAGTTAAAAGGTACATATGGCAAGGATTGGATTAGATGGGCAAGGTGGAATTTGGACTAGAACATATCTGACATAACAAAAAGGATTGAATATGTATTAGGTTCTAAACACAGGGTTTGGCTTTAGAGATCATGATATATATTATAGTGTGTGGTAGAGAAACTGCAATAGACTGCATTGGAGAAAAAGATTGAATTGATATACATCATGTGGCATTCTCCTAGGGATATATGATAATTGTGATATGATGTTTCCATCACTAAGACGGAGTGACATATCAAGGTTGATAACAAGGATTGACATTTATTTGTGGTGAGGATGTAGGTTAGGAGAATTCATAAAGCATGACTTGAATAGGACAAGTGTGCTTAGCAGTCACAAGATCATGGTGGAGTGATGTGATTTGATAGGATTAATTAAAATATAGCTCATGGTTCTATCTAGACAATTTAAATGATGACAAAAAGATAGTGAATATCCATGCAACATGTGAGGGCATGTCACATGAAGAGAGCACGACAATTAGAGATGCACTTAGGATGGAATAAATTTGTTAGTTGGTAGTATGCTAATGGGCACCATTGGAGGACATGGACTGAATAATGGATAACATGATATGACATTGGTAACAAGATTTATCTCTAGTTATAGAAGATCACATGACAAATATAGTGGTGGTTGGGACAGCTAGGGTGGGAAGAGGGGTTACACAAATGGCTTGTGTTCCAAATATTCCTTAGAGATATGTGGGAAATTATTTTGGATAAGTGAATAGATTACTTTGGAACATATCATGACCAACCAATGCACTGAGGTGGATGCTAGATCAAAGGAAAACAATATTATGGCAATTTGTGCATCGGTTGATGTAACCGGTGATGAACAACAACAAATATGATTATAGATTGCATGGTTATAACAAAAACAAATGGAAATATATTTTGTGGGGTTTCTAGGTACTGCATGAGGGAGGTTATGGCCAAAGGAGGTGATGTTTTGACCATCCGTTAGCCGGCGAACGAGATTGCAAGGTGGCACTGCGTGGCTGTTGGCATAGCAGGACAACAGCAACATGGTGATGCTTATATCTTCAATTTCATGACTTGCATGACCAAGCCAACTTTTAGGGATGTGTGTAGGTACAGGATACACATTGTGTTCAAAGATCTTGAACATCGGAGGTGCGAATCAACGGGAACACGCATGCCAACCGGCATTAGCGCGGCTGCAGGGCAGCAGGACAGCGAGCACAAGATAGGAGCATATCTCTTTCCTACTTGATCCTATAGCCATGAAACTTCTCAGAGGTGTGTTCAACTATACAAAGTATAATAGCTAAATGGTTCATCAAGGGGTTCACTGGATCAACGGGAACGCCACTGCCAAAAACAGGGTGATTGCTGTTTGGACAGCAGGAGTGGTAGACAATTCGGTCTCGATATCTCGGCCATCATGGATTGGATAGCCGAAGCAACTTGTGGGACCATGTTCAGGGAAGACATGAACAGGTGGATTCAATGGCTTGGTGATTTGGCCAGTGGATTAGCGGGGAACGCCAAAATCACTTAGGGATGCCAATCTGTCTAGACAGCAGGGACAGCGGCACGGTGATGACCATATCTCAGGTTTCTCAAATCCTATGAGGAAACCATTTAACAGGGGTGTGTTCAAGGATGTTAACTATTGATGATTGGGGCAACAAAACAGCGAGGAACGCTGTTGCCCAAAACAGCAGCGCTGCTGGCCACCAGGACAGCAACACATACATCGGGTAAAATTCAACGGGGATCAACCATACATCATCAAAGGTACTTGATATGCAGAGGACAATATGAAAACATGATGGGATAGATTATTTAGGGTTCTCACCATGGAGATTGGTTGGGTGGAACGGGGAAGCTCATCAACTATTGCCGGTGATGACAACGCGATTCAATGGTGCATCCTTCGCGCGATGCGATTGATCGGGGTGACATCCATGGAAGTAGAATCCATTACCACGACTTGAACAGCAGGGAGGGTGATGGTAATCTCCTCCAAATCATTTTTGAGTGCTTGGGAAGGGAATCAAGGTGGCAAGATGGGTTCCAATCGCCGAGATGCATCGTTTCCATGGAGAGGAAGGGGAAGAACGTTGGGAAATGGTTGGGGCAGCCATGGGGGAGAAGGAGGGGCTGTAGGGGTCTTCCTCCTCTATTCTTGATGTGGGAATGAGAGGGGGAGGTGTGAGAGGGCTGTGGGGGAGGTGTATGTGAAGGGGAAAGGGTGGGAGACCAAAGGGTAGGAAGGCAAAGGGTCTTGTCTTGATATTTTGATGCCGTGGTTGATATTTTTTGTGTAAGATGGAGAGGGTTTCAGTGGGTGACGTGGGAGAGGGGAGGGGAAGTGGTAGAGGGCTGGTTGGGCTTGGTGATGGACCACAACGGAGAGGAGGATGGTTCGGCTTTGACCCGCGGCGAGAGAGAACTCAAAGTTTGGACCAGATTCGGCTCGGAGCGATGTCAGAGGATGGAATGAGTTGGGCTAACCCATTAGAAAAAGAAAGAGAGATGGAAAATATGGTTTACTAATGGGATAAATTATGTACTTGTACAAAGAGAAGAATACAAGATGGAATGGTAGTATTGGGCCTGGGTCGATAAATTCTCAAAGACACGATTACTGTTTTTGGAGGACTCATAGTTTTAAAAGGGGACACCAAAGCTATACAATTTTGAAAGGATGGTCCAAAAACAAGTTTGGGTTTGATTAAGAGGAGAAGAGGTGAAGGTGGAAGAGTCCATGTGTATGTTGCCCAAAGGTCATGAAAGGAGAAAGTCAGAACTGAGGTTATCATGGGTACACAACATATGATTGTTTTGACTTGAACAAAGTGATGGTAGAGTTGCATGAGAGGAATTAGATACAATGATTGATCATTAAGCGTATGTTTAAATGATTTGGAGAAGACTCAATATCAAAAGGGATTAGAAGCTCAAATATAAGGAGAAAGAAAGAATAAGTTAGGATGTGAATAGTTAGGGTTTTAGACAACATGAGCTTGGTTGCTTGGCAAGATGAAAGTTTAGAGATCCATCAAGGTTTTTGGAACAAGGATCAAGGTATATAGTTCCAAGGATTTAATCATGGACGGAAACTGTTGACGGTAGTTATTGCTCATTTTTACCTATCAAATAAACATGAATCAAGGGCATAAAACAATACACAACATAGTTATGAGGTTTGATTCTAACAAGTTCCACGAGTTTTTGTGTTCTCACTTGTTTTGCAGGGTATAAAAGGATATTCAATTTTTCACCAATTAAAAATATCTCAAATGAGGAATTGGAGTTCATCATTGCATATAGCTCGTCGAGACGATCGAAACGGACCTATGGTTTGCTATTTTTGGAGTTCAGAATAAAGAGATGAATTTTACAAACACTGAAAGATTCTAGAACCTGAGCTGCGGGATTAATTAAAGGGTGCGGGATTAATTGGGCCCAAATTAGAATTTGGCCCATTAAAGCCTATGTGCAATGGTGGAAAGGCTTAGTAACATATTGCTTGCCCAAGGTGGAGGGGAGACCAGGCGCCCCTATATATACAGCCCCAGGGACGCCCTAGACTCCATCCCTTTCATTATTATAATTCATATTCTCTAGTTAGGGATTGGATGCAGAGGTGCCCATTAAAGGATAACCTCTCTCCAATGTAGTAGATTAGTTCTAGTTAAGAGTTAGGGAGAGCAGAGCCATGCTTCGGTTCTGGAGAAGTCTTCAGGGGTCTGGTATATCTTTGTATCTCATCTTTGTAAGACTTATGCTTTAATATATTTATCTTCTCTATTTACTTTATGCCTTGAATTTGATTTGTTAGTATAGTTGTTATACTTTGGTATAGGATCTCCGCTCGCATCGAGTACTCCAGTTTTCATATGGGATTAGAGTTGTAATTAATAGTGTAGACGTGGTGTCTAGACTTGAGATTACCTGAGATTGCACTCAACCTTACGAATAGTTGTGGTAGCCCCAAGAGGTGACAGCCCTGATGGCTGAGGTATTCCACCTCGTGTAGGTTGATGATTGTAGGACCGTAGTCAGAACTTCCTAGCCCCCTTCTCATCCCTTTCTGTGGCTAGTCTTCTGATGTCCCGAAGTGCTATTGTGTGATTCCCTATTTAACTATCCTTTAGTTATCTTAGAACCCACGTAATAGAGAAGTATTTAGGAACCAAACTCTCCCGTTGTCCTCTCAACTTAGCTAGACTAGTCATTTAACTTATAAGTGATTACTATGCATAACTCCTATCATTTATCACTTACCCTTATTATAGTCTAGTTGGTCTACTAAGTTAGTAGATACATGATGGTAGCTATCAGATTCTTTAACCATTGTTTCCCGGTGGTAAAATATAAATAACGATACCTGGAATACTCCCGGTAAAATGCTACAATGGTATACTATGCGCTTGCAGAATCTTTCATATTCTATTTGCACTTAATAAATACCAACAAGCATTTTTGGCGCCGTTGCCGGGGAAGCAATTGGCATAAAAGTTTTATAGTGATCTTGATGTCTCCTAATTTAGTGTACTACTAGATTTAGTATGATTACCCCTGTTCTGTTGAGTTGTGTAATAAGACAGGACAACAGAAGCCGTTTTGACCTTCCGGCAAGTTTCCACAAGACAAGAAGATACATTGAAGAGCCCAGGTTGCCTGAACATTCAAGATTCATCAATAATGGAACCCTGCCATCTCACAGGTTTGCACACATATATATATTTCTTTCTAACTTGTATATATAGGAGAAGGAGGTCATCATCACAACAATTCAAATCACATCGCAAATGACAAATATAGAGGCTGTGCTACACACAAGTCATGGTAAGTATGATCAAGAAGGTGAGAAAGTCTTGCTCATGGACTTTAAACTTTTGAGTAGTTATCTTTTAATTCTTGCATCTCATTACATATTTATTTTAATCCATGCATTCACACCATTTAGTTTATATTCCCTCATATCAAATCTATAGCATGTTTAGTTCTTGCATACATCCATACCACTTGCATATTAAAAAGAAAAATATATATATATACCTCACTATGATCATATTATTTTATCTCTATTTGAATAAATCCTTGTAATGCTTTCATGCTACCTTTACTTACTATAGTTTATGGCCGGAATAATTTCATACATCTCTTAAATGAAGCATGGTGCCAAGTTTAGGAGTGTTTGATCTTACTTTCATAGGTTTTTAATCTAAGTTTATTAACTAAAAGTGTAATAATTAGAAAGTCTTCCAAGGACGACTTTGTGTCCTAAAGTAACCACTCTTGAAAAAATAATGTAAGCTTGTACCTTTTGATGTAATAGCCTTGAGAATTGAGCATAGAATTATAATTATAAAAATATTCCCTCGGGTATTTTTTGTCACTAACCATTCCAGGCTTGAAGTAGAAGGATGACATCATTAGGTATGTCCAACCAATCATCATGCAACATTAATCCATCCAAACTTAACTTTGCGTTGCAAAATTCAAACTTGGGGGAATGGGCTTATTTAGAAAATCTTATGTTGCTAATATTGGTTGTCTCTACCTTGTCAATCCATGTTCAAATTGTTAATCAATGATCATGCTCTTTCATCTCTGTTTGCATAACTCTCTATAAACTTTCATGTTACCTTTGTTCGCTATAGTATACTTAATGTTTGGAGAAATTTCATACACCTTTTAAAATTAGGCATGGTGCTTAGTTTAAACTGTTTTCTGGAATCATAATTAGACAAGGTGTTTAGTTTGATTTCCGAACTAAGAGGTGTGATGATTTTACTTTCAAAGGCTTTTTGAATTAAGCGTGGTGCTTACGTTAAAATGCCTTCCTAAGTCAAATTGGACGTGGTGTCTAGGTTGATTTTTGAGCCGCTCGTATGCTGTAGTAGACATTGGATATTTTGTTGGACTAACCCTTGCAGAAAACTTCCAATTTAATTTGGGTAAGTCACGAGATAAATTCAAATCAGAGATGAGACAGGGCACATGCTGAACTTCAATAACTTTGTAGAGGAAGACATAGCTCATTCATTATGGATGGAAGAACTGTGAGTATTAATGATTCATTCACTTTATCTTCTGCTGCAAGTTACTTGGACTCAAGCCATGCCTGTCTAGAACATGATCTATGCTAACATAATATCAACCCTATCTTCTTAGTAGCGTAGATGGGACATGATAAAATTCTGGACAAACAACCTATGTTCCAAAGTTGTACATCCCTTCGGGTATGTGTTGTCCACTAATCTGTTGCAGGCATAATAATGAATGAAGTGACAAGGTGTCATAAGATCAAAGAAGCAAAAGATCGCAAAGAGGATAAGCAACAAAGGAGACAAGATGCTCATGAACAACTCAAGATGCAAGAGAAGGAAAGGACCACCAGTCATCTACCCTTCATTAATTAGTGCCATCACGCTCTAATAATGAAGGTAATATCTTAAGGTAAGTGGTCACTATTTTCCTCTTGATCTTAGAATACAGATAAATAACGACACAAATATGTTAGAGTTACATCTTTAATTGATTAACCTAATTAACTCAACATGCTTTATCCTTTAAGATTGTTCATGGCATCATTCTTTTGATTTCAATCTTAACCAAATGTGCTAAAACATTGCATTCTATCTTTGGAAGATGATAGTCATACTCATGTGAAAATTTATATATTATGCAGAGATAGACAACCATTCCATTGGTTAAGCAATTTAAATCTTTTTTGCCATATGAACTTAAATGCAACATTAATGCTTAATCATCTGATCTTACCACTCTTGTCATGAGTAAAATTATGTAACATCAACTTTGTCTTGTTCAATGTGCCTAAGGCTAGGAAAGAATAAATAAAGAAATAGATTTGGTTCTGTTGGTGTTTTTCCACCAGCAGAGCCCATGTACTTGATCTCTACCTCGGTTTTGCAAATAGGACAACACTTCAAGCAAATTTGTTAATTCCCAAAATTCTACAAGTGAAAGTTCTATGAACATGCATGCTGAGCAAGATGCTACCAGCTTCCACTATTAATGCTCTATTTCAACCTGCTGGCCAAGCAAAGAACAAAAGTGACATCACCATCACCAGAGGTGCAACCATCAAGATCTTCATCTCTAAGACGGAGAGATACACAAGAGTGGAAAAAAGTCCTATCGGTAGACTTTAAATTCCGCACCCTTGCCATAAGGTAACATGGTAGTTATCTAATTAATTAGCATTCATAATTTACATTAGTAATTTTACTTTAGCATATTCATCTTTATGCATATCAAAAAAAAGAAGAGAAAAATCTTTATTGCCTTATTTATTGCATCATAAAACATTAAAGCCCCATGTGAATAAACTTATCGAATATTCGCTATGGTGGCATAAAAAAATAATAAAAAAATGATAATAGCATTTGTATTTACTTTCTTGCATTATGCAAATCCTAAGCCCCATGAGAATAAATATTCTCCGTGGTGGCATAAAAATATATAGCATGCATACATATTTGATTGTTGCATAAGAAAGTTAGAAAACCCTAAAAAGATAATCCTGCTAGAATCTGTCAATTAAAGTCAACTCGGAGAATAATCAATTACTTATTGGCTGACCGCTAACCCCTTATCACATTCGAGCCTCGAGTTTTGGTTTTCTTGTTGGAATATAATTATGCAGGATAACACTATGACTAAGGAGTGAGTCTATCAGTGGATCCCACCAGGACTACTGCTGGCAAACATCTAGCTTGGGGAAGGAGCATCCTCTAGTTATCAGATAACCATACCTATGCGATTATCGAGTCTGTTTTATAAAGTCATAAAATACCAAAAATATGTGAACACATGAAGGTTCACCGTAGTACCATAAGAAAATCTAAAAATACCAAAAATATGTGGGCACATGAAGGTCCACACTTTTTAGAAAAAAACCAAAAATATGTGGGCACATGAAGGTCCACCCAATTAGGAAACTTCTACTGGAAATATAAAATCAATCACTTACCATGAAGTAGTATTAACCTAACCCCTCTCCATGAGATTTGGTATTCTTATTGGCAATTGAGTTTTATAAGACAATACAAGATCAAGAGCTAGTCAACCTGGCGCCCTTACGCTGCCAGTATGCCTGCTCCCAGAAGGATTGCTCAACTTGCAACATCAAAGACCACGTCAACATCCAGCTTGGGGGAGGGCGCCCTCCATTTAAATCCAGCTAAGTATAAGTTTCCCATCCTTATTGTTGTACCATATTGATTTTCGCATGAGTTAGCTAGTGAAATAAAATTTGAAAACCAAATAAATAGTATTTAGGTTAGTTAGTGTGTTTGAATAAAATAAAAAGAGAGTGCTTATAATAATTTTGCTCGGACTCAATGGAAACCATGCTCAGGAATTTAATAAGTAGCACCCCACCATGATTCCTCATTCCAACTTAGTTTTCATCCTTGAATCATCCCAAGTTTTAGATACAACCATTTTAACTTGAAGATTCGCTTTGAACCTGAAACTTGTGGGTAGCAAATGTTTGATCTAAGTCTAAGTAATTGAGGGATATGATATGCAAAGTTTGAGCTGCTATTTATCTTGTTCCTAGTGATACTTGAATTCTGGAGATTTATTTTGAAAATCCTTAAAACCACATGATGAGTTCGTGTATGACAAGAGCTTTATAATCCCACCACAGCCATACATGCTAGATTAGGAAAACATACACATTATATGCTACTTGCTTTGTTTTAAGTTTAGTCAAGCTTTGTTGATACCTTAGGAACTTGTCATGCTTTTACAATCAAGATCACTTGCACTCCACCCATAATGCACTACTCATATCCGAGTAGGTGCATCCACATTCCACGTATTCCATCTATTCCACCCAAAAAGTTTTACTCCTTCGCTAAGAGGAAACAGCCAACCCCATTGGTTACCCCAGATTAGTGCTCCAAAGTTTTTGTTGCTATCTCTCAAAAGAAAAAGAAAAAGGGAAGTATTGTTGCAGAGAAGAGGCATGTGGCTATGCAAAAGAGTGAGATGAGAGAAAACAATGGGTACAAAGATGTCCACCTGAGAGGTAAAAATGGACAAGTGTCCGAATTTATCAAAACAATGGGTACTCTGATGCCCGCCTGAAAAAAGAAGAAAAAGAAAAGAAAGATAGCCCATATTGTCCTGCAACACAATTCCCTAGTGTTTGAAAGAGAGAGAGAGATGTCTCAAGGAGCAAACGAGTAGAATTAGGATTAGCCACCATATATATCCACGTACCACCTCATATCCACACACATGCACATCTTGATTTAATTGTATGACTTATTCTTTTGGATCCATTGTTTGACTTTACAATATATTCATTGCAAGTATATATCAGCTGTCTCCTTACCCATAAGCTCCACACAAGCTATTAGTTATAGGGTGAGAGAGAAGAGAAGGCATGCATCACTATTGCCTTGGTAAGGATCCACAAATATCACATATTGAGAGACTTGAGAGAGTCATACAAAGGAAACTTTGAGTTTTATTTTGAAAACTTGCAAAAGCTCCAGGATAAGAGTTCAACGATAGAGCTTGAGACATAGTGTTTAACTTAGACATTCTATCCTTCAATTACCCAAGACCCAAGAGAAAGCTACAAGCTTCATGGTAAAGGTAATACAGGTAAGTCTGAAGGTTAACTTGGTCTACTCTAATCTTTAAGTACTTCTTGGTTTAAAACTGAATACTTGTGATGGGTAGCTATAACTTTTGATTTATGCTAAAGTTTGGCTTTGCTATGGGACTAGCAAAGGGTAAGCTTGGGGGAACTTGTTGACGGTAGTTATCGCTCATTTTTACCTATCAAATAAACATGAATGAAGGGCATAAAACAATACACAACATAGTTATGAGGTTTGATTCTAACAAGTTCCACGAGTTTTGGTGTTCTCACTTATTTTGCAGGGTATAAAAGGATATTCAATTTTTTCACCGATTAAAAGTATCTCAAATGAAAAATTGGAGTTCACCATTGCATAGAGCTCGTCGAGACGATCGAAACGGACCTATGGTTTGCTATTTTTGGAGTCCGGAATAAAGAGATATGGATTTTACAAACACTAGAAGATTCTAGAACCTGAGCTGCGGGATTAATTAAAGGCTGCTGGATTAATGGGGCCTAAATCAGAATTTGGCCCATTAAAGCCTTTGTGCACATGATGAAAAGGCCTAGTACCATATTGCTTGCCCAAGGTGGAGGGGAGGCCAGGCGCCCCTATATATACAGCCCCATGGACCCCCTAGGCTCCATCCCTTTCATTATTATAATTCATATTCTCTAGTTAGGGATTGGATGGAGAGGTGCCCATTGAAGGATAATCTCTCTCCAATGTAGTAGATTAGTTCTAGTTGAGAGTTAGGGAGAGCGGAGCCATGCTTCGGTTCTGGAGAAGTGTTCAGGGGTCTGGTATATCTTTGTATCTCATCTTTGTAAGACTTGTGCTTTAATATATTTATCTTCTCTATTTACTTTATGCCTTGAATTTGATTGGTTAGTATAGTTGTTATACTTTAGCATAGGATCTCCGCTCGCATCGAGTGCTCTAGTTTTCATATGGGATTAGAGTAGTAATTAGTAGTGTAGACGTGGTGTCTAGACTTGAGCTTACCTGAGATTGCACTCAACCTTACGAATAGTTGTGGTAGCCCCAGGAGGTGACAGCCCTGATGGCCGACGTATTCCACCTCGTGTAGGTTGATGATTGTAGGACCATAGTCAGAACTTTCTAGCCCCCTTCTCATCCCTTTCTGTGGCTAGTGTTCTGATGTCCCGAAGTGCTATTGTGTGATTCCCTATTTAACTATCCTTTAGTTATCTTAGAACCCAAGTAATAGAGAAGTATTTAGGAACCAAACTCTCCCGTTGTCCTCTCAACTTAGCTAGACTACTCATTTATCTTATAAGTGATTACTATGCACAACTCCTATCATTTATCACTTACCCTTATTATAGTCTAGTTGGTCTACTAAGTTAGTAGATACATGATGGTAGCTATCAGATTCTTTAACTATTGTTTCCTTGTGGTAAAATATAAATAACGGTACCTGGAATACTCCCGGTAAAATACTACAATGGTATTCTGTGCGCTTGCGGAATCTTTCATATTCTATTTGCACTTAATAAATACCAACAGAAACTTGATCAAAGATCTTGAGACATTTGATTCCAATAAAACCCTATGCGCATTTGAAAACTTTTAAACCTAAGTAAAGTTGGAAATTTTAGAAAAATCATAAAAACATTAATTTTATTTAGTGTTTTCTATGCACAACCCAAAATGAGAACTTTTGGGGTGTGACACCTTTATACCCTTATTTCATGCTTGTTTGATGGGTAAAATCATACAATAATTACTGTCAACAAGCTCCCCCAAGCTTAACCTTTGCTAGTCCCTTAGCAAAGCCAAACTTTTAGCAGATATCGTAAGTTATAGCTCGCACAAGTAATCAGCTTTAAATCAAGAAGTACTCAAGGATTAGAGTGGACCAAGCTAAC
The DNA here is from genome assembly GCA_038502445.1 of Eremochloa ophiuroides. NCBI lineage: Eukaryota > Viridiplantae > Streptophyta > Magnoliopsida > Poales > Poaceae > Eremochloa > Eremochloa ophiuroides. The sequence goes on along the minus strand of JAHLJS010000005.1, from coordinate 17,802,097 downwards.
CTTCAAACTTACCTTTATTACCTTTGACCATGGAGCTTATAGCTTTCTCTTGGGTCTTGGGTAATTGAAGGATAGAATGTCTAAGTTAAGCACTATGTCTCAAGCTCTGTCGTTCCACTCTTATCCTGGAGCTTTTGCAAGTTTTCAAATTAAAACTCAGAGTTTCCTTTGTATGACCCTCTCAAATCTCTTAATATGTGGTATTTGTGGATCCTTACCAAGGCAATAGTGATGCATGCCTTCTCTCTCTCACCCTATAACTAATGGCTTATTTGGAGCTCATGGGTAAGGAGACAGCTCATACATACTTGCAATAAATATGTTGTAAAGTCAAACAATGGATCCAAAGGAACAAGTCATACTATTGAATCAAGATGTGCATGTGTGTGGATGTGAGGTGGTAGGTATATATATATGCTAGCTACTCTTTTGCTCTTTGAAACATTTCTCTCTCTCTTTCAACACTAGGGAATTGTGCCGCAGGTCAACATGTGCTATCTTTCTCTTTTTTTTCAGGCGGGCATCAGAGTACCCATTGTTTTGATAATTCAGACACTTGTCCATTTTTACCTCTCAGGCGGGCATCTTTGTACCCATTATTTTCTCTCATCTCACTCTTTTGCTTAGCCACATGCCTCTTCTCTGCAACAGTACTTCCCTTTTTCTTTTTTCTTTCGAGAGATAGCAACAAAAACTTTGGAGCACTAATCTGGGGTAACCAATGGGGTATATTTTTGGCTGTTTCCTCTTAGCGAAGGAGTAAAACTTTTTGGGTGGAATAGATGGAATACGTGGAATGTGGATGCACCTACTCGGATATGAGTAGTGCATTATGGGTGGAGTGCAAGTGATCTTGATTGTAAAAGCATAACAAGTTCCTAAGGTATCAACAAAGCTTGATAAAACTCAAAACAAAGCAAGTAGCCTATAATGTGTATGTTTTCCTAATCTAGCATGTATGGCTGTGGTAGGGATGTAAAGCTCTTGTCATACAGGAACTCATCATTTGGTTTTAGGGATTTTCAAAATAAATCTCCAGAACTCAAGTATTACTAGGAACAAGATAAATAGCAACTCATACTTTGCATATCATATCCCTCAATTACTTAGACTTAGATCAAGCATTTGCTACCCACAAGTTTCAGGTTCAAAATAAATCTTCAAGTTAAAATGGTTGTGTATAAAACTTGGGATGATTTAAGGTTAAAAACTAAGTGTTATGAGGAATCATGGTGGTGCTACTTATCAATTCCTATGCATGGTTTCCATCTAGTCTTGAGAAAAATTATTGTAAGCACTCTCTATTTATTTTATTCAAGCACACTAACTAACCTAAACACTATTTATTTGGTTTTCAAATTTTATTTCACTATCTAACTCACGCGAAAAGCAATATGGTATAGTAATAAGGTGGGAAACTTATACTTAGCTAGATTTGAGTGGAGGGTGCCCTCCCCCAAGCTGAATGTTGACGTGGTCTTTGATGTTGCAAGTTGAGTAATCCTTCATAGAGCAGGTGTACTGGCAGCGTAATGGCTTCGGGTTGACTAGCTCTTTGATCTTATATTTTCCTGTAAATCTCAATTGCCAACAAGAATACCAATTGTCATGGAGAAGGGTTAGGTTTTAATACCACTCCATGGTTAGTGATTGATTTTACGATTCCAGCAGAAAGTTCCCTAAGTGGGTGGACCTTTATGTGCCCACATATTTTTGGTATTTTTAATATGATGCAAAAGTCTATCCTAAATGCAAATTATTTTTGTGCCACCACAATAAATAGTCTTTATGAGCTATGCCACAAGATTAGTCACATGGGGCTTTTAGATTTTATTATGTGAAACAACAAATATATTTTTATTTTCTTTTTAATGCAGGAAAGTGAATGTGCAACTACTAAGATACTAATGCAATGCTGCAAAATAAATATGGATAGGTACCAAGTTTACCTTTTGACGAAGGCTCGGTGGTTTATAGTCCTCCGAACAGGACTCCTTATCTGTTCATTCCTTGTCGGGTGTATCGTCGGGTTGAGATGGTGACCCTGGTTGTACTTCTAATGATGAGCTGGAAGGTGATTTCTTCCTTCATTCCTTTCTAGTTGGTAAACTTGGTACTTATCCATATTTTTTGTTTTAGCACTATATAATTTTAGCATTTGCATCTTAGCCTCGATAGTTGCATATTTACTTTGCTGTATTTAGACTAGAAAAGAAAATAAAAATATTTACTTATTGCATTGCATTGAGAAAATCTAAGCCCCATGTGACTGACGTGGCATAGTTCTCAAGACTATTCACTATGGTAGCGCAAAAATAACTTGCATGCATCTAGAATAGGTTATTGCATCATATCTTTCTGCATTCATAAACTTAAAAAATCCAAAAATATGTGGGCACATGAAGGTCCACACTTTTATGAAAAATCCAAAAATATGTGGACATATGAAGGTCCACCCACTTAGGGAGCTTTCTGCTGGAATTATAAAACCGACATCAATCACTAACCATGGAGTGGTATTAACCTAACCCCTGCCATGAGAATTGGTATTCTTGTTGGCAATTAAGTTTTGTAGGATAATATAAGATCAAGAGCTAGTCGACCTGGCACCTACGAGCCGCTAGCACACCTGCTCCAAGAAGGATCACTCAAACTGCAACATCAAGACTACGTCAACATCCAGCTTAGGAGAGAGCATCCTCGACTTAATCTAGCTAAGTATAAGTCTCCCATCCCACTGCATTACTATTGTTATTTATTAAGTGCAAATAGAATATGAAAGATTCTGTAAGCGCACGGAATACCAATGTAGCTTTTATCCGGGAGTATTCCAAAGTATTGTTATTTATACTTTACCAAAGGCAAGCAATGGTTAAAGAATCTAATAGTTACCATCATGTATCTACTAAATACACCAACTAGACTATACTGGGGGTAAGTGATAAATGATAGGAATTATGCATAGTAATCACTTGTAAGATAAACGAGTAGTCTAGCTAAGTTGAGAGGACAACGGGAGAGTTCAACGTTCCTAAATACTTCTTTATTACTTGGGTTCTATAATAACTGAAGGATAGTTAGGCAAAGCAATTACACAATAGCACTTTGGAGCAACGGTACCTTTTTGATTCTCGAAAAGACTCGGAAGGGATAATCGGGAGAAGGCTGCCAAAAAACTCTACAAACACTAACCCTAACATGGTGGATTACAAAGGCCTGTCAGAGCTGTCACCCCTGAGGCTACCGCAACTGACCATAGGATTAGGCACTATCTCAGGTAACCTATAGTCCAGAAGCCATGTCAACACTATCGATTACTACCCTAGTCATACATTATAATTAGAGCACGCAATACGAACGGAGATCCTAAGGCAAAGTATAATAACTATACTAACCAATCACATGATAAAGCTTATAAGTAAATATAGAAGATGAATATATAAAATCATAAGTCTTAAAGAGATAAGATACAAGACATACCAGACCTCAGAAGGCTCCTCCAGAACCGAGCATGGCTCCACTCTCCCTAATTCTCAACTAGAACAAATCTACTACATTGGAGAGAGGTTATCCTTCGATGGGACACCTCTCCATCCAAGCCCTAGCTAGAGATATGAATTAGGCTTTCAGGGAATTCTTGGGCTGAATAATGATTCCAAACCCTAAGGTCTGGGGCTGCTTATATAGGCCGGAGCGTGAATCGTGAGCCCTTGGATCAAACCGACTTTAGAAACGGCTTAGATAGACTCTCCATGGCAGTGGGGAACCTTCTATAGACGCCAAGGGTGATCTAGGGACCCCACGGATCGGCCGATCTGGTGGTAGGGTCGGCCGATCCCACCTGGCGGCCTCTCACGGTCTGTTTTGGCGTGGTGGTCTCTCGTTTCTTCTAGAATCTTTCTTGCAAATTTCATATCTTTTTACTCTGAAGTCCAAAAATAGCAAAACATAGGTTCATTTCAATTGCCTTGACGAGCTCTACGCAATATTGAAGTCCAATTCCTCATTTGAGATACTTTTATTTTGTGAAAACTTGAATATGCTTGCATCTCATACAAAACAAGTAAGAACACCAAAACTCGTGGAACTTGTTAGAATCAAACCTTATACCTATGTTGTGGATTGTTTTATGCCCTTGATTCATGTTTAGTTGATGGTTAGAAATATTCAATAACTACCATCAATAAGTTCCCCTAAAGCTTACCCTTTGCTAGTCCCTTAGTAAAGCCAAACTTAGCAATAGATGTAGCGACCCCTTTTTAAAAATACCTAAGTGTTCAAACAAAAATTATACTAGGATTAGAGTGAACTATTCTAAATTTCAAACTTACCTTTATTACCTTCAAGTATGGAGCTTGTAGCCTTTCTCTTTGGTCTTGGGCAATATAAGTACAGAATGTTTGAGTCAAGCACTATCCCTCAAGCTCTTTTGCTAAACTCTTATCCTGGAGTTTTTGCAAGTTTCCAAAATAAACCTTAGAGATTTCTTTGTATGACTCTCTCAAGTCCCAATATGTGGTATCTGTGGATCCTTACCAAGGCAGTAGTGACGTATGCCTTCTCTTTCTCTCACCATGTAATTAATGACTTATGTGGAGCTCATGGATAAGGAGACAGCTCATACATACTTGCAATACATATGTTGTAAAGTCAAACAATCAAATCAAGATGTGTATGTGTGTGGATATCTGCAGGTGGTGGATATATGGTGGCTAACCTAATTTCATTTTTGCTCCTTGAAAATATTTCTCTCTTTTTCAATACTTGGGTATCGTGCTGCAGGACAACATGGTGCGCATCTGAGTACCCATTGTTTTGATAATTTAGACACTTGTCTATTTTTACCTTTCAGGCGGATATCTTTGTACCCATTGTTTTCTCTCATCTCACACTTTTGCATAGCCACATGCCTCTTCTCTGCAACAACACTTCCTTCTATTTCTTTTCTTTTGAGAGATAGCAACAAGAACTTGGAGCATTTATTTAGGGGTAACCTATAGGATATTTTTTGTGTTTATTCCCTGTAACGCCCAGGCTAAGAATACCACCGGGGGCTATCTCTCTACAACAAGATTCCACTAAGCCAATGAATAATTAAAAATTTTGGCGGAGCTTCCCCTAAAAATTGGGCATCCAGAACAAATAAATCATAGAGCAAAATGACAAGTTATTATAAATGAGGTCATAAGCATCACAGCTCAGCCCAAATAAAATAGAATAACCAACCCAACACATCGCCATCACAATATATCCAATATTTAGCGGCCTTTAACTAAATTATTACATTAGCAAAAATTTAGACGTAAGAATGATTTATAGTAAATTATATGTTTGTGCTCATGAAGGTTCTACTCCCAATAGTTCCCATGCATGCCGCAGTCACTTTGTACCTAAAAACCAAATAAACACAAGGGTGAGTAAAAACACTCAGCAAGTACAATCAAAACCGAAAGAACGAATTTCACACGACATTGCTTGAACGAATAACTGGAACACCAGAACAAACAGTAGTTTCCGTCTGAAACGGACAACACCTGAATATATCCTTTGCATTTACCGGTAAAGCCGAGTAAGTGGGGCCAGCACTTACTCATAGGATCCTCAACACAAGAACCAAATTGCACCTCCGGATAAACCGGTACCAGAATAGAATTTAAATGAAAACTTAAAACTTGAATCTCATGAATCGGAACTTGAATAAGAACAAGAAAAATATAATACTTGAGACATTTTAAAATTATGGAAACACTCAAATATTAGGTTTACAGCTAAGATGAGATTCATCGTGCACTTGCCTTAGCGATGCAACGAAGCGCTTTGAAAAAGGCTTAGGTCCTGCCTACTGGCTCACCGGCACCTGGACAACCATGTTTCAGACATACTCAAAAACAGTCTAAGCATTTTACAAATAAAAAAAAAACACATACATCTTTCCTGAGTAGGTCGACGCTACAAGCTCTACCATTAATGTTTTTTTTTTCCTAGCCTTCTAACAGTTAAGGCAACCAGACTAATGCTCGGCTCCCTGCCAAAGCAAGGAACTGATATGCTATAGCTGAATAATGAATAAGCTCCTAATGGCATGGACACTAACATGGTGTTCTCTTACATTCAAAATCCATATAGAATAATTACTAGCTCCCAGTAAATAAATAAATCATCCGGTTGATCATCATGAGGCTGAACAGGGCAGATACATGGACTGCAAATCAGGTTCCTTGTACTAAATAGGATACAATTATTAGCAGCTCGTGAGCATTAGACTAACTAGACAAGAGGTAAATCCAACCAATCAGGCTACTAAAAATTAGCATAGTATATTCAGGTATATACTTGTATATTTGCTTTTGAGTAGTCCCAGGTTGGAGCCGCAAAAACAAATCACGAGCTCCTCCCCGGGACGGACCTCTTGCCTCCTCCCTTGCTGTACGTAAGTTGAATTCCCCAAGACAGCACATCGCCCACACGCTACTACAGCATCTCCGATCAAGCAATGGCACAAGGATGGAAGCAATGTGTCCCACAACAGGCAAGATAAGAAAAAGGCGTCTGGGTATCACCACTTCCGTCGTACCTGGATTGCAGTGGTGGCTCTCCTAGAGTGCCCGGCAACAGCACGTGAGGATAAGGAAGCAGGCCAGCAGACACGACGGAGTCGAAGGAGCAGGCCTAGGAGGAAGGGAAATAGAACAGGAGGCGGCGGCGTGTTGGATCGTAGGAGAAAGAACGAAGAGGTGGCGGCGCTGATGGGAACCGGGGTGAACAGGGCTCGGCCTTTTTTTCAACATGAGGAAAGGATAGCCACATCCAACGGCCCAAATCTAACAGCTCCGTTAAAATTCACACATCATCCAAACGCAACAAGTTAGTAGTCAAACAAATTCGTTTTGACAAGATCTACACAACCACGGTGGCCGATCTTCCATAGAAATCATGGTTTTAAAAGTTAATTTTTCCTCCGATTTCTAAATTGTTCAGTCAGCGTTTTTATTTTCATTAAAAAAACAGGGTATTACATTCCCAGTGTAGGAGTAGAACATTTTTAGGTGGATATAGATGGAAAGCATGTTTTTACGTACTTCTAGTACAGGAGCAGCATCTGTATGTGGTGTGAATGTGATCTTGATTTTGAAGGCATGACAAGTTTCCAGGGTATCAACAAATCTTGGGAACACTCAATGCAAAGTAAGCAGCATATAAATGTTTTGGTTTTCCTATTGTAGCATGTATGGCTATGGTGGGAATTTGAGCTCTGTCATACTGGAACTCATCATGTGGTTTTAAGGATTTTCAAAATAAATCTTCAGGACTCAAGTATCATTAGGAACAAGATAAATAGCAGTTCAAACTTTCCATATCATATCCCTCAATCATCTAGACTTAGATCAAGCATTTGCTACCCACAAGTTTCAGGTTGAAAGAAAATCTTCATATTTGAATACTAGACACTCAAAAGGAATTCTAGTGAATTATCAGTTCTATGCATGGTTTCCATCTATCTGAGCTCATTTTATCTGGCAAAATTCTTCTGTAAGCACTCTATCTTTAATTTATTTCAAACCTAAGAAACACATTGTACTAAACTAATCAAAACTTTATTTGGTTTTAATTTTATTTCACTAGCTAACACACTCAAAAAGCAATATAATAAATCGATAGGATGAGAGACTTATACTCAGCTGGATTAAGTGGTAGGATGATCTCCCCCAAGCTAGATGATGACATAGTCGCAATGTTGAAGTTGAGTGATCCTTCCTAGAGCAAGTGTGCCCGTGGCTTGTAGGCGTCGGGTTGGACTGGCTCTTGATCATCTGCAAACTCAATAACCAACAAGAATACCAATTCCCATGGTGGGGGTTAGGTTAATGCTGCTCCATGGTTAGCGATTGATGTTAGTTTATAATTCCAGCAGAAAGCTACCTAAGTGGGTGGACCTTCATGTGCCCATAAATTTTTGGTATTTTTTTATGTTGATGAATGCAAAATGTAGACATGATGCAATAACCTATTCTAGATGTATGCAATTTATTTTTGTGCCACCACAGTGAATAGTCTTGTGAGCTATGGCACGAGATCAGTTACATGGGGCTTAGTTTTTTTTAGTGCAATAAATATTTTTATTTTCTTTTATATGCAAATGCAGCAAAGTAAGTATGCAACTAATATGCCAAAAGGAAATTATGCAATGCTTGTAAAAGGAAATATGGATAAGTATCAAGCTTACCTTTTGGCGAAGCCTCGGTGGTTTAAAGTCCTCTGAACAGGACTTCTTACCATGTTCTTTCCTTATGTCTTCCCAAGGGTAAAGACTTTAAGGAAGGTTTCACCCACGTTCTTCGCTTCTAGCTAGTTGAAGTGGATCATTACTAGTAGCATCTTGCTCAGTGTGCATGTTCAAAGTACGTCTTGCTTGCAAAGACAAGGTAGAGATCAAATGCATGGGCTCTGTTGGTAGGAAAACACCAACATAACCAAAACTTAAGCACATTGAACAAGGTAAAGTTTATGTGTTTTGTTCGATCTTAACATGGGTGGGTGGTAGGATCAGAAGGATGAATGTAGCATTTGAACACATTTGACAAAAAGGATCATGTTGTTTAACCAAAGGAAGGATTGTGTATCTATGCATAATTTATCAATCTTCTTATGATCATGGCTATCAACTTCCATAGATATGATGTGCAATGTTTTACCTCATTTGGTTAAGACCATGAAATCATGAAAGTGGTGCTAGGAATAAGCTTAAGGAACTAAACATGTTGAATTAATTATGTTGGATAAAGTAAGGGTGTAACTCAACTACGTTTGCTCTTCATTTATGTGCATACTAGAATCAAGGAAATGGTAATGATAACTTACCTTGAGATGTTACCTTTATTATTGGAGCGTGATGGAACCGTGACACCTTGTGGCAGTCCTTTTTCTTCTGCTCGAAGTTTTCCTTATTTGGCACGTTGTGCATCTTGTCCATGCGCTTGCCTCCTACGTTGCACTCCTCCTTTCACATTCTTTTGTAATGCCATTTTTCTGTTCTACTTACAAATTGTGTTAAGTCCTTTTGCTCCTCTCATTGGTTCATTTCGGAGCGCGGAAGCTTGAGAGAAGGAAGAACAATGTTGGGTCATCTTTAGAGGAGTCAGTCTTCCTTCCTTATGCTTCAAACGATCAGCAAGGGCGAGTAGAGCTACTTCTAGCATTGATCCTCTTAAAGAGGAAATGCTCCTCCTAGGCTTGCTTCTTTCTCTCCTTTTCTACACCCTTGTGTTGCGATGATTAGTAGGGAGAGAGAGCTTCCACTAATCTTGTCTCATTAATAGAGGAAAGTGAACCTCCCTCAATCTTGTTCTTTTAAGTGTCCTTGCATCACCATGCTGTTTGCTTGAATTTCACAAGGACTTTACTTCATGCCACCAGACGTCTTGATGAAATTCTACTTGAACAACTTCTTGAGTTTCTCTCGATCTAAATTACATGTCACAAAGGTCTTCTTGGTGCTTGAGCAGGATCTCTCATTCATTTGTACCATCTGATCCAGGAGACGTTGATGTGGATAGTAACTTGCTTCTTCATTGACTGTTGGTTGATTGGTTGATAATCATTGGAGATGCATATTCATGTTCATCCTTGATTGTCCTTGTTTCTGTGAGAGCTTCATCTCTAATGACTTAGGGACGTCATCCTGTGACCATAGTTGTTCATGGCTTTATGAGACATCGCTGACAGACCACCATTGATAAGGTATGTGGAAGATGCACACTAAGACGTAGTCACATCTCGTCATCCTAGTGTATGCTATTGTTGTCTTCGAAGATGATTGGGCATGCATTATTTTGGCCACACGGTAGAAATTGCATGCTTCTTACAATCATCATTCTAGCTTAGGCCTTAGGAAAGCTCATTGTTAGGTTGTCTTCGATATTGCTCATGACCTATCAAGTTTATCCACTTGTAGTGGTGCCCTGGCTTTTGGATTTGTAGGTTCATCTCAAATCATTTACAAAAATAGCTTATATTTGTTCCTGCAAAATGTTAGTAGACACATACCCGAAGGATTGCAACAAATTCAAAATATGGGTTGTTCTCTAGAATTTTATTTGATCTATGCTAATAAAAGATGATTATTTTAGCATAGATTTATTTTTGTTATTTTTTATTTGTTTGATCCATTCCAACATGGTTCAAGGCAAAGGTAACTTGCAACAAAAGACAAAGTGAATAAACTTTGTTACTTACAATTCTTCCCTCCATGTAGGATGAGCGGATGTGTCTTCTTCGTGCAAAGTTGTTGGAGTTCATCACATGCCTTGATTCATCTCTTATATGAGTTCATCCAGGACTTTTTGTAACAACCCGGGTTTTTGGAGAAGCTAAAAATATGAACTTATTAAAAATTTTCCTGCAATTGAGTGAAGCATGTAGTTCTAGGACGTTACCGAGACTAACCCAGTAACGGACCGTGGCATTCATATAGAATTGATTGTTGATGTCTGCCCGTGTCGAGAGTCAGTTTTGTGTTTCGTGTTTGTAGAAGCACAAGTCCATAGCAACTCCCCGCCAAGACCTTCGTAAATTCCTCTCCTTGATTTTCCAATCTCGGATTTATTCCAATCTATCCTCCGAATTCATGTCTAATTCCTCAAGCTCACCATGTTCCATCTTAAATCATCTCGTCAAATGGAGAAACCCCTTTACCCTCTCAATCTCCTTCGGAGTGCCCTCGAAATTTAAATTGAAACCGCATTGAACTCATCTCAAAACCCTCCCAAATATTTCCTAAATTTGCCAAATTCAAATAAAAAAGGGGAAGAACCTCTTCCACCTTCCTGGGCCGAAGACCACCCAACCAGCCTGCTTCCCTTCCTTCCTTCATTCCACTACGCAGGCCCCTTCCCTTTCCACCGGCCCACCTGGCCCATGCGCGTGGCCCATCTGGCCCAGTAGCCGCCGCCACCCCCTGGAACCCTAGAGCGAGCTCCCAGTGCCCCTGGCCAGCCTGCCGCCGCCGCCTGGTGCCAAACGCGCGCACCCGACCTGCACCCTCCGATGGATGCCCGCCACGTGTTTCACCGCGGTACTGTAATACCTCTGGTATTATAATTCAATTAATCTGCCATGTCATCATATTTAAATTTAAGCATCTGCATATGATTGAGCTTAGGGCCTAGAGTGATTTGATTTCAGCTAAGTATTGATTGAGTAATTAAGTCCTTAATCAAAAATCAAAAATGAAATTAAATAGAAATTAAATTAAACCCTAAAGTTGACCTAAAAACCCAATTCAAAATCTATATGAAATATGGGAAAAGTGTCTTAATAAAAGTTGTAGAGTTTTTGAAATGGAACAACTTTTATTTTTGGAGATTTTGAAGTTATATTATAAAAATTCAAATTTAACTCAAATTACTATATTGAAATTTATATTTGAAACTTCAATTTCAAAAATATTAAGAATCTTCAAAAACTTCCTACATAGAAGTTGTCAATCTCTCTGAGTAGGACAACTTTCATGTTTACCAATTTTCAAGTTGTTGAGAAGAATCAAAAGTAATTTTAAAATTTCAGTTTGAAATTCAAACCCTACTTTTACCCCCTTTTCTGTAATTCAAAATTTTGGCCGAGTTTGAAATTGGTGTCAAAAGCAAAAATGATCTACACAAAATTCTCTACAACTTTTGTATTCACCACTTCCTCGGATTCAGGCTGGACCAGCTCCAATTTGCATCAAATAGCTTGTGACCTACTCAAACTAGCACTATAGCTACAGCGGGGACCCCCTGTTCATCTTCCTCGATGCGACGCGCGTACCGCGCGCGGCGCCGGGCGCCGTCCGGCCGGCATGGGCAACCGGTGCCGCTGTCGAGCAGCCGAGAGGGGGCCCCGGACCCAGCCGAGCTTATCCCCTCCCTTTCCCGGTGTTATAAGCCACCACAGCACCTTCCCGACCTCATTTCTCCTCTCGCGGCCGCCGTCGAGCTCCATCGGAATACGGTGAAATTCACCGTGACCAAGCCACCATTGCCTTTTCCATCTCCAACCAAGCTCGCTAGCTTCCTTGCGCGTCGATTGGTGCCATCGGGGTGCGCTGTGGTGCCTCGTGCATCCGGGAACGCGGGTCGCCGTCTCCGCGTCCGGCCGGAGCCGAGCAGAGCACCGCCGCACGTCGGGAAACCGAGGCCGGTCTCGTAGGGTGAGGTTCTACCGGAACTTGTGTGCGTTTTAGGAACCTTGTGTTTCTCAGCTTCTCATGTGCTAGATGGTTCTCCATTTGGTGTTCTAGGATCACCGGAACGGGGAAGGTCATCGCCGGCGCTTTTCGTCGCGAGTCGGCACGTCGTCAGGCCCGCTCCTCCGTCCCGTCTCCGTCCCAACCAGCTAGTGGTTTAGGGTCGTGGTGAGTTCCCGAATTGTTTCCTGCCTTGAGTTGGTCGCGTTCGTTTTGCGTTCGCCGGCGCGTGGTCCGCCGCCGCCGCCAAGCCGCCGGAGTGACCGACAAGCTCGTTGCCGGTCGGGTCTAGCCGTTTTAGGGCTCTAGGGTGGTGCCTCTAGGTTCAGCTTCTTGTCCTGTAGGCTTCCCTTGCCGGAGGAAGGTTGCCGGCGGCAAGCCGCCGCGTCACTCGCGCGCGGGCGTCGGGAAGGGCAGAGAGCGAGAGGTGGGAGATGAATCTGACGGCTGGGGTCGGCCTGTCAGCGACCCGGCGTGGGCTAGCGCGCGAGCGCGCGGGGGGCTGACGGCTGGGCCCAGCCTGTCAGCGTCCCGGCGCGGAGGCGAGCGCGCGCGGTCGCGGCTGGGCCGTGCTGGGCCGGTGCGGGGTGTGGGCCGGTTCGGTGGCGCGCGCGCGCGGCCGCGGCCTGCGCTGTTGGGCTGTAGTGGGCCGAATGGCCGTTTCCTTTTTCCAGCAAATTTCCAATTGCTTTTTCATTTTAATTTAAATGAATAGTGTTTAGTCTTGATATTTTTGTATGGATTAATATACTGCACCAAAAAGTATGAAAATAATTCTAGATACTCTCTGGGATGTGTAGAATTTGATAAAAATATTAAATACAGGATTTGGGTGTTTTCTGTATTAATTAAAAATTAGCACATTAAATGTTAAAAGGAACTTTAAAGATTTTTAATAATTTTTGTGATGTTCCAAAAATCATGAAATTTATTGTGTCACTGTTTGGTAATAAAACCTATCTGTTGGTGCATTTTGACATCAAATGGAAATAGTTAAATATTTATTAAATTATAGGTTAGTTTAAATGATAATATTAGGAATAATAAATGGAATAATTATTGATTGATGTGATCTTTGGATTGATTGAGATTCTAGGTCAATCCCCTTTATGACCTAGGGCAGTATGAATTAGATTATTCATGTCTATCTAAGGTAGGGTCTTATACTCATGTGTGGTTTATTTGTTATTAATTTCGTCCGTCATTTCATGTGCATCACATTCATACATTCATTCATTGCAAACGTGTAGTGACCGAGAATCCAGAGGTTAAGTCTGAGGGTCCATCTGAGGAGCCTACTCAGGAAGTTATACAAGGATTTGACATTTGTGGAACTGACCCGGATCCGACACTCTACGTAATTCAAGGCAAGCCCCGGTGCATTCAGCCCCTCCTTGTTATTTAAAATATTTATCACTTGAGTTAATCTACTGCATTAGGTTATTAGGAGTTGAGTGATAACCTGTTGATGCATTACCTTTCCTTGACCACATATTATACCTAAGACCCTGATTTATTTAAAGGTATTGAAAAATGCTTAGTCATGCTTAATGATAGAATTGCAAAAATGCTATTTTGAAAACTGTGATAATATGACACAAACGAATCACTTTATGGGATTGGTTATGTCCTTGTTGGTTGGCAGTGTGCCTAGCTAGTTCATTGTCAACCACATGGATGGGTTGTTCCGTTTGGTCGACCATCTGTTGGGTTAGAGTCCCAGCGATCCTCGCCATCGGATAGGGATGTGAAAACCGGGTAGTTACCAGTGTACTTGGGTTAGAGTCCCAATGCATGGTTTCTAACGGAAAAATATTAGGGACCGTTCGTTGTCAGGCCTGCTGTGATCAAGACTTTGCAACTAGCCACATACTACGGAAAGCCTCTGACTCCGGTGGCTCTACTGCTGGAACCGACAACCACGCACTGGGAGTGGAGAGATGGCGAGAGTAGCGTGTACCCTCGTGGCCGTCGTGCCTGGAGACGAGAGGAGTACTGTGCTCTCGGGTGGCGCAGGACCGGTTCCGGGGTATGAAAAGCCGTGGTAGGCGGGGTTGGCGTATGCAAGCTTAAGTGCTACATACGCAGTGTGGATAGGGATCCCCAGCTGGGTATTAATCGATTCGAATCGTCGTTGCTCCTCGGATAAGGAGACTTGATCCTCACCCCTACATCGGAAAGTGGTTCGGAACTAGGATTGTTTTGAATGGATTAAGCAAATGAAAGAATGTTGATATATGAGACAGAACTTGAGAAATGGATAATGATGAATAGTATTATTGAAATAAAATATTGAGTTAGGAATAGTAATGCTTTTCTGCAAAATTCTTGAACTCTTGCTAAAGCCTTACCTTGACTCCCCTCAGCCTGCATTCCTGAGTCTAATCTTACACTTTTAGTCGGGTAAGTCTTGCGGAGTACCCCATGTACTCAGGGTTTGTTAACCCCGTTGCAGGAAGGCAGCAGGAGACTGAAGTTTGTCTCGCTCCGTGCTGCGTCACTATCGTCCAGGAGAGTGAAGAAGACTAAGGTTAAACCTTTGGGCAGGGTTCGTGTAATATTTAACTATCTGTCGTACTGTTGTTCCAAACTCTACTGCTACTCTTTTATATTTATGGTCTGTAATAACCGCACTTAATTTTATTCGAACACTGGTCTGTAATACTAAGTACTATTTACTCTTCTGCAAATTCTACTCTGATGTATTTTGTTATGAAATGTTGTAACTCTGTAATGACTTCGCAATGGGATCCTGTCGGAGATAACGGGTGCTTATGTAGCCCGGCAGAGCCCGCTTAGGTCATATGGAACACGGGCCCGGCTGTCAGATGTCATTAGTGACGTTGACAGGTGCCTGTGGGCCACGTGATTTAGGCGGTTCTGTTACCGGTACGGACGTCGAGGCACCACAGTCCGTGCTCCAGGAGCCCTAGCCGGTCGCGTATAAAATGGAGAAGGACACCACCGCCGCCCTGTTCATCTTGTTCCCCACGCCGCCGCCTTCCTCCTCTCCATGGATGCCGCCGCCCCCTACTCTCTACTCTTCTCGCGCCAGTCTACCTTACTGACCGCGAGTACCACCACCGCCTCTGCTCACCCAACCACTCCACAGCCGGCCACCCAAGCCCCATCCGTGCCTCCTCGTCGAAGGTCTGCTCGACTGCGCATGCACGTGTCGCGGTGACCACCGCGCCATGTACCACGACGAGCAACCCGCCATGACGTCGTCCGCTGCAGCCTCGCAAGGACACCGGCGTCGAGCTCTTCACCGAAGCCGCCCCGTTCCTGTTAGAGCCAAGCCCTCCACACGGCACCCACAAGCGTCGTGACGTCGCACTCTTCGACGAGCCTCCTGCCGTGCTGCCGGCTGCACCACGCCAGAGCCGACCTTGCCTCCACGACGAGCCTCATATAGAATTGATTGTTGATGTGTGCCCGTGTCGAGAGTCAGTTTTGTGTTTCGTGTTTGGAGAAGCACAAGTCCGTAGCAACTCCCCGCCAAGACCTTCGTAAATTCCTCTCCTTGATTTTCCAATCTCGGATTTATTCCAAACTATCCTCGAAGTTCATGTTTAATTCCTCAAGCTCACCTTGTTCCATCTTAAATCATCTCGTCAAATGGAGAAACCCCTTTACCCTCTCAATCTCCTTCGGAGTGCCCTTGAAATTTAAATTGAAACCGCATTGAACTCATCTCAAAACCCTCCCAAATATTTCCTAAATTCGCCAAATTCAAACAACAAAAAGGGGAAGAACATCTTCCACCTTCCTAGGCCGAAGACCACCCAACCAGCCTACTCCCCTTCCTCCCTCCATTCCACTGCGCAGGCCCCTTCCCTTTCCACTAGCCCACCTGGCCCATGCACGTGGCCCATATGGCCCAGTAGCCGCCGCCACCCCCTGGAACACTAGAGCAAGCTCCTAGCGCCCCTGGTCAGCCCGCCGCCGCCGCTGCCTGGAGCCAAACGCGCGCAGCCGACCTGCCCCCCTCCGATGGATGCCCGCCACGTGCTTCAACGCGGTACGGACGTCGAGGCACCACCGTCCGTGCTCCAGGAGCCCTAGCCGGTCGCGTATAAAATGGAGAAGGACGCCACAGCCACCCTGTTCATCTTCTTCCCTAGGCTGCCGCCTTCCTCCTCTCCATGGATGCCGCCGCCCCCTACTCTCTACTCTTCTCGCGCCGCTCTACCTCATCGACCACGAGCACCACCACCGCGTCTGCTCGCCCAACCACTCCACAACCGGATGCCCAATCCCCATCCGCGCCTCCTAGTCAAAGGTCTGCTCGGCTACACACGTGCGTGTCGCTGTGACCACCGCGCCGCGTACCACGACGAGCAACCCACCTCAACGTCGTCCGCTGCAGCCTCGCAAGGACCCCGGCGTCGAGGTCTTCACCGAAGCCGTCCCGTTCTTGTTAGAGCCGAGCCCACCACGTGGCACCCACAAGCACCGTGACCTCACCTCCACATCGTCGGTGAACTTCCATGATGCCGAGGCCCAGCCGTGCAACCTACTAGAGCGACATCGTCCCTCCGGTCGGCTACTACTTAACCCTGTTGCGTCTGCTCCGACCTCACCACAAAACAGCACTGCCGGCAACGAGCCTGACCCGTTCAAGCGACCTACCGTCCGCAAGCCCTCGGTGAGCTGACCAAAGACCAAACATTTCCAACCCCTGCTGCCAGCGAGATGCCGATGAACTTTCTGCCGTTACCCCTACCCACCTGCTGCCGGCCCAAGGCCAATGATCCCTCCATGTGTCCAGCCTTCGAGACGTGTTTTCTTTAGGGACCTCGACCGTGTGGAGCTAACGTTAGTAGGCACGATGCACGCACACGCACTCGCTGTTTCCTTTCGTGGCACTCACGCCACGAATGACACCGGCATGAACTTGAACTCGTCGTTCAGTCGAGTGCCTTGGCATGACTCTTGTGGTGTGGCCAGGGGGCACCTTTGCCACTCACACTTGTTCTATGTTTAGCTCTCATACCATAGGCTCAAGAAGAACACAACGCGCTCACGCACACCGGACTAAACCTAGCGAACCAGACGACGGACCATGAACGCTTGGAACAACCATAACGGTCATCGCCGTTGCGTGCACACGGGGCGCCGCCATCTCGACGGCGTTCCCGCACGTTGCAGCTACTCCACCATGACGGGCATCGCCGTCGCGTGCACCTTGCCATTTGACATCGGCCTTCGTGCTGTGATTCCATGCCTTGTTGGGAACCTGGCTACGCCCGACCAACCATAGCCAGCCATCGGCCAGCCTTTGGCAACTCCAGCTAGCCCCCGGCCAGCCACAGCCTCACCCGGCCAGTCGCGACTAGCCAGCAGCAGGCCACGACTAGCCGCATGCAGCCAGCCAACAGCAAGCCATAACCGGCCAGAAGCTACTAGCAACTGGCCGAGAGGAGCCGGAATGTGTAGCAGCAAGCCTTGCCACTTCCCTTTGACACCGACCCTGTCCGGCCTTCGTGCTGTAGCCCCATTGCTAGATCTTGAGGCCCCATAGATGATGCAGGACGGTCGGAAAGCCAAAGGGATGTACGACGCTGGACTATTGGAGAGCCCCTTCTCTTACTTCTTGTATACTTGTCCATATATCTGTTGTACCCTATCCTTACATTCTGTCTGTACATGTATCTATAATTCAGGATCCGAGAGGGAGTTAAGCCTGTCAACTGAGCGCGAGGTGTGTGTGAGGTGATGTATGGGTGAGATTATGGAATTGGGATGGAATGATGGATGGTGTGATTTGGGTTAAAACTTGATGAACTATTATAATATTTACCACTGGATAGTACCTTGCATGTGCTTAGGATGCAAACAACAGCCAAATATTAGGATTGCCAGATCCTTTGTTTTCTCTTTCCCACTAAAGCTCATCGGTGCTGACCATGGCTTGCACATATCTAGCGGTGTGCAGATTACCTGACTAACAAGATATTGAGATAAGAAGGATTAGAAGGTCTCGTGCCTACGCTCAAGTTTGGTTCAGGAGATGAAGATTATGTTGTGCCAAGAATAACTCTGATGATACCCGTGAAGGAGGAGCCTTCACTCGACGACATATTCCGCCAACTTTGATGACGCCTAGATATGCTTCCGCTAGGTTAACTCTATAATAGGTGTGCTCTCAGTTGATATAATATCTTGTAAGTATTTACAATATATGGCTATAATATTAACTGATATATGATAATGTGATGGAATCAATTTTTGGTATTATCACATTATATCTCATTCTATGGATTTTCCCTTCGTGGAAAATCGAGGATGTTTCAGTTGGTATCAGAGCCATACTTGACCTTAGAACGAGACCATTAGGACCAGATACTTGTATAAAGGCCAACAACTCTGTCTAAAAACTAGTTGCGAAAACACTTTTCCCCTCCACCTTGAGTTTTGATGCTAACACTTGATTCTTTCCCCGGGCCTTGAATTCTTTCGCTAACTAATCTTATCTATTCATGTTGACCCATACGAAATTGACTTCCCTATTGTTGCCCACGCTAGATCGATAGATGTGTGAGACTATAAAGGCTTAGGAGTCGCCTTAAGTCAACACTATGCATATATAGGAGTTATAATGCTGCCTGATTGCCTGGATCTTATGGTTCTTATGGTTCTTGCGTTTATATTGCTTGAGTGTAGGCTATAGAATTATTTTATATATGTGAGACTCTAGGAACCGCCCATAACCCACAAGACCTAGGACCGAAGCCTGGACCTTCATATGACCGAAAAGTGACCCTGACCACCAAATTGGAAATACAAGACCGATGCAACATATTTTTACCACTAGATTTCAAATTATTTTCAGATATTTAAGTCCATGCATTTTTTCAAAATCGCCTCCCCACTTTAAGACTGAAAAGGTTTCCTTTCTCTATTCAAAAGCAACTTCATTTCAAAAAAAATCAAAACCCTCCGATCTTCCAAAACAAAATGATTTTGGTGCTTTTCTCTACCTGCCGTGTATTCAAAAGCTACTTACAAAATGTTTTGAAAACGTTTATAAAAAGGTGTTACAAACTGCTTACAAAAGACAAAAGTTTTACTCTTCACCCAAATGTTTCCAAAACAAACTCAAAAATTTGTTTAAAAAGCTTCTGATTTCACCTAAACCCCAATTTATTTCCATGTAAACACTGTTTTCAAAATAGACGACAACCTAATTTATTAAACAAATATTTGCGAAAAGGGTATTCTCAGCTCTTGTAAAAAAAATTTAGCAAAACAAGAATAAGTTTTTCAAACTTGCTTTCCAAAGAGTATTACCATGGAGAAAAAAATGGGTTTTTAAAAAAAATTGATTACAAAAGTCGTGCTCTTCAAAAATGAGGAATGATTTCCAACTCATTATCCAAAACCGGTTTTATTTAGGGTAAACAAAAGGAAGCGATGATTTGATTTGAAAACTGAATCAAGTTTTGAAAATTGTTTTAGAAAATAAGACATCTAAAAAGATTTGGATTTCAAAACTCGCATCGATTTCAAAACTCTTCCGAAATTTTTCCTGATTCCAAAGCCTCACAAAAATGCTCCCCATTTTCCAAACAAGGCTTCAAATCAACCATCTTAAAAGGTTTTTGACAAATGTAAAATGTCTTCTTCAAAATGGCTTCAACTCCGTATACCACCATTTTAAAACATTTCCGAAAGACTATTGCAAAAAAAAGATTATAAAATGAACTTAATTTTTGAATTCTTCTTTCAAAAGTCACTAATACCTTAGAGTTTCAAAAGACAAAAAGGGGTACCACCGAGTTCAAACAGTTTTATGTTGATTCTGAAATTTTGGGCTGTAGACCCCCTCTTCTACAAGTTTGTGAAATAAAAAAAATTTAAAAATGAGTTTCAAAAGAATAAACGTTTAAATCATTTGAAACGGATTCCTCAAAAAGACTCTTTTCCCCCCTCTTGCTTGGAATATCAATCCGATGCCAGCTCCCTGATGGGATAAGTCGTTCCCGACCTACGGTATCGCTACGAAACTTGGGGCCCCATGTGTGATGCATCCACATGGCTTGCCACCGGGCGTATGCAGGTAACATGGCATGATCGTGACCGCCTCCAAATGGTACTTGGATACGACTGAATTTCCAGGTTCGACTCTATCAAAAATCTTCTTCCAAAGGAAAAATATGAGTTTGTGAAAAGCAATCATTTTGAAAATCATTTCGATTTAAAAAGTTTCGAAATCCCTTTTCAAACACTCCGTCTTATTGTAAAAAGGAAAATAGACTTAACAATAAAACATTGTAAATACAAACCTTCCCTATTATAAAAAAATTAAACAACGTTTTAAAGAAACGAAAACTAAAACCTGATGAAATTTTCGAAGGCTCTTTGTCACCGAAAATCCCATTCCTTTTCAGATACCCGACGATTTTCCCTTCTATTTCAAATACCTCTTAAAATGAAGTTTTCAAAAACAAAAAAAAAACTCCGTGGCCTCCTCTAAATTTTGGAAAAAATTTCTTACTCTTAAAACGACTCTTTCTAAAAAGCAATGACTCATGAAAACTATGTTCCAAAAAGTTATTTTAGAGATATGTTTTGTGAAACGGTATTCAAACTTTAGTGTGTGTTTTCAGAAATTCTATTTCCATCAAAAAGGCATTTTCAAAAACCTGAAAACGCAAAAGTTTTCAAAAAAAAGCTTTACAAATTTATAAGCGATTCGTTTTCCAAAACGCCACAAAAAAATTCAACAGGGATTTGTTTTCTTTGAAAAAAAAGGTTATTGGTATTAAAACCTGTCGCATACCCTGATTTGATTCACAAAATGATTCAAAAGATCTTCTGAAAAATAAGTTACGCAGATTGCTTCCCCCTTTAAATCATTACTCTCTCCATTTCAAAACGGGTTAGCCAAAAACTGTTTCGCCAAAACCCTTCATAAAAAATCTTTACCTGCAAACCATAATGCATCTACCTTCCACTAACACTAACACCTAAATCTCGGAGACGAGATTCCTGTAAGGGGGGTGGACTGTAACAACCCCGGTTTTTGGAGAAGCTAAAAATACGAACTTTTTAAAATTTTTCCTGCAATTGAGTGAAGCATGTAGTTCTAGGACGTTACCGAGACTAACCCACTAACAGACCGTGGCATTCATATAGAATTGATTGTTGATGTCTGCCCGTGTCGAGAGTCAGTTTTGTGTTTTGTGTTTGTAGAAGCACAAGTCCATAGCAACTCCCCGCCAAGACCTTCGTAAATTCCTCTCCTTGATTTTCCAATCTCGGATTTATTCCAAACTATCCTCCGAATTCATGTCTAATTCCTCAAGCTCACCTTGTTCCATCTTAAATCATCTCGTCAAATGGAGAAACCCCTTTACCCTCTCAATCTCCTTCGGAGTGCCCTCGAAATTTAAATTGAAACCGCATTGAACTCATCTCAAAACCCTCCCAAATATTTCCTAAATTTGCCAAATTCAAATAAAAAAAGGGGAAGAACCTCTTCCACCTTCCTGGACCGAAGACCACCCAACCAGCCTGCTTCCCTTCCTTCCATCATTCCACTACGCAGGCCCCTTCCCTTTACACCGGCCCACCTGGCCCATGCGCGTGGCCCATCTGGCCCAGTAGCCACCGCCACCCCCTGGAACCCTAGAGCGAGCTCCTAGCGCCGCTGGCCAGCCCGCCGCCGCCGCCTGGTGCCAAACGCGCGCACCCGACCTGCACCCTCCGATGGATGCCCGCCACGTGTTTCACCGTGGTACGGACGTCGAGGCACCACCGTCCGTGCTCCAGGAGCCCTCGCCGGTCGCGTATAAAATGGAGAAGGACACCACCGCCGCCCTGTTCATCTTGTTCCCCACGCCGCCGCCTTCCTCCTCTCCATGGATGCCGCCGCCCCCTACTCTCTACTCTTCTCGCGCCAGTCTACCTTACCGACCGCGAGTACCACCACTGCCTCTCCTCACCCAACCACTCCACAGCCGGCCACCCAAGCCCCATCCGTGCCTCCTCGTCGAAGGTCTGCTCGACTGCGCATGCACGTGTCGCGGTGACCACCGCGCCATGTACCACGACGAGCAACCCGCCATGACGTCGTCCGCTGCAGCCTCGCAAGGACACCGGCGTCGAGCTCTTCACCGAAGCCGCTCCGTTCCTGTTAGAGCCGAGCCCTCCACACGGCGCCCACAAGCGTCGTGACGTCGCACGCTCCGACGAGCCTCCTGCCGTGCTGCCGGCTGCACCACACCAGAGCCGACCTTGCCTCCACGTCGCCGGTGAACTTCCATGATGCCAAGGCCCAGCCGTGCTACCTATTGGAGCGACATTGTCCCTCCGGTCGGCTACTACTTGACCCTACTGCGTCTACTCCACCCTCACCACAAAACAGCACTACCGGCACCGAGCCCGACCCGCGTCAAGCGACCTACCGTCCGCAAGCCCTCGGTGAGCTGACCAAAGACCAAACATTTCTAACCCCTGCTGCCGGCAAGATGCCGATGAACCTTCTGCCGTTACCCCTCCCCACCTGCTGCTGGCCCAAGGCCGATCATCCCTCCATGTGTCCGGCCTTTGAGCCGTGTTTTCTGTAGGGACCTCATCGACCATGTGGAGCTGGCGTTAGTAGGCACGATGCACGCACACGCACTCACCATGTCCTTTCGTGGCACTCACGCCACGAATGACACCGGCATGAAATTGAACTCGTCGTTAAGTCGAGTGCCTTGGCATGACTCTTGTGGTATAGCCAGGGGGTACCTTTGCCACTCACACTTGTGCTAAGTTTAGCTCTCATACCACCGGCTCAGGAAGAACACAACGCACTCACGCACACCGGACTAAACCTAGCCAACCAGACGACGGACCATGAACACTTGGAACAACCATAACGGGCATCGCCGTTGCGTGCACCCGGGGCGCTGCCATCTCGACGGCGTTTCCGTGCGTTGCAGCTACTCCACCATGACGGGCATCGCCGTCGCGTGCACCCTGCCATTTGACATCGGCCTTGGTGCGGTGATTCCATGCCTTGATGGGAACCTGGCTACGCCCGACCAACCATAGCTAGCCATCGGCCAGCCTCTGGCCACTCCAGCCAGCCCTCGGCCAACCACAGCCTCACCCGGCCAGCCACAACTAGCCAGCAGCAGGCCACGACTAGCCGTATGCAGCCAGCCAACAGCAAGCCATAGCCGGCCAGAAGCTTCCAGCAGCTGGACGAGAGGAGCCGGAATGTGTAGCAGCAAGCCTCGCGACTTCCCTTTGACACCGACCCTGTCCGGCCTTCATGCTGTAGCCCCATTGCTAGATCTTGAGGCTCCATAGATGATGCTGGACGGTTGGAAAGACAAAGGGATGTACGATTCTGGACTATTGGAGAACCCCTTCTCTTACTTCTTGTACACCTGTCCATATATCTGTTGTACCCTATCCTTACACTCTATCTGTACATGTATCTATAATTCAGGATCCATCCATCTTTGAGCTATGGAATTGTGCTACTCCACTATCTTGTCAAGTTGTTTTGTCTTGTCATCGCATCATTGGATCTTATTGTTGGATGTTCTTGTTGTCTGTCTGTGTGCCGTGCCTTCGAGCCGGCTGGGGAATCATACCTCATTCGAACATTGCGATCGCGGGATTCATCTCGCCATGATCGTAATGCCGGGTGTAACTCAACTCCTCGCTTTTAGTTGACCCCTTTGAGCTACGAGTGTTAGCCCCTACCTTCGACCCTAGGATGTGGTCACGTTGGACTCGATATTGACGTCTGCATCAATGCGGATCTTACCCGCTCACATCGAGCCTATCGTGATCTAGTTCTGTGGGAGATGACCTAGGAGATAACAACTGTGGAACGATAGGTGCCAACTCTCGTTGGTGTAGCTTGTGGCCGCGAGTACGCCTCGCCATGACCATGGAGCTATACCCCGTGTGCCGTTATTTGAAGCTTCGTGCCCAAGCCCTCGTATGCTTGGACCCTGTGCGACCGTCGCATTTCTTCGGTTCTTGCGGATAACCATACCGCTACAAATCTGCGAGATGACTTAGTGCCAATGCACCCAGGTCGTGGTACCCTACAAGTGGTTTGCGTACTTGTTTTCTTCTGGGTGTCGCTCCTTTCTGATGCCCCGTCTATTGCTGTGGCGTGTGCGTTGGAAGAAGTGGACATCGCCCTCTAGTGTTTTTGGATCTTCCCGCGTCCTGCCGTCATTTGGAGTATTGAGTGTTTCCTTGCCCTGTGTCGCTTTGTGGAGTAGCCGATTATGGATTAACAACGATCAGATCGAGATCGTTGGAGGAAGAGAACATGGACAATGAAAGGACCCGTGGAGTGGAGTCACCCTAGGAGGAGGTGACCCAGTTGATCAACTGCACTGACTGGAGAACGCTCATGCCTCTACTACCTCGACAACGCAGGTGTCATGGCAGCACCTTCTTTTAGAAAATCCTATTAGACATTGCATATTTAGAATTGCTAGCGCTTTATATTTACTCCTTTGCTGATATATGATGCATGCTACTTCCTAAGTCGTTGTTACCCTGCTTGCAACCACTCTACCATGCTACTCAGCATCACGCTCACGCTCTTTTATATATACATCTACATACCTGCTTGCTTGCATGATTACATCACCATACTTAATATAACTCCACTCGCATTGTATCTATGATGTAATGCTGGTGGTGAACCCCCGGGAATGGTTTCGCTTGGGATGCCAGACTGGTGGACTGTGAGCGTGCTGTGTGTGTCTCGAGTGTGTGCGGTGACGGTTGTGTCGACCAAGTGGGATATATGACGAGCTGTGTAAGCAAATCTTGCCGGGGGTGCAACCTGGGCATCCCCACGAGAGATACCTGTGACGGATAATGACTTATTAGGTGGTTCCGGGATGGATACCCTGCATGGATTGAAATCCCGTGAACGGAGGTGCCGTGATGGCACGGGGAGACTATCCCCTAAGAGAAGATGCCTGCTTGGTCAAACGTACGACGGACTAGTTTCAGGTTCATAGGAATCCTTTACTGCTCACTCGTCTTCGATGGACGGGGAACGGCTAGACTACTTGGTAGGGTGGTGCCACTACTGCTAGGTTGAGAGGTGATAAGGGTGGGCGGTGACGGATCTCGGATTCCCGTACCATTCTAGATGCGCAGTACCACTGATTGGGCCCAGTACTGCGTCTCCAAGTCTTAGCGTTATGGTGTATGATCCAGAGTGTCCCAAGGCTGAGTGGTAGGGTGGCACCGACCTAGGCAAGTAAGCACCCGGAATTCTGCCTAGATGATTGTACAGCATCGATGATGGCTAATCTTGTGAGTGGTAAAACCTCTGCAGAGTGTTTTGGTTGATCGATCGATACATATGCCGACTCATCGGCTATGGACCTTTCCTGTGAAGCTTCTACTAGTGTAGAGAGTGTACATTCTTTTCTCCCCCTGGATGAAGATTGTCCGGCAGTCTGCCGTTGTGGCAGTGTGCCGTTGAGACAAGACCCGAGAGGGAGTTGGGCCTGTCGACTGAGCACGAGGTGTGTGTGAGGTGGTGTATGGGTGGGATGATGGAATTGGGATGGACTGATGGATGGTGTCATTTGGGTTAAAACTTGATGAACTATTATAATATTTACCACTGGATACTACATTGCATGTGCTTAGGATGCAAACCACAGCCAAATATTAGGATCGCCAGATCCTTTGTTTTCTCTTTCCCACTAGAGCTCATCGGTGCTGACCATGGCCTGCACATATTTGGCGGTGTGCAGATTACCTGACTAACAAAGATATTGAGATAAGAAGGGTTAGAAGGTCTCATGCCTACGCTCAAGTTTGGTTCAGGAGATGAAGATTATGCTGCGCCAAGAATAACTTTGATGATACCCGTGAAGGAGGAGCCTTCACTCGACGACATATTCCACCAACTCTGATGACGCCTAGATATGCTTCCGCTAGGTTAACTCTGTAATAGGTGTGCTCTCAGTTGATATAATATCTTGTAAGTATTTACAATGTATGGCTGTAATATTAACTGATATATGATAATGTGATGGAATCAATTTTTGGTTTTATCACATTATATCTCATTCTGTGGATTTTCCCTTCGTGGAAAATCGAGGATGTTTCACTTTCCCAGTTTGAATTTGAAAGTTTTCTACAGGGGTTAGTCTAACAAAATAACCAATGTCTATAGTAACAAATTTTTAGTTCAAACTAGACTCCATGTCTAATTTGACTATGACAGGCTATTTAACCTAAGCACCACGTTTAATTTAAAACCCTACGGAAGTATGTCGAGTACTTACTAACCAAAACTTACAAACATAGAAAGTGGAAGCATGAAAGAAGTTAGAGATTTACTCAAAAATAGAGGAGAAATATTTTTTTTCTTTTTAATATGCAAGTGGTATGGATGTATGCAAGAACTAAACATGATATGGATTTGATTTGAGGGAACATAGACTAAATAGTGTGGGTGTACGGATTATTTAAAGTAAATATGCAATGGGATGCAAGAAATTAAAAGATGACTACTCAAAAAGTTTAAAGTCCATGAGCAAGAGTTTCTCATTCTTGATCATACTTATCATGATTTGTGCATAGCACAACTTCTATGTTCATCACTTGAGATGTGATTTGAATTTTTGTGACGATGACCTCCTTCTCCAATCTACACATGGTTGGAAAGTAATATTTGTACGTGTGCAAACCTGTGAGATGGCAGGGTTTCATTGTTCATGAATCTTGAATGTTCAGGCATCCTAGGCTCTTCAATGTTTCTTCTTGTCTTGTGGAAGCTTGCTAGAAGGTCGAAATGGCTTCTGCTGTCCAGTCTTATTCCACAACTCAACAAAACAAGGGTAATCCTACTAAAGCTAGTGGTACGCTAAATTAGTAGACATCAAGATCACTATCTAAATCCTTATGCCAATTGCTTCCTTAGCAATGGTGCTAAAAAAGCTTGTTGGTATTTATTAAGTGCAAATAGAATATGAAAGATTCCACAAGTGTACAAAATATCATTGTAGCTTTTATCAGGGAGTATTCTAGAGTATCGTTATTTATAGTTTACCACAGGGAAGCAATGGTTAAAGAATCTGATATTACCATCATGCATCTACTAACTTAATACACCACCTAGACTATAGTGGGGGTAAGTGATAAATGATAGGAATTATGCATACTAATCACTTGTAAGATAAACGAGTAGTCTAGCTACGTTGAGAGGACAAAGGAAGAGTTCAAGGTTCCTAAATACTTCTCTATTACTTGGGTTCTATGATAACTGAAGGATAGTTAGGCGAAGTAATCACACAATAGCACCTCGGAGCAACAATACATTTTTTATTCTCGAAAAGACTCGGAAGGGATAACCGGGAGAAGGCTGCCAAAAAAACTCTATGAAACTAACCCTAACGTGGTGGATTACAAAGGCCTGTCAGAACTGTCACCCCTGAGGCTACCACAACTAACCGTAGGATTAGGTGCAATCTCAAGTAACCTATAGTCCAGACACCATGTCTACACTATCGATTATTACCCTAGTCATATGTTATAACTAGAGCACTCAATACGAACGGAAATCATATGCCAAAGTATAACAACTATACTAACCAATCACATGATAAAGCTTATAAGTAAATAGAGAAGATGAATATATAATAGTTATAGAGATAAGATACAAGACATACCAGATCTCAGAAGACTCCTCCAGAACCGAGCATGGCACTGCCTCCCTAATTCGCAACTAGAACTAATCTACTACATTGGAGAGAGGTTATCCTTCGATGGGACACCTTTCTATCCAAGCCCTAGCTAGAGATATGAATTAGGGTTTCAGGGAATTCTAGGGATGAATAATGATTCCAATCCCTAGGATCTGGGGCTGCTTATATAGGCCGAAGCGTGAATCGTGAGCCCTTGGATGAAACCGACTTAAGCAACAGCTTAGATGGACTCTCCATGGTGGTCAAAAACCTTCTAGAGAAGCCGAGGGTGATCCAGGGACCCCACGGATCGGCCGATCTAGTGGTGGGGTCGGCCGATCCCACCATCGGTCCATTTTGATCGTCTCGATGAGCTCTAGGCAACAGTGAAGTCCAATTCCTCATTTGAGATACTTTTATTTGGTGAAAAATTGAATACCCTTGCATCTCCTAGAAAATAAGTGAGAACACTAAAACTCGTGGAACTTATTAGAATCAAATCCTATACCTATATTGTGGGTTGTTTTATATCAATGATTCATGTTTAGTTGATGGTTAAAAATAATCAATAACTACCATCAATAGTTACTATATTGCTTTTTGAGTGTGTTAGCTAGTGAAATAAAATTTGAACCCAAATAAAGATTTGCCTACTATAGTTTTTTGTGTTCTTATGAATAAAATAAACAAAGAGAGTGCTTACAAAAGTTTTGATCAGATAGATAGAAATCATGCATAGAATTGATAATTAGCACTTCACCATGATTCCTTAGTCTTCAACCTTGAATCCTCCCAAGTTTTAGACACAACTATTTTGACTTAAAGATTTACTTTGAGCTTAAAACTTATGGGTAGCAATGCTTGATCTAAGTCTAGGTGATTGAGGGATATGATATGAAAAGTCTGAGCTGCTATTTATCTTGTTCCTAGTGATACTTGAATTTTGGAGGTTATGAGACCTTTACATCCCAACTTCTCCACACGCAAACATCAGCCATCAGCCCAGTCGAGGCACCGACTTCAGCTAATGACAAAGGGAGACGCCTACGATCCGATCCAATCTGCATGTGATCAAGCAACCAACCAGGGTTCCCATCATCAAGCAAACAAGCAAATAAATCTACTTGCAAATCTACAAGGCCATGCGTGTGTTGCTGATTTAAGTAATCAAGATGCATGCATATACGTATATGTACATGCACCATGTACAACTTCACACTTGGATTTATCACAGGACGAGAACAGAGCTAAGTTGATTTTTTATCTCCAGTTCAATATTCTTGTATATTTGCATATCTCTCGATATCTCAGCTCGTCTTCGTGGTAGATGCCATCTTCATCGTCACCCTTGCCGCTTCCTTGTGAACCCGACGCCCCACGGCAAGCCAAGGAAGCCGCTGAAGCTGCTAGCAAGACACATCGTGGCATCCAGCGATCCACAGTGAGTCATCATACGAGCCACGTCAAGCGACTCCTTGACACGCCGACCACTCCGCCCGACGTCAATCAAGTTAAGTCATATTTTTAATATTCTTCTACGAATAATTTGATCTCCATATATCTCCGAATATTTTCTACATAAGCCCCGACCACGCTCGGGCACTCGCCGACGAGATACTAAGTATCTCCACAGAAGACTTTTTCTCCGTCGACGAGATACTAAGTATCTCCACAGAAGACTTTTTCTCCGCCGATGAGATACTAAGTATCTCCACTGAAGATTTTCTCCGCTGACGAGATACTTAGTACCTCTCCATTTTCTTCTCTTAACAGTTACTAAACCTTGATAGCACACGCCTTAATCTATGAAACCTGTCTATGCCCCGTAATACTCACATGGTCATGTTAAGAAACTTCTGAACCATACGCCGGGTCAGGTGCTTAAACGTAATAGGCCAACTACTAGGGGAAATTACGTGACTTAACAAGAGCAAAAAATGGACAATCTTATCATGCATTCTACAATATTAGGATCCGCTCCAAAATCAACATCATGTACTACCCATTGTACACACTTATTTTGCAGGAACTCTTCGCCGGACAATCGTCGCCGTTCCTCGCCGTCCTCGTGCTGCTCGGACACCATCTCCGAGCATGCTGGGGACACGCCGTCGCTCGTCGCCATCTCTGTTGACATTCCTTAACACCCCATTTTATACCATCAATAGTGCCTAATTTGGTCATAAAAATGATATAAATCATAGTCATAGGTTTTTATTTCTAACCATTTCCACAAGTTGTGATGGCTATGTGAGTGTTGGTGCAAAATAAGTACAAAACGGTGATATATAAGGAGAAAAGGCTTCATACATACTTCTTGTGACTACACCAAGTCAAGGAGTTTGAAATGGAGTCTTGGTTCACCCAAATCGGAGGTCAGACAATAAGGTTATGCTTTCCGGAGATTGGAGAACGGGCCACAGGAGTAGTCCCGGGTAAAATGAGCACCCAGGATGCATCCGGACTCGGAATCAGGCAAATGACCAGGCGTTGGAAAGCTAACTGAGAGGCCTACACACTCACCAAAGATGAGCCAATTTGGCCCAAGTTGCAGGGCACCCACCCCGTCCATAGGGCGCCCGCCCTGTCCCTGCTACGTTCCACGTCAGCAATCCGTGAGAGATGCCAAATCAAGTTTGTCCTCCGTCGATCCGAGGTCGGTGCAAGATCTATGGTCCGGTGGCCCTGTCATGTGAGGCTACCGACCCTCCACAGTGGATTCAGTGTCCAAACCGACCGGGACCAAGTCGGTTCAACTTCTACCGACCTCCAGGAGTGCATCTGAGGCGTTAACTCAAAACAAGGGGGGCGGCCGCCCTACATCACACGGCGCCCGCCGCCCTACTCAAGCTGGTTCACTTCCCCATGTGACGCAATTACCCCGACCATTGATCCCATGGCGGTTGGAGGTCGGTTTGATCTAACGAAGACCGATGGACACCACACGGATCGATGACGTGGCAATGGAGTTGCCCCTACTCCACCTCTCACTATAAATAGGACCCTCTACCTCACTTGTAAAGAACAACCACTAGATACACACTCTCCACATGAGAGTCATAGCCTTAGAGCTCTCCTAGTGAGGAGTAGAAGAGAGGGAGAAAGTGAGGAGAAGCTGGAGGAGGAGCTGGGCCTGTCAGCAACCTCTCCACTTGTAGCTCAGAGGATGAAGCTCGTGGTAACTTTATTCTTTCGCATTACTTAAGTATTTATTTATTACTTCACTATTGTTCACCGTCTGGTTAGGGTGCTCTAGTTAGTGATATCCGATTAGAGTAGTAAGTTTATAGATTAAGCGAGGTGCTTAAGCTATATCTTACCTGTGAATGCGGCTAGGCCCACGGATAGTAGTGGTAGGTCTTAGGTAGTGACAGCCCTAAGATTCTCTGGATTTCACCACGCTCGGCCTGGTTTTCTCAGCGTAGGGCTTTTAGAGTGTGAGTGACCCTAATAATTTGGGAACAAGCACTCTCCCATAGTGGCAATTAAAGTCTTCCTTAGTTTTGCCTTAGATAAAGAAACCACACTGATGCTCTCTACCCTGTTTATCTCCTATCTTTGGATATACTTAGTTCTTGACTAGTTTACTTCACGTTCCCTGTTGAAATTCGATACCTAGGAATACTCCTTGGTGAAAACTACCTTGACATCCGTACGCTTGCGGATTTCCCTGGGTGTTATATCCAGTGTCAACAAGTTTTCTGGCACCGTTGCCGGGGATATCTTTATCCTTGGTGATTGCGTTAGAAATTGTCAACAAGTTTTCTAGCGCCGTTGCCGGGGAACGGTAGCTATTCTAGTTTAGAACCCAGTCATCCAAGTATCTTTTACTCTGTTCTCAAAAAAAATCTTTTACCCATTACCTACCATACCATGTGTCCTACTACTATCCTTCAATTCGCCGCTCCAAAGAGCACTAGATTGGAGCCGCCTCCATCATCAAAACCCATCCTTGCTAGTGGGTATGAAATTAGTCCTTCTTTCATAACTAAAGTTTAGGAACAATCTTTTTCTGGGGAAAAAGATCAGAACCCATATACTCATCTTCGAGAGTTTGAGCAATTGTGTTCATGCCTTCACATTTCTGGTATGTCACATGAAACCCTTAAGTGGAAGCTATTTCCGTTGTCTTTGACGGGAGCAGCCAAACTGTGGTATACTCGAACCGTAGATAGTGTAAACGGAGAGTGGAAAGTTCTTCAATCCACGTTGTGTTTGACCTTCTTTCCTATCACCCGAGTAACTAAACCCCGAGTCGAGGTGATCAGTTTCCGTCAACAGAAAAGAGAAACTTTAGGAGCTGCATGGGCCCGCTTGATAGACCTTTCCACATCTGGCCCTGATCTTGCTATACCCGATCCTGTACATTTGCAACACTTCTATGTGGGTCTTAGTAAGAAATCTGCACAATTCCTTGATATTGCTTCTGGCGGAGCCTTCTTACGCCTTTCTGGTAGTGAGGGGAGGGCTATCCTTGATAGGATCCTAGAAAACTGTCCCAACACCGATGTAAACGATAACTCTCCTAAAGAAAAGGACATTCCAACCCCCGTAGAAAAAGAAGTTTTGACAGCTAAATCCTTACTAATTCCATCATCCATACATTCAACTGTCACCCCAATTCTTGAACCTTTCGTTGAGACACCAAGGAAAGAAGAAATTCATCCCTTGGAGTTTCTGTTAAGACTTGAGGATAATCTCTCTTTTGATGATTACACCTTCAATCACCCCATCCAAAAAGGATCTCAAGCATCGTTCACCCCAAATCGTTATCTTCCCTATTCATATGAAGATTTGGTGGTACAAGAATCCCCAAACCAATATCATCTTCCACCTCTAATTTTGATCCCCCATATAACCATCCTTGCTTCTTTATTAATAATATGAACGAAGGAGGCAATCCAAACCTTTTGGTTGACATTGAAGGGAAGCAAATCATTAGAGGCAGGGATCCCCATTCTAATGGAGGAGGAGGATGAAGATCCACCCTTAGAATGTCCTAGCCCAGGGATGACAGACAATTATGTCGTCCTCGAGGGATCAACATTGGAATTTAACACTGAAAATCAGGTGGATGAGCATGAAAGATATATTTCAAGGGAGCCACTTGATCCATGCTTGCTTGAGAAATCTTCAGAGTCATTCTCTCCTAGCACTTACGAGCGTTGCAGCCCTCTTATGTTTCTTCTTAATGAAACCTACAAAAGAATGTTTGTGGATGCCTTTGTCTATCATAAGTATTCCAAGGCTCATAGTTCAACTGCAAGGGTCGAGCTTATGACTTAAAACAAAGCACTACCGGGAGATAACCTGTTTATTTATTTTTCATCATAGTTTGCTTAGCTTTAATCATCACGTTTCCATTTTCAATTTGTATCTTTAGTTGATAGGTTGCATGTTTACATTTCAATAAACAGTGCTTATAGAAGCACTATGCATTTAGAATATGTTTATTTCAAAAACAAAAAGAAAGAGCTTGCATCTTAAATAAATAAAGAATCGAATGAGACTTATCCACAAGAAGACGTCCAACTCCGTGAAAAGGGCAAGTGTGGGGGAATACCTCCCCCACTTAGGTATGAAATTATCACATCACTCTTTACTATATGCATCCATTCCTGTCTATTTTGCATTAAATTAAAATTACACTGTATAGACAAGGTTTGGTAATTTTGAGAGGACATGTAAAAAAAATTCATGCAAAAAGAAGTGATGTTCATCTTGCCTTATATACATGTCTTAAGATGGTGCTTTAAGTTTGCTGATGAATAATTTCTCTGCTTAACAAGCCTATACTCTTGTAAAAATAGAGGTAGTAGATAAACAACGATTTTGTGATATGGGAACAAGAGCATCTTGTGGACTCGTATCCTTCGGGTATGCTTGTCACTAATCCTGCAGGATGAAAAAAAGAAGATCAAAACAACAAAGTGGCAATAATCTAAGCAAGACATCATTCAACAACGGAGTACATTTTGAGGGATGTCCTAACATCCACAGTAGGTTTTTGATGTCAAGCGACATAAAAGTCCTAGTGTGGGGGAGGTTGCATCAATGTCTCCGCCACTTTTCAAGACTTCCCCACTATGGCACGCTGGTTTGCACTCCCTCTACTCACTCCTGCTTTATATTTATAGATGTTTGATGTGTTCAAAGCTTTACATGTTAAAGATCAAACTTAAAAAAAGAGAGAGATAGAACCTTGCCAACTTATGAACATGACTTTAAAAGATTAGCTGGCATAAACTTTATTCCTAGTTCATATACTTGCTACTTGTGGACATAACTATATTAGGAAAAACATGTCAACTAAGTTGTTGTGAAGTGAGATATAGTAGACTAAAAGAATCCTATCTTACCATGAAAGCTCTTGGAAGTTTTTGTTTCATAAAACATCAAAACAATTAAGCCTTATTTCTCCTCAATGGTGTTAATTCCTACCAAAGCCAAATATCATGCTACATGATGAAAAACTTTCCACTTATGCTACTTGTTTTTGTATTGAGTTTTGTCAAACTTTATTGACCTGTGTTGAGAATTTTATCATACACTTAAGATCAAGGTCACACACACTCCACCAAATATATGCTATACTTCTACACTAGAAGTAAGCAAAAACATGCCTTTTCCATGTCCACCAAATAAATACTCCATATTTGCTAGCATGATCTTTCTCCATCATTCTGTAAGAGAGGCATTGTCTAGTATTGAAAAAAAAAGAAAGAGAAAAAGTATTGAAAAAAATAGGACAAGATGTCCCATGAAAAAAAATTGAGGACACAATTTTGGTCCTTAGCAAAAAAAAAAAAAACTAGCCATGCTCTCAAATAAAGGATGGAGAAGGAATCATTGCTATGGAGTAATGATCATCATTCCACATTCACACACATACACACCTTGATCTGAGTGTATGACATTTTTCTCCATAGATCCATTGTTTGACTTAGCAACATAAGCATTTCAAGTGTGCTTTGCTTTTTATCATACCTAAAACTCCACATAGGCCTATTGGGAGTAGGAAGAAAGGCAACAAAGAAAAAAATTCTTTGGTGAGGATATATATATATATATATATATATATATATATATATATATATATATATATATATATACCAATGAGTGATTTGAGAGTTCCATTTGAGAAGAAGTATGGGCTATGCTTTTAATTTCAAAAATCATAAAAAAAAAACTCCAAGAGTGCTTCATGGGGATAGTGATGACTTCGTGTCATGCTGTTCCACTTTTCAACCACTCAAGGTGTCATGGTAGCCACTTCAAAATCCATAGGTATGAGTATGACGTGGAATATCTTTTATGCTTGCATCCTATCTTCCCAAGTCTGGCTTTACATCAAAGTTCCATTTGAATCTTAATCTTTCTGCATTGCTCGGGACGAGCAAAAGTTTAGTGTGGGGGAGTATGTTGACGGTCCTTAACATCCCATTTTATACCATAAATAGTGCCTAATTTGGTCATAAAAATGATACAAACCATAGTCATAGGTTTTTATTTCTAACCATTTCCACAAGTTGTGATGGCTATGTGAGTGTAGGTGCAAAGTAAGTACAAAACGGTGATATATAAGGAGAAAAGGCTTCATCCATGCTTCTTGTGACTACACCAAATCAAGGAGTTTAAAATGGAGTTTTGGTTCACCCAAATCGGAGGTCGTACCATAAGGTTACGCTTTCCAGAGATTGGAGAACGGGCCGCAGGAGCAGTCCCGGGTAAAATGAGCACCCAGGATGCATCCGGACTCGGAATCAGGCAAATGACCAGGCGTTGGAAAGTGAACTGAGAGGCCTACACACTCACCAAAGATGAGCCAATTTGGCCCAAGTTGCAGGGTGTCCGCCCTGTCCCTACCACGTTCCACGTCAGCAATCCGTGGGAGATGCCAAATCAAGTTTGTCCTCCGTCGATCCAAGGTCGGTGCAAGATCTATGGTCCGGTGACCCTATCATGTGGGGATACCAACCCTCCCTAGTGGATTCGGTGTCCAAACCGACCGGGACCAAGTCGGTTCAACTTCTACCGACCTCCAGGAGTACATCTGAGGCGTTAACTCAAAACAAGGGGGGCGGCTGCCCTACATCACACGGCGCCTGCCGCCCTACTCAAGCCGTTTCACTTCCCCATGTGACACAATTACCCCCACCATTGATCCCATGGTGGTTGAAGGTCGGTTTGATCCAACGAAGGCCGATGGACATCACGCGGATCGATGATGTGGCGATGGAGTAGCCCCTACTCCACCTCTCACTATAAATAGGACCCTCTACCTCACTTGTAAAGAACAACCACTAGATACACACTCTCCACATGAGATTCATAGCCTTAGAGCTCTCCTAGTGAGGAGTAGAAGAGAGGGAGAAAGTGAGGAGAAGCTGGAGGAGGAGCTGGGCTTGTCGGCAACCTCTCCACTTGTAGCTCAGAGGATGAAGCTCTTCTTCGAGTAAAGTCTTCTTCAGTATGGTAACTTTATTCTTTTGCATTACTTAAGTATTTCTTTATTACTTCACTATTGTTCACCGTCTGGTTAGGGTTCTCTAGTTAGTGATATCCAATTAGAGTAGTATGTTTATAGATTAAGCGTGGTGCTTAGGCTATATCTTACCTGTGAATGTGGCTACGCCCACGGATAGTAGTGGTAGGTCTTAGGTGGTGACAGCCCTAAGATTCTCTGGATTCCACCACGTTCGGCCTGGTTTTATCAGCATAGGGCTTTTAGAGTGTGAGTGACCCCAATAATTTAGGAACAAGTACTGTCCCGTAGTGGCAATTAAATTCTTCCTTAGTTATGCCTTAGATAAAAAAACCACACTGATCCTCTCTACCCTGTTTATCTCCTATCTTTGGATATACTTAATTCTTGACTAGTTTACTTCACGTTCCCTGTTGAAATTTGATACCTAGGAATACTTCTTGGTGAAAACTACCTTGACATCCGTACACTTGCGGATTTCCCTGGGCGCTATATCCAGTGTCAACAAGTTTTCTGGCGCCGTTGCCGGTGATATCTTTAGCCTTGGTGATTGTGTTAGGAATTGTCAACAATCACCGACCACGCTGGGGACTCGTCGCTGCTCGTCGCCGTCCTCGCGCTGCTCGGACTACGTCTCCGACCAAGCGCTGCACTTGTAGCCGTCCTCGCGCTGCTTGGAGTACGTCTTTGACCAGGCGCGGGACTCGTTGCCGTTCCACGCCGTCCTCGCGCTGCTCGAACACCGCCTCCGACCAGGCTGGGGACTCATCGCCGCTCCTCGCCGTCCTCGCGTTGCTCGGACACCGCCTCCGACCAGGCGCGGGACTCGTCGCCGCTCCTTGTCATCCTCGCGCTGCTCGGACACTGCCTCTGATCACACTGGGGACATGTCGCTCCTCCTCGCCGTTCCCGTGCTACTCGGACTACGTCTTCGACCACGCTAGGGACTCGTCGCTACTCCTCGTCGTCCCTGCGTTGCTCGGACTACGTGTCCAACCACGCTGGGGACTTGTCGCCGCTCCTCGTCGTCCTCGCGCTGCTCGGCCCTACATCTCCGACCACGCTGGGACTCGTTGCCACTCCTCGCCGTCCTCGCACTGCTCGAACTACGTCTCCGACCATGCTGGGGACTCGTCACCGCTCCTCGCCGTCCTCGTGCTATTCGAACTACGCCTTCGACCAGGCAGAGGACTCGTCACTGCTCCTCGCCATCCTCGCGCTGCTCGGACTCCGCCTCTGACCACACTGGGGACTCGTCGACCAGGCAGAGGACTCTTCACCGCTCCTCGTCATCCTTGCGTTGCTCAGACTACGCCTCCGAACACGCTGGGGACTCGTCGCTGCTCCTCGCCGTCCTCTCGCTGCTCGGACTACGCGTCCGACTAGGCTGGGAACTCATCACCGCTCCTCGCCGTCCTCGCGCTGCTCAAACACCGCCTCCGACCAGATTGGGGACTCGTCGTCGCTCCTCGTCACCGTTCTCGGGCTGCTCGGACACTGCCTCCAACTATGCTGGGGCCTCGTCTTCGCTCATCGCCGTCCTCTCGCTGCTCGGACTCTGTCTCCGACCGCGCTGGGGACTCGTCGCTGCTCCTAGTCGTCATCTCGCTACTCGGATTTTGCCTCTGACCACGTCAGGTACTCGTCGCCGTGTTATCAAGTCACTCCACGCTGTTTAGATCAGGGTGCTGATCTTGAGCAGCACATCAGGGGTCTTGATATGTGCCTCGCCTTGCTCGGGGACTTCGTCAGCACCTCGCCATGCTCGGGGACTTTCAGGATTTTCTTTTTGATCCTGCTACAAGATACTACGTCATCTTCCAGCAGGCTCAGGGACTAAGTGGCTACACTTCACCTAGTGGTGAATGTAGTGCTTTCTACATGGTTACTCCTTATTGACTGCATCATCAAATGGAGTCTAAATGGCTACACTTCACCAAAGATAAGCTCTTTTTCAAATTTTTTCTGAGCTCCTTACATCCGTCTGGTCAAGCAACTCTAAAGATCTGCACTTCCTGACGAATGCAAGGCGCTTGGGGACTAGCTGTGGAGGTATAGACTCGTATACCCAAACAACACTACATGGGCCGCACCATCAGAGGTGGCCCGGCCCAGAAGACGAAGGCGTGTGTTGCAGGGCATTGCACCGCACGGTTATTGTACCAACTTGGATACTTTACTTGTAACCTTGTGCCTTCGAAGTATATAAGGAGGGGCAAGGATCACCCCTTAGACAGATCACAACACATCTCATATCATAGCAATACAATCCCCCAGAACCCAGGACGTAGGGTATTGCGCCTCGCGGCGGCCTGAACCTATATAAATCTTGTGTCTCACGCTTCCAGCGTTACGCTTGTTCGTCTCAGGCGCACCTTCACCGATCAATCTACTACCTTGGACATACCCCTCGGTAGACTATCGATGATATTCCGTCGACACCCGACCTGGTGGTCGGGTTGGCCGACCCCACCTGGCGGCCTCTCGCAGTCTGCTTTGGCGTGGTGGTCTCTGGTGCCCTCTAGAACCTTCTTTTGCGACTTTCGTATCTTTTCACTCTGAACTCCAAAAATAACAAACCATAGGTCCGTTTTCGATCGTCTCGACGAGCTATACGCAATGGTGAACTCCAATTCCTCATTTGAGATACTTTTATTCGGTGAAACCTATAACTATGTTGTGGAAATTGTTAGAATCAAACCCTATAACTATGTTGTGGATTCTTTTATGCCCTTGATTCATGTTTAGTTGATAGGTAAAAATGAGAAATAACTACCGTCAATAACGCGGTCACCGGTGGTGGGGGTGGCGGTAGGGGGAAGGGGGTCCGGACAGGTCGGGGTCTTCCACTCTCCTTAATACTGGGTGGACTAAATCTTGATCTTGGATTAGGATATTCTGATCTGCATCATTCTTGATCTAGTTTGAGAGTTAGATACGTGTTCGAGCTATTAACATCATGACCCTTACCTTTTGTTTCATTGAACTCGCGATTTAGACTTGAACTGGCCGAAATTCCCAGCGAGCATACTATTGGTATTAATTAAGTGTCACTTGGTAAATTACTTAGCCACCTCTTTTAAACCTATATCTCTCCTAATAACAAAGTTGTCATCCCTAGCATGACTATAAGAGATATGTATGGAAACTACTCAGAATAATACTAAGCAGTTATTATGAATGCAAGTGACTAAAGAGGATAGAAATATAAATAATCATGTTTAAAATATTTGCAAGCGCATAGATTAATCTATACCATTGTAGCATTTTACCCGAGTATTTTAGGGTTGTCGATTTATATTTTTACCATAATGAGAAGGTATGGAGCCAGGCATGAGTGGATAGATTCAAGATACATTACTTATGAATAGAATCAATCACATAGCACTTACCTAAACATGGGTAAGCCAATAATAAAGATATGTATATGATAATAAAGGTTTAGATAACTTTCCAGACATATTGTGGACTACTCATTGTTAAAGTCAACCAAAGCATAGGACTAATTAAGAGATCAGATTCTTATGTTATTCCTAATTAATTAAGTTATTCATCTATTCTAGTAAATATACAATCATGTATAGCATAATGACTCTTCATCTCTGCATCAGGAACATTATTCAGGAAGATCAAGAGTAGAGCAAGTCTACCATCATAATCAAGTTCTACTCTCTCCACATACGGGGAGTGGACTACAAAGGACTCAACGGGAGTATCATATCCACGATCTACCACATGACCCAGCATATAAAGCGCATTCGTAGGCAAACAATATCTAAACACCATGCCTCTATAATTTTGACCACTTAACCCACTCGAGTACTGGATTAAGCACTTTGCGAACTTATGCATAAACTCATTATCAATCATAACTATATCAAATATACTACTAGAATAGACTAGGAACATAACAAACCAAAACATAGTATTAAAATAGCATAAAGTCATAACAAGAGGAAATACAGTGGAATTACCGGCCTCTAGTAGACAGGAGATCCAGAATCCTGAGCCGAAGGCTCAACTCTGCTTCAGCCACTATCTAGGTCTAAACTAGAACATTGAGTGTCCAACCCTAATCTCTGGTGGAGAGCTCTTCTCTTCTCTTCTTCAATTGATCATTGCTCTTCTTGATATGAAACCCTGGGGGTCTGGAGCTATATATATAGGCCAGTGAATGAACCGTAGCTCTTAGATCAAACCGACTTCGACGGGTGGTGGAGATTGATCCTCAAAGGCGGTGGAGAGTCCACGTCGAAGCGGACGTGGAACGAGAACCTGGCAGGGTCGGACGACCTGTCAGGGAGGTCGACCGACCTCCCCTGGCTGCCATCTGGGCCCCGCTTCTGCTGGCATGTCTCTAGTGTTCTCTAGAATGTTCTTGATCCACTTTCACGATGAAATTTGATATTTTGATCTGACATGTGGGTCTCTTTTGCTTCTTTTCTGAATAACACCCTGCAAAACATAGATTCACCAAAACTCATAGAATTCTATCAGTTTAAACCCTAATCTATGTTTGAGGATGGTTTTATGCCTTTTTTATGTCTAGTTGAGGATTAAAATTGAACAATAACTACCATCAACACATAGCACATTCATCAGGTCAACAAGTGGTCGTCCTACTGAATGTCAAAGAAGATGAGTTCCCATTGCAAGCTGCTATGGCATTGCTGTTAGCTAGCATAGATCAAGGACAAAAGGCACGATTGAGTCCCATCCATCGGTCAGTTTCCAAACATGGAGCCCGTCCCCAAACATCGATGCTGCCAACAGCTTCATGGCGCTTGCCACTGTGATTTTTCCATGTCACGATAGCTGATGATCCTAGGTCTGTCAAGCTCTCGAACGTGATTTTGCTAAAAGCCCCTACCTGACGCGCCAGTTTTCAGTGTTCTAACAACGATAGCTTACCACGGGGGTACCTAGAATAGTTGTTTGGGCTTTGTCTAACTCTGGAACTCGACGGTTAACGAGAAGACATTCAATTTATACTTGTTCAGGCCCTCGTGATCGAGTAAAGATCTATGTCCAGTCGGTGTTATCCTTTGCATTGGATTGATTGTACGGTGTGTAATGTTCTGATGCTTATGGAGATCTACCAATCTAGGGAGGTCTTCCCTCCTTTATATAGTCCAGGGGCAGAAGTCCTAGTCAATTTACATGGTAGAAGTCTGAAAGTGTATCTAGCCTGGGTTTTGGATGAATTGTATATTGATTAAAGGACTAACCATTGTGTTAAGTGTGAAACAGGGAGTGGTATATCTCATATCTGATTGAAATGTTACTTAGAGCCAAAATGATGGATTGTTGTATGTCCAATCAAGCTCAAACACAAAACAACAATGAAATGAGGTTATTGCAAAAGCTCATCTATTATGAGGTACTAATGAGTCAATTGAAGCTAAGACAAGCTAAGTGATGATGAGAACACTTTTAAATGAATGATTCAAAGAAAGTTTGTGACTAGAGTGCTTGAGTTGGTGAAGATAGCGATGAAACTTTGAGGTACTAAG
Organism: Eremochloa ophiuroides; assembly: GCA_038502445.1. NCBI lineage: Eukaryota > Viridiplantae > Streptophyta > Magnoliopsida > Poales > Poaceae > Eremochloa > Eremochloa ophiuroides. Next base: position 17,760,190 of record JAHLJS010000005.1, on the reverse strand, counting down.
CACGGGTGAAGAACAAGCGATGGCTTGGTGACCGAGGAGCCTAGCTAGGGTGAAGAATAAAGTAGTTGCATCTAGTCGAGGAACTAATCAAGTATGAAGCACATGATTTTGCGCAGAATCAATTTCTTATTTAAGAAGAATCGGTCAAAGTGACTTGATGCATTGAGATCATCTCACAATCAAATAATGCAATCAAGTTACATGCTAAAGATGGTAATTGCTTAAGAAGGATTTCAAGATCATTCATGATATCCCATGGTGACAAGGTTGAAGAAAGGCGGCTTGGTTTTCACGAGGATCAACTTCTATGGTTTAAGTTCATTTTTCATTTGAATTTGAGTTGATAGTGAAGTCGTACTATTAAGAGGGATGCATCATGATGATAGATGGTAATATATAAGTGCTCAAACCAACCTAAGTGAGATTTGAGAGAGGTAGGGCACTTCAACTAGTTGAGAGCTCTCAGGCCGAGCATAAAGGACACATCCGGTATGCATATCAGACGTGTCCGGTATTGGCATACTTAGCCATAGTCTCTCTGTGCTGCTTGGGTCAGAAGTTTCAGTGTAGGTCAGAAGTTTTGAGGTGTTAGAAGTTCTGACTTAGGTCAGAAGTTCTAAGGTGGATCTGAGTTCTGACAGTTACCATTGGAGGTATACTAGACGTGCCTGGTATTCCAACGGCTAGAAAACGACTAGTTTCGGGGAGTGGCTTATAAATAGCCCCAAGCCTTCACCTTTGGAGGCTGCTGATTCTACTGACTTTCCTAACTTTTCTTGAGCTCTAGCAACACTCTCTAACCCTCGCTAAGTGAGTGATTGATCCCTATTGCCAAATCCTTTAGTGGGTTTAGAGAGAAATCAAAAAGAAAGCAAACGAACCTCTTGAGCACTTGTGCAAATCGTCAATCTTGTGCTTCACATTTGTTACTCTTGGACCCTTTAGCCCTAGACGGTTAGGCGTCACCGGAAAGCACCCAAGTGATTGTGGTGTGCCTCAAAAAGTTTGTAACAGTTGATCTCACCACCGAATGTGAAGAGATCACATAGTGGAAGGAGGAAAAGCGGTTGGAAAAGACCGAGGCTAGAGTGACCCTCATTGGTATCCTTTATGGTGAACTTAGTGTTCCCCTAGCCACCTCAACGAAGAGTAGGACTCAAAGGAGTCCGAACTTTGGTAAAAACAAATATCGTGTCTCAGTTTGCATTTCATTTGATATTTGTGATTATCTTTGTTGTGTTAGTGGTTGTGCAGGTCTAGCAGGCTTATCTACACTCCTAGAAGGCACTGGAAGATAGTCTGGCAGATTGGAGAAGAAGTGCACAAGTTTTTGTTTAAACTTGCCAGCCCGTGTATACCGGACACATCCGGTGTTCCGTACTTGTGCAGAAAGTTGTGCCATTTGTTCTAACTCAGGCGTTTCATATTTAGCTGATATACTCTGTTTACCCCTATTGGAGGAGTTTGTTTCATTGCGAGGAGTCTCTAAGTTATTAGAAACTCCGATTCTAATCGTTTCCGCATTGGAAAATGTGAATTTTCAAAACGCCTGTTCACACCCCCCTCTAGATGGCATCCTAGGTCCTTTCAAAGTACTAGTAGGATTATAGGATAGCAATATTACAAGGATTACATCTGGGGAATCTTAGTCGAATTAGATCTTCTCCCTTCCTTGTGGGGAACTACTAGGATCCCGCATCAACAAGCTAATATCCAGATGCTCGTTGAGCCAATATGTTCCTTACGATTTTCATGCCTTGGAACATGCTAAATTCGAAATTCTTTAAAAGAAGCAATAATATCAACGCATTCATCAAGGTAAACATTTATTGACCCTTCTATGCATTAAAGTTACCAGCGACTTTGTTGTACCACCAGTAAAGAATCACCATAGGCTTCTATGGGTCTGTTTGGTTGGCACCGGATCCCCCGACCAGGCTTGCTGGGGCTCATTTCGCGGTGTTTCATTACCCCCTAGTCCAGGCACCAGGGCATAGCCTAGCAACTAATCTCACCTAGGCGGAGCTGGATAGACTAATTTAGTACATTATCATTAAATACTACTCCCTCCATCCCAAATTGTAAGTCATTCCAAGAATCTTGGAGAGTCAAAGCATTTCAAGTTTGACAAAAATTATAGAAAGAAATATGAAAATTTATAACAATAAATAAGTGTACTATGAAAATATAGTTGATGAATAATCTAATGATGCTTAGGTGATATTGTAAATATTATTATCTTATTAAATAAAATTGGTCAAAGTTGAGATGGTTTGACTCTCCAACATTCTTGTAACGACTTACAATTTGAAACGGAGGTAGTATCAGAAAACCAATATACATAGTCATTACTCATAAAATAACTCTTGCATAGTGAGACCTAGTAGTATATTTAGATATAAGGACCGCACACGATGTCTATCAAGTTTTGTTTTAGGTAGATATATTCTAAATATATATTTTTTTTAGATATAAGAGCATCTCCAGCCACAGGCCTGAAATCAGGTCCCTGTATCTCCATTTGGGAGGTGGCCTGCAAAGTTTGAGGGCCAAAATCAAAGCCCAACTCCAGCCATAGACCCAAAATCAGGCCAAAATGAGAGGGATAGGGGGATCCTGTATCTAGGGAGCTGAGATTATAATTTGAGGGGGCATGCAAAATGAGGTCCAATTTAATGGCTCCATTGGAGTTTGATTTTTGTCCAAACTCCTAAAATTTAGAGTAGAGGACCAAGTAAGGGCTTGAGCTGGAGATGCTCAGACGTGGAATATTAGTTTCCCTCCAAAAACCATGACTAAAATTATCCCACTAAATTTTCCCTCCTTAAAACATTGACTGAAATTATCCCACCAAATTTTCCCTCCGGAAAAACCCATTTGCCGGGCTGTAACAGTTGCCTCTCTAATATAGTCTAACAACAGCTCAAAGGCCCACCACGATGCTCTTTCCTTCCCATTGACCGAAGCCGGCGGCTCCGTTCCGTGCGGTTCACCATCGGAGGCAAGGCTGGATCGACGGCGGCGGCATGCGCGGCCTTGCTCTGGTCTCCATCATTCCCCGGCCAAGTCACAGGTACGTCCAAGTCCAAGTGCCCACGGATGCCTAGCCATGGTCTCTCTCTCTCTGTCTCTCTCTCTCTCTCTCTCGTTCCGTTACTCGCAATGAGGGCGCCAGACCTCGCTGAGGTCGACGTCTGATCCTGGACGCGTAGCCGGCGCAGCTGTTCGAGATGGAGATGGGGTATCTCTCTCTCTCTCTCTCTCTCTCTCTCTCTCTCTCTCTCTCTCTCTCTCTCTCTCTCTCTCTCTCTCTCTCCCTGAGGCCGACTTCAGGTCCTGGACGTGTAGCCGGCGCAGCTGCTCGAGATGGAGATGGGGAATGACGATGACGAGAACGGCAAAGCGGGGCGCCGGCCGGACGCTCAAGGACCGCGACATGTCGCGGGTGCGCGATGCCTTCTGGAGCCGGACAGGCTTCGATGGATGATAATGAATGTGCAAGCGAAGCGAGCCTGGACTAATTTTGATCTGCTTTTGCTTCCTCTTCTTCTTCGTTGCCTCTCCTAAAAACAATTCTGCTTTATAATTGAAGTGTAGAGAAATGAGATCCTATTCCCACCTAATCCACACATGTTCAGTAAACTCGGTCTAACTTTCTCCACTAGCACTACCTCTAATTCTATCTTTCTCCACAACCACTACATCTGTGGTCTGCCTAGTCTAGAATAACTGATCAAATTTCACTGTTTGACATCAAAATTCAGATTATGCTTCTCATGAAAACAATTCTGATTTATTATTGAAGTATGGATAATACGAAGGCTCAAGAGTATGCTTATTTAGTATTTACATATGCTTTTTTCCCTTTTTTTTGTTTGCGGGCGTCTTACTTACTGACCTTGGTGTTAGATATGTGTCGAATATGTGTACAAGTTGGTTACGTTAGGACTTGAGTTGTATTAGGGGCTAGGACAGAGTTGGAGTCGAACTTTGTATCCTAGGGGGCCATAAATATGACGCAACCCCTGTTGTAACCGTGAGACGACTAGGTGGCTAGTTTGGACGGCGGCGAGGCCGCGGGATCATCCGGATGCCAGTGTAGCTACTGTTTTATGGGGAGGAGCGCCCGTAGTCATGCCTCGAGGATTAGGCACATCGCTGAACCTCGTTAAAAAACATCGTGCCTCGGTGTCGTTCTCGTTCACGTATTTTCTTCTATGGTGATTATGCTTCCGCTTTCGTTAGTTAATAGATCTGTTAAAATCTAGAATTAACCGTGCACTCTAACAAGTGGTATCAGATCCCATGGTCAGAAAACTCAAAAAATCTCAGGGGTCACGCAGTGACGGGGGAGCCCGTTAACAGCTCGAAGGTTCACACGGGTTGTGTTGTGACATGGAGCGTTGGACTCAGGGCCTGAAAAACGTCTTCGGGAGATCACACGGGGTTGTGTGATGAGAAGAGTTGGGTCCGATGTGTGACGGGGGAGACTGTTAGGTTTAGTCCCACATCGGTAATTGGTGGTGGGGATCACAACATATAAGACGGGGACAGTCCTCACCTATCAGACTAGTCTTTTAGGTTGAGTTAGGCCTGAGGCCTGGGTATGTTGTGGGCTCCGGTGGACCTGGGCCCGAGGGGCGCCAGCTCGTGGGTATAGCGGGCTGGGCCGAATCCGGTGCGCACTCTAACAAGTGGTATCAGAGCTATGGTTAATAGAAGAAGATCGTGGGAGGTTCGATAGATATGTTTCACACAGCGCAAGGCTCGCACGGGAGTGTCCGGAGAGGGACATGGCGCAAGGTGGAGCATGACGGCGATCGACGACTCGATCGATGGAGTTGGAAACTTTGAGTGGGTGACTCGAACCATCCAATGGGCTACAATTAACAGGGATCGGTCCAGACGTGGAGATCGGGTTGATGGCAGCTGGTGGCTGCTGTTCGATAGGGGTCGGTCAGACGTGATGGCCAGGTTCGACGGTGCGGCTGGAAGCCGTCGTGGATGAAGACGGCGAATTCAACTTGCGATCAGATTGATGGAAGTTCGATTTTGATCGAAGTGGTCATTGCGGAATAAGCAGCGATGGTGGCGAGAGCCAATGGTGTTGGACTTGAAAGCTGATGGAGGTAGTTCCTTTGGAGATTCACGTGATGCAAGTCATGGGATGGGCGGTGGTGGCAGGAGCGGTATGGTGAGACAACTAGGTGGCTGGTTTGGACGGCGGCGAGGCCACGGGATCGTCCGGATGCCGGTGTAGTTACTGTTTTATGGGGAGGAGCGCCCGTAGTCTTGCCCCGACGATTAGGCACATCGCTAAACCTCGTTAAAAAACATCGTGCCTCCGTGTCGTTCTCGTTCGCGTATTTTCTTCTATGGTGATTATGCTTCCGTGTTCATGGGTTAATAGAACTGTTAAGATCTGGAATTAACCATGCACTCTAACAAGTGGTATCAGAGCCCATGGTTAAAAAACTTAGAAAATCTCAGGGGTCACGCAGTGACAGGGGAGCCCGTTAACGTCTCGGATGTTCACACGGGTTGTGTTGTGACATGGAGCGTTGGACTCAGGGCCTGAAAAACGTCTTCAGGAAATCACACGGGGTTGTGTGATGTGAAGAGTTGGGTCCGATGTGTGACGGGAGAGATTGTTAGGTTTAGTCCCACATCGGTAATTGATGGTGGGGGATCACAACATATAAGGCGGGGGCAGTCCTCACCTATCAGATAGTCTTTTAGGTTGAGTTAGGCCTGAGGCCTAGGTATGTTGTGGGCTCCGGTGGACCTGGGCCCGAGGGGCGCCAGCTCATGGGTATAGCGGGCTGGGCCGAATCCGGTGCGCACTCTAACATGCACCACAAATATCATCTTACAACAAGACCATGTGATGTAAACAGCATATCCTGATATCCCACTAAACAACTCATACATCGAAATTTCCAATGAAGTTAAATAGATTGTGTAGTTGGGTACTGGCTGTAGTCTTTGGCCATCTCTAACTCAATTAGTGCAATTCGTGTTCTTGCATTGCGAACTTGATTCTTATTTGCACTTTAGTCTAATTATTACTATTTAGTTATACTTGATTCTTATTTGTGAATTATCCTATGCTTTATTCTTATTTTTCAATTGTCGCTAAATTTTATTTAGATTGTGCTACCATGGCGGTGGATAATTGGACCATAAATTTGGAATGCGATGGGAAAGCTGGAGGACATAGACATGTGCAAAGGGAAATGGATAGAGATGAGATATGCTTTTTCAACTTGATTGAAATGATAGAGGGTTCTGGGTACACATCAATCGACTATCTATACTACAAGAGAACAGATAGCTTGGCTGTAATTCAACAAGATTCAGATGTGATGGAAATGCTCAATGAGTGTGAGAGCGAAAAGACGATTAATTTGTTTGTGACGAGGCAGAGACTGGCCACTTTAGCTCCTCCCAAGTCCAACAAAGAGCCATCCAAATCTAAACCAAAAAGAAATAAAGGTATTAGACTTGAACATATAATTACATATTGTTTATTATATTTACTATGTTCTTGATGATGTTGTGCAGCCGACATGGTGACTACAAGAAAGAGCATAATTCAAAGTAATGATGAATATATGTTAGAGCAAGATACTAGGCAAGAGAGCCCTCAACAAAATGTTGCGGCATCTGAAGTTCATACTAGTGCTGGAGGAGACCAGATTGACAGTGAGGTTAATGCCCAAGGTAACTCATAACCTACAGTTCTAATTAACATAAACTGATTTCTTGTAATTTGTGTCAGTGAATATTTATTTTTTGCAATGTACCATTGGGTAGATGAAACTGAAGATAGAGTAAAGCGTGGGAGGACCAAACTCAAAGATATTTGGAACCTTCCTAAAGGTCATAGAATTGTGGTTGCATGTAATGAACTTGATCAGCCAATTGGAGTAGAAGCTGGATTCCTAGGAAAATTTCTTGGCACAGTGGCTAGAAATGGGTGCTTATGTAGCTTGAGCTACAAGGACTGGAAACTTCTAATAGGAAAGAAAGAAAGAAACATCAATGAAGAAAAAAAGATGGATATACTTAAGCAAATCAAGGTACGAAATTCGATGGTTACCTAACTTATAATTGTAAGCATATGACCTGTGCTATTGGTGTGCAGATGAGATTTCTTTATCCTTTACGCATGGAAAAATGGATACTGCGAACCCTCGGAGAGAGATGGAGGCAACATAAGTCAAATCTGAAATCAATTTATTTCGATGTGCACAAGAGCATGGAAGCTAATTGCAACAATGTGCCACCTGGTGTAATTGCTGACCAGTGGGTTGCACTTGTCAACAACTGGTGACCCAGAAATCACAGGTGCCTACATATTGTTGAATTTATGTGGTTCTCAATGTATACTAAATTTTCCAAATGTTTCTGCATAACTAATATGCCTTCTGTGTATATTGTTATTTTGGGGTAGGATATAAGTGAGGCAAATAGGATAAACTGTACAAAGAAGAGTCAACGCATACTGCTGGAACAAAGAGTTTTGCTCGAAATAGAGAGGAGTGGGTAATATTCTGGCCACTCTAATTGTGTGTACACCTCTAGCTGCGTAAATAATTATCATGTCCTTGATATTAATTTTCATGTTCAACAGAAGGAAAAAGATCCTGAAAAGAAATATCCTCACAGGGCTGTTTTGTATGTTCATACACACAAGACTAAAAGCGAGAAGGACATGAATGCACATGTGGTAATTTAATTAGGAATGCTCAACTCTGTTTTGTTATTCTACTACCTTTATAAATTTATTTGATTCATATTATGGCTATGTACAGGATGATTTGAGGAAACTCATAGGGCAGCAACCAGATTTAGTAGACACTAGTCAAGGGAAGGTTGCATGGAGAGGAGATGCACTGAATAGAGTACTAGGAGAAGAGAAGCCTGACCATGTGCATGGCTTGGGACTTGTTCCCAATCCTAATCAAGTTTTTGACCTGTCAACTTCAAAGCGCCTTAAGAATTTAAATATGACTTCGTTGGATGACACCTCCAGTGAAGATATTGTATCTCTAAAACTTCAAATGGAGAAGTTTGGACGCCATGTCCAAAATCAAGATGCTACAATACTAGAATTACAATAGAAGACAAAAATCTTGGAACAAAGACACATCCAACAGGTAAATCTACAAAACCTCTATAGTAATAATTTTCTCTACTAAAATTCTGATATCTTGTCACAGGAATGTTTAGATGGTCCATTGCAAGATGGCTTTTCTACTGATGTGCCAAATTTGAAACGAAAAGTATGTGTCTCTATGGAGCATTAAAGGAACATAATCTTTTCTGTAAAATTATTTTTTGAATAATTAGTTCAGATGCATTATCTTTTCTCTCTCAATAGCGAGTATACAGTGACCCTCAAAGTGAAGAATTTAGAATGGTTGATCAACTGAATTGTATAATGGTATGATTGAATGAGCATTATCCTCCAACCAGATTTGTGTTAAAAAAATTAGTTATCCTCCAACCAGATTTATTGTATTACTATCGTAGTACTGAAATTCACCAACTCTGATTGTTTATTGTATCTAACTGTAGGGCAACCAAGCTAATGCTCATCATGGAAAAATAGTACAAGCCAATAAGGTTTCTGCTGCACATAAGGTTATTTATTTCTGTTCGACAAAAAAAATCATATGTTCTACTTCTAGCAGCCCATACTTTGCAGAGGTTGACTACTATTTATTATTTTATTATAGGCCAAATCAAACCAAAATGAGTATACTATAGCCAAGGTGATCAATGTAATTTATTTTGGTATATGAATTTGATTAAATTGATGACCAGATTGTTGTAATCAAACTAGCATATATTACAGGTTGTAGACCAGGAAATATCTTCCAATTGCTCAAATCATGAAGCATCATATTTTCAGGTAAATAAACTCGTAGCAATATATTGATGTTACATGCAAATTTCAAATTATAGCTAACTTGCTGTAACTTTTTATCTGCTCCAGCATAAGAAGATGTCAACAGGAGCTAGTGCAGTTGTACTTGCTAATGTATAAGACACATCTTGCAAAAAAAAATATATATTTCTCATTTCCCAACAATTCATTTAACTACAAACTAATATTCCGCGTAATATGATTTTGTAGAAATATCAGCTTAGTACTAAAAATTCATCGGCTGCCAATTCACTAAAGGAATGAGTGTCTAATTATTGTGTGTACTCTATCTCTATTGTGTTCCTATTTTTTTACACAATTTTATATGTGAACTAGGTTGGCACAAAAGTATTCTTAAAAAGCATGAAAAACCAAAGCAAGGATGTTGCCTTTGCTACAGTAGTAAGTTGTGATCTAACACGGAAAATTGGGGGTGTTCAGCTAGGAAAAGAATTCTTGATGGTGCGTGTTAGTATTGCATTGGTACAAGATGAACCATTGGTACGACCATACAAGAATTACAAAGTTATTGGAGATGTGACTGGAGCTTCTATTGCGTGGCCTTCAACATTTGTACGGTGTTATCTTGTTGCTCCATTGAATTTTATTTATTTAGAATGACGCATTGACATAATACTCTAATTTTCATTGTAGATCGAGAAGATAAATGGATGAGATAGACTGAATTGAGAATGGAGGGATGGACATGAGAATGGAGGGCTGGACAGTTGGTGGCATTCTATAGGACTTCTTTGTGTTTTTTATTTTATTATTTCGATGTGTGAATATGTGTTCTAAACAAAAAAAAAAGTATTCCATGGATTACGTGGATGGTACTTGTAATGCAAAATTGTTTTTAATATATGGCTTACTATTGTTATTTCTCATGTGTGAGATGGTCTCTAATTTTCCAATTAAATGGCATGTGTGTGATCTCTTTATTTGGCGCCAAATTGAAATAATTTTCAATATTTTTTATTGTTGGTTTATTCCTAGCAACGCATATAGGCGTTGCAACAATCAAAATCTTTATGTTGCTGCAAACTATATGAGTCATTCGTTCGTGATTAGTACAAACACATATAAGCGTTGCTATATCTTATAAACATCTGTTGCAACCTTTCAACGGATATTCCTAGGTGTTACCAACGCATATATAAGTGTTGCAACAAACCCTTGCAATGCCATTTCTAGCAACAAATAATCAATGCGTTGGTATAGACCCCACCAACACATATATTGACTTTTAGCAACACATATATGCGTTGTAAAAGGGGGTGTCATATTATAGTGCTCTCTAGTGCTCTTGCTCTCTCACAAGGTTTCAAGGTGTTCTCGTCTGTTAGAAGTGGCAAGAGACCTCCCATGGACGAGCACAAGGAGTATAAATACCCCCCACACAAGCCCAAGGCCGTTAGGCACAAAACCATTTGTTTTTGGGTGCACCGGACGCTCTTAAGTTCACATTGGACACGTCCGGTGGTTGTCCGGTGACCCTCCAATGGCTACTGTACCTGCAGGGTTTTTGAACACACCGGACGCTGGGGTTGTCCGATGGGGTACCACCGGACACGTCCGGTGGCCAAAAACCCTCTCTGAAACCTTACTGGACCCTCACCGAATGCTCCCGACTTTGTCCGATGCAGCGTCCGGTGGTTGTCCAGTGCCTAACCCTAGCACAGCTTTGCACACCGGACGCTCGCACAGTGATTATTACGCGTCCGGTGGCTTCGAACTCGTGTCTGGTGCTCTCTGTGACTACACTGGATGCTCTGGCCCACGTCCGGTGCAACATTTAAGCCTCAAACTTCATCGAATCGAAAACTTTCCAAAACGAAGTTTGTTCCAAATGTTCACCAGACTCTCTCTACACTCTCTAGACTAAGGTTTGACAAGTGTGCACCACACTACCATCTCCAAGCCAAGTCTAGATCAAACTGCCTATTCAAACGCCCCTTAATAGTACGGCCAAAGAGAAAACAAGACCTAAACTACTCCAAGTGTCTCTGAACTCCAAACGACACTCGGATCTAGCCTATCACCTCCTTGTCTTCCATCCTTTGAAAACCGAATCGAATTCCATCTTCAGGGGCTTGAACCTGCATGTTATTATGACCTAACCACTAGGTTATCCTGCAAAACACACGTTAGTCATAATAACCTTCTCATTGTCATTAATCACCGAAACCACTAGGGCCTAGATGCTTCAAAGACGACAGGCAAGATAAGCAATCCCATATTCTTTCCTTTCATCTTCTTGAGTTAAAATAGCCTCGATTACCTCCTCTTCGACAGATATATATAATCTGAAGGGAATCCCTCCCTTAGGCGCACTAATAACCAGTGGCTTTGACAAATATTCCTTTATCTTTTCAAATGCCTCTTGTTGCTTTGCCCCCAAGCAAATTTAGATTCATCCTTTAACTCCAATATGGGTGAAAGTAACAATTTCCCAATCAAGTTATCAATAAACCTTCTCAAGTAGCTCACTTTTCCCAATAAATTTTGCAAGTCATTTTTGCATGTAAGTGCCTGAACTCCCTTGATCTTTTCTATCCTTTTAGAATCAACCTCTATGCCTTTATCAAGAATGATGAATCCTAAGAACTTCCTAGCCCATAAACCAAAAGCACACTTGAGCGGGTTTTTTCTTCAGTCCATAGCGGTGCATCCTCTCAAAAGCAAGGTGCAAATTAGCTAGATGAGAATCATGGACAGCTGATTCTATTCAAATCTACAAAATCACAAACCCAAATCATGCCAATGTCTTTCTTTCAATGGGCACAATATTAGAGACCCACTCCGCATATCTGCATGGCTGAATGAACCCCTCTTGCAAGAACCAATTAATCTCTTCCTTAATCCCGTCATGAATTGCAGAACTGAAGCACTAGGGTGTTGTTTGAAAGGCCTGAATCCATTCTTAATGTGGAGTCGGTGCTCAACAAATTCTCGGCTCGGCCCAGGCATTTCAGTATAATTCCATGCAAAACAATCAACATATTTCTTGAGATATGTGATTAACACAGCTTTGTAGTTGGCTTTCAAGTTTTGATTCATAAATATCAGCTAAGAACAGAACTATCCCTAATGTCAACTTGTTCCAAAGGGTAGGCCGACATTAAACCTTGACCCAACTTATCAAGCTCATCAAAATCATCAATAGCCTCACAGGCATCGGGTTTAGAAGACCGATATTGTTCAACACGATGTTTTGACCATTCAAAGTTGGAATCCATTAACAATTACATGATAATATTGAGACAATTGTCAATAGGCTAAGTTACAGGAACAAAACCATCTCTGGTAAAGCTAATGAACTCATAAACATAAAGATCTCTACCAGAAAGCAAGTAATAACATCATGCCCTCTGAGTGAAGGAGCATCGATCATAGCAACATCGGCCGATGAATCTGCATGCACAACTTCAATAGCATCTCCCACCGATTGAATGAGAAATTGGAGCAAACTAGATGGAACGCAATGGTTGGCATGAATCCAGTCTCTTCCAAGTATTAAATTAATTAGCAACCTTGCACATCGGTGACAAAGAATGCCGTAGTAGGAAGGGTCTTGCTCCCGATGGTAAGCTCAACGTTAGCAACTCCCCTAGCTAGAATCAGAGCACCTCCTCCACATCACTAATCGTCATGTTGCTCCTGATCAAATCCGCATCATTGCAACCAAGCTTCGTGAAAAATGAATATGGCATCAAGTTCACAACTGCTCCGCTGTCTACTAACATGTTATGAACCGTAATATGATTGACATGGCCCTTCAAATGCAAAGGCTTGAGGTGGTTTTCCTCTGGCCTCAAAAACACAGTACTCCCTCCGTATTGGTAAAAGATGACATTTAGGACAATGACACGGTCTTCAACGCATGACTTTAACTTCATATTTCTATAAAAATATTTATTGAAAAGTGATATATGTATACTTTTATGAAAATATATTTGAAGACAAATCTATTTATATAGTTTCATATTTTCAAACTTAATAATTTTAAATTTATTGATGATTTATATTTCCAATGTTTGACATAGACCTTTTCCAAAACGTCATCTTTTACCAATACGGAGAGAGTACTCTCCATGGTGAAATTGAACTCCGCCGCTGCCGAATCATCTTCGACAATGTAATAGTCGGAAGACAAATAGATCACATTAACCTCTGCTCGATTTTGAGAAGGTTCATAGTCAACCATCTCCTCATCAAGCAGAGTCCTCTTCAACTTCCAACCAACGCAACAATGGACGCGGCAAAATCACATGAAGACTCTTCAGAAGCAACCAAGACAGCGGGAGGCGGCTCAGCCAACTCAGAAGCCGGCTCGGCCGACTTTGGGCATCTCAGAACCGCAAGAGCAGGAGGTGGCAGCTTAGCAGACTCAGCATGCAGGGCAGTCAGCTGAGCCGACTCAGCAGCAGTACAACTCCTAGGTTAAGGCTCTGAATAGGTAGAATGTGGTTGTCCATAGATGAGGAATTTTACATACTTTTAACCTCGGCAATGTTCCAAATGTACAGATCGCCACTATCTTATCCAATAGCAATTTTGCCTGCCTTGGCACAAACCCAATAAGACGAGGTTACATTTTGAGCCCCCTTCTGTGATCACTGCTGCATAGTTTTATCATGGATACGGCTTTGCTAGCTTTAATATCCAACAAACTCATAACCCCATCTCTGAATATATGAGCACCTTAAGAAGAAGAGTGTTCCTTAATGAGACACTTAACCTCTACAAATAGTGGAATGAAAACTCAAACAGGGATAGTAGATATAGGCTATTAAGATGAAGTTTTTTTGTGGAACACGGAGGATTGAGTTGAGCAGTAGGAAGAGGTTGACCTGTTCAATGGAGGCTGGGAGAAACAGACAATTACTTCGACATCATTAGCAGCAATGGCAGCAGAACCTTCAGTAAAGAAACAGACAACCCAAAACAAAAATGGGCTAAAGTCTAGTGTTCAATGTACCGCTGTTCTTTTTGCAAGAATTATTCAAAAAATTAAACCAGTAGCTGAATAGTGCCACCTTCTGAATATAAGCACATACTGAAAAATACAAAAAATGAGACTAGTTGAAAAGGTTGATTATTATGAGCACGCGGTACACAAATATTTGTAGTTTAACAACATCATACCACAAGATTCAGTAAAAGCAATACAGTATATGCCATGTCAGGTACGCATCACTGGGCTGGATTAAGCTTCATTAGGATTAAGCTTCATTAGAGACACACTTCCAGAACTACCCCAACATATCTGGCTGGCACGGAATTCCAATTAGAGTACAAAACCCTTTGGAAATCATCGACTCGGTAGTCGCAAAGATTATAACATATATACTTTTTGCGCATCAATGTCCCAGGACAGCACACAAGGTGCGAATAACAAGCGACGCAGCTTGAGTACACGTGATTATTTGCCGCAGTACACAATAGTACATACGCAGCTTGAGGCTAACATGCATGCTAGCTGCCTAGCTGTAGATAAAGATACCACCACCTACTGCTGCCCCACGCGACGACGACGAAGGCAGCGGGACATGGCAAGATATGCGGTGACACACGACGACATGGTAGCGAGGGTACCCGTTACCAGTGATGCAGCACAGTAAATGCCTATTACAACATTTATGGACGTCACGAAGGTATCGTTCAACAGGTCCAGTATTCCGATAGAGGCACACGCAGTGCCCAAAGTCCATAACGACAGAAACTGTGGCATTGAAACATGTGTTACTAATTAATATATATTACTAAAACACCATTGCAGTAGTATATTAAAAAGTATAATCATATACTATATGGATAACAAAAAAGTATAATCGCATACTATTCTATATGGTTTAGTATGACCATATACTTCGTCTACATATATTTCTTTGGACCATAAACGATCTAAATCTAGAGATATAGACATGAGAGTAACTAATATATATATATATATATATATATATATGACAATCCTATTTGGTACCCGGGTACTAAATAGTTCGAGTCCTACTACTGCAGCTGCCCAGCCCACGCCTGCAGACGATACAAAAAAAAAAAGGGCCACGCCTGCGGACCTATAGGTGTGCAGGATACCTCTCAACTTTAGGCCGATTTTTCTTTTGGTGTCGACCGAATTTTTTTTACCGCCGTGAGACTTGCATGGCAGGTTTCTCAATCCTTTTTTCTTTTTGAAAAGTGACCACGTCCAGTTTTGCAAATACCGTTTTTGAACCGACCGGTTTTGGTATTGGTCAAAGTAATCTATACGTGTTAGATGGCTTGCCATGGAAATCGACTTTCACTGCCCACTTGATTGGCACAAATTTGTATAATCTCTATTATAAAATCAAATACATTGAGCACGATTGTTTTCCATCACGAATAGACCGAATATCATTTTCATTACTTTGGAGCAACGCAATTACAGAAGTTTGAAAACCCAAAGCAAAAACTCCTCCAACTAGCAACAAAGAACATATATTTGGGCATAAATACATCAGGATGTAAATTTCAGACTTTGCATGATACTAAGTCATTTCAGGCAAACACAATGTCGAGTACTCGAGTGGGAATGTAAATATATGTATAAACATCAATAGTAAGAAACATAATTCTAATTTATTCTCTATCCACTCCATGACCGTCTTCTTTTTTCTCGATGAAGTTCCATGATCATCTAATCTGCTCGGTTGTCACTTTCGGTACCCTTGGACCCACGCGTACACCGTGGCCTTTTTAGATGGGAATGATACCAATACCATGAAGAATAACATGTTGAATAGATATGCAATTAGACAAGTGTTCCCGAACTGAACCACTAAATTGTGGTCTCAACTGACGATCATCCCTCCTTATTCTTTGAATGTGGATGGATATCAGGTTTGCCACTACAAAAAACTACCAACCAATCACAAGAGTCACTTTAGTTGATAGATTAAAAAAACATAAGCATTAAGCACAATAAATGAAGTCTCCGACACATAGCTGCTTGGATAGCTGGATTTCAATCAATTTGACCCAACTCTAGCTGCAGTGATGATCAAGTTAAAGTCTTAATTTGCAACGCTTATGCATCGAGGAAAAGAAGAGATACTTTCCAGCAATAGGAGCCAGTTAGTATTTACAATAATTAGTTTGTGCATCGAGCAAAAGATGAGCTACTTCCCAGCAAGTAGTAGCTGGTTATAATATAAAGAATGATAATGAATAGTACTGAAGTGCCAAAACTGTTGCAACAGATTATGTTAATTGCACAGCAGAGACATATATGACCTAGTTAATCAGTCACATGGTGCTGCAGGGCTGCTTATTGAAGATCCTAGGACAAAGGATATCCTATCAGCACAAATAAATTAGTCGTGGAAATAAACAAAACAAACGAGAAAACTTAGGATAGGAATAAGAAATCAAAGCCAAACAATTCTTTAGACGTACTAGGAACTACCCGCGGCAAGAGTCAATGATTGCTTGTCTACTAATACCACAGATGCATACTAAAGCCTGCACAAGTCATCATTACCAAATTGAATCTACTCCGCAAGCATTTAACAATATCTCAATTAATTTTTATGTAATTTGATTTGTCACTTACAAATTCAATCACCGTCCATTCCAACTGCCAAAAGTAGGGTGGCAAATCTACCAACGCTCTACATATATTTGAACAGGCATTTGTACTAGGATTACATCATGAGCCACTAAGCCATCAAACGATGCTACCCGAAAAGATAGACGACAACACTATGCAAATAATGCTATCTAACAATGCCAACGTAATCCAAAATAATTATTGGCTGTGGAAACTCACAATCAAAACATCAACATCGGTATATTTAGAAGGGTTTGAAGGTGGCTTCGACCGTGGCGCCACCTAATAATAAGAGTCAAAACCAAATTATCCACCAGTCATGGTTCATTAAATAAAATAAAAGGAATAAAGTCAATGTCATAAACTCATGTTTGAGACAGAAAGGTTAAAATAAAATATAGATGCAACTATAACCATCAAACAGAGTGGTGAGCCTAGAATAGACTTACCAATTAAGACAGAGTGTGTCAAGCATGCATACCTGCATTTGCAAAGCAAAAATGAGCTTCAGTTCAGATTGCAACAAATACATTTCTCATAATAGCTATGTTTGCCAAAGGGCCTCTAGCTGAGTTGGTTAGAGGAACCCAGCGGCACTCCTTAGGTCCTGGGTTTGATTCCCCGTGGAAGCGAATTTCAGGCTGAGGTTAAAAAAATCCCCTCATCTGTCCCATGGCTAAAGCACAGGTCTAAGGCCCGGCCCCGGTCATGGTCGTCTCACATAGGCTACGGTGCCGCTGTGTATAGATGGAGCAGAGGTTCAGGGGTTTTCTTGACCTGCGTGAGAAGGCCTTCTTCGGGGGCTGTCTTACGCCCTGCAGGTCAAGTTTTTTTATAATAGCTATGTTTGGAACATCACTTCATGGCAGATGGATTTAATCATACATTAATGACAGCATTTAAGATTTTTTTTTCTCATAATAGGATCAGTTTCCAATACATAGTAATGCTAATCCAATCTACAGGACCTCTAAGGTATTAGTTAGCAGCAAGCTGCATACACTATTATGAAAGGGGACATTTCACTCAAAAGTAAATTGATGCTTAGCTACATTCGCAGCTACCTGAGAACTGAGATAAAAGCAAAGCTACTGATGTGCTACGGTCCACCTGCTTTTGCACAAGAACTGAGCTGTTGCTGTAAATCGATAAACAAAGGACCTCACATGGTGCTCCTCTGAACTGTTCAAAACTGGAAGCAAAGAGAAGGTATGAAAGATAACTCAAATTCTGTCTGTATAGTTTTATTTCTGACTTGAGCAATAGTGATAACTAAGCTAAACAAAAAAAAAACAAAGAGTAGAAAACTCAAATTGGTGATTGTGCATATTCTAGCATGATTTCCCATTTGGACATCAAACCAATCAAACAGCATGATGACTAGCTTCCATGATGAGTGAGGCTAGTGGCTAGGTTTTCCCCAAACATGGAAGAGACCACTACAATAATGTACTTATGTAACCCTGCTTTAACAGCTGCATGAGCATAGCACCTATTTGTTGACAAGCATATATTAGATCTGTCAATAGTTCTGGAGTGGATTACTGTTCTTTGATTACCTCGTATGCTGAGGATTAGATAAAAAACAATATGTGGATGGCAAATAATACCACATCATAGACGAATGCAAGCAACAAACATGAACAGATTCATCTTAGTCATCACCAAGAAAAAGATGACAAAATTTGGCTCATAACCAAAGCTATTATGTCGCTTCAGATAAAAAGAAGAAATCATAACTATCTTAGGGCCAACTCAGCTATAATTTATTCAGATCTAAACCATCAAGTAACCCTTGCATTAAAATAGTATATCCATGAAAATGTGACACAAAAAGACAATCATAATTTTGCCTGCATACATGTCAAGCTAGCACAATTTTTCTACATAATAATGATGCCAATAGTCTGTGATGTTAATTGATCTGTCATCTGTGCATGTGAGAGCTAAAGTGAACCTTCATTAATCTATGACGTTGATATAAAAGTAATTACAGAACAAAAATAGCCAAAGACCTTCTAGGATGACAGGAGCAGATTGAAATCACCTCTATTGCAACCCGCTGCCATGCCAGGATCAGACCCCAGACAACAAATCACAATTAGATTGAAATCAACTTTACTTTCTTTAGACTTGCTGCCCTGCTCGTGATGCAGCACCTATAGTCCGTTTCCCTGCTCTTGACGCACCTCCTGCATCTCATGGAACTGCTCGTAGCATTCAACTGATGGCAGGTGGCAATTTGGTTGTGTGAGGGATGCAGGGACACCACCAGGCGTGGCACCACATACATCCTCTACTTCCGCTCTATCATCGCTATCCTCTGCTTCCACTCCAACATGTGGTATGCACGAGGCAAAGCATCCTGTGAGGAGCTGGGGAGCCCGGTGGCCACCATGAGGAGCTGAGGAGGCCAGCTCGCGCCCAAAGGAGTTGTTTTTAGTCCTACCTAATGGCTTTGTAATTCTACTTCACAATTGACATTTTCAAATCTAAAATGATTAGTTCTGAATACCAGAGGTAGAATTCAAATATAGATCAATCCTTTGGACTTAACTTGCTACAAAAGATCTCCACAGGTACATATAAATAATTTCTGAGTTCCAATTGAAGGCATCTAATTAATGGCTTTTAGCTAGTCCTCAGATTTTCTCAATTCCTCTTTGTAACAGTGATATGTTCAACACTTGGTATCACTGAACTTTTTTTTTTGTTGTTTGAAGCGGTCACAACTCACAAGCATAACCGAAAGGAGATATTTTAACAAAAAAAATCACGAGACTAATGCTTTCTTTGATGAGTTGATGAACTTACAAATTCATTGGACATGAAGCACAGTCCTGCAAAACAAGTGAGTCCTCATGTAAGTACACAGCATAGTTTACACACGAAATTTTACAAGATATAGGTGTCGTAAATCTAGAAACAAATGAGATCAGAGTCGCTTGACAATACTACAATAGCTCTCGCATTTCAAGCAATAAGTAATTAATTGATGCCAGTAATAAGGTAAACATGCCTAGATGCATAAGATTTTCAGAAACTTTGAATCCAAAGGAGATTGGTAAGAAATATTTTCCATGTATCGTTCTTGTGCAAAGCACTCGACTAACTAGCATCAAATCAATTTTTTACAAAGTAATAAAAGCAACAGAGAATTAGTAGTATACAGACTTACAGGCGAGCTGGACGTCCACGGCGGCAGCGGTGGTGACGGTGGCGTACTGCAAGAGGAGGTTGGGCGGGGAGCGGAGGAGCGCTGGGAACTTGGGTGGCGCTCAGTGCAAGGGGGCGGGCGCCGCGGGGACCGGTTGCTCAGCGGCCTGTGAGGGGTGGCTACGCGGCGTTGAGGGCGGCGCGAACCAGTTGCGCGGCGGCCTGAGCGGGGTGGCTGGCAGGCGCGAGGTAACCAGCGGGCCGGCGCACAGTGCTGGGGGGCGGGCGCGGCGTGGAACGGGACGCGCCGGCGGAGAGAAAGGAAACTGAAACCGCAAACAAATCGTGGGTTGGGTGGGAGCTTCGGAGCTGCAGGGTAGGTTGGTGGGCCGGGCCTGTGCGATTTGAGCCGGAGCGGCGGTGGACGGTCCGTTGGCCTGCCCAATATGATAATGGGTACTGAATAGCTATTTGATACCTAGGTACCATATAGTAATACTATATGCTATATATATATATATATATATATATATATATATATATATATATATATATATATATATATATATATAAGAAGACAGACTATATATATGCATACCCATTTTGTAGGCACCCTCAACAGGCAAATCAAGGGCCAGTCGGGCACTGGAGTCGTCACCCAAAATGCTTCCCTATAACTAGGCCGATCACCTCTAGCACGGACGCCAACAATTGCATTATCAGCGCAACAATTGAGAACCTGCATGCACACAGTAATAAATAATATGCATTATTTATCGACTAACAGTAACAATTAATGAACTAAAGAAACAATAGTTATTGCAATGGCTGGGGCTGCCAAAATGATGTCTGACAAGTTTAAAAAGAGGATAATAGAGTCAGTCTGAAACATCGCTTCAGTAGGTTCCGTACACCACGTTAGCCAGTTTACCGCCATGGATGGCACAACAGCTGCAAAGCTCATGAAAGATCGTGTTATGGCGGCCTCGAACTGGGTGCAGTGCTCTGTGGGGCATGACATTTCGTAGCGGAGGAATAGTAGAACACCAGAGGATGCGCTAGCAGCACAGAAAATGGCCACACCAGCGATCTATGAATGGCCAAACAGGTCTAGATTAATATATTTAACCGGTTGAAATGGATATATAACCAAAAACGAAATTAGCAACGCAAATAATAACTGCTTACTGCATCTCCGAACTTGATCATCTGAAACGCCCAGTGGTTTCGAGAAGGCGTTTTGCTTATCAGCAGTGTATCTATGTCCAGAACCGCGAGTACAAACGACCACAGAGACTGGACAGCCGCCGCCGCAACTAGGAAAGCTGCCATACAAAGCAACACACACCCATTAGTTGACGTGCTGGCAAAGTTCAAGCGCTAAAAGCAGCTTGGTGGTGGTTTTTTTTTTTTGGAATATTTTCCTCGTCCAATACTACTTGCCTGGGCCGGCCTCTAGGGACACTTCAGCCTAGCAACCCGCGGCCCATACCAACGCGTGGAGAGTCCAGGCAAGGTGACCCAAAGTCGTCAAACTGGAAGAAGTCAAGCAGACTAGCAACGCGCGGCCCATACCCACGCGTGGAAACTGGTCCAGGCAAGGTGGCGCAAATTGCGCGGGCGCGACGCAGCAGGCGGCGTGATGGGCCGGCCCAGCACAGGTGCGTGGGCCAGCAAGCTGCGCGAACCAAACCCAAGCGCTGACGGGTCGAATTTTTGTAGCAAATAATTGTGCCTCAGAGAAGATTAGAACCCAAGAACTGTAAGGTCTATAATAGCAGTTCTACCACTATATTCTACGGAACTGCTCTTGTTCAAATTGCTGAAATGGTGCTATATATGCCGACAACTCAGAACCCATGGGTTATATTGTTATTATCTCTTAAATCTTGGCTTCCTATGGCCAGCTAGCTACTCGGTCAATTAAGTCACTGAAGCGGACAGACGTCGCTTGCTGGAAGCAGTGCCAGTGCACCGGAGTCAGAACTGATGCTCGCTGGAAGCAGTGGTTCTGGAGGACTCAAAATTCTTGATGATAGCTTTTTCTTTGCAGAAGTTTATGACACGATATTGTAATAGTATTTTGTAATTAGGCATCCCACGGGATTGCCCAGTATATAGTTCTCTAAAAATGGAAACAGAAACTAGCTCGTTCGAATCAAAATCCCATCTCTTGTTCTATATGTATTTTTATATCATGCATGGTTGTTCTATCAACACTATATATACGTATGCGTGTGTAATATATATATATATATATATATATATATATATATATATATATATATATATATATATATATATATATATATATATATATATATATATATATATATATATATATATATAAGAAGACGGACAAATTAAGCACGTACATGAATGCTGGCACCGTGTAGAATTCCGGTGCCGACAGCATGGCCGCCAGAGACGTGGCGGCCGTCACACACTGGATGATCCGTAGCAGCAGACTCGTAGCGGTCGCTGGACTGCCTTGCATCATCGGAAGGTGATCAGCGGGAGCCGCCAGCCTTTCGCCTCCAGCCGACGACGTGCGTGCGCGTGAAATCTCCATCTGCCTCAAACATGATGAATTCAAAAATCTCAATTTAATTGCTAAATATGATGGGCATGACCGAACGTCTGAAAAAAAGAATATTTTGGACCAAGCAAACACAACCAAGGTCAGGCTCTTACCTACAAATCAGTAAAGCACGTGAACAAATTATTCAAAACCCTCACAAATACTCGATATGTTACTTTCCGTATATAAATTTAAATATTCTAGAACTTTTCTCTGTCTAAGATGCATCTCTGGATTAGAACAAACCCCTAAGACGCAGGTAATACTCATAGGCTCAGTTGATTTCGAAACAAACATACACCGGTGTGGACGCCTATTGCGGTGATCTTTAAAACCTCCAATCTCCACAAAAGAGCTGATTGTATAAGATGAAGCTAGACCAAGCTGCAGCACAACTACTATTTTGGTCTGCTAATCAAGATACTCACCAAAGGCTTTTCCAGCATTTGCAACTAACAAAAACATAGAGAGAGATTTCACAGCCAAAGAAAGTGTTGCCATTATCCATAGGTACTCAGATTTCACGCCTATGTGTTCACTGGACGCTATATGTTGTTCACTGGACAAGGCAGTGCATGGACAGAGAATCAAAAGGTCTCTAATCGGTGGAAATGAGATGACGAGATGCAGTGCCATCACCTTATGGAGCACAGAGCTTGATGCGATAGAGTGGATGCACCAGAGTGGCAGAGCCTACCGACGATGATTGTAACTAAGCTGAAGGATGCAGGATCCAAGGAGTCCTCTGCTCTTCAGATTTGGAATCTTTATATGAGATCTATATTAAAAAAACAAGTGAGCATGTCTTCATTAGTACAATGCAAGCATCGCAAACCTTCACAGTGGACATGATCAGAGCTATTATTTAGTTTATAAAACTTCGCAAAATAACGCCGGTGATCGTAGTCTGAAATTAACTTGCTGACACAGAAAAAAATACGAAACTTGACAATGAGAGAAGGGCGGCTAGACACAAAATGAATTGAGGGAGATATACCTTGAAGCTACACAATTCGGCGCTTCTGCATTCCGATATGTACTTCACTTCGCTGCATGTTGGAAGAACAAACAATCAAGTTCAGGTACAACTGTTGTCCTTGTTGGAAACCGAACGGCAGTGAGCAACAGCAAGCAAGAACACTAGCAATGGCGAGTGGACAGAACGAGAGAACAACGAGTTTTGGTGCTGCCTGAAAGCGCAGCTTTTCTGATCTTCTATTCTCCAATTTATTGAAACGTAGAGTGCAGAGCAATGCAGCCACAGCGCAAACGTCGCGGGTAGTGCGCGTTCATCCCCACGCTCCGCGTCCGTCGGTCATGGCTGCATGCTCAGGTTCATGGCGAGCTAATCTCGGCCACTCCCTCCTAAGCGCACGGCGACCACAAACACAGTGCTCGTGCGCATGCATAACTGAAAGAAAAGCATGCAGTTAACTAAATATGGCGCAAGGATTAACTAACAAATCTCCTCCTAAGCCTTGTGCCAATTCTGTACATCATGGACCCCGATCAGAGAACGCAGCTCACAGAAACGCTCCCGTGCCAGGGCCTTGGTCTGGATGTCCGCCAGCTGCTCTGTAGTGCCGATTGCATCAATCTCCACCCTGCCTTCTTCAACGCACTCTCGAATGAAATGATACCTGACATCTATATGTTTGGAGCGGTCGTGGAACAGGATTTTTGCTGAGCGCGATGGCGGACTGGTTGTCTATCTTCAGCTTGACGACGCCGGCTTCCTCGCCTTTGAGCTCCGCGATCAGCCGCGCCAGCCATATCCCCTGGCACGCTGCGGTGGTTGCAGCTATATACTCCGCTTCACAGGAGGACAATGCCACAACTTTCTGCTTCTGTGATTGCCAGGTGACGATGTTGTTACCAAGGAAGAAGAGGACGCCGGTTGTACTCTTGCGTGTGTCAATGCAACCTGCCAAATCGCTGTCAGAGTAGCCGATCAGGCTGGTTTCCCCCTTCTTCTTCCTCTGGTACCTGCAGCCATAACTCAGTGTTCCTGCGATGTACCTGAGCACCCGTTTGACTGCCCCCAGATGTTCAGTGGTTGGTGCCTCCATGAACCTGCTCACATATCCCACTGAAAACGCCAGGTACGGCCTCGAGTTCACCAAGTACCGCAGCGACCCCACAATGCTTCTGTAAAGTGTAGGATCAACAGCAGGGACGGTGCTGAGCTTACTGAGATTTAGGCGTGGCTCCATTGGAGTGCTAGTTGGATTGCACCCGGTCAGGCCCGCCGTCTCCAGGATCTTTGCCGCATATGCGCTCTGGCACACAGTGATGCCCTCCTCCGACTGGGACACTTCCAACCCGAGGTAGTAGTGTAGAAGTCCCAAGTCGCTCATCTTGAAGGTGGACTGCATCTCCAACTTGAATTTGTCGATGTCGACTTGGCTCCCGCCCGTGATGATGAGGTCATCCACGTACACCCCCACCACCAGACGGTTCCTTCCAGCACTGCGGAGGTACACAGCGTGCTCAGAGCTGCTCCTCTGAAACCCGAGCTTGATGAGGAACGCATCGAGCTTCGCGTACCAAGCTCGGGGAGCTTGTCGGAGACCATACAGTGCCTTGACAAGGTGGAGCACCTTGTGTTCATGTCCCCGGAGCACGAAGCCGGGGGGCTGCTCGACGTAGACTTCCTCCTGCAGTTCGCCGTTGAGGAATGCCGATTTCACGTCCATGTGGTGGACTGGCCATCCCTCGCTGGCGGCGTGCGCGAGCAGTAGCCGAACTGACTCGAGCCGCGCCACGGGAGCAAAGACCTCGTCGAAGTCGATCCCTTGGCGCTGCACATATCCCTTCGCGACCAGCCAGGCTTTGTGCTTGGTGACGATGCCGGACGCGTCCTTCTTAGCTTTATAGACCCATTTGAGACCGATCGGCCGTGTATGGGGTGGCGGCTCGATCAGCTTCCAAGTCCCGCTTGCCTCGATTGAGGTCATCTCATCAAGCATAGCTTGACGCCAGCATTCATGTTGCATAGCTTGGTCGAAGGTTGCCGGCTCGACGTCGCTGGCCACAAGGAGCCGCTCCTCCAGGTCCCTTGCGGCATGCCCAGGGAGTGTAGCCGACCCAAGAACATTGTCCAAACGCCTGAACTGTAGGGGTGCATCTTCGTCGTGGTCGGCGTCCAGTTGCTCGCTGACGCCAGAGCTCGGAGGAGTCGCGAACTCAATGCCAGGCTGCGGCTGGGGGCTCGATGCTGATGGTCCCCCGGCCTGCGCACCCGACACTGGCGTAGACGTGGGCACTTCCAAGCTGGGCGAGGGCGAACGAGATGCGGAGGAAGATGCCAGCGTGCTTGACGTAGATGTGCTGGTGGTGATTACCTCAGGCGCCTCTGGGTTCTCCTGCTCGATGGTGAAGTCGCCGGGCTCGACGTCATGCGTGGACGCCCAGTTCCACCGAGCCGCCTCATCGAAGATGATGTCGCGGCTGATGTGGACGCGCCGGGTCGTCGGGTCGTAGACGCGGTAAGCCTTGGAGCCGGGCTCGTACCCGACGAAGATCATGCGCCGGCTTCGGTCGTCCAGCTTCTTTTGGTTCGGCGTGGTCACCTTGACGTGAGCGACGCACCCGAACGTGCGGAGATGGTGCACCGCCGGCGCGCTCCCGGTCCACAGCTCGTACGGCGTTTTTCCTCCGATGGCCTTGCAGGAGGACCGGTTCAGGAGACACACAGCTGTCGCAACGGCCTCCCCCCAGAACATGCCCGGGAGGGTCTTGGCCTTCAACATGCTGCGTGCTGTGCCCACGACAGTTTGGTTACGACGCTCCACGACGCCGTTCTGTTGAGGCGTGTACGGCGCCGTGAGCTCACGCCGGACTCCCAGGTTGGCGCAGTAGTTGATGAAGTTTGTCGCGGTGAACTCGCCCCCGCGATCGGTACGCAGGGCGAGCAGCTTCTTCCCGGTCTTGCGTTCGGCTGCGGCTTGGATGTTTTTGATGGCGGCAGCAGCGGCATCCTTGCTCGGCAACAGGGCGATCCACATGTAACGTGAGAAATCGTTGACGAGCAAAAGAAAATACCGATTGCCGCTCGGTGTCGCCGGTGTGATGGGGCCGCAGATGTCGCCGTGAAGGAGCTGCAACGCCTCGGTCGAGCGCCCGATTGCCTTCTGTGGGAATGGTGCCCGGCGCTGTTTGCCGGCGAGACAAGCTTCGCAGAGTTGCTATACCTGACTGAGCAGGGGCAAGCCGCGGACCAGCCCTTCGCGCGCCATCTTCTGCAGCGCGGCAAAGTTGATGTGCCCGAACCGCGCATGCCATGTCCAGGCGGTGTCGTCGGTGCGCGCCGCCAGGCAGACTGGGCGTGCAATCGTGACATCGAGCACGTATAGTCGGCCTGGACTTCGGGGTATCTTCGCGAGCAGGCGCCTCTCCTCGTCACGATGTGCATCACGCCGTCTTCTACGATCACCTGGTACCCGCCTTCGTCCAGTTGGCCAACGGAGATGATGTTGGCGGTGAGGCGCGGCAGGTAGTAGACATTGGGAAGCGACCGGTGCTCCCATTCTTGCAGGAGAAAAGCACGGTGCCACTTCCCTCGATCTGCGCGATGGAGCCGTCGCCGAATCAGACAGAGCCGATGGTGCCGGTGTCGAGGCTGGCGAATGCGGCCCTCGATCCCGACATGTGATTGGAGGCACCGGTGTCCACGATCCACCGCTGTGGATCCAGGTCGTCCTTGGAGTCGAGGGCGACGAAGACCTTCTTCTCGACGAGGTGCAGAGCGGTGCCGCCGTGGTGTAGGGTCGAGATGGCGGACTAGAGGGGGGGTGAATAGTCCTTTATAACAACTAATAGCAGCGGAATAAAACCTAATCGGTTCTAGCGACAATTCACCCCTCTAACTAAGACTCTAAACACCTTGCCAAAGATTCTAACGAGAAGCAAAGGTGCAAGTCTAGCTTGAGCTTCCCTAAACCGTTCTAGCACAAGATCACACAAACCTAAGCGCTAGTACTTTAAGCACCAGAGAAACTCCTATTAACTAGCAAGCAAAAACGCACTAAGCACCTAAGCTCACTACTTGCTCAATGACAAGGATACACAATCCAAATCAAAGAGCGCAGCTCACTTTGGCTACACAAACTAAGTGAGAACTACTTCTAAGCTACACAAGCTAAAAAGGTGAGTGGCAAGCTACACAAGCTAACCGGTCTCACAAGAGCAACTACAACTACACAAATAAAGTAATGCACAATATAAATAATTTGTGTAGAAGGGAGCAAACCACCGCGAAGGATGGGAAGATGTTGACGCGGTGATTTATTTCCCGGAGGTTCACTTGTCGCCACAAGCTACGTCCTCCGTTGAGACAAGCTCCAAGGTTGCCGCCGGTCCTCTTGCTAGTGGTGACCTGCAAGTCACACTCTCCCACGTGGAGTGCTTACCACAAGCTCTAGCACTTGACTTGGCCGGACCACTTGTCGCTCTTCACGTCTTGCTCTACTAGCAATGCTCTTTGCGATCTCCCGCGGGGTGAGCTCCAACCCCTCACAAAGCTTCTCTGGAGCTAAGCACAATCTTCTTGCTTGCTTCCACGGAGTCTCTCGCCACCAAGCCGTCTAGGAGGTGGCGACCTCCAAGAGTAACAAGCACCACCGGCTTGCAACTCAATCACCTAGTGCCACACGATGCAATCTCTCAATGCAACGCACTATCGATCGATCACTCACTCCTCGATTGTGAATTCTATGAGCACAAGTGAGTTGGAGAGCACTAAGCCATGCACAAACAAGGGAGACACATTCCCAAGGTGCAAGACCACTCCAACAGCCGGCCACAACCCTCTATTTATAGCCCTCAGCTCAAAAGAGCCGTTGCCAACTGAAAACAGCCGTCGGACCGACCGTCGGACCGAACCAGCGCGCCACCGTCGGACCAAAGCCCACGGTCCGACGCTTTCGATGGCCGCCACGTGTCACTAGCCGTTTGAAGTCGAACGTTGGATCACAACGGCTATTTCTCGCGCCGTTTTTCCAACCGTCGGACGCTCAAGCCGATGGTCCGACGCGCGCACAGCTCCAGGCGTCGGACCGTCCGACTCTCACAGACGGGCCACAGCTCGGCCACCGTCGGACTCTCGCGCGGTTAGCCGTCGGACCAATGATCACCACGGTCCGACGCTTCCAGAGAGCTCCCCGAGCGCTCAAAACCGTCGGACTCCAGTCCGACGCTCACCGTCGGACTAAACTCTAGCGTCGGACGCTTTCCCGAACGCCACGCGTCACGCCGACACCGCTCGCCACCGTCGGACCGAAGCGGGCAATGGTCCGACGCTCGTTAACCGAGCGTCCGACGCTCGCTATTGGCCAGAACTAGGGTTAGGCGTCGAACTCTACTCAATGGTCCGACGCTATCCCTCCACACAGTCCGACGCTCCTTTTACTTTGCCAAAAACCTCTGAATCCTGCCTCGCAAGCTCGGCAGGAGGAAGAAAGAGAACCACACCCTCTCTACCTCACAACACCACCTCCAAACACTTTCACCTTTGCAAAAGTGCTAACACCAACAAGTGTACACCTCATGTGCATGTGTGTTAGCTTTTCACAAACATTTTTCAAAGGATTTTTCACTCTTTTCACCACGCCACTCGATCCTAGCAACATATGCAAGTTAGATCGCTCGAGTGGCACTAGATGACCGATATGCAAACAAGTTTGCCCCTCTTGATAGTACGGCCATCTATCCTAAATCCGGTCAAGCACTTCTCTACTCAACCTTAGACCGGTGAAATGGAAATGCCCTAGGTTATACCTTTGCCTTGCGCTTTCCATTTTGATCACCGTCTTCGACACCATCGATGCCGGTGCAACACATGCACCAACACCTCATGAATGATATGATCCACTTCATATCATCATGTGGCTTTTGGTTCATCGATCCTTGACTTGCTTGCTCTTCACCGTTGCGTTGGTCCATCGGCGCCAAGCCATCACCCGACTTGTCCTTCACACTTGCAACCGGTCCGTCGACGCGAAGCCTCGTCTTGATCTTCTCCACCTAGCTACATGACTCCATGTCATGTCTCATGCGTTTAGCTCCTTCATCTCCATATGTGTGAGCTAAGCAACATTCAACACACCATATCCACCTCCATGGCATAGATGCTCACACACATGTACCTGTGGACTAATCACCTGTGTAATCAACACTTAGACACATATTAGTCCACCTAAGTTGTCACTCAATTACCAAAACCAAACAAGGACCTTTCACGTGGGTCACGGAGGTGTCTAGGCGTGGTGGGGCTGGCGGCGTGCGCCCGGGTGCTGGGGCCGACGGTGGCAGCTCGAGCACGGAACCCGCCGGCGTGCGCGCGGGTGCTGGGGCTAGCGGCGGCAGCTTGGGCGGCGGCGCTTCTAGCGCAGGTGCATCGGTGGGAAACGATGCGAGAGCCAGCATAAGGGTGGCCTCATCCTCTTGGGCCACATGGGCCTGCTCCTCCTTCTTCTTGCTGCGACAATCACTGGCCCAGTGGCCTTTCTTGCCGCAGCGCGGGCACGGTTCGTCTGGAGGCGGACGGCCAGAGCCAGAGCCGCCACGGGACTCGGCGCCGGCGTTGCGTCGGCGCCCTCTGCCACGGCCCTTCCCGCGGCCACCACGGGAGGACTCCTGGCCCTTCTTCTTGTACTTCTCGATCCACTGCTCCTCTGTGAGAAGCAGCTTGCCGCTCGCGGTGTGCGCCGGTGCGGGCTCGACGTCGTCGGCCGCCTTGAGTCTCCCCGTGACTTCTTCAATTGATAGCTGTGAGATGTCAAGGAGGGTCTCAATCGAGATTACCAGCTGTTTGTACCGCGGGCGGACGACGCGGAGGTACTTGGCCACCACTTTCTCATCGGGTTTAGGGTCGCCAAGCGTCGCCAGTCGCTGCACGATCCCCGTCAGGCGCAGGGCGAAGTCCTCAATGGGTTCACCGTCGCGAAGAGAGATGGCCTCGTACTCTGCACGTAGGTTCTGCGCGGTTGCCTTCCGCACCCGGTCGTCGCCGATGCGGAGGGTCTTGATGGCTTCCCAGGCGTCCTTGGCGGTTTCCTTGGTCGCGAGCGCCGGCACCATCTCCGCCGGGACGGCGCTACAGATCACGTCGAGGGTGCTCCTGTCGTCGTCGAACTCAACGTCGTCGAACTCGATGGCGTCCCAGAGGTGGCGCGCCTGCAGCTTCAGCTTCATGCGGAGCGACCACTCGTGGTAGTTGGTTCGCGTTAGCTGCGGCCAGTTGCCGGCGCCGCTGCCCTCCCGGATGATGCGCTCGACGACGACTTCCCGCGGATGGCGTGCGTCGCGGGTGTGTGGACGGCGTGCGTCCCGCGTACGTGAGCGTCGAGGAGGAGACCGTGTCGGGGTAGGCGAGCGGGGCGGCGTCTTGGTGCCGGAACCGCCAGGGGCGTCTTTCTTCTTGGTGCCATCAACCTTGCCGGCCGGTGAACGGCCTCGGGGTCTCGTCGGTGACACCATGTCGACGGCGAGGTCCCTCGAACTCTAGCTCTGATACCACTTGTTGGAAACCGAACGGCAGTGAGCAACAGCAAGCAAGAACACTAGCAATGGCGAGTGGACAGAACGAGAGAACAACGAGTTTTGGTGCTGCCTGAAAGCGCAGCTTTTCTGATCTTCTATTCTCCAATTTATTGAAACGTAGAGTGCAGAGCAATACAGCCACAGCGCAAACGTCGCGGGTAGTGCGCGTTCATCCCCACGCTCCGCGTCCGTCGGTCATGGCTGCATGCTCAGGTTCATGGCGAGCTAATCTCGGCCACTCCCTCCTAAGCGCACGGCGACCACAAACACAGTGCTCGTGCGCATGCATAACTGAAAGAAAAGCATGCAGTTAACTAAATATGGCGCAAGGATTAACTAACAGTCCTGTCTAGCCAAAACTAACAGATAGTGTGTTGTATGTAGGCATGATAATCTTTGGAAGAGATCGAAATTAGCAGTCATAATACATATACACACATATAAGTACATCAGATCGAAATAGAAATAGCCAATTAGCTTAAGTTAGGGTTGGGCGCTCGCCTGCTCAGTTTTGCACTGCAAGAAGGGAAGAGAAGGGATTGGCACTACAGAAATTCCAATAGTCTGGTGGCAGCCACGGCCCGCAGGGAGCCGGAGTTTTACCTGGCACTTTAGGTGGACGGCTAGCTCACAATAGGGGAGGATCGCAGCAATATCGAGACTGGGGGGGCCTCTGCCATGACCCGAGCACAGTTGGCTTGAAGTAGGTCCATCGCACCACTGTGCTCCCCTACGCTGTCATCTATACACACTATCAGAGGCATCACATATATCTTCTTGGTTGTAGCAGATGGGAATTATGAGTTTGCTTGTGTAGAATTTTAGAGCTTGCATAAAGGTTCCAAGGTTCAAAGCCTGTCTACTGTGTCAAACAAGAATATCTATTCTTATCAAAATAATGTGAAAGTTTTTTCACTCGTTCTTGAAGCAAATTCGTGGTTCTCAGGGAGACTCTATGACAGGAAAGGAGAATCACCTTAACTATTAGGCTGCACCCTACAGAAATACTGCAAGAAAAGTAAAACCAAAAGGCATTCTGAGAGGCATTACATGTATCTTCTTGTTGCAGTAAATGGGAGTTCTGAGTTGGCTTGTTTAGGTAGCTTGCTGAAAGGTTCTAAGGTCCAGTCACCAGTGTAAGGTCAGAGCTTGCAGAAAGATTCCAACGTTCCAAGGGAGTATATTTGGAATGCCAAGTTTACACGCATTCTACTTAATTGCCTGATTTTATTAGACATAATTACCTATAATATGTTCAGTGCCTCGAAAAGACATTACTAATGAACACAGCAAGAGAAAAGAACAAACAAATTGTAAAATAAAGAGTAAAATGCGCGGTAGGTCCTTAAACTTTTAGGGTCATCCCATCTGAATACTCGAACTAAAAAAGTGATCATCTAGATCCCTAATCTATCGTGGTCATGCCACGGTGGCATCTTGATGATGTGGCCATGTTACAGTGGGCATGTAGTGCTTTGTTGTGGTCTAGGCATGGGACAGCGACGACACGAGCGTCGGGAGGACGCCGTGGCGGTGCCATACACCATGTCACCGCGGCGGTGCTGTACGCCATGTCACCGGCCTGCTTGAACCATGACGCGTGCAGCTGCTCAGCATGGCCTGGTCGACGTAGCCGAGCAGGTCGTGTAGCCCGGCATGGTCCTGGCGTGCGCCGTGGCGGGCACTGGCAAGACGATCCTGCTGGCCGAGCCCCAAGCTGGCCCTCGGCGACTGCCGGCACACCTCCTCGGAGCTCGTGGCCGTCAAGAAGGCTTGCCATGCCCTGTACAGGCGCTCCCTGGAAGAAGAGACGTCGCCGCTTGTGGCCACGGGCAGCCTTCGTATTATATGTACACACCTGCACTGCACTTCATTTGTATTGTTTAATTTCCCCGGCCGGCCCATGCACTTGCACACGCCTCTCTGCTTGCCCTGCATGGTGAGCACGTACAGGTACGACGGCGACCACAACATAGACATGGAGCTAGCGCAGTTAGAGGGAGGCGAAGACCATGCACGGGGCCGTGAGGAACGCGCGCGGCGGCGCGACAGCCACGGCAGCGCCGAAGGCCCTGGTGCTGCCGCCGTCTCCTGCGCCTAGCTTGCTCTATTCTCAGTGCTTGCACTTGCTAGCTCGTCTCGTTACAGACGACACGGACACGCGGGGGACTTGAGGCGCAGGCGGAGCGCTGCCGGCCGGTCTCTGTCAGTGGTGGCTTGGCGCTCGGGACGGAGGTCCACGGTGAAGAAAAGTTGCGCGGCCGTGTCGGTGCCTAGCCGGGGCGTCGTCCGCGAGCGAGGCGTGTGCGGCCTCCACCGACGAGGAGGACAGCACGCGACGTATATACTACCACGCTGCCGTGCTGCCGTAGAGCACGGTGACCACTGCCGACGGGCACATCCTCGAGGTGTAGGTGGCCGACGGCATCCAAGGCCGGGGCTTTGTCGTCCTCCGCGGCGGCATTGCTCAAGCAGGCCGGCGATATGGCGTATAACACCGCCACGGCGTCCTCCTGACGCTCGTCGCCGCGCCCTCCCGTGCGCAGACCGTGGCAACGCGTTGCAAGCCCACCACCTGCAATTGTAGCAGGGCCACAACATCCTGATGCCACCGTGCCATGGCTACATCAGATGCTGGCGCTGACGTGGCCGGTTCTAGACCGTTGGTGAGCGACAACCATAGTTTAGGGACCTTGATAGTTACTTTTTTAGCTTGAGGACCCAGATGGGATTGTCCAAAAAGTTTGGAGACTCAGGATGCATTTTACTCTAAAATAAATGTAGATAGGCCTAGTGACCACCACGGTCACTGCAATCTCCCAATCTATTGGATGCCTTTTTCCTTATTCCCTTTTACAAAGGTCTGGAAAGAAAATGGAAGTAGTGAGCAGCTTGAAAATGTTTGCACCCTAAATACAATCCAAACAGCCAGGTCTGAAATTTGCATCTCTATTACGGTATGACATTAGTAAAAAGTAGTTAAGAAGAATTAAAAACTCACAACTGAACTAATGAGACTTGTCATCACATTCATTTTACGAGCATGTGCCTCACTGTGCCTGTCCAAGCTTCTAAGAAGATAACAGTAGTACTCAAGGTGGATATTTTACAGGAAAAAATTGTACATCAAGCAAACCAGCACAGAAGTTAGCCGGACGAGCTTAAATACATGTTGCTCTTTCAGTTTCCAGCCAAATTTATTCATGGAGTCGACATGGTTTTAGTCCTTGGAGATGTGAACGAAATAAAAGGCTTTTGACTGTGCATTCTGATAGGCAATCTAATGAGAACACTCTATGTGCATTCATCACACCCATTGTTGAGTTTAATTGCAATGAGAAACTAACCATGGGCAGGGAATGCTTGGATGGTGAGAAGATTATCTTTGACACTGATAAGATGCTTACTCATACCAGTGGTTTGTCACATTTTTTGAAGATTTCTGAGACCTCAAATGCTGATGAGGCAGACCATGGACCGGAAGAAACGCTTGAGCTTGATGGCAAATTATCCTGTGAAACGCTCTACGGGTGCAATGAAAACCTGCAGCTAGAAGAAGTATATTTTGCATGTTTGGGAATGATGCCGCCATCTGCAGGGTGTGTGACAGATCAATTTTCTCCACAATATCTTAACCACCAGTGCCAGAGTCATTTATGCCTTTCTTGTTATGCAGCATGGGCTGGCCAGGAGATGGAAAGTGAGCTGCAACTTGAGCAATACAAGATGATGGAGAGACAATGGGATCCAGGTATCCCTGGTTCTATTATGAATTCCACAAAATTAGTACTGATTGTTGGTTCATTCAGGAGGGATGCTAATGAATTCATGATTATGGCTACTCTGGGAATTTATTCTCATAGCTCAAGCGATACACCTGGATTGTATGCCTGGTATTCTAAATGCATAGCTGATTTGGAGTTAGATGAGCATCACATTGCTGTCAGCTCATTGGAGAAAGCTCTTGGACTGCAAATCCAGCATTATGTCTCTGCAAATGGAAATGAAGAAAATATTGTTTTGAAAGGAATAAGGTTTTTCTTGGCTCTATATGTTATCAGTTCGTGCACAGTGCTCAAATTTCGAGCATTGAAGTGCCAAAATGTGTGTGAACTGTACAAATTCAAACAAGATGCAATTAGTGATGGAGAAGATGTTCTACAGGCTTCAGTACTCAATCTATTCTTGATTTGGACAGTAGAGATGCATATCACAGAGTGATGCTAATGGTGCTGCTGATCCGGTACTTGAGGACATGATTTTTCGAGGTCTAATTATTGATAATCTCTCTGCTGGAAAGAGATGTTTCAGTTTGCTCACCCACAACACTATAAGCATATCAGTATTACATCTTGATGTCAGGAACCCTTTGGTTATCTTATCCATCATCCGTCTATGGGGTCCTGGAGGAGTGCAGATTTTTCGCAGAGAGTTCTAAAGAAATGCTGAACTGTACATGACCAGAGAAGATTTATGCTTTGCAGTGGACGATGTTGCTTGGGGACAAGCAACTTTTCGGGCGGGCGGAAGTGTAAGACCCGGCATATATCAAATACTGTCTGACTTCAATAGTGGGCTTAACCAGACAGAGCCCATGGCCCAAGTTAGAGTATCTGCTGTCCTCATCTCTACAAAGGAGTAGGTCCTCATCTCTACAAAGGAGTAGGAGAAGCACGAGAGAGGGGCATCGAAGAGAATACAGAAACGGAACACGGACAGAAGAAGGAAGGAAGCGATTCTTCCTCCTCCGAATCGAGATCATCCTCAGATTATCCCTGTGATTGCTCACGTCGCCGATTTGATCTCGGCGGCGGCCACAGGTGTGACAGCTTCTAAGAAGATAACAGTAGTACTCAAGGTGGATATTTTACAGGAAAAAATTGTACATCAAGCAAACCAGCACAGAAGTTAGCCGGACGAGCTTAAAGCAATTGGGGAGGTTAGTGCAAAACAATGGAAGCATAAAGACAAACACATGCTGGGCACACATAGTGAGTTCCGCTAGAGAGAGAACGGGGGGATGGAGAAATAAGCTGCATGAGCCGAGGAGGCGCAGCGGCAGGGTCTGAACTTGGAAGATGGTGGAACAAAGGACGAACCTGGACTGGAGATGGACGAGCCTGCGGCCGCGTCGGACGACGGTGTAGGGATTGGCGGCAGCACGGGGCCGGCGGCGCGTTTCCTGTGGTCGTGGCCTTCGCCGGCGGTTCTGGCACGTGCGCCGTCGCACCCGAGCGACTGGCAGCGGCGCGTAGATGTGAGAGCGCAGTAGCGCACGGCGAAGGTAGCGATTACTAAGGGCCGGGCGGGGCTTGGCCGGCCAGTGATGATCGAGATGATGCCGCGCTTGCGTATTCGAATACTAAGGTTGTAGCTAGCGTCCACCGAACGAATTGGCACCCGCGTACGACTTGCCATAGCTGGTAACATGAAACCTAGCTAGCTCCACCGCACCCGCGCGCTCGCCAGCCAGAATAAAGTCGTTCGATCTCTTCAAAGAGGAATGCATGGCATTTTGTTGCTACACGAATATTTTTAGTGTGCATGCATGCACATGTCATTTGATATGCATGTGGTCTCCAAACAAAAATATTTATACATACATCTCAATGCACTAAATATATAGAAAACTCAGCATTTGCATATTTGTCATAATAGTCCTAGGACCCAATGGCCAGGCGCTACTACACAAATGTTTCTTAGTGTAGTGTGTTATTTTTGTTAATTAGATACAATCTGCTTAGCAAATCCTATCTAACTAGGATGAGGAGAACGGTAGCATATTTATAGGAACCATTTTCATAAATCCATTTTCAGGAGTTGGTTCACTTAACACAACCGTCTATAGAAATATTTTTATTTTTAGGGACGGTTGCTTTAAGATAAGCACACATGAAAATGCAATTTTTTTCTAGAGGTTGTTGTCTTTTTTTTATTAGTGTTTCTTTTTTTTGCGAATTTTTTATTAGTGTTTCTGAGCCAAGGTATGATTATTAGGGGTGATTGTTCAAGAGCATTGCCCCTAAAAATAGTGGTTTTAGAGCCAATCATACTTCCACCCATCTATGGACATTTCTTTTTTTGGGTTGAACCAAAATTCAAGCTAGACATAAAAAGTCATGGCACACTCTCTTTTCACCTCATTAGCTAGAAAGTAGCGTCACGCACCGACTCTCCCCCCCCCCCCCTCCATTATTTCTAGCTCAATACCATATTTTTTTGCCTTTACACCTTATTAACCTTGAATTTGCTATCCTCGTGGCCTTGTCTACCTAGTTAAATATCTTCTTCCGATCCTCACCTATCATTTTGAGGTTTTCATATCCTTTTATCTATAGTTTTGCCCTGACCCAGGTTCTCCTTATCTTGTCCTTGTCATGGTTTCTATATATCTTGGCCTTAAGCTTTCTCCTTATTAATAGTGGTCAGGTCTGACAATGGGTTAATGGAGTTGCAAACGGCAGGTTAGTGGGGTTTCTATGCTGCAACCTCCTCCTCCTCCTCCGTCAATTTCCTACATCAAGCTTCAAATGGTTAGTTGTAGATGCTAAGCTGGTGATCATCTTACCTTAAGGACCCCAAGCTTGGGAGATCCCTAGCCAAGAGATCCTAACTAGTAGAACTAGAAGGGTCGGTCGACTATTCCTTTGATGCCATGTCACCGTAACTCTTGGTGAAATTTCACCTATGTCTAGACAAACTATCCCACGTGTCGGATGGAGTGTGTTAGCCGAGTCCATTGAATGTCTGACGAGTCATACATACATATATATTATATTGTGTGTGAGAGAGAGAATTTTCTACAATGGGTGGTAACTACTCAACAGGGGTGGTGGCTACCCGCGCTTGGATGGTTGACACATGGTCTGTTGAATACATGGATTGGCATTACCGTGTTTTTAGAAAAAGAGAAGGACATAGCAATCTCATATCTAGCTTGTTTTGGTTGGCCTAGTCCACATACTTGTTCCTGGCGTGTCCGTAAGTACCTTTGTCCATCTCTTTGTTGCCCGGGCTGGGTATCGTGAGAACGATGACACAGGCTGTCCACAGTTTGGTATTGGACTCCGCTTAGATGGGTGCCGCTCAGTCTTTTCCTATTTGCCGTTTCTAGCTAGGGTTTTTTTTTTTTAACCGAGTAAAGTGATGTGCTTGCAAATTACGTTGGTGCACCATGTCTAGTTTTTCCGGCAAACAAGAGGGGCCAGAGGCCAAATGGTTTTACATGTGAGTGGCGCTGGCCTCTTTTCCACCCAAACCACAAAGCAAAAAAGACAAAACCAAAGATACGTACCATGGTGTCCAAGGCAAGCTGCTGGTTGTATTTTAGGCCCTGTTTAGTTATACTGCAAATTACAATTGCAATTAGTCACATCAATGTTGTAGCACATGCATAGAGTATTAAATGTAGACAAAATATTTACATATTTGTACTTTTTGCATGATCACGAGACGAATCTTTTAAGCCTATTTGTGTTATGATTAGAAAAAAGTTATCAAATACAAATGAAAGTGCTACAGTGTAGAATTGCAACGGTAACTGGTAACTAAACGCAGCCTTAGTTGGGGTCTGTTATTAGCGACCATTAGGTGTATGCGAGCCAATATTTGGTCGTCAGGTAGATCATTTCATGCAAGTTTGGCTCATACTAACGCGTATGTTTTGTACTATAATCATTATTGTTTTTTCCTAACTAACTTTTGTAGTTTGTTAACTTTAATAATCATGTTAAAACAGTTTTAAATTAGAGGTAGCTTCATTTTTCAAGGCCAAAAACAACAGAA
This sequence comes from Eremochloa ophiuroides, assembly GCA_038502445.1. NCBI lineage: Eukaryota > Viridiplantae > Streptophyta > Magnoliopsida > Poales > Poaceae > Eremochloa > Eremochloa ophiuroides. Next base: position 17,721,601 of record JAHLJS010000005.1, on the reverse strand, counting down.
CAATTGGCATCGAATGTCGAGAATTGACATCAAATAAAGTAAAAGCCATTTGTTAATTAAAGATTATTACCAATAAGTATTGTGGGAAAACTAAAAGCACATGCTGAATGCGCACAGAAGATGGGCCTGACCTTTTTGTCAGGACGGAGCAGCATGGATGCTTTATCAGTTCCTGACACGGTTGGTCCTATTTGAGTCCAGTGCACGTGATGTTATATCACATGGTTCTTCAACTATTTGCTAATTGTACACGTAAGTGTACCAGGCTATAAGTTTTTACTAGGGTTGCCCAATACCTAGTGTTTTGCAAATTATTGCTTCTGGTTATTTCTTCGCCAGTCTTCGAAGGGTGCACAGCTACAGGTGGAGTTATGGAGCATGAAGTTGCACGAGCTAATGCTCTTGTTTAGACGTGTCAGATATGACTCGTTAGATAGCTTTTGGAGCTATAAATTCAAGACTCAAGTTTTTGTACACAGATGTTCACACTTTGGATGACTTCAGGGTGGCATGCATATTCGCCAAGGTGGAGTTTGTTAGGTTTGTATCGAATATGTGTACTATTTGGTTACGTTACGACTTGAGTTGTTTTAAAGGGTTAGGATATATTTAGTACCATATTGGAAATTAGCGGTAGAAAGGTAATCCTAGGGGGCTATAAATATAGCCCTATCCCTATTATAACCTCAAGACGACAAGGATAGTTATTTTAGCTATTGAGGAGGAGCGCCCGTAATCATACCCTGAGGATGTAGGTACGCCGAACCTCGTTAAAAAACATCATCTCGTGTTCGATTCTTATATTTATTCGCGTTATTTGCTAACACGATCATCGACCAGCGTCCGGCCAGCGGAGACATTAAGCAAAGCTGACTTATATTGTTGATTATTCTTCCCTACCAAATGAACCATGTCCGATGAGCATGCATGCAACTATGCAAGAACTGTAAAGGACAGTAATCACGCCGATGATCACGTGGTCTGAGCAAGGCAAGTAATAATAACTGCATAAACCAAACAAAATGTATACCACCTGTATATAGCAACCACGTGCTTAATATGTTGTTGTTATCTAGATGACAAGTAATCTTTTACTGTTTGAATGAATAATATATAATTAAAAACATTGGTAACGGTTTAAGGTTGACTCCATATTGATAAAGAACGACGACATATCTAGCAACATTATTTCATTAGCTTATGCAGTTAGCTCAAGGAGAAACACTCCCACAATATAGAAGAAGACTGACAAATTAAGAACGTTCATATAAACTGACATGTAGCAACTTTCATAGTGTATACGTACCTGAAGGAGGGCACGGAATAGAAGTCTGGTGTTGACAGCATGGCCGCGAGAGACATGACGACTGTCATGCACCGGGCGATGCGTAGCAACAGGCTGGTAGCCGTCGCTGAACTATCTTGCATCCAGAGGCATAGCCAGGGGCTAGGCCGCCACGCACCGGATTGTGTGTAGCAACAGGCTGGTAGCCGTCGCTGAACTATCTTGCATTGAGGCATAGCCAGGGGCTAGGGGAGCCAAGGCCCCCTGTGGTCTGAAATTTCTTTATATATAATCCATAGTAATAGTAGATATATTTAAAAAAAAGAGTTTTAAAATCTAATATCTATATATTTTCTTTATGTTGCTCCTCCCTAGATTTTTCTCTAGCTTCACCTCTACTTGCATAGGAAGGTGATCCACCACAAGGAACCAACCTGCTAGTTTAGGCATATATGGTTAAAGAGTTGTGCTTGCCCTTTTGGTTAAACTTTGTGGGGTCTCATTGTGCGGGAAGAAGTGAGTGTAAGAAGTCAGTTATTGTCATTGGGTCTGTGGTTTGTAGTCATGTATGTACATGGACACAGAACGGGAGGCTAGCAGGGGCCAAGGCCCCCCTATCCTCTGAAATTTATTTAAACACTATTAATTTAACAATGTAATAAATGTTAGTTTAAAGTGAAAAGGTTCTTCAAGGTATTTTCTTTTCATCTTGGTCCCCCTTACCTATTTATCTTGTTCTGTCTATGTATCATGTATGTATACGCCAGATAGGCAGGCATACATATAATGTTTGGATGCCTTGAATTGGACGGAACAAGAATCAAATTCTTGTCTTAACTTGTTGGGCGTCGCCAGCGCCCGGACGTCCGGACGTTAGACCCTGTCTAGACGCCCGCGGCTGCTATGCGTACTCCCTCTGATTGTTAAAAGATGAAGTTTTAGAGAAAGTCTTGGTCAAACATTGAGAATATAAATCATGAATAACTTTTAAATTATTAAGCTTGAAAATATAAAAACTATATAAATAGATTTGTCTTCAAATATATTTTTATAAAAGTATACATATATCATCTTTAATAAATATTTTTATAGAAATATGAAATCAAAGTCATGCATTGAAAACCATGTCGTTATCATAAACGCCATCTTTTAACAATAGGAGGGAGTAAGTCCCAAACTGTCGAATGCTGCACATGTTGACCAACTATTGCTACCGCATCGCGCTAAAGCCATTGCTGCTGCCGCATGCAAGTACTGCTAATGCGCATGTGTGGGGACCATTATTGAAAAACCTACTTTTGAAGTTTAAAAAAGCTACAACTTCTAAACCAAGTACCATAATTAAAATTCGATTACACCATCGTGTTCCTTGCAATAAACTCTTTAAAACAAGATTCCACATGGGTATATTTTGATATTCTTTTAACATATCCAACATCCCGATATACTTTTGCAATATCCATACAAAACATCTGCAACATACTTCTAAAACTAAAACACTGAATACGTATTTTTGCAACATGCATGTTTCACCATTTCTTTCTGATGACACAAAGCAGAGGAAGGGTACAGTCAATCCGGCTAGCAGGCGACGGAAGTGGTAGATGACGGTTGATAGAAGGTTTCGCTGGCCGTACCAGATCGTGTGCCGAAGATGATGGAAAATGGCTGCTATGAAGCACAGAAGAATGCAAGAAAGATGAGCACGCGAGCATAGGGACAATTACAGTTGCTGAAAAGATGCGAGGTTGCACCAGCTGAGGCGGAGGACGATCGCCGCCGGTGGTGAGCCTCCCAATCCGGCCAACGGACATGAAACATGCATCTAAAACACTAACTACAATATTAGATCTAATCTTGAAACATCTAGATACAACAATTGCAACATATGTACGAAACTACTAAAATAGTCGAAACATGTGGATGAAACATTTGAAAAAACACAACTAAAAACACTTGGAAACCATTTACAAACATACACAATATTCAGATAAAATAATTCCAACAATACATGTGAAAACATATGCAACATCCAGATGAAACACTTGCAAACATTGATTTTGAAAATAAAGGTAAAACATTAAAAACATACAATTAGAACATAGGTCCGATCTGCTTCTCAAAGAGATGGCCTTGGGGCCATGGATCCCGCTGCTAGAATGGCCGTCGCGACATAGATCTCGCTTCTCGTCCGTCGTAGCTCGTGCGCTGAGGATCCAGTGCCGACATGGCGAGGGTGAGGCCAAATCTGATGATGGCGAGGTCGCGAGAGGGAGAGGGTGAGCGGGCGTGTATGGTCAACGAAGCGAGGGTTTGACGACGGCAGAGGCAGTGCCCGCTCAGGTGAGGTTGCTGCCAGTGCCCCTGTCCGTCACGATAGAAGCGAAGGATGTTGCGTCCAGGCTCTTGGAGTGCAGCACGCGTCGTGAATGAGAGATGGCGAGGATGGAGCGGCGGCTTCACGGCGTCGGCAGCACCATGGTTACCACCGACGGCGGCGGCTGGAAAACCCTAGCAACGTTGGGGTAGGGCAGCCATGGAGTGTGATGGCGGCATGGGCGAGTGGGGAGATGGAGCAGAGATCTCATGCGTCGCCCTGAATCCATGCGGGATCTCGCGCGATGGGAAAGAAGGAGCGTGTGCCGGCGCGTGATTGACAGGGCACAGAGGAATCGCGGGGAGGAGAGCGGTCGTCGCACGGAGGGGAGGCAGAGCGACGGAGCGAAACCATTGTCGCACGAAAAACAGTCAATATTTTAGTCTTATTAGTTGTAGAGATATACCCAGCAGGGGCATGAACGCCATGGTACACACATTCCTCCTATATATGCCTGCCTGCCTATTTGGAAGAACGAATTTATTCTGGCCGGGCCAGGTGCAACGCACGTACATGTAACCTGCGGTGGGGCTTCGTTTACCATCTCTAGACAAGTCGTGCGGCATAGGTGAGGGTCATGGGCGGAGCTACATGAGGGCCATAGGGGACGGCGCCGGCCCCCCACCCCCCGTTCCCACAGAGTTCTTTTTGAAGACCAAACATGAGTGCATTAGGCAATATATAATTTTTATTAGCTTCCCATGATAATTGACTGCTATTGTGTATGACACAGTTGCTATGCTATGTGAAAGAATGTACATATGTCTGAGTACCACTGTTGTTTTCTTTTTTTTGCATGCAACTGTGTTATAATATTTCACTTATTACTCTGTTATACCTTAGTACGTCTACTTAGCTCTCTCCTACTTAAGACTTCAAGGACACAATGACAATTAGCAGGAGTCACCTTGCAACACCTTACACTCATCAAGTAACATATAGTAGACTGCTTATGCATTGCATACAAACTCCTCCACTATAACTGTATAGCTATGAGATATATAAAAGATGATTATGTCTATAACTAATGATTAATCACAAGACTAAAATTGCCTTCCCCCTTAAATTCTAACCTAGCTCCGCCAATGGTGAGGGTGCCACTTGATAATAAACAAATGCAAGCTATACTAGTGGATGTTGCCTTACAGTTTTAAAGCCCAGCAGTTCACGTGACTTTAAAATTTTACGTACGCGATCAAAACCAACTTCTACGGATGGGTTTAGAAACTGACGCTATATATACCATATATATAGATCGTAATAAAAAATAGTTTAGTTTTAATGCAACCGGTCCTAAAAATACATCTCTACTATGAATGTTTGCCTTAAGTGACGTGCATGTAGAAATACATGTCTGGTTGAGGGTTAGTCGAGTTAAAACAACCAGCCATGAAATGACTTTTGAGAGAAAACGAAAAGAATAGAAGCTCACCATCCCGGCCAGGCAGCCAGCATACCGCCATACCGGCACTGCACTGCCATGCGCCCGGCACATCATCCCGCTGTCGGCTCTAACGAGTCCACCAAAGCGCCCGGTTGGGCCAGTCTCATAAAAGAGTTTCATTTCATCATTTCAAAAACTATCATGTCACATAAAATAAAATAAAATAAAAAATCGAATAAAACTTTGCATTGAGAGTAAGTGCTTCATGTTATAGTTTCATCAGTATTAAATTTCATGACTTATGAAGAGTTGATAATCGTGTCAAGAGATTTTCATAAAAAAAAACTTATTTTTTCTCTTCTTAAATACACTGTCATATCATCGAATATGTCTATATAATAACCTATTTATATAAATAAAACTCGGTTGAAACTCCCACGAGCCTTAGGCTGCGTCTGACAAACACACACCCAACATACCCCGTCATGCCTTCGCACGCCTAGGCGTGGACGCTCTAGGTTCTACAATCCTTGGCGGCCCACTATACAGGAGAAATCCATGGCTGCTTGCAAGAGGAAGAGACTTAAAAATAATGATCGAGCGGCTGTTTGTTTAGATTGAAAACAAACGCTGATTTTATCGGATACTGATTTGTTCTAAAAAAATATTATTTTATGACTAAAAATAAATACTGATCGGTCAAACGAAGTAAGCTGCTAGTGCAACACTATGTGTTGCGTATACTAACGTATCTATGTGCAAGCGTCGACTTCGCAGTGCACAGGAGATGGCCGACCGTCCGGGCTAGACAATGCATGCAGCTAGCTAGTCTATAACCCTGTTTAGTTACACTTCAAAATTCTAAGATTCCCGTCACATCGAATGTTACGGCACACACATAGACCATTAAATATAGATAAAATTTTTATATATTTACACAGTTTGCATGTAAATCACAAGACGAATCTTTTAAATCTACTTAGACCATGTTTGGACACTTATTGTAAAACATTCATCGGTCAAAATTGCAAAACAAAATGCAACTAAACGGGACCTATATATATACTGACTGCTGTCCCTGCTTGTGTTGCTGTCCATCTCCAGGCCCATTGCTAACTCTCACTCGATCTCTCCCATAGCTAGTTAGCTAGGACAACGCATGGAGATGATGTCACGCACGTCGGCGGCGGAAGCAGCAGGCGAAACGACGCCGGTGGGGGCCTGATGACGATCTCCATGGTTCTCAGGATGTCGAATCTCAACTTTATCCTTCACAACAGTCCCCGAGTTCCATCCAGCAGCAAGCAGTTGATGGCATATGATTAAGTCCTGCCAAAAAGAAATCAGGACCAAAAGGCACAACATAAACATAATAGAGCATTTTTAATACTTAAGGAATGAATGAAGGATTCTGATACTAGACATGCCTCAACTCTGATTTCCAGCGTATCGAGTGCTATGCAACTTCACACCTGCATCACCTTTAGAAACCACTTTGAATAACATGTTTCATCGACATTTGTGGATCCAAACAGTTAATCAATGAAAAATAGAAAGGCGTAGAGTTCAGATCATATCAAACTAGAATCTTAATTTGACTGAGTATAGGAAGAAGAACCTGATCTGAAGGACATTTCAATTCACTCCATCCCCAACTATGTCTAAGTGTACCTTCTCCGCAAGAACTGAACTCTGTACAATCTCTGTACAATTGCTGTTTGCCAAGCTTCTGATTTCTTCAAGCTTTGTTTCACTCTTTTGAGCCACACATTCTAAAGATGTCTGCAGCGGCATTGCCTGAATTGTATCAACTTCAAGATCTGATGCCAAGTTACCAAGCCTGCTGGATTCATCAGCCAAAACAACTGCTCCCACTGCTGCACAGCTTGTGCCTGATGCCGAGGTATCTTCAGATCCATATGGTGAAGTAGTTAATTGTGCTTGTTCTAAATTTATATCATGATGTGATGGAGAAGTCTGAGCTCCACTGAAAACGACACTAGAAATGAATTTGACTGGACTCTCGCTAACGTTACATACACTATTTCCATGATGAGGTGGGGTTCCCACACCAGGCGGGCTTACTGAAACCCTTTTTACAGATTTGCGAAGTTCCATATGGCCATCTCCATCGGAATCATACTTTCTCTTAAGCTGACTGTCCAGATATGGGCTCAATGTGCCATCTCCATCAGACTGTTCTTCTTGGTTTGCATGCATTGTAGGGCAAGGTTTCTTGTATCCTTGCTCAAATACATAAGATGGGACCTGCTCCCTATGGACATGGGTGACACTCAGATCCATCCCAGGCTTCCACAATGAATACATGCCGATTTCACGCATAAATTCATCTACTGTCCCACGGATATCAAACTGTTGACCACGTTTTTTCAACCCCTCTTTCCTTGATAAGCCCATGTAAAAGGCACAATGTGCACACTCTATTGCAGGATCTGAATACTCACATGGGTAAGGATGGCACTGCAAAATTCCTTTAGTATCCCGCTCAATCTGCATTTGAGAACAAAAATATCATAACGAAATTAGTTTTTCAGTAAATATACAATATGGCCATGCTTTTATGTGGACTCCACATATCTAACCAAGTACAGTTGAAGTCATGGTGAACAAAAGTAAGAAACTCAGAAGGCACCTTTAAAGTAAGTTGTCTCAAACGAGACTCGATCCATCCCTTCCAAAGACGAAGATCATCATCATCCTCTGCAACTATGTCAACCACTAGAAACTTTCTGTATGCCTCAAAAAAATGGAAAGGCTCAAATAAAGCATTCCAGTTGGCCTTATTAAGTTCAATTTCCTGCATAAAAGATAGGCAGTGAGACTATACCAAGAACATTAGCTCTCAGTGGTAAGTTTTCATAAAGAAATCAATGTGTACCTGACAAATTTTGTTACCAAATTGAAATTGCTCCATTATAACCCTCCGTGTGCTGGTTGAAACATTGTAACTAGAGTTCATGCATGGGTAGGATGGAGTGATGATGGGCATGAGATGGTTTCGATCACGTGGATTCTTGCGTGGGTCCCATATAGAAAAACCAAGGTCATCATTCTCAATCGCACATAGCATCACTGGATTTGGCCATTGCCACTGAGTAAAAACTCTGAAGAACCTAGAAACCAGCATACTTGGCACAGCATTTGGATAGAGTTGGCAGACACGAGCAACCAGCAAAGCCCAATTGACACCCCCCAGGAAACCAGTAATCTGACAAGGAAAATACTTCAACATCATTGCAGTTCATTTGCGAGGACAAACTTCTTTTTCACATTGTTGGTTCAATCCAACCACAAAATAAACTTTGCAAATAATTGATGATAAACTCAGCCGTACATTAGAATAAACACCCCTTCTCTTTGCCCAGTACTTCAAGCATCTGAGTGTTGTCCGGAAATTCTGCAAAGCACAAATTTTGGTATACTAACACAGTTGGACCACACCGTACAAGATAAAGTTGGGGAAGGGGGGGGGGGGGGGGGGGGGGGGGTGTTTCATATAACCTCAACATTTGGAACAAGCCGAAGAATCTGATCCGCCACTCTGCATCCATTAAGACTTCGAACAGTTGCTTCGTCAACATCACAAAGCACAGATCCTTGAGAAATATCAAAATCCTGCATCAGTGCAAGAAAACAATACATCTGTTCAACAGCATTCTGCATGCATGTATTTCCTTCAGAGAGATCCCATGTTAAGTTGAATCGAAATTTCCAATATTCACAAGAATGGGGAGAACAACTTCAAGAAGTCACAAATAAACAGTTTAAGGTACATGTTTTGTCGCTCCTGTCATCCTAAAAGGTCAAGATTAACCAAATAGGAGACATTAAGGAAAACATTCTAAATATAATCCAACGGCTCTTTAAGATTATCAAATGTAAATACTTGAACACTTCAGGTGATATACATTTTAAGGAAACAGGTTTTAATAAAAAGCCCAAAATCTATCACAACTGCCACCCTTGAAAAGCAGGAACCAATATAAAATAACTTGAGTGGCTAAAACACTATCTCGTGCAAAAGGTACACCCCTTATGCAGGAAATTTTTCTTTAAAACAAGTGCAACCGAACAAGGGGACATCAACACATAGAATTATTCAAAGGAATGACTTACCGCTGGTATTACTGAAAGAGAGAGGCTAGCATAGAGAAGGTCAATTGATATTCCACGGAACTTAAATTTCAAAACAGGTACATGAGCATCAGGTACAGGTTGCAACTCTGTAACTTCTTCCTTCTCTGCTAATATGCCATGCAGTGTGACAAAGAAATCCTCCTGCAGAATATTATTGTTAGCATCCATCATATATCCTTATGGAATCCATACAACCAATAGCACAGGTGAATTCACCTCTCGGTTCACATATGAAGGTCCAACACAAAGGGTATCAATATCAGCTCCAGGTCCATGGACCTGACAAAGTTATAAGACAAAATTAAATGATCAAAGGTATTTAATGCAAAAGGATAGTATACTATCTCAGCACACCTCACAAAATCAAGTAAGATGGGACAAAACCTACGGAAGGATGTTTTTTGTTGCCTTACATAAAATTTTTGCTAAGCTAAATGATATCAAGCAGTCTGTTCAATCCTAGTCACCATGAGACCGACCAGGCAGCCCTGGTTGATTCTTGTGTGTATCAGGACTAAAACATCAAATATATACTAATATACTACATGTTCTAGAGTACACATCAAGCATGAAGATAACTCTAGGGTGGTGGCTGCATGTAGGGTTGCAAATTGGGCTGAAAAACATGAGGCCAAGTAACCTAAGCCATCCCAGATGCAGCCCATGTCCTCAAGTGTCCAGCAATTCCATTCTTTTTCAGGTCTTCCACCCCCTAGTCGTCCGACTAATCGTTACTGGTCGACAATTAATCAGACGACCACAAAACTAATCAGCCTAATCAAGCCGCAGCCCCTAGTCAAGTCCAGGATACCGACTAGGATGACTAATTGCGATTAATCGCAGTCAATTGGTTGACTTTATACACTGAAGCTAATTTGTGAGATGGAGCAGCGAACTAGTTACACAATAGCTGTAAAATAAGTATCTACAGTCTAGAACCCCTGTCCTGAAAATTCCTGCTTATAAACAGATATATAAGCTCTCCTAGCTTTGCAGTATCCGAGTAACAAGGATGTGTTGCTGCTCTTTATCTGAGTTACACACAATAGGCCGTAACCACTCTCAGAACATCTGGTGGCACCATTGCTATTAAACACAGTAATGAATATTATTTGAATGAAGAAAGAAAACTATAAACCTCATAAACTATATTGCTATTGTCTACAAAACAAGAAATGCAATCTGCCAGTTTTTTAATCAACTAAGCAACAGGACAACCATAGACCAGCACTGTATATTCCGTACTAAAAAAATCGGCAGTAATGTTCCTTCATATTCCTTTTAACCAACTCTTATCTTTATGGCAAATCACAGTAATTGCTTAATGTCACACGTTGGTATGTAAAACTTAATGAAAAGTGGAGTACCAAACTTGAAAGCATCTACTAGTTCTTAAGTTGCAAGCTCTTCTGCTTATGCAGAACATAAAACTAAGTCTGAGATTCTGAACCTTGAAGAAAACTAACAATTTTAGGTTATAATCAGTAAGTGGAACTTGAATGCTGTTAATAAGACGGCCCTGTCGCTTGATCGTTCAGCGCTTATTTTAATCACGAAACAGTATTTTTCTCTCACAATAAATCAGCACCAGCCATAAGCAGCGCTTATGGCAAGAAAAGTTGTTATACTATAAAAGAACCAAAAGAAGCAGGTACCCCCAATCTGTAAGACCCAAACGTAAAAAGGGCTGCATTTGCTTGTTCAACCAATTGATCAGCATATCCTTTCTTACTAGTCAACTGCTTCACCCATTCCTTGACTATCTGTCAATTCAAAAGAAAGTATTTGTGCGCGTTAACGTATATTCAACACTTGAAGGCTTCAAGCAAAGATAGATTAAGGGGGGAAAAATAAGACATAAAAAATAGGTCTATTATTTCTACAAATTAACAATGGAAAAGAAAACTGTATAGGTACTAAAGAATATACCAGCAATGGACAGATAAATATGTTCGTAACCATTCAGCGTTCTTTCCTTTTTTTTAAAAATGCTGAACCAGAAATCGTACAAGTATTTGTACACAACACTGACTTACCAAAATGTGACAAGGCCGTACACACCATACAAAGCTCAATTAGAAATTATTACCTCCATTTCAAATTGTAAGTCGGTTATATTTGTTCTAACTTCTAAGTCAAATTTAACTTTAATAAAGTATAGAAAAAAATATTAACATCTAGTACTGTATAAAAAAATACACTATCAAGATATATTTAATGGTGTATCTAAATGAATATTGTTTGAGGCTGTAGATGTTTGTGCATTTTCCTATAAACTTAGTCAAAGCTAAAGAAGTTTGACTTAGTATAAAACTAAAATGACTTACAGTTTCGAAACAGGTTGTAGTATATATCACATGTTTCCGTCTAATAAAGTTCAACACCCCCCCCCCCCCCCCCCCCCCCCCAACTTCAATCATATATGAGATGTCAACTTACTGGGTATCCGGGTAAACAAACAACATGTAAACGGCAGGTAAAACAGGAAGGTAGGGATTACCTGACCAATCTCGGAGAGCACATCCTCCCGCTTCGCAGACTCCTCCTTCCCCTCATAGAGGCCCGCTTCAACCAAGAACTGGAACCAAGTTTTTCAGCGAAACAGAAGGGAAGTCATCACAATGGAAGCCAAGTGAAGCCAGCAGGGCTACTAAACGTAAGCAGAGACAAAGATCAACCTTCTCCAGCTCGGCCGTCCTCTGCAGATCCGCCAACGTCGGCCCCGCCAGAGACAGCGGCGGGTCCGTGCCGCTGTACCGCTTCGGGGACGACCGCAGCGCCGCCCTGCCCTTGCCGACAGATCCCGCCATTGGCACTAGTCAGCCAATCCCAATCACCTAAGCCTCCGCGCGGCCGCCTAGCCCAAGCAGCTAGCGGCTAGCGGATCCCTAGACACCAGTAATCCGCGCCTAATAAGACCCAAAAATTTCCACGAAAAGGACGCTAAATCGAGCCTACCCTGTCACCCAGCCACCCCCGGATTCAAATCGACCGGGCGGCTACAAAACCAAGCGACGCTAACTGGAATTTGACCTCCTGGCGCTGGCGGGAGACTGGCCTACCAAATTCCGCTCACAGAGTGCAACGCGATGCGGCGGAGGAGGAACCCTAGGAATGAACGCGGAGGTGGAGGAGTGGATGCAGGCAAGGCAAGATGGATTCGTGGGCGCAGTCAACGTGGGTATTTTGCGGCGGAGGCCGGAGGGGAGGAGGAAGCGCGTGAGGTGACTGCGTGAGGCCCGTGTGGAAGTGGGAAGACTCGCCGCCGCCCGGCTGCTGTGCGCGAAGGCGAGGGTTCTGCCTGCTGACAGGTGGGCCGTGCCTCTGCTATGAAAGAGTATGAATTAGAAGTGCCCGTTGTAACAGGAGAGTATCCAAGTAAATTTCCATCAACTCAATTATTAGTGACTATATGTTGCGGCTAGAGAGTGTTAAAATAAATTTTCGTTAATTCAATTGATTTGATAACCAATCTAAAAAAATAATTATTATACATGTTTAACTTACATATCAACATTTCCTTATTAAAAAAAGCCAAGAAAGATATGAACTTTCTTAACAGAATATCTCTTGTTTTATTTGTATCTCATTTGATTGTCGTCCATGACTACCCTATCGTACTAATGTCAACTGGGCATACAAAATTAAATTAGACTAAGTACACGTGTTATTAAGATTTAAACATAGTCCATAAAAAATTAAAAATACATAGACCTTTTAAATCCAACCATATAAACTATCATATAAAAAATCATTTTATTAAATTATATTGATCTAACCTAATCTCAAATCAAACAAACTCTAAAACCAAACAAACAGATTTAGCCCAAAATTAAGGACACCGTACATGAGGACCGGAAGGCCGGCCGGAGGAGCTTCATCCCCGTGCGTTGTTGTCCGTTACTTATATCAATATAATAGATTTGTCGTGGTTCATAACTAATATGCTCAGAGCCTTTATTACATATAACAGCAAAATAAGGAAACCCAGATTTATGACCTAGAAAAAAACTTATGAAATGTTCACCTTGTGAACACTTCTAACAACAAGCTGCACAGATACAAAGTATTGGAAGGAACAAATGACAGATGGTTTCACTTAAAAAGGAAAAACAAACGACAGATGGGACGAATTCTATTGTCAAGCTAAACAAAAAAAAAAAAAGAGACGGACACGGACATGCACATGGACACGGAAGTTAGGCCGACAGGAAGGAAGCCGACACAAAGGAAGAAGGAAGGCTGGAAAAAAAAAGTCAGAAATTTTCCCTCTTTATTAATATACTAGCAGAATGGTCCGTGTGTTGCAACGGAAGTTATATTTATTAAATCAAACTAACGTAAATTGAACATGGCAAAATGCATTTCATAAAATCTATTGTATACGTTAAAAGAATGGAATTCACCAGTAATGATTCTCTCGGAGTTCATTGTTGATGGACTCGCCTTGGTGACCCCACCCCCCCAGAATATGCACGCCATTCTCTCATGCCGGTGCAACTCCTCTTTGACACACTTATTCGCGTGCACACAGGGCCACCTTGATCTCATGATGCCAAATATGTGTAACAACCCGGGTTTTCCACTAACCAAAAGTACGAACTTTTTAAAAATTTTCTTGCAATGTGTATGCAGCATGTAGTTCTAGGTCAAAACCGCGACTAACTCACTAACCAATCGTTGCATTCATGTAGAATTATTTGTAGGAGTTGTCAGAGTTCCTTAGTTGGTCTCGGGTTTCGCGTCACAGAGCACAACTCCATGGCAATCCTCGTCAATTCCTATTTCAAGCGTGTCTCAAACCTCCAGTGTTATCTTCCTCTCGATCTGCTCGAGCTCTCTCCTCGAACTTATTTCAAATCTCGATGCAAGTCTCTTGATCTTTCTTAAATCTTTCCCGGTTCCTTAATTCAAATCCATGTCTCGAATAAGGAATTCCTTCCTTGGAAATTCTCTCGAGTCCATTGCTAATTTCCTCCACATATCCTCTAAAACCTTTTGGCGCACTCACGAATCCTGAAGTCACAAAATCTTAAATCAGGGGAAATCCTTTTTCGCCTTCTCTCAATGTTCCACTCATCTCCATCCCAAAATTATTCCAAGGACCCAAAAACAGAAACCCCCTTTCCTTTCTCTCCCTTCAATATTAGAAACCCAACCACACTTACTCCAAACCTCTCAAAACTTCTTTAAATCATCGAAAGGGGGGGGGGAATCCCCTTTTGTCTTCACTTAAGTCCTTTTTCATTACCATCTAGATCTCCAAATATCTCTTAATCTTCTCTAGCGAAAAACTGTAAATCGAAAAACCCCTTCCAACCCCATGGGCCGGACTGCCATTCTTTCCTCCTCTCTCTCAGCCGGCCTAGCCTGCTCCTTCCTCCCGTTAGCCCACTCCCCGTTCACGCTGCAGGAAACCGCAGGCCCGCTAGCTGATCGCGCAGCCCAGCAGGCCCAGCCAGCGGCGCCCCCGCTCCCCCCTCAACCCTAGAGTGAACGGCGCCCCTGGGAGCCGCCGCAGCCGCCGCCAGGAAGTCACGCGCGCGCTCTAGCTCGTTTCCCGTTAGCGTTCGTGCCTCGATAGGCGCCACGCGTCCTTGGCACGGAAGCCGAGGATCACCGCCGTCCACGTCTCTCGAAGCCCTAGTTGTCGCGTATAGAAGTCGCAGCCATTGCCCTCTTGTTCCCCTGTTCATCTTCTATGCGACGCCGCCGCCATTCTCTTCCTCCCTTCTCCCTGGCACCGCCGCGCCTCCTCGCCCACGCGAGCACCCCAACTGCTGCGCGTCCCGGAGCCCTGCGCGCCGCCCCGCTGCCGGCCAAGGCCGGGTAGTAGCCAGCCAGCCGGCCACTCCAGGCCGGCCGCGCCCCGCGTCTGCCATTCGTGACTGCCGCGCCGCGCGCACACCGTCGCCTCACGGTCCGCCTCAGCGCCGACGGGAGACGACATCCTCTTTGACGAAGCCTCACGCGTACCGGGAGCGCCACCACCTCGTGGTCGGCGTCACTCTGCCTCCTCGCCTCGTCGCCAAGCCGGTAGCAGGCCCGGACCTGGCCTCTGCTCGTCGACACCAAGCCTCTGCTCTTCCTCACCAACGATGAGCACCTTCACCACCCCGGCTTCCCCTTCGTCGAGCCGCTGGTGCCTCCTTGCGAGCTGGACGTCATGCTCGTGCCCATGCCACGACGCATCATCTCCATCCGAGCACCCCCGGCCTGCTCTGTCCTCGTCTCCGAAGCCGCGTCGTCCCACACCACCAGCACCGGCTCCCCGGCCTCGCCTGCCTCCTCGATGCCGCCGGCCCTCTGCCTGCCTCCTCGACGCCGCCGGCCCTCTGCCCCACCTCGCCGGGCCGTCGTCCTATGCTGCAGCGGCGATCAACACCTCGCCGGAGCCCCTTCATCTTGCCGGTGAGCACTCACAGCACCAAACCACCCACCTTTCTTCTTCTGTTGCTGGTTCATGATTGATGCCAGGCCTTCGTGCTGCTTCTTACACTGCTGTAGGGAAGCAGCCCACCTTGTAGCACCGCTCCGGCCAACTACGTTCTCGCCGGAGCCGTCACCCATCGCCGGTGAGCTTCCAAGGGCCAAGCCCATGCCCTTTTCTCCATCTCTATCACTGCCATGTTGAGATCGGCCATCGAGACCTTCGTCGCTTGTATCTGAAACCGGCCTTCGCGCCGTGTCTTACTGTTGCAGGAAGCCGACCGCTCTGCGCCAACCTCCGGCCAGCCCCCGGCTTGCCGCAGCACTGCCCAGCCAGCTACAGCCTCTGTCAGCCAGACATGGCCAGCCATAGCCAGCTATCTGCCGGCCACGGCCAGCCGTAGTAGGCTACAGCAAGCCAGCAGCAAGCTGCAGCTGGCCGACACGAGCCGAAGCTGGTCAACAGCGAACCACAGCCGGTCGAGACGTGTTGCAGTAGCCTCGCTGCCTTCCTCACTCCAAGGTCGAACCTTTGAACCTAGTCGACGCTGTTCTTGACGTCGGCAAGCCCTTGTTTTTCATTCTTCTTATTCGTACACGTTCATACTTGTCATCCTGTGCAATTGCATGGTCTATGTTGTTCATACTTTACCTGTCCATCTTATCTATATTATTGTACCTGTGATATATCTATGCCATCTTTTGTTCATGATCATACGTGATCATATTGTCTATCTATGCCTGTGCGCCGTGCCTTCGTTCCGGTCTTCCTATCTTGTCGCTATGGATATGTGCTGCTCCTTTTAGGGGTTGTTTGTGTCATTGATCGTGTGCTTGTTTTGGTTGCCTGTCTGTGGACCGTGCCTTCGAGCCGGTCGAGGGATCGTACCTCGTTCGCACGTTCGGTCGTGGGTTTGTCCCGTCATGGCCGTAACACCAAGCGTAACTCGTCCCTCGGGTTTTAGTTGTCTTCGCCGATCTACGATGGTTAGCCCCTGTCCACGTCCCTAGGATACGGTTACAGTGAACTCAATGTCATCTTTGACGCGGGTCTTATCCGCACGTTCGAGTCCTCCGAGACCTAGTCTAGTGGGAACGTGTCGGGGTTGACAATCGTTAGGCAGCGGATGTCAACTTGTGCGGGTTTAGCTCATGGCCGCGGGATCCCTCGCTATGGCCATCGGGCTATGTCCTCCTTTTCTCGTTTGCTTCTTATCCTATCCTTCTCATATGCTTGCGCCACCTAGACCATAGCCTTCTTCAGATCTAGCGGTGACAACCGCATCGCTATGAGCCGACGGAATAGCCTTGTGTCGTTTAGAGACACGGTTGTGGAGCCCTATGAGTTGGTTTGGATCGTGGAGCCATGTCTCTTCCTCTCAACCTCCGTCGTTCCATGGCGCGTTGGTTGAAAGAGAGCGGATCCTTTTCTCTCGTTTTGCTCTTTTACTCGATCCTCGTCGATCCAGCAAGACGTGGATCGAGTCCCTCGCTCTTTTGGTGTTTATCGCCCTCTTGATTCCACTCCTTTGATTCCTGTCATTTTATGCTGAGTGGATCAAAGGAATGTGAATCCCTCTCCCGTCTCTCTTTTGCTTCTTTATGCTTGAGCCTTGTATGCTTGTACCTATTGTCGACCATAGCATTCTTAGGGTCCCTGCGGTGACAACCGCACCGTGAAGGTCCCAAGGTATGCTCTAGAACATTTAGTGCACCTAGGTTGAAGTACCCTACAAGTGGTCAAGCACTTGCATCTTAGTGCGTCGCTTCTCTCCGATCCCCCGTCCTTGCCATGGCGTGGGAGTTGGGGAAAGTAGACCGCCCTCAATCTCCTCTCTCCCCTGATCCATCGTCTCTTGGTTCCCGCCGATCACAATGGCATGCGGATCGAGAGAGACCGGGACTGCTTTAGCCGCTTCTTTCAATTTCCGTCAATTCCAATGACGTCCGGATCGAAAGGCTGCGAGCTGTGGTGTTCGCATAGGATGAGCTAGGGTCTAAGCCATTATACTTGAAGCCATACAGGTCGACACGCTCGACCCGGGAAGTACCGGCTAGGCTTAGACTTAAGCCCATCCTTAGCAAACAACCACTTCTGTTTCTTTTGCCCTAGGATCGGACATCCACCGGGAGGGCCGTGTTGTCTTCCTTTTGTGTTTTCAGCATCGTTGTTCCTTCTGAGTCTTGTCGTCCTTTTCGATGTATTGATTGTTCCTTTGTTTGCGTTTCGCTCTCGCGAGGTAATTGCGTCGAGGATAACGATGACCGGACCGGGACCCGTTGGTGGAGGAGAATGTGGACCAACCCAGGACCCGGAGCACAACACCAAGTACACTGAGGATACCGGAATTGACTACTAAACAGGTGTCATGGCAGCACCGTTCCCTTAGAAACCTATTTAGGCATTGCAATAATGTAGATTGCTAGTGCTTTACTTTTATGAAATTGAACTCAGATAGGTTGCATTAGAATTGCTTGAAATCCATTACCTTGTTGCAACCTTTCCCCTGCACACCCGCTGATAGGCTAGACTCGCTCGCCTGCTACTTACTGCTTATTTGCTGCTATCGCTATTACATACTTAAAACTAAATTGAGTGGATAACTGGAACAGAATCAGACTAAGGCACTGGGTGCCGGTAATATGATAACTACTTGGAGAGATCTTGGCGTGAGTCTTGGGTGTGTGGTGAGGGTCGAGTCAACTGGACAGGATCTACGACGAGCCCTGGGGGTGAGTCATGCCGGGGGGTGTGACCTGGACATTCCCTTTGTGAGGTACCTGTGGCGGGTGCATATGGCCCTTAGTGGGTTCTGAGGATAGATCCCGGGGAGGAGACTCTCTATGGGATGAGTCCCCGGGATGGAGGTTTCATCGGGGTAAGCTGTGGTTTGACCCCAGAGAGAGAAGATATCCTGTCCGGTTACCCCATAGGAACTGTTATGTTGAGAGAACCGGGTTGTAGGACCCTTCGTGCACACCACTCGTTCCTGAATGGGCGGGATCTAGGAGGTAAACCTCCCCGGAGCAATGCCACTGCTATTAGGTTGATAGGTGATAGTGTAGGGAGGTACGGGCTGCGGTCCACACCCTCCCGAGACAGTGATGTACCCCTGGGGACCCGGTACATCGTCTCACAGTCTCAGCGTGCTGGAATTCGTTTCGGGGTGACCTAGGGCTGAGTGATAGAGTGGCATTGCCCCGGATAGGTGGTGGCCCAGTATCGGCCTAGGCGTTGTACAGCACCGATGATGGCGATCTTGTGGTTCCAGGTGTACAAGCTCTGCAGAGTTAATGATCTATACGTATAGCCGCATCCTCGGCCATTGGACATTCCTACGATCTACGCTTCCCTTGACTAGTGAGAGGTGTCCTTCTCTTCTCCCCCCGGGTTTTGACAGGTTTCCAGCATTGGCCGCTGAGGCAAGCGACGAGAGGGAGTCGTCCTTGCCGCCTAGAGAGTGAGAGTGTGGTGAGTTGTGTCGGGATGGGAGAATGTGTGGATGAGATGGGTTAAAATTTGGTGAATTAAGATTAAAACTGATTACTACTATTATTATATATTGCATGATAGGATGCAACCCACAGCCTAAATAATAGGATAGCCAGATCCCTTAGAAGTAGGCCACTTAAAGCTCATAGGTGCTGACCATGGCCTGTACGTATCTAGCGGCGTGCAGAATGAACCTGTAGGATATTTGGGAAGGGTATAAGGTCACGACTGCTGCAAAGATGGCACTAATGGAGAACCGAAGGATTAGGTGGTCTCATGCCGCGCTCAAGTTTGGTTGAGATGATCAAGACCACGTTCGCAGACGTTCTACGCCAACTCTGATGATTGCCCGTGAAGGAGGAGCCTTCACCGGATGCCGCGCTACGCTGACTCAGCAACTGTTAGGTGTGCATATGCTTTAGTATACCTGTATAGGTGTGTTTAACCAGTGTTGTATTGTATTATAAATATGTACTTACGCGTTGTATGACTGTGATATCAACTGTATAATGATAATGTGACAGCTGAGGATCCCTCAACTGCTATATTATGATGTATCCTGCGATCTTCCCTTCGAGGAGAAATCAGGGCCATTACAGGTGGTATCAGAGCCATACTTGACCGTAGGACGAGACCTTTAGGACCAAACACTAGTTCAGGAGCCAACAAGTCTGTCTAAAAGCTATCTGTGAAAACACTTTTCCCCCTCCACCTTGAATTTGTGTGCTACCGCATCTCTGGTCTTCTATTACCAAAGTTAACCTATAGGAGGCCTTCCAAATTACCTCCCATCACGAATAGACCGGTAGTTGTGTGAGACTGTAAGGCCTAGGAGCCGCCTTAAGTCAACACTACTTATATAGGAATGTAATGCTGTCTGATTGCTTGGATCTTATATTTTGTGCTTCTTATGCTTCTTGTTGTTTGAGTATAGGATATAGCATAATTATTTTGTGTGCTATATGAGAGGCTCCAACTCTTAGTTACCCCAGCCTGCCTCAACCCATGGCCATCCTATGGCTAGTTAGTGACAAGAGGTAGAAGGCTGATGCATCATGTCTTCACCAAACCATTTCGAAAACTGTATTTCGATTTCCTAACTTCATTCAAAATGACCCTTACCCCCGTCTGATTTAAAATAAGTCACCTCAAAAGATCAATTTTGTTTCAAAGGAAGAAAACAATTTCAAAACTTTTTTTAAAAGTTCCTTCTTTCCAAAAGAAACTGTCCTTACGTTTATTACAAAACTTGATTTGATTTCAAAAATCTGTTTTGAACCCAAGTGTTTTCTTTAAATAATTGAAAACTAGTTTTCGAAGAGTGTTGCAAAATCCTTACCTACCAAAATAAAAATGTTTTTAAAAATGAGGATCCTCGGTTTGCGATGCCTTTCAAAACTTTTGGCTTCCCTCTTGAGCCAAAACCCTTCTTCAAGAACCAACTTCGCATCCAAACGGTTTTCAAAGGCTTTATCAACAAAATTTTTACGAGAAGACTATGATTTGTGAAAATTCCAAATGATTTAATTGCAAAAGGCAGTTTTAAAAAAAATGTTGGAAAACCAAGATGAGCCTTCAAAATTTTACTTTCAAAACATGATCCTTTGGAAAAGAGCTTTATAAGAAGTGAATAGGTTTGCGAAAGCTGTACCTTTCAAATAAAAGCCGATTTCGAAACTAAATTCAAAACTAGTTTTAAAGCTAAGGGGAGCAACGCCCCGATTCAAAAACAAAGATGTGTTTTCAAACCACTTGATTTAAAAATCATTGGAAAAAATGTCTATGCCTTGCTTTATAAAATCCTTCGAAAGGTTACGCCTTCAAAACTTGCGCTGATTTGCACACCTACAATTTTCCCCGCCTTAAAGAAGGATTTTGAAAATCGGAAATGTTTTCACCAAAATGGTTTCGAACTCTGCGAAAGTGGTGTGTTTCAAAACCTCTTTTATTTCGAAAGTCGATATTCAAAAATTTCCCAAGTAATTTGATTTCTAAAAAAAGAAGTTTCATATCCAAAAGGATTCAAATACTCTTGAAAACTATCTCACATAAGATTTAGAAAGCAAAATGTTTTCATAAAAATCTTGAGTCGTGAATTTGAAAACTCTTTCCAAAATATTTCAAAACTCTTCCGGGGTTTGTACTAAGATTGACCAAAAGCTTAAAATCTTTATTTGAAAATCAAAATGGGCTACAACCTATTTTAAACATCCTTGTTTTGATTTTAAAACCTGCAGGTTGTAACCTTTTCCCTTGCAAATCTATTCTAACGAAATTTTTGAAAGGTTTAATAAAGGATCTCCCTTCTCTCTAACGTCTTCTCCCCCCTGAAACTTGGGGTTTTGGGTTTGTGGGGATATGGACCCCAGTACCACAAGACAAAACATGGGCCACACCATCAAAGCTGTCCCGGCCCAGAAGATAAAGACGTGCGGCGCAAGACATTGCACCGCACGGTTATTGTACCAACTTGGATAGTTTACTTGTAACCTTGTCCCTTCAGACTATATAAAAAGGGGCAGGGATAGATCCCCTCATTTTCAAGGCAACTCAACTCATAATAATACAAGACAGCAACACACAAGACGTAGGGTATTACGCCTCACGGCGGCCCGAACCTGTATAAATCTTGTGTCTCGCGCTTACTGCGCAACGCTTGTTCGTCTCAGGCGCACCCTCACCGTCTCATCTACTACCTTGAGCATACCCCTCGGTAGACTATCGCCGGTATTCCGTCGACAGTTGGCGCGCCAGGTAGGGGTGTGCTTCCTGATCCATGGCGAACAAGATGGCCTTTTCTTTTCGTCGTCGTCAACCACATCCGGCGGCGGCGGACCAGATGAAATTTTTTCTTCAACAAGAGTCGTCCATAGCGATCTCGCTATTCCGCGGCAGCTCTCTCCGGCTGATTAGGAGGTCACTGTCGGCGACATGATGCAGATGACGGCGCAGGCCGCACCCACGTCCACATGCAGACAAGCCAGCAGAGGGCAGCGGCAAATATTTGCTTGCACGAGCATGGCCTCGTTCGATCTACAAGGCCCCGAACAATCAACCAGGGTGGACGTACGATCTAAAAGCTCTGATCATCCACAACCATCCATCGGACTCGGCGTTCCAACAACAAATCAGGAAAAAACGGCTACCAATCGGGCATGCACGGCACGTGGCACACTCCGATTTGACCCAATCACAACAAGCAAGGAAGGAAGGCTCAATATACAGATTCGTAGTACTATGGAAGCTAATTGCCGGATCCAAGCAACGTGTGCAAGGAAGGCTAGCGGCATCTTCGTCCATGCCGTGCGATTCATCTACACCACCATGCAAAAGCTAAATAAGGCAATCAAGAGGCAACGCAAGCAACGACTACACGCATCTACAACATCGTGCGTGATCACGGCAGACCCGAGCCCGAACCGCTACGCTTTGTGTCCGAGCCATCCATCCAGTTGTAGATGGGTGCGATCTACAGGGCCATGCATTAATGCATCACGTACATATCTGTGTTTTGATTGCTCATATACATCCGATGGCTACTCCAATCAAAAGCTAAGTGTTATATTTTCATCTTAATTAATATATTTTATTATATATATCGTCTTCGGATTTCTCCGCGAATCTATATGATATTTGTTGGTAGGAAATTAATTACGTCTCTCGGTGTCAACGCCCTGCGGCGGCCTCATCGTCATTCTCATCTACGGCAACACCAAGCCTGGAGCTACGTCGAGCCATCGCTAAGCGAGTCGTCTACGACATATCATCGCCAAGATTATCTCCATGATTCTCCGTCGCCGACGTAAGCCCCGCACCTGCTCGGGCAGTCTAACTTCATCGCCAATGCGTAAGTCCCGCATCTGCTCGGGCAGCACGATTTCGCCAATGCGTAACCCCCGCCCCCGTCGGGCAGCATCTGGCTCGACGCCGCGTAAGCCCTACACATGATAGGCCGCCAACTACGCCTCTTCACCGACTGCCCCGATATATCGGGTAGCCTTCGCCCACGATAAGCGTAACCCCCGCCTGGCGCGGGCAGCTTCACCACCACGTAAGCCCGGGGACGCCTGGGCCGTTAAGTCTTCGCTAACACGTAAGCCCCGAGGACGCTTGGGCAGGTTAGCAGCGTCTCCAAAAGCCCCGGCAAAAGCACGGGCACCACGCACGGCGTGGAGGACTCCTCACCGACTTCTCAATAAGCCCCGACCTCGCTCGGGCACCTCGCTGCTCTCCATGACTCGTCGAGCTCCAGGAGATAACCAAGTTGTCGTCGTTCTCCAAGACACGCCAGTGCCTTCATGTTCTCCAGTCGAGCCTTACGCTCGGGGACATCGTCAAGACATCGGACTCCATAGCATCCTCCAGTCAAGCTCTACACCCGAGCTTTCCATCGACACATCGCCGAGCGCTCCATTTACATATCGCCGAAATCTTACAACGCCACCAGCATTCGTTGGCTTGTCGACCACGTCACCGAGCACGATCTAAAAGAGACAGATTTTTCTTCGCGATCCGATCTGGCCTACCACGTCCAGTCAGGGTCGAGCGTCGTTGCTATGCATCAAGATCGATCCATCGTGATACTGCAAGACCTGCTTCGACAAATCGACAACGGTAAAAAAGATCGCCACGCAACGTCAGGCGGTGCTGGCTACATCGAACAAAAAAGATTGAGGTATCTACAGGCCCTACAACTACGATCACGTGGAAAGCAACCTGGATCCATTCTACACACAATGAAGGCCATACGCCCGTCGGATGACATGCAAGCAACCAAGATTTCCATATAGGCACCCACGTACGAGGCAGATCAGCTGCACGTCGCGGTACGCAGATTGACTCTGATTATTCCTGTTGGCCTACAACTCCGCATACCCAAGATGGCCACGACTACAAGACCGCGCATGCAAGCCGCGACCAAGATCATGTGCACAGACACATGCATACGAGCAAAGCTAAAGATTCAATCGTGCCTCTCGTCGACAACACTTCGCGACGGCTTCAACAGCAGCAAAACGTCAAACAACTCCTTGACACGCCAACCACTCCGTCCGACGTCAAATCAAGCTAAGTCATATTTTTAATATTCTTCTACATATTCTTCGACCTCCATATATCTCCGAAAATTATCTCCATGGTTCTTCGCCGCCGATCTCTCCATAAGCCCCGACAAAGCTCGGGCAACTCGCCGACATAAGCCCCGACCACGCTCGGGCACTCAGAAGATTTTCTCCGCCGATGAGATACAAAGTATCTCTCCGTTTTCTCCTCTCAAGGGTTGCTTAACGTACCTTGGTAGCCACGCCTTAATCCGTGAAACCTGTCTTCGCCCCGTAAGCCGGCAAACCGAATGGTCATGTTAACAAACCTCTGAACCAGACGCCGGGTCAGGTGCTTAAACGTAACAGGCCAACTACTAGGGGAAATTATGTGACCTGACAAGAGCAAGAAACGGGCAATCTTATCATGCATTCTACAATATTCGGATATGCTTTCTCCGCCAAAAATCTACATCATGTACTACCCAATGTACATATTTATTTTGCAGGAACTCTTCGCCGGACACTCATCATTACTCGTCGCCGTCCTCGTGTTGCTCGGACATCACCTCCGACTACGCTGGGGACTCGTTGCCACTTCTCGCTGTCCTCGCGCTGCTCGGACACCGCTTCTGGCCATGCTGGGGACTCGTCGTCGTCGCTCCTCGCCGTCCTCACGTTGCTCGGACATCATCTCCGACCACGCTGGGGACTCGTCGCCGTCGCTCCTCGCCGTCCTCGCGTTGCTCGGACATCATCTCCGACCACGCTGGGGACTCATCGCCTTCGCTCCTCACCATCCTCACGTTGCTCGGACATCATCTCCGACCACGCTGGGGACTCATCGCCTTCGCTCCTCACCATCCTCACGTTGCTCGGACATCGTCTCCGTTTAGGCTGGGGATTCGTCACCGTCGCTCCTCGCCGTCCTCGCGCTGCTCGGACATTATCTCCGACCACGCTGGGACTCGTCGCCGCTACTCGCCGTCCCTGCATTGCTCGGACTACGCCGGGGACTTCGTCATCTTCATCAAGCATCTCCGAGCACCAAGCTGCTCGGGGACTTCGTCGTCTCGCCAAGTGTTTCCGAGCAGTACAGCTGCTCGGGTATTTCGACGCCTCGTCAAGTGTTTCCGAGCAGCAACGCTGCTCGGGGACTTCGTCATCGTCGTCAAGTCTTTCCAAGCAGCAAAGCTGCTCGGGGACTTCGTCGTCGTCATCAAGCGTTTCCGAGCACTAAAGCTGCTCGGGGACTTCATCGCCGTCGTCAAGCCTTTCCGAGCACTAAAACTGCTCGGGGACTTCGTCATGTTCGTCAAGTGTTTCCGATCAGCAAAAGCTGCTCGGGGACTTCGTCATGTTCGTCAAGTGTTTCCGATCAGCAAAAGCTACTCGGGTACTTCGTCGCTTTCGTCAAGTGTTTCCGAGCAGCAAAACTGCTCGGGGGCTTCGTCATGTTCGTCAAATGTTTCCGATCAGCAAAAACTACTCGGGGACTTCGTCGCTTTCGTCAAGTGTTTCCGAGCAGTAAAACTGCTCGGGGACTTCATCGCCTTCGTCAAGTGTTTCCGAGCAGCAAAGCTGCTCGGGGATTTCGTCGTCTTCATCAAGTATTTTCGAGCAGGAAAGCTGCTCGGGGATTTCGCCACCTTGTCAAGCGTTTCCGAGCAGCAAAGTTGCTCGGGGACTTCGTCATCTTCATTAAGTGTTTTCGAGCAACAAAGCTGCTCGGGGACTTCGTCGACACTTCACATGATCAGAAGAAGAAAGATTTTGACCCTGACACCACGTGACTACGTCACCTACTATCAGGCTCGGGGACTAAGTGGATACACTTCACCTAACGGTGAAGGTATTGATTCTAGCGAACCAAAAGTGGATACACTTCACCAAAGAGAAGCTCTTTTCAAATTTTTTCTGAGCTCCTTACATCCGTCTGGTCAAGCAACTCCGAAGATCTGCACCTCCCGACGAATGCAAGGCGCTCGGGGACTAGCTGTGGGGATATAGACCCCCAGTACCACAAGACAAAACATGGGCCACACCATCAAAGCTGGCCCGGCCCAGAAGATAAAGACGTGCGGCGCAAGGCATTGCACCGCACGGTTATTGTACCAACTTGGATAGTTTACTTGTAACCTTGTCCCTTCAGACTATATAAGAAGGGGCAGGGATAGATCCCCTCATTTTCAAGGCAACTCAACTCATAATAATACAAGACAGCAACACACAGGACGTAGGGTATTACGCCTCGCGGCGGCCCGAACCTGTATAAATCTCGTGTCTCGCGCTTACTGCGCAACGCTTGTTCGTCTCAGGCGCACCCTCACCGTCTCATCTACTACCTTGGGCATACCCCTCGGTAGACTATCGCCGGTATTCCGTCGACAGGGTTATCGCTAGTAACTACTTGAAGGTGTGTCGCAATCATGGCCCATGGTGCCGCTACGAGACTTGGGGCCCCATGTGTGATGCATCCATATGGCTTGCTACCGAGCATATGCTGGTATCGAGGAATGTGACTGCGATTGCCCCAAGTGGTACCTACGTGTCACCTGAGTTCTAAGCTTTTGCTCTCCTTCAAAAAACCTTTTTAGAAAAGCCAACCATTAAAAGAAAAAAGAAGATTTCATAAATAAAGCTCCATTTAAAGTTTTAAAAACTACCTTCAACACCCTATCTTGTTTCAAACAAATGCTATTCTTAAAAAGTTTGGAAAAAGGCAAACCCCCTCTATCATAGATAAAACAATACTTTTGAGAAGACAAGACTTTGAGAAAGATTGTTTTATAATAAAAACATCTCTCCCATCAAACTCTTAATTTATTTTAAGAATTTCAAAAATTGTCGCTCCAATTTCAATTGCAATTTGAAAAGACGTATTCCAAAACCCTTTGCTAACATCTCTTGACGAAATTAAGAAAAGCCATCTCTTTAAAATGACGTTTCTGAAGGAAGTATTTATCAAAAATCAAAATTTCAAAGGTGTCCTTTAAAATGCTTCGCAAAGTGGCAAAATGTTTTGATTTCTAAACTCGGATTTCAAAGGGATTTGAAAATAAAGAGTTTAGATTCTAATTCAAACAAAATGGTTTCAAAAAGGATTTTGTTCCAAACAAAATAATTTTGAAAAGTTTCTGAAAAAGAGATTTCTCCAAAAGCGCTTCAAAACCCGTTTGCAAAGTCTTGGGACGTAAAATGTTTTCATGTAGCGCTAAAAATTCCGCCTTTTGAAAGCCGTGGATTGTGAAAAATAATTTCAAAGGACACTTTAAAACTGGCTTACGAAAATTTCAAAAGTCACTCTCTCCCTACCTTGTTTGAAAATGGATTTCCTATGAAAACCAGCTTGATCTAAAAAAATGTTCCAACTCTTCTCTCTCCCTATAAAAAGTTTGCGAACCAATTGCTTTCTAAAAAGCAAGACTCCTTCAAACCTATTTCCAAAAAAACCCTTTTCAAAAGTGCACTAGTGCATGTAGATTACCTACCGGGAACCATCAACCTGTAGTGAGCCTATAGGGCAACCCTTCGTAGAGCAGTAACCCCTAAAACTCGGGGACGAGATTCCTATAAGGGGGTGGATTGTAACAACCCGGGTTTTCCACTAACCAAAAGTACGAATTTTTTAAAATTTTTCTTGCAATGTGTGTGCAGCATGTAGTTCTAGGTCAAAACCGCGACTGACCCACTAACGAATCGTTGCATTCATGTAGAATTGTTTGTAGGAGTTGTCAGAGTTCCTTAGTTGGTCTCGGGTTTCGCGTCGCAGAGCACAACTCCATGGCAATCCTCATCAATTCCTATTTCGAGCTTGTCTCAAACCTCCAGTGTTATCTCCCTCTCGATCTGCTCGAGCTCTCTCCTCGAACTTATTTCAATTCTCGATGCAAGTCTCTTGATCTTTCTTAAATCTTTCCCGGTTCCTTAATTCAAATCCATGTCTCGAACAAGGAATCCCTTCCTTGGAAATTCTCTCGAGTCCCTTGCTAATTTCCTCAACATATCCTCTAAAAGCTTTTGGCGCACTCACGAATCTTGAAGTCACAAAATCTTAAATTAGGAAAATCCTTTTTTGCCCTTCTCTCAATGTTCCACTCATCTCCATCCCAAAATTTTTCCGAGGACCCAAAAACGGAAACCCCCTTTCCTTTCTCTCCCTTCAATATTAGAAACCCAACCACACTTACTCCAAACCTCTCAAAACATCTTTAAATCATCGAAAGGGGGAAAACCCCTTTTGTCTTCACCTAAGTCCTTTTTCATTACCATCTAGATCTCCAAATATCTCTTAATCTTCTCTAGCGAAAAACTGTAAATCGAAAAACCCCTTCCATCCCCATGGGTCGGACTGCCATCCTTTCCTTCTCTCTCTCAGCCGGCCCAGCCTGCTCCCTCCTCCCGTCGGCCCACTCCCCGCTCGCGCTGCAGCAAACCATAGGCCCGCTAGCTGACCGTGCAGCCTAGCAGGCCCAGCCAGCGGCGCCCCCACTCCCCCCTCAACCCTAGAGCGAACGGCGCCCCTGGGAGCCGCCGCCAGGAAGCCACGCGCGTGCTCCAGGTCATTTCCCCTCGTCGTCCGTGCCCCGATGGGCGCCACGCGTCCTCAGCACGAAAGCCGAGGATCACCGCCGTCCACGTCTCCCGAAGCCCTAGTTGCCGCGTATAGAAGTCGCAGCCATTGCCTTCTTGTTCCCCTGTTCATCTTCTATGCGACGCCGCCGCAACTCTCTTCCTCCCTTCTCCCTAGCACCGCCGTGCCACCTCGCCCACGTGAGCACCCCAACTGCCACGCGTCTCAGAGCCCTGCGTGCCGCCCCGTTGCCGACCAAGGCCGGGTAGTAGCTGGCCAGCCGGCCACTCTAGGCTGGCCGCACCCCGCGTCTACCGTTCGTGACTGCCAAGCCGCGTGCACACCGTCGCCTCACGGTCCGCCTCAGCGCTGACGGGCGACGACATCCTCTTCGATGACGTTTCACGCCTATCGGGAGCGCCACCACCTCGTGGTCGGCGTCACTCTGCCTCCTCGCCTCGTTGCCAAGCCGGTAGCAGCCCCGGACCTGGCCTCTGCTCCTCGACGCCAAGCCTCTGCTCTTCCTTACCAACGACGAGCACCTTCACCACCCCGGCTTCCCCTTCATCGAGCCGCTGGTGCCTCCTTGCGAGCTGGACGTCATGCTCGTGCCCATGCCACGACGCATCATCTCCATCCGAGCACCCCTGGCCTGCTCTGTCCTCATCTCCGAAGCCGCGTCGTCCAACACCACCAACACCGGCGCCCCGACCTTGCCTGTCTCCTTGATGCCACCGGCCCTCTGCCCCACCTCGTCGGGCCGTCGTCCTTTGCTGCAGCGGCGATCAACACCTCGCCGGAGCCCCTTCATCTTGCAGGTGAGCGCTCACCGCACCAAAGCTCCCATCTTTCTTCTTTTGTTGTCGGTTCATGACTGATGCCAGGCCTTCGTGCCACTTCTTACACTGCTGTAGGGAAGCAGCCCACCTTGTAGCACCGCCCCCGCCAACTACGTTCTCGCCGGAGCCGTCACCCATCGCCGGTGAGCTTCTAAGGGCCAAGCCCATGCCATTTTCCCCATCTCTATCACTGCCGTGTTGAGATAGGCCATCGAGACCTTCGTCGCTTGTATCTGAAATTGGCCTTCGCGCTGTGTCTTACTGTTGCAGGAAGCCGGCCGCTCTGCGCCAACCTCAGGCCAGCCCCTGGCTTGCCGCAGCACTGCCCAGCCAGCTACAGCCTCTGTCAGCCAGACATGGCCAGCCATAGCCAGCTATCGGCCGGCCACAGCCAGCCACAGTAGGCTACAGCAGGCCAGCAGCAAGCTCCAGCTGGCCGACGCGAGCCGAAGCTGGTCAACAGCGAACCACAGCCGGTCGAGACGTGCTGCAGTAGCCTCGCTGCCTTCCTCACTCCAAGGTCGAACCTTTGAACCTAGTCGACGCCGTTCTTGACGTCGGCGAGCCCTTGTTTTTCATTCTTCTTATTTGTACAAGTTCATACTTGTCATCCTATGCAATTGCATGGTCTATGTTGTTCATACTTTACCTGTCCATCTTATCTATATTATCGTACCTGTGATCTATCTATGCCATCTTTTGTTCATGATCATACGTGATCATATTGTCTATCTATGCCTGTGTGCCATGCCATCGTGCCGGTTCTTCCTATCTTGTCGTTATGGATATGTGCTTGCTCCGTTTAGGGGTCGTTTGTGTCGTTGATCGTGTGCTTGTTTTGGTTTCCTGTCTGTGGACCGTGCCTTCGAGCCAGTCAAGGGATCGTACCTCGTTCGCACGTTCGGTCGTGGGTTTGTCCCGTCATGGCCGTAACGCCAAGCGTAACTCGTCCCTCGGGTTTTAGTTGTCTTCGCCGATCTATGATGGTTAGCCCCTGTCCACGTCCCTAGGATACGGTTACAGTGAATGCAATGTCATCTTTGACGTGGGTCTTATCCGCACGTTCGAGTCCTTCGTGACCTTGTCTAGTGGGATACATGTCGGGGTTCACAATCGTTAGACAGCGGATGCCAACTTGTGCGGGTTTAGCTCATGGCCGCGGGATCCCACGCTATGGCCATCGGGCTATGTCCCCCTTTTCTCATTTGCTTCTTATCCTATCCTTCTCATATGCTTGCGCCACCTAGACCATAGCTTTCTTCGGATCTAGCGGTGACAACCGCATCGCTACGAGCCGACGGAATAGCCTTGTGTCGTTTAGAGACACGGTTGTGGAGCCCTATGAGTTGGTTTGGATCGCGGAGCCGTGTCTCTTCCTCTCATCCTCCGTCATTCCATGGCGCGTTCGTTGAAAGAGAGCAGATCCTTTTCTCTCGTTTTGCTCTTTTACTCGATCCTCGTCGATCCAGCAAGACGTGGATCGAGTCCCTCGCTCTTTTGGTGTTTATCGCCCTCTTGATTCCACTCCTTAGATTCCTGTCGTTTTCTGGCGAGTGGATCAAAGGAATGCGAATCCCTCTCCCCTCTCTCTTTCGCTTCTTCATGCTTGAGCCTTGTATGCTTGTACCTATTGTCGACCACAGCATTCTTAGGGTCCCTGCGGTGACAACCGCACTGTGAAGGTCGTAGGGTATGCTCCAGAACATTTAGTGCACCTAGGTTGAGGTACCCTACAAGTGGTCAAGCACTTGTGTCTTAGTGCGTCGCTTCTCTCCGATCCCCCGTCCTTGCCATGGCGTGGGAGTTGGGGAAAGTAGACCGCCCTTGTTCGCCTCTCTCCCCTGATCCATCGTCTCTTGGTTCCCGCCGATCACAATGGCATGCGGATCGAGAGAGACCGGGACTGCTTTAGCCGCTTCTTTCAATTTCCGTCAATTCCAATGACGTCCGGATCGGAAGGCTGCGAGCTGTGGTGTTCGCATAAGAAGAGCTAGGGTCTAAGCCATTATACTTGAAGTCGTACAGTTCGACTCGCTCGACCCGGGAAGTACCGGCTAGGCTTAGACTTAAGCCCATGCTTAGCAAACAACCACTTCTGTTTCTTTTGCCCTGGGATCGGACATCCGTCGGGAGGGCCGTGTTGTCTTCCTTTTGTGTTTTCAGCAGCGTTGTTCCTTCTGAGTCTTGTCGTCCTTTTCGGTGTATTGATTGTTCCTTTGTTTGCGTTTCGCTCTCGCGAGGTAATTGTGTCGAGGATAACGATGACCGAACCGGGACCCGTTGGTGGAGGAGAATGTGGACTAGCCCAGGACCCGGAGCACAACAACACCAAGTACACTGAGGATACCGGAATCGACTACTAAACAGGTGTCATGGCAGCACCGTTCTCTTAGAAACCTATTTAGGCATTGCAATAATGTAGATTGCTAGTGCTTTACTTTTAAGCAATTGAACTCAGATAGGTTGCATTAGAATTGCTTGAAATCCATTACCTTGTTGCAACCTTTCCCCTGCACACCTGCTGATAGGCTAGACTCGCTCGCCTGCTACTTACTGCTTATTTGCTGCTATCGCTATTACATACTTCAAACTGAATTGAGTGGATAAGTAGAACAGAATCGGACTAAGGCACTGGGTGCCGGTAATATGATAACTACTTGGGGAGATCTTGGCATGAGTCTTGGGTGTGTGGTGAGGGTCGAGTCACCTGGACAGGATCTACGACGAGCCCTGGGGGTGAGTCATGCCGGGGGGTGTGACCTGGACATTCCCTTTGTGAGGTACCTATGGCGGGTGCATATGGCCCTTGGTGGGTTCTGAGGATAGATCCCGGGGAGGAGACTCTCTGTGGGACGAGTCCCCGGGATGGAGGTTTCATCGGGGTAAGCTACGGTTTGACCCCAGAGAGAGAAGATATTCTGTCCGGTTACCCCCTAGGAACTGTTATGTTGAGAGAACCGGGTTGTAGGACCCTTCGTGCGCACCACTCGTTCCTGAATGGGTGGGATCTGGGAGGTCAACCTCCCCAGAGCATTGCCACTGCTATTAGGTTGATAGGTGATAGTGTAGGGAGGTACGGGCTGCGGTCCACACCCTCCCGAGACATCGATGACCCCTGGGGGCCCGGTACATCGTCTCACAGTCTCAGCGTGCTGGAATTCGTTTCGGGGTGACCTAGGGCTGAGTGATAGAGTGGCATTGCCCCGGATGGGCGGCGGCCCAGTATCGGCCTAGGCGTCGTACAGCGCCGATGATGGCGATCTTGTGGTTCCAGGTGTACAAGCTCTGCAGAGTTAATGATCTATACGTATAGCCGCATCCTCGGTCATTGGATATTCCTACGATCTACGCTTCCCTTGACTAGTGAGAGGTGTCCTTCTCTTCTCCCCCCTGGGTTTTGACAGGTTTCCGGCGTTGGCCGCTGAGGCAAGCGACGATAGGGAGTTGTCCTTGCCACCTAGAGAGTGAGAGTGTGGTGAGTTGTGTTGGGATGGGAGAACGTGTGGATGAGATGGGTTAAAATTTGGTGAATTAAGATTAAAACTGATTACTACTATTATTATATATTGCATGATAGGATGCAACCCATAGGCTAAATAATAGGATCGGCAGATCCCTTAGAAGTAGGCCACTTAAAGCTCATAGGTGTTGACCATGGCCTGCACGTATCTGGCGGCTTGCAGAATAAACCTGTAGGATCTTTGGGAAGGGTATAAGGTCACGACTGCTGCAAACATGGCGCCAATGGAGAACCGAAGGATTAGGTGGTCTCGTGCCGCGCTCAAGTTTGGTTGAGATGATCAAGACCACGTTCGCAGACGTTCTACGCCAACTCTGATGATTGCGCGTGAAGGAGGAGCCTTCATCGGATGCCGCACTACGCCGATTCAGCAGCTGTTAGGTGTGCGTATGCGTTAGTATACCTGTATAGGTGTGTTTAACCAGTGTTGTAATGTATTATAAATGTGTACTTACGCGTTGTATGACTGTGATATCAACTGTATAATGATAATGTGACAGTTGAGGATCCCTCAACTGCTATATTATGATGTATCCTGCGATCTTCCCTTCGAGAAGAAATCGGGGCCGTTACAATATGCCCTTGCGTTGCAACAAAAAAAATGTTACAAACTATTCACTTTTTTCTTTATATAAAATTTGAGGTCTACGATTTATTTTGTAACAACATCTAAATATAAGCAAATGTCGGTAATAATATAACTATGTATAATTAGGAGTGTATCAAATTAAAATACGATCTAGATTTTTTTCCTCGTTGCTAAGCACAAAATTTGATATGACTCTTTTCGTCTTTAGATGGGCCAAAATAGTGTATAATCGCAGTTTGGACCTCACGTGAGCCCCGATATCAGTAGGTCCGGATTTCAACGGCTTCTTCATTGCAATTGACAGACCATGACTCACATCCATAATCCAGGCCGCCACCTCGATAGCACTATAGCAGTCAGCAGTCCACCCGCTTCCAAGGAATGCTGCTTTCCAGCGCTCTTCTCAAAACACCGGCCAAGAAAGAGAAAAAAACACATGGCTCCCGTGATGTCTGTCTGCTGCCCACACCGGCCCGCTCGCCTCCCTCGCGCTGCCCCTTCATCTCTTGCCGCTAGGAGCCCGCTGCCATCTTCCCTCCTTTCCTTCCACCTGGGGCAGCAGCCTCCTTTGACCTCTGGTCCTACACATCTCCTCAGGTGCAGCTGCTAATCATCGCCTTCTACTCCCGTTTGCTGGATTCTTGCGGGCATCGAGGCAGCTGCTGCACGAACTCGACCCTTGGTGGAGATTGCGCGGCCTCTGGAGGAGTTGGCAGCTACGCGGCTCTGCAGGCGCACTTAGCGCCGGGACACGGGCGCATGGCCGCCTCCACCGTGGGCCAAGGCCGCCGGGTCCGAACGAGGCGCCTCCGCCGGCGCAGCTCCTCCGCGCGCGACTCCAGGCAGCTCCTCCGCCACGGGACCCCTCCGTCGTCGCAGCTCCGCTGCTGCGTGCGGCCGAGCGCCACCATCGCGTGCAGGTGAGTGTCGCCGTCGGGGGCGAGGGCCGGAAGCTCCGCCTCTGCTCGTCCTGGGCCTCGGCGTCTACTCCGTTCGGCGGACGCGGCTGCCTCGGCGTCTACCACACAGACCATCACGCTGCCGCCGCCCGATGCGCGGCTGGTTGTGCGCGATGACGGCGGCCATGGAGAGGCCGGTGCCCGCCACTACGGGCACGGGGTGGGAAAGATGGCGGTGGGTGAGGGCACGGCCGCACGGCGAGGGCAGGAGAGCCGCATGTTTTTTTTTTTTAGAAAAAAACCTGCGGAGGGCGATTGAACCCTGGCCGCCGAGGTCAGGGGCAGCAGCGCGCATGGACACGAGGGCAGGTGCAGCAGCGCGCGTGGACACGGGAGGTTGACGGACCGAAAAAAAAGCAGGAGAAGAAATCTACTCGCTTTATTAGTATAGAGGTATAGATAAGTATAGATATTGGATTTTGAATTTAGAGACACTGTTTTATTATAAAAAACTTAAAAAGGAATTACAAGCATTAAAAATCCTTCAAAATTATTAGAGACACTAAATTTACCAATATATTTATTTGTTTGGTGATGGAAACAAAAGGTTGGTGAGACAAATTCCCCTCCGTTGGATTATTCAAAACATGAATTTAAATGCTAACCTACACGACGAGCACATTAAAGCATGCCTTGTAATAATAATTTTTTGTGGAGGTGGTATCGTTGAACCTTGAAACCTTATATATACAACATATTTTCAATAGTGTAGGAAGTTCTTATTAGGTATTTTAATCAGGCTCGGCTCTGGTTGTTTGTCGTTTTTTTTTAACTTAGCCCTTGGAGTCGTCAAGAAACTGCAACTCTTTTAAACTAAGGGCACACAAAATTTTTAGTTCATATCTTTTCTATCAAAAAAAAAAGTACCCTTCAAAGCTTTTTTGCTAAACATATTGCTTTAGCTTTACTAGAGCCCAAGAGTTAGGGTCGAGGCCATTTTAAGAACCGAAGTCAAGCTTGACCTACCCTGAGTTTGATTGAATACTATCAAGTTGTCATTCAGAAGCATAGTAATAGTCCCACCAATATAGAAGGCAATACAATATACAATTGACTCTAGGCTAAGACTATTGTCACATGCCACCTATAAAAGATATCATGCTTAGCTTTGCTTCTTCAATTTTGATACTAAGATCATTGTGAGCTTGTGCCACCATTCCAATTAAGTTTATTTCATATTTTTATAATATTTTCATATATTTTTCTCATGTATGTTCGACCCATTTTCATCGCCAATCAATTGCGACCTATGGCAACATTCATTTCCTGTGATTCTAACTAGCATTCATCAATTCACTCCAACCGACTAACATTTATTTCTATCTCCTTCATTGAAGCTCCCGATCATTAAGCTCTAAATCTTAGGGATTCCCTATGATGATTGGTTATGAGAGAGACTTGAAAGGCTAGAGAACCTCCGCACATTTGCCCGGAACCTCTGCGATTTGCTAAAAGTCTGATGTAAGTTATGATTTTTAGAAACCATCCTATGTACCACACCTCTATGCCCTTGCTAATCCTTTCAAGACATGTCGGGAGGTCCGATGCTCTCCTTGGGATGTCTTCTGAGTCTAGCTGAGTATGGCTTCTCGTTGACAGAGCTTCCACCATGTGGCGCGGATGGCGGATCGAGTCAAGCATCGCCAGAATCGCTCAAAAGTTAGGTTTGGCAGAAATATCATTAGAGTAAAGTGGATTAAACTTGTCTCCCCTTATTTGAAGAAGGAACGAAGTACTCCAGACTGCGCACAACGTGGATGGGTCATTCCTAGAGACTTCATGTGAAGCAGGTGTTGGAGCCATTGCAAGACACAACTCGGGACAGATGATCTTCTCAGCATCGCGATACTACTAATGGTGTGCTAGTGCGGCGGATGCAGAGGCGTTACCATATGTAGAAGGCCTGCGTTGGCCTATCTATCAGGGAGTCCCACAAGTGATATTGGAATCTGATTGTGCACAAATTATGGTAAAGATGGACAGTTCTACCCAAAAACAAATTCGAGCTTGGTACAATCATCCATGGGGCAAATCGCTATTGCTAAATAGTTGGAAGATTTCCAAGGTGAAGAGATCAAGTAGCAAACGCTTTAGCCGGTTTAACGAGGCATAGCAACATTTTCAAGGCTTGGCTGGGAAACACACCTAGTGTGACTCGAGCCCCCTCGGCACTGATTAAATGACTTGCATGTTTAGTTAATATAAAACCCTCTCTTTACTTAAAAAATACTCCGAATTGAGAAAAAATAGAAAAAAAATACTAGAACCATTTGTTTTCACCTTTTCCTCCCTACACTGGTATAATGCCCGTGCTAATGCTACGGCAACATTCGAGTATACAAATTAGAACTAAAATATATGTAAACTAAACCAACCGAATTACATTACAGAAAAAAGACAATTATTTTTTATTCAAACCTCTCCGCATGAGCGACATAGAAACTACACAACCCATGCAAATATCATATTTTCCATACCATATTATGATGCATACATTCCTCAAAAATATTCTAAAAGGCAAAGATATATTATGGTATACATTCAACTTATCGAAAAAGGATTATATAAGTCTACGTGAACAAGCTTGATGTCAAAGTACTGATTGTCAGCTTATAACAATAAAAGACTTCAGATTACAAAGCATCGTTGCCCAATTCTGTTACACGATTTGCTAAAAAAGAGTCATTTAACATACTCTGATGATCAATCCATTGGTCTTGTACATATGGGTAGACAATGTTTTCTTGGTTGCTAAAACCCACTACCAATCCATGCATAGGTGAGCTAACTTTGCAGCTTGTCACGACATAGATCTCCTCCGAACATCAGTTGGTAAACAAGTAAAACAAAAGAAGAAAAAAAGTCAGGAAAGTAGAAAGGAAATTGACTGAACTGAAACAAACAAGGTAAACTAAGTTGGATTTGGGAGCCAACTGGCCATCCTTGGAGCTTGTAGAAGGCAAGAGAAAATTTTCATTAAAAAAGGCAAGAAGAAGGGGACATTTAACCAACAGCTTGGGGACGTCTCGAATCCATTTTTGGGTGGTCAAGGAAACGCCTGCTTGGGGAATGCAAGATGAATCAAGGCAAAGGGTGAGCAATATTTAGAGGCCCAAACATGTATTTTGCAGAAGACTAAAATTTTGGGGAAAAACTAGTCGAGGTTCCTCTTCCGCATACCTAAGAACTCGTCGAGCATCCAGTGCCTCCTCTTCCTCCTCCCCACTGATATGCAGGTCGCTCTCCCTCGCCTATCGCCCTACAACTGCATAGCTCCGACACCGGCGGCAGCTGCTCCACGGCCCTGTCGCATTGGCACTTCGCCCAGGGTGCCCAGCTCCAGGGCCATCGTCCCGCGCTGCGCGCCATCGACACGGCCCTCGGGCCACTGCTCGCTCGCTCAATGGTTAGAGAATGGGCGCCCTTGATGCGTAAGACTTAGCATTTGCCGTGGACCTGTTAAAGATGGAGGTTGTAAGGTTATCACAATATTAAGGTTATCACTCACTCAATGGACTATATGGACAAGGAAATAATTACACTAAGTCAGGTAACTTTTAACTGAAACTTTGCCCAACAATTATATTCAGGTTTGACAAGCTCACAATCAACTCCAATAAAGAAACAAGAACTGCAACTATCATGCTAAAAGAAAATGCCTTAAAAACGTACTCATACTTAAAAATCAAGAAATGGTTAGTTACCAATGCACCTCAGCAGGAGAGGTAGTTAAAAGCACGTCAACTATTTTAGGTGCTAATTTCTTGAGGTGATTAAAGTAATTGATACATAACCAGATAAGAGTAAAATACTGAGACCGTTAGCATCTATGTAAATGCATGGTTGAATGTTCCATAGAAGGAATAGCAAATTCCACGAATTACGGTTTAAGCTGAGGGCAAGGTATGAGGTCTGGGTGCACCAGTTGAGCTGGAGCACCATTCACTGATAATGGAATAGAAAACACAACATCTGCAGGCTGCAGCAATGAGAAGGAAAATAAGATAAAAGTCATCATATGTGCACTTGCGCAGGAAAAGAGTTACTTTTCTCATATCAACTTCCTCCTATTTTTTTATTCAGGATATGGACAGCAAGTAGACTTTTAAAAATACGGAGTACCTTTTGATGGTGAGCTCAAGTTGAAAGACCCTAGTTTGGTTTTGGTAATTGATGAAACTTAACTACTAACCTAAGTGCTAAGTGTGTGTAGCAAAGGAGGTTAGTGGAGGACAATGGTGCTCAATTGAAGATCAAGTGAAGGAAGAAAGAAAAGGACTTAAAGAAGGAAACCAAGAGGCTAAGGTATAACCAATTAGAGCTTTTCTTTTAGTGATCAAGACTCCAAGTGGGAGTGATCACATTTAGGATAGATAGCCGAATATAAAGGGGAAAATTGAGTTATGGATTACCTTCAAGTGCTCTAGGATGCATCTTATTACTTTGAACTAACTCAACCTAGCTTGTGACTTGAAAACCCTTGGAAAATGTTTGCAAAATGCTAACACACTGTGCACAAGTGTCGAAAATATTGAGTGTTAGCACTTAGAAGCAAGCAGTGAGAAACTAACTTGAAGAGAGCTGTTTTCCGAGCGTCGGACACTGGGGAACAAAGGCATCGGACCATTGGTGGCGAGCGTCCGACGGTCCCCAGGCTCTGTTTCTAACTGTGAAAGCGACGGACGGATTGGTTTGGTCCGACGACGAGCGTCGGACGCCGTCCGAGCATTTCTAGAGCTCTCGGTGTAAATTTGCTTAGCGTCGGGTCCCTAGAGCGGTACAAGGCTCGTTGGGTTCTCCGGGGCTTCACTCATCGGCCCGGTGTTGACTATGATGAGACCTTCAGTCCAGTGGTGAAGCCAGCTACCGTCCGCACAGTTCTCTCCCTGGCTCTCGAGCGCTCCTGGCCTGTGCATCAGCTGGATGTCAAGAATGCCTTCCTCCATGGCACTCTGACCGAGACCGTCTACTGTAGCCAGCCGGCAGGTTCTGTGGATTCCTCTCGCCCTGACTTAGTCTGCCGGCCCAACAAGCCAAGTCTGACACCTCGCTGTTCATATACCACCATGGGGGCGAGACTGCTTACCTGCTCCTCTATGTGGATGACATCGTTCTCACCGCCTCCAGCCAGTCTCTGCTCCAGCGCATCATTGCCTCTCTCCAGGCGGAGTTTGCCATGAAGGATCTGGGTATGTTCCATCACTTCCTCGGCGTCACTGTTGAGCCCTGACCTTCCGGCTTGTTCCTCCACCAGCGGCAGTTCACTCGTGACATTCTGGAGCGAGCAGGGATGACTGACTGCAAGCCCTGTTCCACCCCAGTCGACACTCAGGGCAAGCTGTCAGAGGCCGCGGGTTCGTTGCTTGGGCCCGCGGACTCTACCGCCTACCGGAGCCTTGCTGGCGCGCTCCAGTACCTCACCTTCACCCGGCCTGACATCTCCTACGCCTTGCAGCAGCTGTGCCTCTACATGCATGCTCCACGGGAGCCCCACCTTGCTGCTCTGAAGCGGCTTCTCCGGTACCTGCGTGGCACCCTCGCCTATGGGCTGCTCCTCGGCCGGTCCTCCTCTGCTGAGCTGGTTGTCTACACCGACGCTGACTGCGCAGGCTGCCCGGACACCCGCCGGTCCACCTCTGGCTATGCTGTCTTCTTGGGCGGCAACCTTGTCTCTTGGTCGTCCAAGCGCCAGCCGGTGGTCTCATGCTCCAGTGCCGAGGCGGAGTACCGCGCCGTGGCCAACGGTGTGGCCGAGGCTGCTTGGCTCCGCCAGCTCCTGACTGAGCTTCACTGCCCCCTCGCCAGGAGCACGCTCGTCTACTGCGACAACGTCAGCGCGGTCTACCTCTCCACCAACCCTGTGCAGCACCAGAGGACCAAGCATGTGGAGATTGACCTTCACTTTGTCCGCGACCGTGTGGCCATCGGCGACATCCGAGTCCTTCACGTC
Source organism: Eremochloa ophiuroides (assembly GCA_038502445.1). Classification (NCBI taxonomy): domain Eukaryota; kingdom Viridiplantae; phylum Streptophyta; class Magnoliopsida; order Poales; family Poaceae; genus Eremochloa; species Eremochloa ophiuroides. Next base: position 17,681,006 of record JAHLJS010000005.1, on the reverse strand, counting down.
CCGACCACCTCCCAGTTTGCGGACATCTTCACCAAGGGCCTCCCTTTCTCGACCTTCTCTGAGTTTCGCTCCAACCTCAACATCACCAGTGGCTAGTTGTGGCTGCGGGGGGATCCTGTGTATTGTGCTTGTTTTCTTTCTTGTCCAGTCTTGTACTCCGCTGCGCCGGTAGTCCAGACTGCGGGGGGGAGGGGGGTGTTAGAGTGTGTGTATTAGGCCCATGAGGCTAAGCCCATGAGGCCCATGTATGTACTGCTATATAGCTACCCTTCTAGGGTTAGCCCATTAATCCAATCACTCTGATTCTAGCAGATCATAAGGTAAACAGTTGTGGCAATCAAGGTGTTCCCATCAACCCATCCTAAAATCTGCATGACAGCTAAGCAAGAGATAAACACAGATCAGTTAACATCCTAAAGAAATTTCCTAGGAAAACAATCTAAGCAAGAGATAAACACAGCTAGAAACAAGCCAAAAACGAAACAGGTAGACCTAGCCAAAGACTGGAATTTTGTTGCACTGAACCTGTGCTGCAGCTATGTTAGGGTCAGTCAATCAGGCTGAACTGCACACAACCATCAGGACAAACCATGGTAATTTCAGTAGAACTTACAATCCTATATAATGACATCAAAAATAAATTTTAGCACAGGATGGTTGTGTCAAACTAAAAAACTAAGTTTCTAGAAATTAAATTGGCGAATACCTTTCAGTCAGATTGCATCATTAAAGAAAATCTGGAGAAATACCACCTGTAGCTTGAAAGCGGAATGGTTTCTCCACTCATCTGCAAATAAGCAAATCACACAAACTATGAACCAGAATATGCAAGGCGTGGCCAGTGGCTTCGAGGGGGTCAGGTGTAATGCAACGTCCATCAGCATAGCCAAGGTCAGTGACACCGCCGGATCTCCCAGTCCCATGTACGCAGGTTTCCACAGAAAAATGGAGGTTGAAAATGGCATGTGCAAACCTATGCATTCACGCTGACCCATAGTTGAATCAGTGCAAACTTAGTTAACATGCCACGGAATGGAGGAGTTTGGTGACATCATTATTTGCAGCATTCCTATGCAAAGTTGCAGAAACCTAAGGATATATCAAAGCCACAAAACAACACTTTATCGCATTCCTGATTGTCATATATCAAAGCCTACAAGCCGGTAAAGATTCTTACTAAAAATTTTAAGAAAACAAAGCTAACATCAAATTCAGTATTGTAGAGATGTCAATAAAATTTTTGAGAAGATATGTTCATCTATTATTACCATTGTCAGCTATACTATGAAGGCCATGCTGTTGTTCCAGGAAACTAAGATTTGGCATTCACGTGAAGGCTAAAATAGTAAACATAATCCATTCTCCTAACCTACCTATTTCCAACGGTTGAAGAATTTGGATCTGTACAAAACAAATCAGATGAATACATTGCCGCAATCTAGAGGCGATTGATCCAACAAGGCAAAATCATCGTAACGCTAGGTAGGAAGGGAAGGGGTCGAGCCAGCGAACCTTGCGGGTGCCACACCGCTATAGTTGGGAGAGGTTCTCCTACGTGGCCCAGCTGTGGGTGACATGACGAGGAGCAGCTCATGGTGGCACCCCCCAACATCGAGAGGGACAGGGGGCAGCAGCCTAGGTTGCCAACATCGAGAGGGACAGGGGTTGGCGGTTGGGCAGCTTCGGGCCACGGCTGCTCCTCGCCGGCCGATCGGAGAGCGCAGTGCCGTGTTCCAGCAACGGGGCGAGCGGGTTCGGCAGCGGGGTCCAAGTGGGGCGGATCTAGAGCAGCACCACCACGCAGGGGCCAGGTCGCCCCGCGCCGGCATCGCGCTGCCGCCTGATCGATGCCGGACGCCCAAGCCAGCACTCCAGAGCCCCCACAGCCTGGCGCATTCCAGTCACCGCGGCCGGCGCGTGGTGGCGACACGGATTTGTAACGCCCCGGCTAAGAACACCACCGGGGGCTACCTCTCTTACAACAACATTCTACTAAGCCAGTAACTAATTAACAATTTCGACAGTACTTCCCCTAAAAATTTGAGCATCCAAAACAAATCACCGAGCATTATGACAAGTTATTATAAATAAGGTCATAAGCATACAGCCCAGCTTAACCAACCCAACAGCACTCGCCATCACAATATATCCAATATTTAGCGGCCTTTAACTAAATTATCATATTAGCAGAAATTTAGACTTAATAATGATTTATAATAAACTATGTGTTTGTGCTCATGAAGGTTCTACTCCCAATTGTTCCTATGCATGCCGCGGTCACTTTGTATCTAAAAACCAAATAAACACAAGAGTGAGTAAAAATACTCAGCAAGTACAATCAGAACCAAAAGAACGAATTTCACACGACATTTCTTGATCAAATAACTGAAACACCCGAACAAACAGTAGTTTCTGTCTGAAACAGACAACACCTGAATATATCCCTTGTATTTACCGGTAAAGCCAAGTAAGTGGGGCCAGCACTTACTCATAGGATCCTAAACATAAGAACCAAATTACATCTCCGGATAAACCGGCACCAGAATAGAATTTAAATAAAAATTTGAAACTTAAATCTCATGTATCGGAAAATAAAAACAAGAAAAATATAATACTTAAAACATTTAAAAATTATGGGAAAACTCAAATAATATTAGGCTTACAGCCAAGGTAAGATTTGTCATGCACTTGCCTTGATAATGCTATGTACTGTGATGAGTAGCAGGATGGGCTACACCCTCAGATTCGACCGCCACCTGAGAAACCAGGTTCCCGATCAAAACAATAACTAGAAGCTAAAAGGTTCAAAATATATATAAAAATTAATCTAAGCAATGCTAATGTTACGGCATCACTTTTCTACTTATTTACTTAGTTGTTTTTCCTATTCCCCTAACAACTAAGGCCGATCCACCAGAAAAGGAGGAGCTATACAGTCACGGACTCAAGGATCCATGAAAGAACTAAGATCAGCATCAGCACGTACAGCCCAAAGGACAACCACGACAACTGCAGGTTTATGTTTCTGGTGCAAGTCATTATTCCTTTTGTTGCAAACCTTGCATTCACTAGTTCACTAGATAGGGATCAAACCCCATGGATAAATGAGACCCAATTGTAAATTGATAAAGCAAGTACTTCAGAACTACCTCAAATTGAAACTAAAGTTCAGATCGTCACTTCTCTAGGTTTCCTCCACTGGCAGTATTTATTCCTTGAGATTACCTGGCCACAAGACGCAGCTCTCTGCCCCTGGCAAACCCCCAGATCAGCAGCACGACAAAGGGACTAACCAATGTGGGCAGAGGGCAGTAACGCCAGTTGCAAGAAGATGCAAAGCAGCACGGAACTGCTGCCGTGATGGAGATGATCAATAGCGGAGGCCAGAGCAGAGCCACGAATAGGAGGGGTGGCGGCGGCGCAGACAGGAATTGAGAGGTGAATAGGGCTCGGCCCTTTTTTTTTCCCCATATACATGAGAAGAGGATACCCTAAGCCACATCCAACTGTCCAACTCTAACAGCTCCGTTACAATTCATACGTCATCCAAAAGAAACAAATTAGTAGTCGAACAGATTCGTTTTGGCGACATCTACGCAACCACGGTCTCCGATCTTTCGTACAACTCATGGTTTAAAAAGTTAATTTTTCCTCTGATTTCTAAGCGTTTTTTTATTTTCATTAAAAAAAATCAGGGTATTACAGGATCACCTCGGTGCCACCCGGCACCTCACCCACCAACCATTTGGCGCTGGATCGCTCGTCGCAGCCCGATCTGTCGCTGCGATGCCCCTCCCCCTGGCTTCAACAGCACCCCACCTGACGCCCACGCCGGTCTCTTCCTCCCTAAATCTCGTTTTTTCAGAAGAAAAAATACTGTGGAGGGATCGTAGGGCCTCACGCACGATGGCAGCGTCGACGGGAGAGGGCCTGGCGGCGGCATGGGGCTTGTGGCGCGTGTGCGGTCGGGCGGGCGTAGGAGCTTGTGGCGACTGCGACGGTGCTGGAGTTGGGGATCGAGATGGCGACGAGGATCGTCGCCGCCGTCGTGGGAAGAGAGGGGAGGCGCTGCGAGCGGCGGAAGGGGAAGGGGGTGCTCGAGCGATGACGGCGGCGTTGATGTCGAGCTTCGGCGACGGCAGGATAACGGCAGCAAGCGATTTGGGGGCGCGGGGGCCGGGCTGGGTTCGCGCTGATCATGGGATTGGGGTGGGGGTGGGATCGCCAGCGGAAACGGGATCGGGATTGGGAGGGGTGAGTTTTTGAACAAACTTTGCCTTAGACCTTGATTACATGCTCTCGTAGTCTTCGATTTTGATGGAGTCAATATTCTGTGTACACTTTTTTAGATGCATAAAGGTTACAATCTCAGCGGGGTATATTTTATTGGGTGGATATAGTTTTGTTTATGAATTCAATTATAGGAGAGACTGTGGTTCTTGGGAGAAGGAATAGAAGAGGTTGATTGGTGGAGTCGGTTTAATCTCGTGCCCAAGAATTCTTTTTTGCCACTGCATAATAATAAAACAATGTGGCGGCTAAGGCTGAGTGGGCCCGTGCCGTCGTTTAGTCCTCTCGATGAGTTGAGTTGTGCTGGTTCGCTCCGCACTTCCGATCCGTGCCCGACCTTCCCACTCGCCCACCACCACTATCATCACAACTTGACAAAGGAGAAACAAAATTTTCGTAGTTGTAGGCTCTGGCTCGCCATCGCCTGCCCGGCTCCCCCAGCGAAACGACGGCGGCCAGAACCCCTACAGTGGAGGAAGCTAGAAGAGTCCCGAGAGAGAGAGAGAGCATGGCGGGCAGGAGCTTCCTGATCCGGTCCCCCAAGGAGGAGGAGTCCGCCGCCGCCGTCAGAGGTAGAATGCGTCCGATAACTCTCTCTCTCTCTCTCTCTCTCCCTCGTCGATTCCCGTTTCCCACCGCGTGTCATCCGATTCCCGATCCATTATTCGACCCAAAACAAATTCGGATAGTTAGATTTGTTGTGCTTGCGCAAGGGGGTCTGGTAAAAATAAAATGGAGGCCGCGCAAATTTAGAAGCCCCAGATTGCGCGGGTCGTTGGCGTATGACTAGGGATTGTCGCGGAGCCATTTGCCCCCGCGGGGCTTACATTTTTCTTCCCCTCTGTCTTGATGACCTACCTTATGCTAGCGGGTGTGCTTCAGTGATTATTATTAGTATGTACATCTGCATTCACATGGTACGTCTCTTGATCAGCAGTTCCTTGTGAGTTAAACCTCTGATGTCTTAGCAGACCTGCAGTTGAACAACAAACACAGTGGCAGTGTGTGTGCTTGGTAGTGGGTTATTGGCATTTTTGGAATCAGTGACTGAGTTAGATGAGTTTTTTTCCCTGTGATGTTAATTTCTAGAGTTTTCCTGTTACAGAGGCTGTACTACTGGGAGCAAAGAATGCTGCAATAGCTGGTTCTGTGGTAGCGGTTCCCACGGTGCGTAATTTTTTTTTTTCACTATTATTAGTAGTATATATATATAGTTTATGTGCACTTCCTCCCAATAAGTTAATGAATACGCTTAAGAGAGGGTGTATCATCATTTAGCATTCTTTATATGTCATCATTTCGGTATGGAGGTTTCATTCTATCAGCCTGTTATGTCTCCTCTTATTATTTAGTATGAACATTGAAATTCTAATGGCTGAAAAAAATCTAGGCACCTTATATTTTAGGATGATATGTTTGGATCGTTTCCTGCTTATGGTTCTGATCTACATGTTTTTTTTCTGGAGCAGCTGGTTGGCTGCCGTGTCCTTCCTTGGGCTAAGGCGAATCTCAACTACACTGCACAAGCACTCATCATATCTGCAGGTACCATTCTAGTTAAAACTAGATGTTGGACTAATGTAGCTGGCTGAAGACAATTGTCATATAGTTGAATCATAGTGTTGAATTTGTTTATATGGTAGCTTTAATATTGGACCTAAGAAATGGAATTCTGTGAATATTTTAGTGAGTCGGTTTGCTACAGCTTCCTGTTTGATGGATACTCACATTGTTTTGTGATACAATGTAACCATATCAAGGTACATAGATAACCAAATCGAACATGGTGCCTGTTTCTTGGATATTCTGATGACACTTTGATGTCTGAATCTGTATCCTGTCGGTACAGGTTTTCAACTTCTTACGCTAAGAAATTCATAAACTCAGTCATTAGATGCTTTTCCCTTTCCCCTATTTACGGTTTGCATTATAGCAACTATAGAGCATGAATCAGATTTCTTATACTTTCCTGGCCCCTATTTCAAAGAACATCCCTAGAGCTTACTTATAAGGATCCAATCCTCTATGATTCACGAGCCCTTTTTTGTTTGTTCAACTTCTTAGCAATGCGTCATTTCAGTTCTGTCTATAATTGAAATTTGATCTATTTTGGTGTACAAGTTACATGAACTTACAATTGGTTTGCTTTGCATGCCAAACCTTGAGAAATGACATGTGTCATGCATGAGTGAAGTTTGGCATTATTATTGATTAGAAGGAATGCATTCGTGTTTCACTTTCTTTCTCAAGTGAGTAGCTTTAAATATCTTGTCAGATTACTGATTGTATCATATGCCACATAAGACACAGAAGTCACATCACCAGTCCTGCATGATTAAAATACAAATCAGAGCTTTAGCATAGCATCGACAAGAAATGAAACAAGTTGGATTGTTTGTTCTGTTTGTTGGAAGGTTATTGGTTTATAGGACTTCTCTTATAATGTATTCAAAATTTTCTGCTCAAGTGAAGTATTTGCACAAGTACAGATTGACATGTAACCTGGGGTTTTCCCCTTTCTTTCTTTTGTTTTATTCCTCTTAAGATCTAGTGGGTCTGGATGACTATACATGTGCCAATGAGGTTAGATAACTTTCTTGTTTTCAGAGTGGGCTTGGACAACAAAAAGTGCTATTTGTGGTTTAAATTAACAAATTCACAGGTCCAATGGTAGTTTGGTACATGAAGTGAGCATCATGGGCTATTGATTTTCTGAAGTGTTAACAGTTTTACCACATTTTGATATACTATTGGTAACACACTAAGGCAGTAAGCCTTCTCCAGTGTGCTAGTGATGCCTGAATAAAATTTGGGTCCCACAATAGAAAGACGGCATCGCTCTCTATCTGCTGCAATGTAGAAGCAAATCAGGCATTGCTACCGGCCCCACACTGCAAATAAAAAAAGAGCAAAGGCACGAGCTGTCGATGGGAACAACATGCACTGAGTTGGTTTGAGCAATAAAGTAGTACTTTTTTACTAAGTAGGCAGCGGTGCCTCTACTTGCTCCGCTCCATGAATTCCTGGCATCACTGAAACTTGGCTCCGCTGGCCGCAGCGTGCAAGAGTGACTCTCTAACCATCTCTCTCCAAACTGGGCACCACTCATGGCATACACTGGAGCCTTGTTTGTTTTGTGCTTCTGCATCTCAGATGCCAACAGCAGAAACAAACAAAGCACACCCTGACTTGCATCTGGTTCACCAGGCTTCTGTAATCTGTAGGAGTAAAGGTTGCTTTTGCTTCTCCATAAATGATGGTGTGCTTTTACTAGAAGCATGCTTCTGGAGACACCATAGCTCGCAGAAGTCCCAACAAACCATTGAAAACATTCTGAAATTTTACTGGTTTGTTTGACAGCCTGTATCGCTGGCTTCTTCATCACTGCTGACAAAACCATTCTACGGAACGCACGACAAAACACCATCGGGAAGCTTGACAAGTCAACTTGATGCAGAGATTTAGCTGTAAAGGTTCTCTGGTTGCTGCGGCGGTTGATATGCAGCAGCACCATTTCCCTTTGTGGACAAGTATTTTTTTTCAGTGTTTAGCTACTGAAACCAAAGGGTGTGCTGTAAAGACTTGCTACCTGATGGACCCAACTATTGTATTCAGTTTACTAAGTTGAATCAGAATAAAGGATGGTGCTATGCGTGTGCATATGCTTGTGTAGACATGGCTTAGACCCTTGTTCTGAACATTTAAAGTTTCAATAATCGACCTGGAACTTGTGATGACTAAAAGAACGGGGATTAGCAATGTGATTTTCTTTGTAATTACCAAATACAGACTCGACAGCAGATTCATGTTGGATAAGATACGACTGAATTAAAGGTAGTGTAGAGAGCATGGTAAGATATGAATAATATCCTCTGGTCAACTTTCAGCCAGCCGAACTATTCTCTAATTTCCAGATCAGATGTCATAGTTTGTTTAATTTCAACAAAAAAACGAAATGATGGCCATTGCCCGGTTGAAGTCATTACAGAGTGATCCACATCCTATCATCACAGTGTAGCTTTGATCTGATAGTGACATTTCTATCATTGCTGACCTGATAGGGAAGCCCATTAATATTGCTGATTACCCTCTCTTCGGTCTGGTTTCGGTAGTGATGCTAGCCGGTTTGCACCCAGCAGTGATCCACTGACTGAGCCAGTGCATGATCTCTTTTTTCTTTTCTTTTTTCCTTTTTTGGAGGGGAAGCCAGTGCATGATCTGTACACTTGTCCAAGCACTATAGTGAAGTCAGCGTAGCCGTTGTCCATGGCGTAGTGAGTCAGAGTGATGAGAACGAAGATGAAAAATCTAAGAATGCCGGTTGTCAAGCCTAGCCTGTGTACCACAGTTAATATGCCTTCATCATGCATTGCTTTATAGCTAAAAAAAAGTAGGTGAACCATTCCTTAGAACACGGGAAAATAATTCAGAAAACAGTAAATCACTAAAAATATTTTGGGCCTGCTTGGTTGCTCCTAACCTTGCTGGGTAAGAATATTTGTTTTGTAGCACCTTTAGAAAGTAGCTTTGCTAGACGAGCTTGCTTTTCTGAGCAAGAAAAAGCTTGCTGATATAGTCGAGCCAAATTGGCTCTTTGGGCCTGGGCATTGGGCAAGGATAGCGCAAGAATCCATGCGAGAGCATGTGCTTCGATACTGAATCTTTTTTTATACGAGATGCACTTGGACATCTCATGTCTCCATGGGTAGTAGCAAGTTTCTCAAAAGTATATATTCCGTGCTGCTCTTGTATGTATATATTTCTTGAAAAACAGCCAAACAGCTTCACTGAAGCTTGCCAACCTTTGCATGGCTAGGCTAGGTTAGCCTTGTTACGCTAGCCTTAAAGAACCAAGCAGACCCAAATGTTGATAGCTAGGTGAAGCATCTAGGTCCTAGTGGTTTCGGTGATTAATGACAACAAAGAGGTTATTATGACTAACGTGTGTTTTGCAGGATAACCTATAAGTTAGGTCATAATAACATGTAGGTTCAAGCCTTTAACGATGGAAATCGATTCGGTTTTAAAAGGACGGAAAATAAGACGGTGATAGGCTAGTTCCAAGTGTCGCTTGGAGTTAAGAGACACTTGTAGTAGTTTAGGTCTTGTTTTTGACTTTGACCGTACTATTAAGGGGGTTTTGAATGGGTAGCTTGACCTAGACTTGGTGTTGACGCAAAAAATGGTTCTCCGCGCTCAACACACCAGCGAAGCCGGAACGATCTTCAAGAGTGTTAGAGCCTTGCAGATCCAGCTAGCTTCAAACCCGGTCTGAGAGTGTAGATGACTCCCAAGCGTGCCGGTCAATTTGACCTGCAATTGACAAGGAAAAAGGTAATAATTAGTAACACAAGACGGAACTTGCTGGTACGTTCAGACAGTTCCAAATATACGGCCTTGCAAGCCCTGTTTTTAGGCTATCGACTAAAGAGTCGATATCCGAATTACATGAACCGATTTTCATAGAATAAGCATTATGACATTATGTAATCGATTCCCATGCATCAATAGAGGTGCCAATTCTCATATGGCATATTACAGCATAATCGATGCATGTATATCAAACTTATTTAACAAGGATGTCTGAGTACGAGGCAGAGAGAAATCGGCTGTTTAGCCGATTTGGCAAATACAGACAACATACTGTCTCAAAAAAAAAAAATCCAGACAACATACAAGCCTATAGGATGAACAATGCTTTGACCTTCAAACTAATACATTCAGTTCATCATTTATAATAGTAGGGATCGAGCGGATCGAGACAGCCATGATGTAAACTATGACTTGAATCTATTAATTATCGAGTCTAAGCAGTATTTATCCTATTACTTGAGTGCAACCTGTATATAATCAAGATCTAGATCTATCGGCTAATGCAAGCATATTCTATTTATCGATGCATAAACATGTAACAATTACCATTCATTGAACGAATAGATCCATGAGATATAAAGCCGATATAACTAGATCAAGATTGGACAAATTTGGTGAATGCTGAATGTAATTAAACAAATAAACTCAAACATCACTGGTAACTTGATGAATCTAACTAAGATGCTAAATTAGTTAGAGCCAATAACTAATCCATGCTCGTTAATCATCTTAATCTAAGGTTTCGTCCACCGGATGACGCTAAACATAGATTAATCAAGAAAATAAACATGAATTGATAACTAATCCTTATTCGATTTGAGCCCACGTCCACTGGATGACGCTAAACCCATGCCAAATGAGAATCAACCCCGATCTACTATGCTCTCATGTCCACCGAATGACATCAAAGAAACAGAGCTTAGCAAGGCATGACGGTACTTACAAGCAAGCTTGCATCCACCGGATGGCGCTCAGCCCGATCGAAGAACTCGTCGAGATCTATTTTACTCCTACTCCTAAGGGTTTTGGCCGGAGCCGAAAGGTGTGTTGTATTGATGTGTACCTACGTTTTACAATGGCCGGGGGTTTATATTTATACGCTGGGCTGACAAGATAGAGTTCTAGTCGAATTACAACTTGAAATATAGAAGAACTTTTCTATTTTAAAGGTAACTTGGAGTCCAATCTCCCCTTCCTCGGACGGACTCCGAACGTGATCCCTTTCCGGCGCCGAAGATTCATGATGACGTCAACCACTCAATTGATTCTGTCTTCTGCTACGCCTTCCTTGCTTCGGCCCAACACTCGATCTGGGACCCGAAATCGGCTATCTGCTCTTGACATCGGCTATCTGCTCCTGACATTGGCTATCTGCTCCCGGTCCAAATTTTGGTGTAAACACATGCCCCCAATTTTGGGACAAACTGGTTTTATTCCAAAATTAACACCGAGTCCCGATTGACCTTCATCCTCAAATCACAGCAAAATTCGCATACTCCCGCTCAGCACCCCAGAGCTCTGCAACAAACCGAAACCCTATCCAAGAGAACCTTCGCTGTGTCTCCGGTTTCAATTCGCCGCCTCCAAAACCTGTGAGCGATGGCGATTCCTTTTGAAATCCCTGAGGTACAAATTCCTTCTCGCCGACCCGCTTTCAAGTTTCCTTTCGAATCCCCGTCTAATCAGTTGCATACGTATCATTTTTAGAATCTGAAGGACGAGATCTTGATTCCGCTGAGCGACGTCCCCTCCGCTTTTTATCTGGGTTCGATGGGCGACTCAAATCCCTCGGAATTCATCAGCAAGGAGACTAATCAGATCCCTTTCAGAGCTCCCTTGGTAGATGCATCCTTTTAGTCCAAGAATCCTTTTCGAAACTGGCCCAATATGCCAACCCGGTGGAGAAACTGGTTCCACAGAGTCTCTGAGAAGAAGCGAGCAGACTAGGAACTGCGTAACCTGAGTCAATGCCTCGATCTCCCCCTTTGTCAGATGAAAAAGAATGAGCCTCTTTTGATCGCTGCAAGTTACTTCTGGTCAAATTCTCTGAATGCTTTTATCTTTGGGGATGGGCCGATGACCATCACTCTGGGCGACATTCACATGCTCACCGGCCTTCAGATCACTGGAACTTGTTCATTCTGGGATTTTCTTTCTACTGGTGAAAAGCAACTCCCCAAGATCGGCGAATATAAAGGCTGGACTGACTATATCAAAACTCACCATCTATCAACCCCAAGCATCAGTGAAAAAGAATACATAGCCTTCTTAATCTTGTGGGTGGAAAGGTTTGTCTTCTGTGGTGCTTCTCTTGGACCAGCTTATCCTCTCAAAGCTCTTGCAGAACAATTAGCCCGTGGAAATTCAATTCCTTTGGGAAAACTTCTGTTAGGAGCAGCTTATAGGTTGATGAACCGAGTTATCGGTTCCTTGTTGAAAGGTGAAGAAGTGCAATGTACAACAGGCCCCTGGTGGCTGATCCAACTATGGCTCAACCTTTATCTGCACAAAATGATCCGGCCAAACCTCAGCAACCTCAGCTACCCCTCCATCCAGTATGCAGAGAATGAAAACAAAATCACCAGAGGGTGTCAGAGCTTTGGCGAAGCTGCCTCATCCATAACCATCAATATTAACCGGGGCCGACTGTTTGAATCTTTCTACAGAGGCTTAGGAGCAAATATCTTAGTCTGGTTCCCCTACGAAGAGGATGAATAATTTCCAATGCCCTACAATTTCAAGTTTAGCACTGGGTGTTCTGATGATGGAGCCGTTGAAATCTTTAATGTCATCATCAAACCCTGCATATTGCCAGTTGATTTCAAGCATCTTCGTGGCACTAGCAGCAATGAGCCCAGTTGGCCTTCTTATGAATTTTATCATCCAAACATTGCAGCAAGACAATTAGTATTTGGCCAACTGCCCCCAAAGCTTCCATTCTTACATCTTCTGAAACCCAGAGATGAGATAACTGAAAGGCTGGATGCTGACAGAGTCTTCAGACTGGGAACAGACCTGCCACACTATACAGTGGATAAGTGGAATTAAATCTCAATCACCCACGAAAGCTTTGACAATTGGTGGAAACAATGGCATGCTCATTTATTCTGCCTGAAGATCCATGACAAATGTAGATCCCTGGACCAAAACTTCAACTCTGAATCAGCAGTAAGTATTACTAACCGATTTTTTCCCAAAACCGCCTATCAGTCATGTTCTAACTTGTTTTATGTAGGATCCGAAAACTGACCCACCAGGGCAAGTTAAGTACTACCCCACTTGCCCAACTATAAGGCTAGGTTCCCAAGCACCATCAGTTAAGCAAATGATGAAGACCCCTGCAAGAACAGTAACTATTTCTGCTCCCAAGAGAAAAACCCCATCATCTGGCCCTCAGAAATTGACAACCAAGAATCCACGTTCTAAAAGGACTAACCAGGTATTCATTCGTTCTTAAATCTTTCTTGCACTATTTACTCAGTTACCTGACTGGATTGGCTAACACTAGGCAATTGCTCAGCCGATTCAAACTCCACTGGAGGGAACCCAGGCTGAAAATAAACCAGAATCCACAGCTCATCTAGGCGCTGCTGCGGGTCCTTCAAGCATTCAGCAGGAAGCATTGGAATCACCCAACACTCAGGTACCTATCGACACTAACATAGCCAATGATCAAGTTTAGGCACATGAATGCTTCCCCCTAGACGTTTTTGTTTCCTCTTAACTGATCATAAAAATACAGCCAAACAGTCCCTCCTCTGAGGATACCTGGACCAAGCTCGCAAGAGATGAGACACCGCCTACAAAGTCACTAGGTAGTACAATTTGGCTGTTAACACCATTGTGCTTTCATTGCATTAGTTAAACTCTTCCGACTGCAAAGCCTCAATCGATCATAGAGACACAAATTGATACTTCGTCTGTTGTCGGGAAGGGAGCAGCTATGGAACCACAACCAGAAACTTCATTGGCTCCTCCTTCATCAGGCTCTGGCAAGGTTTAGTATCTTCCTCAACAAATCAACTGATCCCTCTTTGTATTATCACTCCCTGATGAGATAGGATACAAATTCAGGTGCTGCAGACCTCATCTCCTAGCTATTCCTTTAATCTAGAAGAATGTTGTGATGAGGAAGAGCTCAACTCAAAACTGTCAACTTTGCCAGAGCCAGATTTCAAGAATCGGCTAAGTGAGCTTCTTCCCTAGCTAGAAAAGAATCTGATCAATCTGACTCTGCATACCGACCTGATTGATCAAGCCATTCAACTTGTCCAGCAACAAACTCGTACAGAGGCCCTCAATTCTTTGAAGCAGCTAAATAGGCTCAAGAATGCAGCTCCGAGGATTGCCTTTGCTCATGCGAATTTGACAGAACTGGAGAAACTGAAGTACACCAAACTGATCAACAAAGAAGAAACCACTGAACTAGCTGAGCAAGTCAAACTACTGAAAACTTCAATTGACATGGCTGAATCAAAAATTGGAAACACTGAAAACCAGGCGCGAGCAACTGATGAAAGAACTTGAAGAAATCAATCTGGCCATTACTCAGCGTGAAATAATTGCATCAACCAGCACTGTTGACCTCACCCAGAAGAAAAAGCAAGTCAGTGCTAGGGTCGCCGAAGGCAGACTGATTCACCAGCGCCTGAATTTCCTGAGGTCGATAGCCGATGAGGACTAAGAATCCCTGCAAGCTGGCCACACACTTCACGCCGAAGCCATTTCTTCCATTCGAGCATTGCTGGATTTGTAATTTCCCCCTGTCTTTTGCGTAATGAATACTTGCCTTGTGTGAAGACAACCTTATTCAGGCGTGAATCGACTATCTTCACTCGTTTGCTTTTAAATTGGCTAAACAGCCAGATCCCCTTAGCACTGAACTCGAAGTCAATCTGATAGCCGATTCCGGGTTGCCGATTAGCCAAACCGGCCGAGACGGTTGTCGGCTAGGATAGCCGATCGAGACGTTTCGTTCCCCATGCGCCGCATCTACTCCGGATTCAAGAATCACGAATCAACTTCAACATAAAATCCGCCGCGCCGTTTCGTTGTTGGTATTTTTAACATCACTTCACGTCAAGTTGTCATTCCTAACATGATGCCAAAAACCATTGGTAAAATAATCTTCAGTTGCCTCCTAAAATAATACTATAGAATATATCCGCAAGCGCACAAATAATTCTCCCATTGTAGCATTTCACTCGGTAATTATTCCGAGTATCGTTGATTTGTTTTATGCCAAAAGGATAAAGGGACATTCTACTCATTAGGATAATCTACTATAATGATTGAAAAGATAAATATGCAGACCTATGATAACCCATAACTCTAGTGCTTTAGCGATAAATAAGTCAATGATAAATGGTAAATGATAATTGAGTAAATGAGGTAAATGGTATTTCAGAGATAGAATATAGAGACTCACTAATGTAGTAAGACAATATCGAGATTCGGCTAAAGTAAAGAAAACCTATGTAATTACTAAATACAAAGTCTACAGACTACGCCACATTACATATTTTCATTTATAGCATAATCAACTCAGAAAACATCATAAGGAGCATCATCTAATGAGAATATTAAGACACAAGGGTCACCTCCTTCGCGACCACGCTCTGCTCGTCCTACGTACGGGGGGTGGACTACAGAGGAACCAACGCAGCTGTCACCTACGCGGACTACCACACAACCCGGCACGTCAGGGTGCCTCCGTAGGTATGTAATATATCTAGACACCACGTCTACATAATACACACCACCTAACTCACTCGAGTACTGAATAAGGCACTTTACGATTAAATGACAATAATCATCACCAATCACAACTATATCGAATATGCAATTAGAATAAACTAAGAACTGAATAAGTAGCAATATATTGAAATAGAGCAAAGTCATAATGAGATACAAGATAAGATTACCGATCTCTAGACGAATAGATCTGGAATCCCGAGCATAGCGCCCAACTCTACTTGAACCTTGCTAGACGCCTAAACTATGAACTTGAAGAACTAGAGCCCTATTTCTAATCTCTGGAAACCCTAACTTCTGTCTACTCTTGACAAATGAAGTAGGAGGAGTGAATTGGTGTTCTGGGAGGGGGGTCTGCCCCTTTATTTATAGCCCGGTGGAATGAACGTGCGCCGTGGGATCAAACCGACTTAAACAAAGGGCCGAGATGACTCCAAAGAGGCGGCGGAAGAAGACTCCAGATGGCGGGGCCGAAACCCTAAGAGGGAGCGCCGGCCGGCCCCACCCTGGTGGGGTTCGGGTCCCGGTCGCTTCGGGTGTGTTCCAAAGGCTTTTAGTGTTCCGATGATGAAGTTTTCTTGGCGGTTAAGTTTCGTGGTAATTAAGCACTTTAATCCTTGTTTTAAGCCTTTCTGGAATAATCCCTAGAAAATACACAATTCACCAAAACTCGTGGAATTTGTCAGTAATAACCCCTATGCTTCTATTATTTTCCTTCCGTAGGCATTAGTTGACGGTATAAAATTGATACTTAACGGCCGTCAACAACACCCGCAAGCTAAGTCTTTGCTAGTCCCTTAGCAAAGTTGACTTGAAATGATTTATTCAGGGTTCCATAAAAATGTATAACTCCCAACAAATACTTAAATACTTAAACAAAAATTCTTCTCCGGATTGAAATTCATTAATCCATCTTTCAAACTTATTCCTAATCTTTTCAATCGTGGGGCTTTTAAACTAGATCTTGGGTAATTGAGAGATAGAAAAATCAAGCAAGCACTATGTCTTTCATCCTTTGTTTCAACCATTGCTCCAGGTTTTTTTAATAAGTATATAATTTTTATTTAGGAAATAATGAGAGCCTACTAATAAGATTGCAGAGGACTACTAAGCTATACATCATGATTGAATGTGTGAATGTGATCAAATTTTATTTTTGAACTCTTATGCATTATCCTCTCTTTTCTGTCTTTCTGAAGAGTGTGGGCTATCTTCCCAGCGGATACTTTTTGTACCTATTTTTTTTGTCTTAGGCGGGTGTCTTTGCACCAATTGTTTTACTCTCTTCTTTTTTTGGCACATACCCTTTTGATATGGCGTCTTTTAGCCTCATACTTCTTTGGCATGGCATCTTTTAATTTTATAACCCACACTCTCTGTTGGACTTCTAAGAGAGAGACTTGTGCATAGAGCAAAAACTTTTTGTGCATGTGAATTCAATCATGAATGCATAACAGAATAGTCTACTTAAATCATATTAGCAGAACAATTTATTATTATATTTGTTTTGATTTTATTTTTTTTGAAATGTCTGGAGCTTAGGTGTCACTCAGAATGAAATAAATAGTAACTCGAACCTTCTTATATCATCCGTCAATTACTTAGAAAAGCTTATGCTACCCACTGATATCAAGTTTCAGAATAAATTTTCATGGTAGATAAACTTCATGCAATTCGTAGTAGAATTTAAATTTAAACACTAAGCAATTGCAGGAAATTACATTTAAACAATTTAAATATCTTTTTGATTTTTCTCTAGCTTCAAGTTCTAATTATTTTAAATACAAATTGAATGCAGAATTCAGCAAACTTATTTATACAATCTATTATTTTTTTGGATTTTTATTTTTACACAAGCAGGAATTTAATGCAATAACTAAAGAAAACGGTAAATAAATTTTTATTTGGTTTTCTTGTTTTGTTGTTTTTTTAGCAATATTAAAATTGACAGAATTGAAGACTAAGATAAAGGTGAGAGGTACTCACCTAGCGGGGATCTCTCCAAGCTGGATGTTGCTTAGTAATGTGGTGGAGGTGGCGGCGGGTAT
The DNA here is from genome assembly GCA_038502445.1 of Eremochloa ophiuroides. Lineage (NCBI taxonomy): Eukaryota > Viridiplantae > Streptophyta > Magnoliopsida > Poales > Poaceae > Eremochloa > Eremochloa ophiuroides. Next base: position 17,663,541 of record JAHLJS010000005.1, on the reverse strand, counting down.
CCCATCTGATGTATCAAATACTCCAATCCGCTCTGCGTCTGCTGCTGTATTTGATAGATCTGATCAAGTCATTGGTCTGTGCTGTGCTACCATTGTTCATGCTGGTAGAACCTGTCGTCGACCTGCTGCTGCCACTGCTCGTGCTGGTGCAGTGTGTCGTTTTTCGCGTTCTGTCCCTATTCAATATTAGTGAGATGCATAGATAAAGCTGGGAGATCATTAGCGGTAGTCGAAAAGTCCTGCTCAGGTGGGCGATAGTAGCCATCTTCTGGTGGTGTGTGGAACGGATACGGTCCACCGGTGGTGAAGTCTGTGTTCCCGCGTGTAGAAAAAGATGTTCGTCCTCTATGAAAAACATTTGCTCCCCAATCTGCTGCTGTTGCTGACGAAGATTCTCCTTACTGAAATGTGGGCTGTTCCTCCCATCCTGCATGTGCAGTCCACTGCTAGCGTGGTTCCTACGTCGATTCCTGTTCATCAAAATTAACATAGTGGAAATAAGCTAGCCCAGATGGTGCCGGGTCAGCTCCAGTGAAATTAGTTCTCGGCGCCCTACTGATGCGTGCGGACGAATACCTGCCAATATTAGCTCCACTAGCTGGAAAAATAAAATTCTGAACAGAATAAATTCCTAACTCCCTGTCTGGTCGTTCGTACTCATTGTCAAAAATTTTATAAATCATAACTATTTTATTATTCTTACGTCTGAGCAAGTGAGCACGAAAGAAAAAAATCATAACCAATAATTCTGCGGGCATCAGAAATGTAAACAAGTGTAGCATTTGATAATAGACCTAGCCCTGCAGCTAAACATGTAATTCAGGAAGTAAAAGAAATACTACACTTTTTCATGGAAGAGACAGTTCTCCAATAATTAAACATCATTTTTACAGGTGACGCCTTCCTCTTTTTAATCATGATATATAACAAATGCAGCTCATCTTGTTTAATAGTATTTAATTCCTCTCTAGGAAAGAATGTAAAAGCTAGCCACTTAAGCATAAACCTCAGTGTGGGGTGATGGACTTCTTCAGTAGTATATTTTTGTTTTCTTTCTGGTTTCTTTGCAGTGATGCTCTCCTAAAAATCATTTTTATCAAAGTCTTAGAGAGTTTCAGTTATATTGACCACACACTGATTATTGAATCCTAGTGCTAAACTAAGAGTTTTCCATGAGAGGGTGAAAAGTTTATTAAACATTCTAAAATTAATCTCATTATCATCAAAGTCTAGGGTGCTAATAAATTCAGTAGTGAGTAACTTGCTACCCTGCTCATTAATTTGCCATGCACCTTCCCATCTAACATTTCTAAAAATAAGCTCAAACTCGGAATCCATTCCGGTTTCATGGAGCAAAGTGGCATAAAAAATTAGAGTATGCGTAAATTCCTTGTTTTTAACCACATTTAATATCTCCCTCTGCGGTCTAGTTGGTAATGAAATTTGAGTGATGATTGTGAGCACATACCTCTCTTCCTGTTGGGAAGAGGATGAAGGGTTGTCATACGTAAAGGGTGATGGAGGATCGATATTCATGTCAGAGCCGACGAACGATGGCACTTGTGATGATGATTGACTTCGTGTTGTGCGGCGTGAGAAGGCTCTTCCAAGGGATCGAATGGCACCTTTCATTCTATTGCTTATCTTGCCTGAAGAATGAAGAACATGAAGAACACGGCAAGAACAAACAAGAACATAAGAACAAAACAAGAACAAGTAAGAACAAGTGGAGAGGAGAAATTGAAGTGGCAATCTCTCTACTAGGTGTTCTTGCTAATCTTCTTCTCTATCCCTTTCCTTACTTAAACTTGAATCAAATGAAGGATTTGTGAAAGTTCGAAGTTTCGAGCAACAAAGCAGAGTCGCTATGTGCTCTCTGGTGTGTGAGTGAGTGAATGAGTGAGTGAGAGAAGTGGGAGGCAGAGAAGAGGAGGAGGGGCGCCGGCCGGCGTGGGCATGGGGCCGGTCGCCCCCACTTGGTGCTCTCTGGCTCTCTACTTTGAAGAATGTCGACACCACCAACATTTCCTTCCAAATGCATGTGCGTGAGTGCTCTTTCTGGTGAATGGGATGAATGGAGGGTAGTGGATGAATGAATGATGGAATTTGGATGGTAGTGGTTGATGATAATGCATGAGATGACTTGATGTGATGATGGTGGGCCTCATATGTTTCCCGTATTTATACCGTATAATGACACAAGAATAAAAAAACTAAATTATTTTTATGAATCTACGAAAAATTAGAATTCTAATGATGGTCTTTTTATAATTTTCTACCACCACAGTATTTTTCACTGACGGGGGTTTAACACTCCGTTAGTAATAATCACATGGGGCTTAAGCTTTAATCATGCTATGCTTATTTTTATTTCTTTTTAATAATGCAATTTAAGAAGAAATAAATATGCAAATTTCAATGCAAGAATTAAATTACCGATAACTACCGAGTTACCTCTCGACGAAGGTTCGGGGTTTTTGAGTCCGCCGATCCGGACTTCTCAAGTTGAATTATTCTTCATGATTCATCTCTGGTGTCGGAGATATTGTTGCATCTTGTTCTTCATGACACTTCAACGTTTGGTATTGCTCCAGTCTTGGCTTGAATGCGAATCGCTTTTCTTGCCCATTGATGGTGAACATGATCTCTCCAGCACCGACGTTGATGGTTGGATTTGCAGTGATTAGGAATGGTTGCCCGAGGATGAGGGGTATCTTTCTCTCTTCCTGCCTGTCAAGTACTACAAAATCTACAGGAATGAAAAAGTTACGGATTTTTACCGGAATATTTTCTGCGATTCCTGCGGGATAGCGGACCGATTGGTCAGCTAATTGCAAACACATCGTGGTTTGTGTGGACGTAGAATAGTTGAGTTTGTCGAAGATAGTCTTGGGCATGACGCTGACACTTGCTCCAAGATCACATAAAGCATTCTTGAATATCTGGTCTCCTATTGAACAATCAATAGTGGGACACCCTAGATTCTTCTTCTTAGTAGGAGAAGAACTCAGAATTGCCTCACTACACTCCTCCGTTAGCTTGACAACTTCAGTAGAAGATAGTGGTCCTTTGTTGTTGAGGATGGTTCAAAGATACTTCGCATATGTAGGTATCTGCATGGCATCTAATAATAGAATATTGACATATAACTTCTGAATTACCTCTACAAACTTGCCAAATTGATCATCCGTTTTAGCTCTTCTTCTTCTGCGTGGAAACGGTAGGAGGGTTGTGTCATGAAAATCTTGAGTTAATTCTTGATCTTGTAGTTCAACTGGTGGTGAAGGTGGTATAACTTCTTCTTCTCTGTTGTCTTTTTCAATCTCGTCTTCTATCTGCACTAAATGTGATGGTCTACGTGTCCCTTTTGGGTAGGGTGGATCATGTGTAGACTTACCACCTCTAGTAGATATTCCTTTTATTTGTTCATGGTTAGTGGTAAACAAAGTAGAAGATAATTGTGCAATTTGTAATTCTATCTTTTTATTAAATAATATTTGATCTTCAACAGCAGAAGAGAAATTATCCAACTTAGAATTAATTCCTTCTAAAACTTTATCATTAAAAGCAAGTTTCTTATAAATACTTTCATTAATTCTAGCTTGTTCTAATATTAATTCTCTCAAGGGTGGTTGTCTCTGATTTGAAAAATTATAATTGCCCTGATACTTACCTTGGTTGGTTGACCGAGGTTGATTCCATCCTTGCTTCTGAGAAGTAGACTTGATGACTGTACTAATATCTTCTGAGGGATTTACAAACTCAATTCCTAAAGATCCTTCATATTGATTCTGGGAATTGAATGCATCTTGAATAGCTTGACGATCTCTTTTATGATTGGCTCTTTGTTCTAACCAGTTCAACTGGTTGACAGTGCACACACTTCCGCTGGAACTTCTTCACTCTTATGGCATGTCTGAGTGTTGTTTGTCCAATTCTAATTTTCTGCTATCTTTGCCATAATATCTTCAGCTCTTTCAGGGGTGAGTGACATAAATGATCCTTCAGCAGTGGCATCTAGTTGCTCACGTGACCTTTGAGTTAGTCCGAGATAAAATGTTTGCATGAGCAACCACTTTTCCATTCCATGATGGAGACAATCTGATATGTAATCTTGAAAACGTTCCTAGGCTTCTGGAATAGATTCACTTTTCTGCTGACAAAATTTTGAAATCTTTCCTCGTAGAGCATTGGTTTTCCCTACTGGGAAAAACTTTTCTAGGAAAGCTTTTGAACATTCTACCCATGTCTTGACTCGATTTTTATTCTGATAAAACCACTGCTTCGCCTTTCCCTTCAATGAGAACGTAAACAAATGAAGTAGCACGACGTCTTGAGGAATGCCTTTGATGTTGATGGTGCTGCCAATCTCCAGGAAATTCTACAGATGGACACTTGCATCTTCATCTTTCTTTCCACTAAATGTGATAGCTTACACTATTTTGATGAGGCTTGGCTTGATCTCGTAATCATGATCTCCAATGTTAAAAGTTGGCCCAACGCTAATATTCTCAGTGCTTGGGGCAGAGAATTCACATAGAGTCTTCTCAGCCATGGCTTCACAAAATAATGTAAGACCCTTCTTCCTATGGTTGTTCCTGATTGATATGAGTTAAAGTACACAACCAATCCTGCACTTACCCTATATAAGATATTTAAACATAAAAAAACACGGGTAAGTCTGCTAAAACAAAAGGTTATGGTTATCTATAAGTATTTATGTCTATAGTTATTTTTATGTTTTTCTATAATATTATCTATGAAGAACTCTCCTATATGAAATTCTAGAATAAATATCCTGGCAAATCAAATCAATGAACTCAATAAATTATCCTAATGAATACAATTTCCATCCCCGGCAACGGCGCCAGAAATGCTTGTTGGTATTTTTAACATCACTTCACGTTAAATTGTCATCCCTAACATGATGCCAAAAACCATTGGTAAAATAATCTTCACTTGCCTCCTAAAATAATACTATAGAATATATCCGCAAGCGCACAGATAATTCTCCCATTGTAGCACTTCACCCGGTAAGTATTCCTAGTATCGTTGATTTGTTTTATGCCAAAAGGATAAAGGGCCATTCTACTCATTAGGATATTCTACTATAATGATTGGAAAGATAAATGTGCAGACCTATGATAACCCATAACTCTAGTGCTTTAGCGATAAATAAGTCAATGATAAATGGTAAACGATAACTGAGTAAATGAGGTAAATAGTATTCCAGAAATAGAATATAGAGACTCACTAATGTAGTAAGACAATCTCGAGATTCGGCTAAAGTAAAGGAAACCTACGTAATTACTAAATACAAAGTCTACAACCTACGCCACATTACACATTTTCATTTATAGCATAATCAACTGAGAAAACATCATAAGGAGCATCATCTAATGAGGATATTAAGACACAAGGGTCACCTCCTTCGCGACCGTGCTCTGCTCGTCCTACGTACGGGGGGTGGACTACAGAGGAACCAACGCAGCTGTCACCTACGTGGCTACCACACGACCCGGCACGTCATGGTGCCTTCGTAGGTATGTACGATATCTAGACAACACGTCTACATAATACACACCACCTAACTCACTCGAGTACTGAATTAGGCGCTTTACGATCAAATGACAATAATCATCACCAATCACAACTATATCGAATATGCAACTAGAATAAACTAAGAATTGAATAAGTAGCAATATATTAAAATAGAGCAAAGTCATAATGAGATACAAGCTAAGATTACCGATCTACAGACGAATAGATCTGGAATCCCGAGCGTAGCGCCCAACTCTGCTTAAACCTAACTAGACGCCTAAACTATGAACTTGAAGAACTAGAGCCCTATTTCTAATCTCTGGAAACCCTAACTTCTGTCTACTCTTGACAAATGAAGTAGGAGGAATGAATTGATGTTCTGGGAGGGGGGTCTACCCCTTTATTTATAGCCTGGTGGAATGAATGTGTGCCGTGGGATCAAACCGACTTAAACAAAGGGCCGAGATGACTCCAAAGAGGCGGCGGAAGAAGACTCTAGAAGGCGGGGCCGAAACCCTGAGGGGGGGCGCCGGCCGGCCCTACCCTGGTGGGGTTCGGGCCCCGGTCACTTCGGGTATGTTCAAGAGGCTTCTAGTGTTCCGATGATGATGTTTCCTTGGCGGTTAAGTTTCGTGGTAATTAAGCACTTTAATCCTTCTTTTAAGCCTTTCTGGAATAATCCCTGGAAAATACACAATTCACCAAAACTCGTGGAATTTATCAGTAGTAACCCCTATGCTTCTATTATTGTCCTTCCCTAGGCATTAGTTGACGGTATAAAATTGGTACTTAACGACCGTCAACACTCGCCTTTCGAGGGAACCGCCTTGACGCCTCCGTCTCATAAATAGACGCCAAGCCTGAGCGAGCAACCGCACACTTCATCCATTTTCATTCGCCCAGCCTTTCTCCGTCGTCTCTTACCCTCAGACTGACTTCATCCGCCCTTCAATCCAAGCCAATGGCTGGCCATGGAGACCGTGGCAAGCGACCGGCATCCGATCCTGCCGAGAGCGATGAGTTCACCAGGGTACTCCGCTCCATCAGGTCGTGGGCTGACCGGCTACACACCTATCTGAGGTAACATCGCTGTTCAATCCGATGCATCTGATCAAATCCCAACCTAACCGCTGTTGCTCATGCAGCAATCGGCCAACCACCAGCGCCGGGGGCTCTGGAACTGCCGCTGGACCATCTCGAGCCACCCCTGCAGCCGCCGATGTCGCGGGACCATCTCGCGCCGCAACACGCGCATCGACACCCCAGCTGCTGCGCGTCTACAGTAGGGAAGCTGATCCACGTCTTCTTCTTGTGATCTTCAGCCAGCAACGACATCTCCATCTGCCTCTGGGCGCGTCGATAGGCGAGGCCCCTCCAGTGCGCCGCTCTGCACCTTAGCCAAATGTCCCCCAGGGCCCGACTTCCAGTGCCGCTTCCCGGGAGGGATTCGGATCGGGGTCTTCTTCAGACTCGGCCGACTCCTATACCGCCGCCGATGGCCGGCGCTTCCACCACTAGATGGTGGAGTACCGTAACCTCTACTCGGAGGCTACGAAGGAGAATGGCCAGCTGCAGGGTGTTAATGAAGCCCAAGCAACTGCGCTCGAAGCCGCCGAAGCCGAAGTGGCGACCATGCATGCCCACCTCGCCGAGTCGGACACCACGGTGGCAGGTGAGCTTCCTGGAACCGTCTTGGAATGCATCTATTGATCTTGAAGCTAACCCATCTGCCTCCTTGCAGCCCTGACCGCGCAGCTGATCGAACTACGTGTCGCCGCCGAGGATGCCGCCAACGTCGTCAACGCCCGTGGCGACACGCTGGCGCAGAGGCTCCAAGACGTGCACCACCGGGTCCGCCAGGTGGCCATATTCAGTGTCCGTCATGGCGCCACTGGAGCCCTCGCAGCCGCGCGACTCCGATCCGGCATAGCCCTTGAGGCCATTGAGCCAGGGTTCCTGGAGGGACAGGACATGGGAGAAGCCCACGCTAAGTTAGGAGCCTTCTTCCCCCACGCCGAAGGAGTCGCCGTTGTTACTGACGCCGAAGACATCATTGATGGAGCTACCAACTTAGACATTTAGAATGTATTAGGGTGTAATGTAAATACAACCAGTTAATCAAAACCTTGTTGGTTTTATTTTTGCTCTAAATGCGATGCTTATCTCATCGGCTATTACACCCCATCGAGGGTATTCTCCTTTTGTTTTTATGCTGAAGGCGACTCGTTTCTTACTGATATCAGCTATTACATAGTTCTATTTTTGTCCTGAAGGCGATCTTCTACTCAGAATCGGCTATCGGAGCCGGATCTCAGATAGATCAGCTGTCAACCCCCGATTGGGATGCTAGGATAATATTTCTTTAGATACTTTCCATTGATTGCCCTTGGAAACCTTCTCCCTTCCAAATCTTCAAGGACGTAGGTATTGCCAGGGCGCTCATTTCGCAATTCGATACGGGCCTTCCCAATTTGGCGACCATTTGCTGAATCGGCTGGCCTTAGTACCGATAGGCAGGATAACCTTCCATACTAGCTCTGATTCAATAAAACTCTTGCCTCTCACCTTGGTGTTATAATACTAGGCCACCTGCATCTTGTTCGCCTCAATGCATTTTAGAGCTTTAAGCCGATGACAGTGCAAGTCCTCAAGACTGTCCATCATTATGTCTTTGTACTCACCGGCTGTAAGTTTGTTCTGCAACGTGACACGCCGCGTCTCAGATTGAATCTCCCAAGGCAGGACAGCAGCATGTCCATAAACTAACTCATATGGCGTAGCCTTAGTCGATCCATGTTGAGCCATCTGGTATGCCCACAGCGCCTCATTCAAAGTCAAAAACCACTTTCTGGGATTCTACTCAATCTTCTTCTTGATGACCTTCATCCAAATCTGATTTGAAGCTTCGGCCTGACCATTGGCTTGGGCGTAATAAGGCGAAGAATTATAAATCTTGACGCCCATGTCATCAGCGAAGGCCAAAAACTCATCTGAAGTGAACATTGTCCCTTGATTAGTCGTGATAGTCTGTGGAATACCAAACCTGTAAATAATGTGTTCCTTCATAAACTCAATTATATCTCCGGACGTAGCATTCTTCAAAGGAACAGCTTCTACCCACTTGGTAAAGTAATCAGTCGCAACCAATATCCATTTGTGACCTTTACTCGATGGTGGATAGATTTGGCCGATCAGATCGATTTCCCATCCTCTGAACGGCCACGGCTTGACAATAGGATTCATAACAGAAGCAGGAGATTTTTGCACATTCCCAAATCTTTGGCACTCTTGGCAACCTTTATAGTACTTAAAACAATCTTTGAGCATATTTGGCCAATAATAACCAGTTCTTCTAATGACCTACTTCATCTTGTGAGCCGATTGGTGAGCACCACAAACTCCTTCATGAACTTCACTTATCAGCTTTGTCGACTCCTCTATTCCAAGGCATTTTAGCAGCACCCCTTCAACAGTCTTATAATACAACTGACCATCTAGCAACACATACTTGATAGCCTTGTACCTCAACTTTCTACGGACTTTTCGTGAGGGATCTGCATGATAACCTGCTATCTTGGCCCGCCAGTCATCAGACGATTGCTCAGTGTTGCGGATTTCCTGCATTGATCTATAGCCCGACGCGCTCTGCGCCAAGCGATTTGCCTCCTGATTTTGAGCTCTAGGGATATGACAAAGTGAAACTGCCATAAATCCTCTGATCAAAGCTTGACACTGATCGTGATAACCTCTGAGTATGTCGTCTTTGCATTCATATAGGCCGAGCAATTGGTTGATGACTAACTCTGAGTCCCCAAACACCTGAATCGCATCGGCCTTTGCCTCACACAGAAGCTGAAGTCGCTTCCAGATCGCCTCGTACTTAGCTTGATTATTCGTCACTGTAGGCCCAATCTGAAAAGCAAATTCGAAGCGTTGCCCTCGTTGTGATATGAGCACTATTCCGGCGCCCCCACCTTGCTTGCAGGACGAACTGTCAAAGAACATAGTCCAAGGCACCACGTCAACCATGCTAACAGCACCACCAAGATACTGGGTAATAAAATCGGCTATTGCCTGTCCTTTGACTGCCTTAGCGGATTGGAACCTCAATTCAAATTCAGAGAGTGCCAAGATCCATTTGCCGATCCGTCCATTCAGGATTGGCATTGACAACATATGCTTGATAACATCTGCCTTGGATACTACCACACACTCGGCTGACAACATGTAGTGCCTCAATTTATTGCATGAATAAAACAAACATAAACACAACTTCTGAGTCGGTGTGTATCTTGTTTCAGGATCTAAGAGCCTTCTGCTTAGATAGAAAACCGCTTTCTCTTTTCCTTCGAATTCTTGAAAAAAGGCTGATCCAATGGTGTGGCTTTCGGCCGTCACGTACAATTTGAAAGGCTTCCCAACTTGCGGTGGCACTAGCACAGGTGGAGACTTCATGTACTCTTTGATTTTGGCAAAAGCCTTCTGTTGTAAGTCACCCCATCTGAATTCTTGGTTGTCCTTAAGCTTCAGCAATGGCGAGAATGGCAGCACCTTCACTGACAAATTAGAAATGGACCTTCTGATGAAATTGATCTTGCCAAGCAAGGACTGCAACTCCTTCTTATTGGCCGAGGGTACGAGCTGATCAATAGCTTTCCTGCTCTTGCTGCCAACCTCTATCCCCTTACGATGAACCATGAAGCCCAGGAATTCACCAGCTGAGACCCCGAATGCACACTTGTTAGGATTCATCTTCAGCCCGTGCTTTCTTGTGTACTCCAGGGTTGCCTTCAAATCGGCTAGATGCTCTTTGTAGCTTTTGGACTTCACAACCACATCATCAATGTAAATTTCAACATTATTGCCGATCAACTTATGAAAAATGTAATTCATAATCGTCTGATAAGTTGCACCGGCATTTTTCAACCCAAATGTCATTACTACCCATTCGAACAAACCGATCGCACCAGGGTACCTAAAAGCAGTTTTAGGAATATCTTCGTCAGCCATAAAAATTTGATTGTAACCAGCATTATCATCCATGAAGCTGATGACTTGGTGCCCCGCAGCAGAATCGACTAACATATCGGCTATTGGCATAGAATAGCCGTCCATCGGGGTAGCTCTGTTCAAGTCCTTGAAGTCGATGCAGACCCATAACTTGCCATTCTTTTTATATACAGGGACAATATTCGATACCCATTCGGCGTATCGGCAAGCTCGAATGAACTTGGCTTCCAACAATCTTTCGATTTCAGCCTTGATATCCGGCATTGCTTCTAACTTAAACCGGCATGGAGGCTGCTTGAACAGTCGATACCCAAGCTTGATAGGCAGCCGGTGCTCAACAATCGATTTATCCAATCCAGGCATCTCATAGTACTCCCAGGCAAAGCAGTCTTTATATTCTTTCAATAACTCAATCAGCTCCCGCCTGAACTCAGGGTCAAGATTGGCGGCAATGAATGTCGGCCTTGGTCTGTCACCAGGTCCAATGTCTACTTCTTCAAGCTTATTGGCTGACGTAAAGCCCTGTCCAAACTTGCCCTCGGTGCCGTCGATCGGGTTCTCCATTAACAAAAAGACTCAGAGCCGATTGCCCGGACCGGCTGTTGACTCTCATCGCTGACTTTGATGGAGCTTTCATCCCAAGTCTTGTCAGAAAAACAATCATGATCCCCGGCTTTCCAATAGGCGGCATCAGCAGTGGCTACACTTACTAAATCATCAGCCAGGACCACTTCAATCTCGTCGCCGTGCCATTGTATTACACACTGATGCATTGTAGACGGCAAGCAGCAATTGGTATGGATCCAGTCACGCCCAAGCAGTAAACTGTAAGAGCCCTTGCTATCAATCACAAATAAAGTGGTGAGCAGCTTCTTCTTCCCGATCATTAGTTCGACATTGATTGCCCCCCGGGTGTTAGAAGAGTTGCCCTCGAAGTCCTTGAGCATCATATCAGTCTCGATCAAATCATCAGGGCCTCTGCCCAGCTTGCGGAAGGTGGTATAGGGCATGAGATTGACCGTAGCACCACCATCCACCAGCATCTTGGTCATTGGTATTCCATCAATGTATCCTTTGAGGTATAGGGCCTTCAGGTGCCGGTGGCCTTGGGCGCCATGAATTCTACTGGGAGCACGAACACCATTTATGCATCGGCTATTGCCTTCCATTTATCTTGAGAGGGCTTCTCGCGCCAGACTTGCTTTGGGCGCCCCTCTGCTTCGAGTTCTCTGTTCCTGAGGTGCTGCACCCGGCGTCTCTGACTCCTGGTCAAGTACCTAGGACACCATTGGTTTTCCTGCCAAACCGGCTCTTCGCGATCGATTAACGCCTGACACATCTCTTTTTTCGCGCCGATCCTGCATGTCATGCGGGCGTCCAAGCCTCTCATGCAAAGACTGGCGGTTGGTTTGAGAATGCCTATACTCCCGGTACTGGTCGCTGCACCCCGGGCAATTGCGGATGGTTGGCAGTCTCAAACCTTCATTCCAGGAGTGTCAGAAAAACGGGCAATACCAATGACCCTCTTCTTCCACCCAACGGCAAGCCAGGTCTTCCAGATAGCGGGCTTCCTCCTCATCATGAGCCCACCTCCAGTACTCCTTTTCTTCGAGCTGCCTTCGATGATTCTTCTCTCTTTCCCTCCGCCACTTGTTCATTAAGTCACGGGAGGTTGGCTTGGTCTTGCTGGGCTCTCCCTTCTCAAATCGGTTCTTGCTTTGCTCCCTCCTTTTCTTGGTCATCGCCATCTTTTCAGCCGATATCTGCATGTCTGGATTGATCGACGCATTCTTCTTTGCTTGATCGGAGGTCAGAACCTTCACCTTGCCGGCAGGGACCGCTAGCTCAACCATGTTTTGGCCCTTCGGGAACGGAACTTTGTCAATCTTCATCTTCCCCTTGGCAGGGCTGTCAAACTTCAGCAGCCACGACAGATGGCTCTCTGAATCTGATTCCTGAAGCTTCGGTATTCATTTGTGCCGTGTGACTCTCGGCCATGATACTGGCATAATTTCTTCCTTTTTAATTCTTCAGGAGAAAGCTTCACATAATCAGCAGGAAACACAATTTTTCCGGTGCTGACCAGTAGATCAAAAAGCTTGTCCAGCTTTGTTGTATCAAAATCATACTGCTCCTCTGTACTCTAGCTTTTAGGCATAGCCATGGGCCTCTTGCCCCACTTTAGTTTAATGACAGTGATCTCGTCTTCATCCTCTGGCTCAGAGTCCGAATTGCTGACATGTGCAGTGGGCCTGTATTTCCCTTCCTTCCTGAAAGCTTAAGCTTGCACTTCAAGCGCCGCTACCCTCTACATAACTTGGCTGATGTTGTCAAACTCTGCACCCCCTAGCTTCTCCTGCACGTGCGGGAGCAACCCACCGACGACCAGGTGAGTGAGTTGCTTGTCTGTTAGATTCAACGAATAGCACATGTTCCTCATCTCCCGAAGCGCTTGATGAAAGCCGACCCAGTCTCGCTACTCTTCTGGCGCATGCTGGTCAGATCGACGATATTTTTCTCCTCAGTGCCAGAGAAAAAATAGTTGTAAAACTTGTTCTCCAGTTCTGCCCAGTTTTGAATCGGCCCTGGCTCCAAAGTGGCGAACCAACTGAAAGCTAGGCCAGTCAACGATAGTGAAAAGAAGCGGACTTTGTGAGCATCCTCCTGAGCCACCTCACCAAGCTGAGTCAAATATCGGCTATTGTGCTCCATGGTAGTCACGTCGTCCTATCCACTGAATTTGGTGAAATCTGGCATGCGATACCTTAAAGGTAATGCCACTTGGTCAAACCACTCAGGATACGGGCGCCTGTACCTGATCGAGACCCCTGCCTTCGGCTGCAAGCCGAACTGGTCTCTAAGCATTGAGCTCATCCTCTTCAGCAACTCATCCTGCGGCGACTGAGTGTATGCTCCTTGATACCTAGGGTTCGGTGCCGAAGTGAGATCTTGATAAGTATGCCCATAGTGGAAACTCGGAGAAGCTGTCATCATTCCAGTGGTCTGCATGTAAGCGTTGGTTTGCTCGGGAGAGTAATCTCTATATAGTTTGGGAGAGGCAGCTATTTTTGGAGCTGAGCCCATCGTCGTATTGGGATTCGGGACGGATGGCTTCTGTGAACCCGGCTGTTACGGCGGAGCGGTGGACGTGCCTGCCGCTGCCTTCGTGTCAGAGTCCTCTGAAGGTATGCCAAAGTAAGCTGGGCCTAGAGACTCCCAGTTACCTCTTGATGACGGTCTTCATGATGTCATAGAATGTTTGCAAGAAGACGTTATAGCGTGCCAAAAAGTGTGTTGGCATGAAAACTGGTTCGCACTCAGCACACCAGTGAAGCCGGAAACACGAGGCGAACAGCTAGCTTCGATAATCGGCGTAGATGAGCACCGATGAATCTCTAAGCGTGCCAGTCAATTTGACCTGCAATTGACAAGGAAAAAGAATCGATCAGTAACATAATGCGAAACCACTGGTGTGTACCGAGTGGTTCCAGATATCCAGCCCAATGGGCCTTCTCAGTAGGCCATCGGCTAGAGAGCTGACATCTGATCGCATGAACCGATTGTATAGATCAGGCAGAAATATCTGATTCCTTATTTAACCGATTCCGAAATAAACATGAATGAAAGCAAATTATATTAAACAGATCTAATCCATACATTGCCTTACGCGCCAAAAACATGTTTTAATCTTCAGCTAATTAACACTCTTGAATCGACCTTAACATGATCCAAAATAAAAATGCATAAAGAAGATTGGAAGAATACAACGTGCAGCAAACAAGCACAAACAGTATCGGCTGAACAACCGATCTGAAGTATAGACGACATACAAGCCTATAAAGTAAACGAGGCTTTGACTCTTTGACTAATCTACATAACCCATCGCTTATGTCAAGGGGATCTACTCGCCTAAACATAAATATTCAATTAATGTTCATATAAACGAGGTAGACACAAAAGATTTAAGCCGACAAGAACATATCAAGATTGGGCAGATTCATGATGCTTAAAATAAATAAATAATAAATAAACGTAAGCAACATCGGTAACTTAATGAATCTAACTAAACATGCCAATTTAGTTAGAGCCGATAACTAACCCTCAATTTAATCTAAGCATTACTTAGATCAAACAAGGATCGATAACTACTCGAATCTATCTAGCAGTGGGGTGCGAGGCAGAATCGCACAGGCCGTACGAGATAAAAACAAATGTGACGGTACTTACAACCAAATTTAGATATCCACCGGATGACAGCCTCGTTCGTGATGAAGAACTCGTCGGGAAAACTATATTACTTCTACTCCTAGGGTTTTTTGGCCGAAGCCAAAACATATTGTTGTATTGATTGATTGATACACGATATGCCGTACCCCTTTATATTTATAGGGGTGCCTGGACTTCGGCAACAGGATAAGACGTAATACACGGAAGGTTACTTCATGTACAAGCCAAATATAATCCTAACTAATTCGGCTACCGATATCCAAGTAGTCTTCTCCTAGGAGTCAAGTCCATCTATCTTTCCTTTTTTTTTATATACGTGGACCATCAAAAATCTTTTAACTTCCATGTGTAGCTCGGCCAATTAATAATATTCTTTCCTCAAGTATTCAGTCCGAACTCTCTCCTTCCTGTTCTTTGCTTGCCTCCTATGTGTACGGCCTCTAGTGCTAGCAGCGCATATATATCATTTGAACCGGGATGTGGCCAAACTGCATTGCACATATATCCCTTAAACCACTTTATCAAGCGACGTGATAAACTTGGACGTCAATGCACCTCCTCAAAAATATATTAAATAATATCTCTTGGCTGGCACCAAATTTCGATGTAAACATAGACCCTCCTAGTTCGGAGTATGAATTTCATGCTTCGAACCATTGTGATCTGATGCACCTTTGTAGTACTCCCTCGTTCTTGATTTGGCAACTGCGTGTTGTTTCAATAAATACCAGCCGAATTGGAAGTCTTGTAAACAGTCATATTAATCCTTTTCTCTTCCGGCTTCGGCCATCTCAAAAATAATCCAGATTTGTTATAATGTAAATTATATTTCAATGGTACCATGTGTACAACCAAATATTCTACCTTGATTGAATGAGTCACCATTTACTCACCTTTTTCCTCAATTCATGTGGTGCTTTTGGCTTTTCCATGTCTTAGGCAGTTGCAAGATAGATCGACTGCATAGAACTGCTATTCTCTTATTCTTTGATCATCTTTGTTTCCGGAGGTTTTTAAAGATTTTTTAAATAAAAGCAAGCTTCTCAAATGATATTCTTAATCATCACACATTTTGTTAGGTCAAAAACTGGATCTAAAGAAATGCAAATTATACACCATGATCGAGATGTGCAAGTGTGGGGAATTTATTTCATTTTTTTCTTAAACTCCTTTTTGCATGACTCTCTTCCTTTGCATCAATTGGAATATATGGACTATCTCTCTCTGGCGGGCATCTTTGTACCCATTATTTTCGCTCGGGCGGGCATCTTTGTACCCATTGTTTTCTCTCTGTTTTTTATTTTTCTGTGGGCATTCTGAAACCCTTCTTTTTAACAAATTTTTTTTACATAACCCATATCCTCCTCTTTAGCAAAGGAAAATTAAGAGAGTATGCTAAATGTCACAATAGAGTTTAAAATGTATTTGGTGGATGGATGGCATGTTTTCGCGTAAACCTCAATGTAAGAGTTAGCACAATTACACGTGGAGTGTACGTGGATCTTGATCATGAATGCATGCAAAGAATTTCTACTCAGGTCTTAGTAATTTGACAATGGTCAATGTGATTATAAGCATGTTATCGAGGAACTTTTGAATTTTAGTATACATGTTTTTTTAAACAAAACTCCGGACATCAAGTTTCTCGCAGAATAAAATCATAGCAAATTCTATGATACCGTATCACAACTTGCAAAAACTTAGACAAAGATCATGCATTTGCAACCACTAAGTCTCAAGTTTCAGGATGAGCATTTAGCAACAAACTCAAATCTCGGAGAATAATAAGTTGTAAACTAGGTACGATAGAAACATAAGGCAGAGCAACTGACAATTATTTCAATAAGGAGGCAAAGCATTCTTACTTATTATATGAGATTCCTCCCCCAGGTCAGCTCTAATATAATCATGTTGCTGCTCCAGTAGTGTGTCCATCTGAGTTGCCTCTTCAAAATATATTTTCTGCTATCTATCAGCTTCAGCCGACTAGGAGCTGGCCCCCCGAGTTTGTAATCGGCTATCTTAAGGCAATAAACAAAACCGGCTCCTGATTTTATTTGGAGCCATCAAGATCATCAGGTAGCACTGCCAACTCTACATAGTAAGGTCCTGCAAGCCGATGACTCTACTCATCAGCAGCTAATGAACACTCCGTAGAACAGCTCCACTCACAATATTGATTGGTTGGCTGCAATTGCTTTGCGTGATCATGCTCTATTGGCTGTTATTTCTTCGCCTAGTCGATCCTTGCCCATTTGCCTGATTGACTGTTTGCTTTTAGCCGATAGAATTTGCATTGACCAGTAATGATCATCTTTGATCTAAAATATTTAGCCGATGTGATCCTGAATTCCAATCCCAATGATGTCCGTCAGGATTCTGTGATCGGCTTGAAGAGTAAGTTCTTAAATTAGCAGCCGATCATCTCGTTCTCTGAATATCGGCTGTTTGACGATAAAACACCATCATACGCGCGTAAGCATTTTTTTTAAAACCTGCTTGTCCCATCTCCATTGATCCATGAAGCGACCATGCATGATTCTCTCCTCGATGATCAGAAAGTCAATGAAAAACAGCTGATCTCCCTTCATCTCCCATGATTGCCAGGTACTCTGCTATTTGCTCTCCACTGGATGTGGAATCGCATAACCGAGCCAACAGAGCATCGGCTCAAGTAGTCGGATCAATCGACTGTACATTTGAAAACATCCTCGTACTGCATGAGAGTCCCAATCTTCATCAATCAATCTAGATACATCCCATAGCTAGACCATCTCACATCCAGTAGGGCAAAATGGTGGCGGTGACATCTAATGGCCTTTCTTCGCCATCAAGTGGAGGTACAACTCTCTTCCCTCAATCAAACCAATCATCAATGAGCGCCCCCAATTTCATGATTTTCACATCCATAAACGCACCGCTTTTTTTTTCTTCCTCCACAGAATATCCTTTCGAGCCAATTCAATTGAAGTTCTGTTTTAGCCGATCGGGAACGGCCCCCCGAGTCTACTACAGTCAGCTATCAAGTTAATAAGCATGATCATCAGCTTCAATATTTAGGTGAATCAGCTGTTCAATAGCCGATTGAAATAAACAACAAAGATCCAGGTCCTTGAAAGTGATCTGCACTTTTATCGAACAACCGACACAATCTATCTTGTACGTTTGTTGCACTAAGTGATCTGAAGTAGTCCTTCGTGATTTCAGCAGCAACAAAAATAATCCAGTACATGCACAACAGATCCATCTCCGAAATAGCCGATTCCATTAGCCGTTTTTTTCTTTCTTGCTCAGAGCTTATCAGCTATTAGTACAATGCTTGTGACTTGTATGTGTATTTTTCCTCTATTATACAATCTACATAGTTTATTTCTTTTGCCTAATCGGCTAACTGCGAAGACTACCAAGTCTCTTCCTCGTATGTGACTGGCCCATCAGCTGATGCTGCTATCTCTTCCATCTGATCGTGATTAAATGATGGAAGCACAAATATATATTTAACTGGGCCTTCGGCAATTCTTTTCCAATTAATCAAGTAACCATGATCAACACTGAAGTTAATCGGCTTTCCCAGAATAACTCTATTGGCTTAATATCTTGCCTTCTCAGAATTTTATATTCCAAGTTTTGGGGCTTAATGATTTTTCGATCTCTTTGACCGATGCCAATCAATACAACAGCCTTATGGGCCATCTTGGTCTTCCTTTTTGACTTGATCTTGGCAAGATGAGTCGATATCTTTAGCTGACACTCTATCATCGGCTTTCTTTATGCATCCGCAAATAGCCGATTTAATCTTGAACAATGGCTTCACTTCCCAATAGCCGATCCTTTTTCTAGAACTGCTGGCTCTACCTTCCAACAGTTTTTTTTTTGGTTGAACGACCGATTCATGAACCTCCACAGTATAACTACTGAAATTTACCGATCATCTGACTTCAAAGAATCAAGAATTGTAGAATCTCGATGATAACCGATGCGTAGCACTTCACCGTGTGGGATACTTATTTTATTTATCTGGCTACCATTGCGCACGCTTAGCCAAACAATATCCATTGAGCGGTGGAGTAGCAATAGCTTTTGACCTTCTTGATCTTATCATTAGGAGTGTCAACGTGTCACTGAAAATTTGCAACAGCGCAGCAGCGACCTGGCGCATATCCTTACTACGTGTTGAATTTTATGACCGCTTCGACTCTCTTTAATTTTTCTTCTCTTTACGTGCGGATGGAGAGGCGTCAGGACTCCGTATCTCTCTCTCCGGCACAGTACTCTTGAAGAATCTTCAACTGATGACTTGAGACCGATGTCATGTTGGGAGAGTATATGCTGATCGGTAATTCTTTCACCAGGCAATTAAATCTTTAGAATGGATCTGACTCCCGATCAAATAATTGTGGTCCCACCAAGCGTGTCAAAAAGTGTGTTGGCACGAAAACTGGTTCGCACTCAGCACACCAGTGAAGCCGGAACGGTCCTACGGAACACGGGGCGAATGGAACCAGCTAGCTTCGACAATCGGCGTAGATGAGCACCGATGAATCTCCAAACTTGCCAGTCAATTTGACCTGCAATTGACAAGGAAAAAGAATCGATCAGTAACACAATGCGGAACCATTGATGTGTCCCAAGTAGTTCCAGATATCTAACCCAATGGGCCTTCTCAGCAGGCCATCAGCTAGAGAGCCGACATCCGATCGCATGAACCGATTGTATAGATTAGACAGAAATATCCGATTCCTTATTTAACCGATTCCGAAATAAACATGAATGAAAACAAATTATATTAAACAGATCTAATCCATACATTGCCTTACGCGCCGAAAAAATATTTTAATCTATCACGTCTATCAATTAGGATCGACCAGATCGTTACAGCTAATTAACACACTTAAATCGACCTTAACATGATCCGAAACACAAGACAATGCATAAAGAACATTGGAAGAATACAACGTGCGGCAAACAAGCACAAACAGTATCGGCTGAACAACTGATCTGAAGTATAGACGACGTACAAGCCTATAAACTAAATGATGCTTTGACTCTTTGATTAATCTACCTAATCCGTCACTTATGTCAAGGGGATTGACCAAATCGTTACAGCCCATAATGTAGACTAATGATTAGATCTATTAATCAAAGACTCTCCACACAATTTACTTTATTACTTGAGTGCGATCTATACACAATCAAGATTTGAACTAATCGGTTAATGATAAATGGATCTACTCGCCTAAACATAAATATTCAATTAATGTTCATATAAACGAGGTAGATGCAAAAGATTTAAGCCGATAAGAACAGATCATGATTGGACAGATTGATGAAACTTAAAATAAATAAACAATAAATAAACGTAAGTAACATCGGTAACTTAATGAATCAAACTAAATATGCCAATTTAGTTAGAGCCGATAACTAACCCTTAATTTAATCTAAGCATTGTTTAGATCAAACAAGGATCGATAACTACTCGAATCTATCTAGCAGGGTGCGAGACAGAATCGCACAAGCCGTATGAGATAAAAACAAGCGTGACGGTACTTACAACTAAACTTGGGTGTCCACCAGATGATAGTCTCGTTCGTGATGAAGAACTGATCGGAAAAACTACATTACTCCTCTTCCTAGATTTTTTGGCTAGAGCCGAAAGATATTATTGTATTGATTGATTGATTCACGATATGCCGTACCCCTTTATATTTATAGGGGTGCCTGGACTTCGGCAACAGGATAAGACGCTATACACGGAAGGTTACTTCACGTACAAGCCAAATATAATCCTAACTAATTCGGCTACCGATATCCAAGTAGTCTTCTCGTAGGAGTCAAGTCCATCTAGCTTCCCTTTTCTTTATATACGTGGACCATCAAAATTCTTTTAGCTTCCATGTGTAGCTCGGCCAATTAATAATATTCTTTCCTCAAGTATTCAGGCAGAACTCTCTCCTTCCTGTTCTTTGCTTGCCTCCTATGTGTACGGCCTCTAGTGCTAGAAGCGCATATGTATCATCTGAACCAGGATGTGGCCAAACTGCATTGCACATATATCCCTTAAACCACTTTATCAAGCGACGTGATAAACTTGGACGTCAATGCACCTCCTCAAAAATATATTAAATAATATCTCTTGGCTGGCACCAAATTTCGATGTAAACAAGAAGCTCAACAACAAGAGAATCAAGTTTGATTCCAACAATAAGAAGTTCTTCATAATTAGCAAAAAAATCTTATCTCCGAGATGGATTGCTACAATTGTAGGGAGCTTGGCCATCTTGCTCATCAATGCCCAAAGTCTAAGAAAGACAAGTTCAAGAATAAGAATAAGGGAAAAAGGCATGACTCTAGTGATGAGAGTGAATATGAGAAGAAGAAGACGAAGCCAGTCAAGAAGAGAGAAGGCAAGAAGAAGCAATTTCACAAGAATAAGAATGACGAGGCTTACATTGTTGGTGATTGGCTCACCGACATTGAATCTTCTAGTGGTTCTTCTAGTGAAGAAAGTGATGAGGAGAAAGAAAAGATGGCCACTCTTGTTATTGGGACTTCACTTCCTCCATCGCCATCACCGCCCTCATCACCAACACACCTTTGCCTCATGGCTAAGGACAAAAAGGTATAGAGTGAGAATGAGAGTAGTGATAGTGACAATGAGTATGATTCACCAACCTATGATGAACTTGCTAGTTTACTAAATGATTACACCAAAGTGATAAGAAAGCTAATAAGTAAAAATAAAAAGTTAAAACTTGAGAATGGTAACCTCTTAGCTAAGAATGAACAATTCACTAAGAATAGTGATGAGCTTAGAGAGAAAAACCAAAATGTGTCATCTAAACTCAAGGAGCTCAAATCAAACATAAAAGAGCTCAAAGAAAAACATGATAAACTTGAGAAGATACACATTGAGCTCACTACTAGCTACAACAACCTAAAAGAGGACTACACTCAAGTAAAAGTGAATCATGACAACCTGTTTTGGCTTATGACTTGCTCTCCGATGAAACACATGATGCTACTAACCATGTTGTTAAGTGTGACATAACTACATCATGTGATGACTTGATTGATGAGATCATTGAGTAAGGTGCTAGTAGTAAAGGCAAGGAAATGGTGGTGGCCGATTGCCATGATGACTATATCAAGCTCAAGATTGCGAATGCCAACTTGAAGAAAGAGCTAGAGAAGCAATCAACCACCAACACAATTGTCATTGAGATGGTGCAAAAAGATAATGAGATTGAGGTGCTTAGAGGTGAAAATAAGATCCTCAAGAGTGAGAAGTGCCAACTTGCAAGCCTATTGGAAGAGAACAAGAAGTTGGAGCAAGAGAAGAATCATCTCACCGATGGTTTGCAAAAGTTCACAAGAGGGCAATATCTTCAAAGTAATATTCTCATGAACACCGTGATGAGGTATGATAGAAGGGGCATTGGCTATATGGGTGAGAAGGTCCAAAACATTAGAGCCCAAAATAGACTCAACAAAGTAAAGAACAAGCCCAAGCCCAAGCCCAAGCCAAAGAGATGCTTTGAATGTGGTCAAGAAGGACACTTTGCTCATGAGTGTAAGACTCCACCACCACAACCTTTGCCCAAGCATGCTAGACCCTTTGCTTTTGATGCTCACTACATGCTTAGAAAGGATTCTAAGGGCAAAGTGAAAGTCATGTTCCTAGACCCCCCCAATAAGAATAGGCCTAGGCAATTGTGGGTAGCAAAAGCTTTGGTTGAGAAAGTTCGGAGCCCTTCTCAAGTATGGGTTCCTATACATCAAGCTTGATTTGTTGTGTATAGGTGAACTATAAGACCGGTGGCTCTCATTGGGTAATTGATAGTGGATGCACTCAACATATAATCGGTGATGCTCGTATGTTCACCTCACTAGAAGAGAATGTGGAAGACCAAGAAAAGATAACATTTGGTGATAATTCAAAGAGCAAAGTGTAAGGGCTTGGCAAAGTGGT
Source organism: Eremochloa ophiuroides (assembly GCA_038502445.1). Taxonomy (NCBI): domain Eukaryota; kingdom Viridiplantae; phylum Streptophyta; class Magnoliopsida; order Poales; family Poaceae; genus Eremochloa; species Eremochloa ophiuroides. The sequence goes on along the minus strand of JAHLJS010000005.1, from coordinate 17,640,794 downwards.
TATTTCAAATGAACATTCTATTTCCAATGTGCTTCTAATTGCTTCATTGAGCTTCAACTTGCTATCCGTCGGGTAATTGTGTGATCTTGGCTTCCAATGCCTATTTACAAGTGAAGAAGTGATTGTTTTCAAAAAAGATGAATGAAGTTATATTCAAGGGTTTTCGGTACAATCACCTCTATCTAGTGGTCTTCAACTCGGTAGATGCTAATTTGAAGACTTGTCTATTCACCAAACAATCTCTTGGATGGCTTTGGCAAAGAAGGCTTGCACATGTTGGGATAAGCACACTCAAGAAGCTATTGAAAAAGGAGATGGTGAGAGGATTGAAAGATGTTGTATTTGAGAAGGACAAATTGTGTAGTGCTTGTCAAGCCGGCAAGCAAGTGGCAAATACACACCCATTCAAGGCATTTGTATCAACTTTAAGACTATTAGAACTACTTTACATGGATTTATTTGGGCCAACAAATTATGTAAGTATTGGTAGCAAGCTCTATTGTTTAGTGGTTGTTGATGAGTTTTCAAGATATACTTGGGTGTTCTTTCTTCATGACAAGATCGAAATTGCCGCATTATTCAAGAAGTTTGCCAATAGAGCATAAAATGAATTTGAAGTGAAGATCAAGAAGATTAGAAGTGATAATGAAAAAGAATTTGACAACACAAACAATGAAATATATTGTGATGAAGTTGGGATCAAGCATGAAGTGTCATCCACCTATATACCTCAACAAAATGGAGTTGTTGAAAGGAAGAACCGGATATTATGTTTGCACCAAAATTTGGTAATTTTATTGCTTATAGAATTTACTAACGGAGCTGACGATTTGGTGAATATTTATAAAGAAGCTTCCGGTTGGTTAGAAAATATCCCGAGGATTTAGAGGTCGGCTATTTTAATCGGATAGTTACCTGAAGGCCGATCGAATCATGTGCATTGCCTAGGGGTCCTCAAGCGCACGGCTAATGTGCATGCAAGGAAATAAATATTGTTTATTTTGAGAAGGACGCCAGCTCAAGGATATACCACGTCTTCCGTTGTTAAAACTCCTGCACATAAACGTCGGCTTGAATTGCGGAAGTCGCAAGGATACATGCCAGGCAAGGAAAATGATATTTTTATTTGGCAAGATTGCACAATGGAAACCACAAGGCAAGTCCAAGATTGTCACGTGATGCATGTATTGATGGAGTAAAGACTGACCTACAGCAAATACGCACAAATGGTAGAAAAAGGTCACGTCGGTCCCTAGAACTATTATTAGTAATATTAATATTTTCCGTTGTTTAGATATATTCGGAGATCCTTTTAGGACTCTTGTGTACCGACCTTACCATGAACCAGGCACCCTATAAATATAAAGGGCTGCGGTCAATTGTAATGGACATATCAGTCAATCAAAACAATAACAGTTTCTTTTTTTTGCCACCAGCCAAAAACCCTAGGAGTAGGAGTAACGTATAACCGGCGAGTTCTTTGACAAGTTGGATGTCATCTGGTGGACGCAGACTTGCTGTAAGTACCGTCACGCATGTGTTTATCATGTATTGTTAGTACGATTCTGGCTCGTGCAGCATTGCTAGATGGATCACTGGTAGATGGATTCAGGTATTTATCGATTCTCGTTTGATCTAGGTCATGTTTAGATTGAATTGAGGGTTCGTTATCGGCTCTAATTAACTTGGCATGTTAGTTAGATTCATTAAGTTACCGGTGTTGCTTATGATTATTTATTGTTTATTATTTTAAGCATCCTCAATCCGCCCAATCTTGATCTGTTCTTGTCGGCTTAAATCTTTTGTATCTATCTTGCTTAATTGAACATCAGTTGAATATCATGTTTAGGCGAGTAGATCTGTTTGTCATTAGCCGGTTAGTTCAGATCTTGGTTGTGTATAGGTCGCTCTCAAGTAATAAAGTAAATTGTGTGGAGAGTCTTTGATTAATAGATCTAACCATTAGCTCACGTCATGGGTTACAACGATCCGGTCGATCCCCTTGACATAAGCGACGGGTTAGGTAGATTAGTCAAAGAGTCAAAGCATCGTTTACCTTATAGGCTTGTATGTTGCCTATACTTCAGATCGGTTGCTCAGCCGACACTGTTTGCGCTTGCTTGCTGCACGTTGTATTTTTCCGATCTCTTTTATGCATTATGTGCTTTGATTCATGTCAAGATTGATTCAAGTGTGTTAATTAGCTGCAACGATCTGGTCGATCCTAATTAATAGATGTGATAGATTAAGATATTTTGGCGCACAAAGTAATGTATGAATTAAATCTGTTTAGTATAATTTATTTTCATTCATGTTTATCTCTGAATTGGTTAAATAAGGAATCGGATGTTTTTGTCAAATCTATGCGATCGATTCACGCGATCGGGTGTCTGCTCTCTAGCCGATGGCCTGTTGAGAAGGCCCATTGGGCCAGATATCTGGAACCACTCGGGACATACCAGTGGTTCCGCATTGTGTTACTGATCGACTCTTTTTCCTTGTCAATTGCAGGTCAAATTGTCTGGCACGCTTGGAGATTCATCGGTACTCATCTACGCCGATTGTCGAAGCTAGCTGGGTCCGTTCGCCCCATGTTCCGCAGGACCGTTCCGGTTTCGCTGGTTGTTGACATCTACTAACGTCGCCAAAAATAACTATATAACTTCAAACACTAGCGACGAGATTAGAGATGTATGGTAATTAATTAACTGGTCATTAGCAACTAGCCACTTATCTATCACCAACATTCTTAGGCATGAACTAGGTTGTCATCCCTAATTATATATGCTAAGAATAAATAAAGGTTTCATATATTATTCGATGTGACTAGGCAGAAATATAAATATAAACTAAGATCAATTCTGCAAGCGGACAGATAATTATGCCATTGTAGCATTTCACCTAGAGTCTACCAGGTTATCAATTTATATTTATACCACTGGGAAGGACTGGATAAACTTTAATCTATTATATTGATAACAACTATATACAATGAATAAGCGGTGTTATCGATGTCATTTACTCTACTCATAATAGGTAGAGGTCACAAAATAATAAAGATAAAAGTGATAAGTATGATCAAGCATCATAAATAATGGATAAACATTAGAGCACTTTCTAGTCATAGTAATAGCTAGCCAATGGATAAACTAAGGAATTAATATCTAAGGTAATTCTATAACTACATCAATGAATAACTCTAATTAGTGCAATTACATCTAGCGATCGTTGTTAGATTAGTCCTATATCATAATCACATGTAAAGGGCATCATCTAGGAAGGATGTGAAACAGAGTCATCACCCAACTTCGCGACCGTGCCTGCTTGCCTACATACGGGGGGTAGACTACAGAGGACTCAACGTAGCTGTCACCTACGCGATCTACCACACGACCCGGCACATCAGGGTGCACTCGCAGATAAACAGAATATCTAGACACCACATCTACATATTGTTCATCATCTACCCAACGATCATTTGGATAAACGCTATACGAGCAATTACATGAATTCAATAAGATCAAACCAACTATACTAGACATATAATCAAAGTAGACAATGACTATTGTAATAAAAAACATATGAACTATTAAGAACAATGGTTCCCTAATCATAATGAAGGATACAATAGTAGAGAAAGAACTAGAACTATACCGAACTCAGCGCTACAGACAGACGCCGGGGCTCTAGATCCCGCTGAAGAACTAGAACTCTTCTACTTCTAATCTAATTAGGCTAGAACTATGAACTAGGAGGCTCTTGATGAACTAGGAGGCTCTTAATGGCTTGACCGAAAACTTGATGCCTTGGATGAATGATTGGATTCTCCAGGGGGGTCTACCCCTTTATTTATAACCCGGTGGGATGAACGTGCGCCGTGGGATCAAACCGACTTAACCAAGGGCCGAAATGACTCCTCAAAGGCGGTAGAAGAAGACTCCAGAAGACGGAGGGCGAAACCATAGGGGAGGCGCCGGCCGACCCCCTTGGCGCCGGCCGGCCCCACCTGTCAGGTGGTGGGGCCCCGGTTGCTTCGGGTGTTCTCTGGATGCTTCTAGGGTCCTGATGATGATGTTGCCTTCGCGGTTAAGTGTCGTGTCTTTTATGCACTTTAATCCTTCTTTTATGCTTTTCTGGAATAATCCTTGGAAAATATAGAATATGCAAAACTCGTAAAAATTGTCAGTTGAAACCCTAGACTTGTGTGTATTCATATCCTTTTGTGCCTAAAGTTCTAATAAAAGTTGACGTTATCCATCGTCAATAACTCCCCCAAGCTTACATTTTGCCAGTCCCTTGGCAAACAAACTAAGCCTGATTACAAATGTATTTGGATCAGGAGTTGCTACAATGCTTTCATACTTTCCAAGTACACATGCTTTCAAACAGAGATTCTCCTCTGGATTAGACAATAACTGCTCTAACCTTCATACTTACCCATTTTACCTTTAATTATGGAGTTTTACAGCTCTCGCGTAAGTCTTGAGTAATCGAAAGATAGAAAAATCAAGGCAAGCACTATGTCTCAAATTCTTCACAGTACCAATATTCCAGAGTTTTTATAAGTTTTCGAAATAATACTCAGAGCTTAATTGTATGACACCCTCAAGTCCGTCAATATATGTGATATTTATGGATCTCACTTAAGGCATCAACTATGTCATGCCTCCCTATAGCTAAGAATATATAGTGGAGCTTATAGGAGTGGCAATAACAAAGATGAGCATACTTGCAGTTCCTATATTGTAAAGTCAAACAATGGATCCACAGAGAATTGAGACATACAATCAAACCAAGATGTGCATGTGTATGGAATATGGTGGATAGGTGTATATGTGGTATTTAGTGGCTACTTCGAATTCTACTTATGCTCTTCTTTTGAAAATAAATCTCTCTTTAGGACTCGCAGAAAAACATGGGCTATCTTTATTCTTTCTTCGCTCTCTCTTTTTTTTTTATTAGGGAGGCGGGCATCTAGTACCCATTGTTTTAATTGCTGGGACACTTGTCCATCTTTTACTCCCTTTTCTTTTCATACTTTTGCATAACCACATGTATCTTTTGAATATAAATAATTGGAGAGATAATGATAAGAACTTAGAGCAATTAAACAGAGGATATCCTATAAGGTGTATTTTTTGGGTGTTTACTCCCAGTGTAGGAGAAAAATATTTTTATGATGAACATAGATGAAAGTGAAAATGGTTGCATTACTCCCAGGGTAGGAATAATACATATGTGGCTGGAGTGTGTAAGTGATCTTGGTTTTAAAAGCATGACAAGACTCTCATGTGGTATGCAACAAAGGTTGACTGAACTCAATGTAAGGCAAGCAGCATAAATGTGCAAAGGTTTTCTTATCTAAATGTATCATATATGGCTTTGGTAGGAATTCACAATTTGTCATACAACAGCTCATCATGTAGATTTTAAGTTTTCAAAAATAAATCTCCAGAACTTAGTAAGGCTTGGAATAAGATAAATAGCAACTCGACCTTCATGAATCATATAAATCAATCACCTAGACTTAGCTCAAGCATATGCCTCCACAAGTTTCAGGTTCAGAGTAAATTCTCAAGTCAAAACAGTAGTATCTAAAACTCGAGAGAATTTAAGGTTGAAAACTAGGCACTTGAAAGGAATGACAACAGAGCAACTATTCATCATTTTCAAACCAAAATTTTAGTGTTCATCAATTTTTTAATTGATTTTAGCCTAGACTGACTCCTAATATATAGCTAAGTGTTTATTTAGTTTTAATGATTATACATCTTTCTAATTATTTTTGATTGGACTCAAAAAGACTCTATGACTTGTGGACCTTCATGTGCCCACATATTTTTGGTATTTTTTGAATTTTCCTATGATGCTATGGTGAACCTTCATGTGCTCACATATTTTTGGTATTTTATGACTATATAAAACAGACTCAATAATCGCCTAGGTATAATTACCTGATAAATAGGGGATGCTCCTCCCCAAGCTAGATGTTTACAATACTTGGTGTTGAATGATCTTTAGAGTGAGCTGGCGAGTAATAGTCCTGGTGGGCGTCACTAATAGACTCTCTCCTTAGTCATAATATTGTTCCTGCATAATTATACTCCAACAAGAAAACCAAAACTCGAGGCTTGAATTCAACAAGGGGTTAGCGGTCAGCCAATGATCAATTGATTATTCTCTAGGTTGATTTTAATTAACAGATTCTAGCAGGATTCTGACAGGATTCTCTTTTTAGGGTTTTCTAATTTTCTTATGCAGCAATCAAATATGTATGCATGCTATATTTTTATGCCACCTCGGAGAATATTTATTCTCATGGGGCTTACGATTTTCATAATGCAACAAAGTAAATACAGATACTATTATCATTAATATATGTATATATATTATTTTTATTATTTTTGTTTTTATGCCGGTACAGTGAATATTTCTACAGGGTTTACCATAAGTGCATTCACAAGGGGCTTTAGTTTTTATGATGCAGTAAATAAAGCAGTAAATGTTTTATATTTAATGAGTAAAAGTGATTGCACTAATAAATGTGTTAAAGCAAAATTACTAATAAATGCTAATTTAATTAGATAACTGTCATTCTAACATTATGGCTAGGGTACGGAATTTAAAATCTACCAACAGGACTTAGATAGAGGAGAGTACTTACTCAGCAGGTTCATCGTCTGAGATTACCTCAGTCAATTCCCGATTTTGCGGTGGTGTAGTAGGTTCTTCTTTCTCCTTCCATCTCATTTCTGTCTCATTTGCTTCTCTCTTTTCTAGCTCCAGCTCTTCCTTGTTACACTCCCTCAGGTGTGCTTCTCTTGATGCTTCATCTCTCTTCATCCATTCTTCTAATTGTGCATAGACCTTTCCCATCTCTGCCTTAGCGATCTGATCCATCCTTTCAGCTTCCGCTTCCCACTTACTCCAGCGTGGCGCTTTTACGGCTTCCTCTTGCTCCTTGTAGCAGTCTTCATACTTCACAATCTTGCCAGGGAATTCCTCCCATCCACAGTGAGGCTGGGCGGCCTGACGGTGGCCTTGGCGTTTTCTCCCGTTGCGTTGCTTCCTGATCTGCTCAGGGTTAATGTTGACAGTTACTAACGCTATCAAAAGAATGTGGCCAAATCTATCCTCTAGCAATGGTAACAATACTTCTCAACGCAATCACAGGGGTTGTCAATCTCTATGCTCAAAGTATGAGGTTGTTGACACTTCTAGCGTTGCTACTAGGAATAAAGTTATTTCTAGCAACTGCACCAAAAATGCTATGGGTAGCTCTATAGGATAGGTGATGAGATTCTGCAAGCGCACAGAACTATCGTGTAGCACTTCACTTGGGAGTACCAGGTGTTGAATTTATATTTTCCCAAAAGAAGGCTGGGTTTGTAATTCCAAGGATCCGATAGTCAAGGATCTAGATATGGATAAATGGGGTAATAACCTTAGTAAGGATAAATCAATGAAGTATAACTAAGGTGAAAACACACTAGGATAAATTGAGGTAGCTCTAGAGTTTATGGGAGAACTCTAACTCAGTAAAAGATCAAGTGATTGCTATACCAAAGAGATTGCTATACTCGGGACACGCAAAGTCCTAAACTCGAAGGGGTTCGACTAATTAGGCACCGTACGTCCACAAGCCTATGCTGATAAAACCAGACCGAACGTGGTGGAATCTAGAGGATTCTAGGGCTGTTACCACCTAGAGCCTACCACTACTATCCGTGGGTCTAGCCGCACTCAAGGGTAAGATTATAGCCTAAGCACCTCGCTTAATCTATAAAACTTACTACTCTAACTCTGGCCAACGAATTAGAGCACTCTAACCAAGCAATGAGACAAGTATGCAACTGCTTAAAGTATAACAATAAGTAAATGAAGCAGGGGATCTTTATTACCGATAAGAGTGAAGAACACCGCAGAGGAGGTCACCGACAGGCCCGGCTCCTCCACAGACTTCCTCCTTCTCCCAACTTCTCTCACTACTCTACTCTTCTCTAGCTAGCACTATTCCTAAGAGCAGAGCTTCGCTAGAGAGAGAGCGACTACTGACTATGAGCTAAATCTCTAGTGATTTGCTAGTGATCCTCTAGTGGTTTCTGCTTACAAGTAAGGATTCAAGTCCTATTTATAGTGTAGGAGTGCTCTAGGGGTACTTGTAGGGATCCTGGAGGTCGGTGGCGCGAAGAGGCAGGGCGGGCGCCCTCCTAGGGGAGCGGACGCCCCCTTGTTTGCACCGTCTTGCATCCTACGGCCCTCCTTCACCCTCAAGGGCGGTTGTAAGGTCGGTTGGAGCTCAGGATTGGTGGTTTGCAACCCCGGGAGGATGACTTGTGGGTCCGTCGATCCATGGCACATCACTTGATCACTGTTGTGGCAGCTGAGGTGCTGAGGTGTCCTGGTATACCTCGTTTTTGCCTGTTTTCACCATTTTTCCTGCATACACAAGATTTCTCCAAGGACATGTGGAACTAGGTAAGTTTCAAGGTGAGTTCTTTACTTTTCATGTGGTTTTACCTTGATTATGGTTGAAATATTGATGGTAAAATAGGGTGTTAGCGACCGTCAACAAACTCCCCCAAACTAACCTTTTGCTTGTCCTCAAGCATAGATGTGATTTTAACATGGCAATGTTGGATGGAGAAAATAATTCACAAGAATCTTGTATACAAACCAACACTATTGTAGTATTGAGCATGATTCAGAAATTCATCTTATGTCTTAAATATATGGGGCTTTTACCTTTTTCACCATGGGTCATGCAGAAACAAGATAGCATAGATAAGTAGATACTTCATCCCTTACTTTGGTAGAGTGAGACCATTCACTAGAGAATTTTTATCTTTTTTGAAAGGAAAAATCTTGCTTTGGTTCCTTTAATGGTACTCTCAACCACTCATTAGTGTGATGGACCTCACAAGAGCTCAAGAGAGCTTTTCATGTCTATCCTAAAGCTTATGTGGGGTTTATAGGATTGGAGCAAAACCATACTTGAACTGAATATATATTGCAAGATTAGACTCTTAGATCACAGGGAGCAACAAGTCATATAAGATGATCTAGAAGTGCAGGTGTAAATTATTTGGTGGGCTCCTTGAGACTTATTCCTTTGCCTTAGACAGGGGAGAGCATGGTTACTGAATACATAGTTTTTTTAAATCAAGCATAGATATATGGGCACCTGCCCATGGGACATTTGTCCACTTTTGTTTTCCTTGAGCACTTGCTCTCTCTTTTTTCAGTAACCTATACTCCCCATCTATCAAAAGGTTGATTGTAGTTGGTTGTCTCAATTGGTGTGTGGAGCATAGATGTATACTTTCAGTGTAGAAGTAATACATAGGTGGAATGTGTACGTGATCTTGATCAATGAATATGACTAGTTTCTCTACCTAGATCAAATAAGGTCTAAGTAGGCACAAAACAGACAAGGACTCTTTCTTTTGGTGGTTTTAGTTGTTTATGGATGTATGGCTTGATGGTTGGTATTTAACTCCATAAAGGAACCATGAGCAAGAATTTGAATTTTATAAATCAGAAACTCTAGTTAGTTCTCATTCATTCCTTAGGTCAGGTAAAAGTTCTACTTATACCAATTTCAATCTTGCAAGAGCAAAACTTAGGTTATTAGCATGTGCGACCCACAATAGTGTTTGATGTAAGACCGAATTCAGATATCACACTCAAAACTTTCATAGTAAGGGTTGTATAACAAGATTTTGCAAATCATCATAGAGAAATTGTTCATCATTTGCAACAAAGACATATCATATTCTTATCGTTATTATTTATTTATTTATTTATTTATTTTATTGTTATGCAAGAATTTAGAATTGCTTTTCATATTATAACTCATAGTAATTAAGAAAAAGTGCTGGGGTTAGAGATCATACCTTAGTGAGGATGACGGCTCTCCCAAGCTAGTTTCATCTCCATGATCGGATTCTCTTCTTGATCGGGTTATTTCCTCTTTTGCATCTTATTATGATCACTAGACTTTGCTTTTCTTCTACTTTTTTTTATTTATTGCTACTATGATAAACCAAATTTATATTTTATTTTATTTTTTTATTATTTTTTATGTATTTTATTTATTTATTAATTTATTTATATATATAATATCTCTTTTATTATTAAATGGTCTTTATTAAATGTAAGACATAAATTTAAACATGCTTCTAACAATTAATTGATTTAATGCACGAAGAAGGGAAATATGCCAATGCAGTAATTAAAGAGAGAGATAGAATACTTACTATTATAGTTGTCCTTCCTCGGAAGGAGGTTCTTCCTTGACCGATGTCTTCTTCTCATTTTGCCCTTCTTTAACGATAGCGGTGTCTGGTGTAGAGGCTGTAGATGATGGTTCCTTCTTAACCGCATTTCTGTCTTTCTTGTTTCTCCAGATTCTTGGTTTTCTCCTCCTCATGGATCGACTCTTATTTTTCTGCATGTTAGTTGCGTGGTGCGGTGCACAAGAGAAAACAAATCTCTCTTTCTTCCCATTTATATGGAAATCCATGCTACCACTAGCAACAAATATACATGCATTCACAGTATTCATGAAATGTCGACCAAGAATGAGGGGTAAGTTGTCTCTATTACCCATGTCTAAAATCATGAAATCGGCAGGCACAAAGTTGTTTCTTACTTTTACCAAAACATCACAAAGTACTCCTTCTATGTAGCAAGTTGTTTGATCAGCTAATTGCACATATGCAGAAGTTGGTACTAGCTCAGTGTAGAACAACTTTTCATAATGTTCTTTAGACATGATGTTAATGCTAGATCCTAAATCACATATAGCATTATGGAACTTTTGAGATTGAATAGAACAAGATATGACAGGGGTTCCAGGATTCCCCTTTTTAGTTGAAAAATTCCATCCATCTAGTTCATAGCCATGATAACTAATAGTAACAAGATTAGCAGATTCCATGGTTGTTTTAGGCTTTCCTGGTATTCTATCTTTTCCCAAAAATGGGATTGCAGCAGCTAGTTGTGCTAATTGGGTTTCAAGCATCTTATTGAAACTAAGTTGATTCTTAATTGCAGAAGAGAAATCATCCAATTTAGCATTTATGCTATCTAGCATCCTATCATTGGCATTTATACTATCCGTCATTCTACCTTGACCATAGACAAGATCTTTAAGAGAAGGGTAGTTATTACCTTGGTTGTTTAGACGTTGCGAAGAATTGAAAGTGTTACCTTAAGAATTGGAGCGCTGAGTCCATCCTTGGTTTGAAGAACGAAAATTGTTATCATTGCTGATGAAGTTGAGGTCCTCATGTGTCTCAGGACAATGGCGTCCAGAATGGCCAACTTCTCCACAGACTTCACACGTCACGTGAGTCTCCATGGTTTGCACGGTCTCAGGTCTACGCATCCTCTCGCAATTTTCTAGCCTTTTGGCCAGTAGGTCCACTTTAGCTGTAATCATGTCAGCTTCCTTTAAAGAATTCATACCTCACTTGCGTGGCTGCAGACGTTCCTCGTTCCATCCTTGATTGGACACCATTTTCTCGATACAAAACCTTTGCATCTGTAACTTTAAGAGAAAAGAATGCTCCACCGGCGGCAGCATCTAGATGGCTTCTATCAAGCAGGGTTAACCCATGGTAGAAGTTTTGGATCAAAAGCCAATCTTCCATACCATGGTGTGGACAGGCAGCGACCTACTCTTACATTCGTTCCCAAGCCTTAGGAATTGATTCATCGGTTTATTGTTGGAAACTAGAGATCTTATTGCGAAGAGCATTGGTCTTGCCTAGAGGAAAGAATTTCACTAGGAAAGAGTTAGAACACTTTTTCCATGTGTCCACATCATTTCGGTTCGTATAAAACCATTGCTTTAGCTTTTCCTAACAAGGAGAAAGGAAAGAGTCACAAACGAATTGCGTCTGGGGTTACTCCTTTAATGGTAAAGGTGCTGCATATCTCCAAGAAGTGTTGGAGGTGTGCATTAGCATCCTCATGAGCTTTGCCACAAAATGGGCTAGCTTGAACCATTGTGATCAATGCAGGCTTTAACTCAAACTGAGTGTTTGCCTCGATGACACCAGGGTCTGTTGCTATATTAGCAGCAGAAGGTGCAGCGAATTCACGGATAGTCCTTTCGGCCATATTCGTGATTCAACGGATAACTATTTAGACTTGACTCAAATCAGAGGAATTCAATAGTTGCCTTCACTGGCAACGGCGCCAAAAAATGCTTGTTGACAGTTACTAATGCTATCAAAAGAGTGTGCCAAATCTATCCTCTAGTAATGGTAACAATACTTCTCAACGCAATCACAGGGGTTGTCAATCCCTATGCTCAAAGTATGTGGTTGTTGACACTTCTAACGTTGCTACTAGGAATAAAGTTATTTCTAGCAACTGCACCTAAAATGCTATGGGTAGCTCTATAGGATAGGTGATAGGATTCTGCAAGTGTACAGAACTATCATGTAGCACTTTACCTTGGAGTACCAGGTGTCAAATTTATATTTTCCCAAAGGAAGGCTGGGTTTGCGATTCCAAGGATCTGATAGTCAAGGATAAAGATATGGATAAATGGGGTAATAATCTTAGTAAGGATAAATCAATGAAGTATAACTAAGTTGGAAACATACTAGGATAAATTGAAGTAGCTCTGGAGTTTATGGCAGAACTCTAACTCAGTAAAAGATCAAGTGATTGCTATACCAAAGAGATTGCTATACTCGGGACACGCAAAGTCCTAAACTCGCCGGGGTTCGACTGATTAGGCACCGTACGTCCACAAGCCTACGCTGATAAAACCAGACCGAACGAGGTGGAATCCAGAGGATTCTAGGGCTGTCATCACCTAGAACCTACCACTACTATCTGTGGGTCTAGCCGCACTCAAGGGTAAGATTATAGCCTAAGCACCTCGCTTAATCTATAAAACTTACTACTCTAACTCTGACCAAGGAATTAGAGCACTCTATCCAAGCAATGAGACAAGTATGCAACTGCTTAAAGTATAACAATAAGTAAATGAAGCAGGGGATCTTTATTACCGATAAGAGTGAAGAACACCGCAGAGGAGGTCGCCAACAAGCCCGGCTCCTCCACAGACTTCCTCCTTCTCCCGACTTCTCTCACTACTCTACTCGTCTCTAGCTAGCACTAGTCCTAAGAGTAGAGCTTCGCTAGAGAGAGAGAGCTACTACTGACTGTGAGCTGAATCTCTAGTGATTTGCTAGTTATCCTCTAGTGGTTCTGCTTACAAGTGAGGATTCAAGTCCTATTTATAGTGAGGAGTGCTCCAGGGGTACTGTAGGGGTCCTGGAGGTCGGTGGTGCGAAGAGGCAGGGCGGGCGCCCCCTTGGATGCACCGCCTTGCATCCTACGGCCCTCCTTCACCCTCAAGGGCAGTTGCAAGGTCGGTTGCAGCTCAGAATTAGCAGTTTGCAACCCCGGGAGGATGACATGTGTGTCATTCGATAAATGGCACATCACTTAATCACCGTTGGATGAAAACCGACTTCGTTTGATGGCTTGGATGACTCTTGGACACCTTCCCTTGGATTGTGGACGTGGCACTCAATTTGGACAGGGCGGCGCCCTGTTGGTAGGGCCACCAGATCCTCGTGTCTTGTCTCTGAGCCGTTGATGTTATTTCAATGTGCCATAGGCCATTTGGGAGGATGGCACACGGATTCGTTAGGTGGCATGCCAATTTGGCACAATTCATAGGGCGGGTGCCCTATGTAGGGGGCGGGTGCCCCCTCTGGCTCCCATGTGGCAGTTGAGGTGCTGAGGTGTCTTGGTATGCTTTGTTTTTGCCTGTTTTCATCATTTTTCCTGCATACACAAGATTTCTCCAAGGACATGTGGAACTAGGTAAGTTTCAAGGTGAGTTCTTTGCTTTTCATGTGGTTTTACCTTGATTATGGGTGAAATGTTGATGGTAAAATAGGGTGTTAGCGACCGTCAATAGTTAACAAGTGTTCTAAATTGACAGCTTACCTTTCCCGTGGGTAAGTTGAAGTGTATCTGTCGAGACCCGATGTAGATAATAGCATTGGTAGTGTAGAGGAACGGTCTTCCCAAAAGAATAGGTGATTCATCATCTCCCTGCATGGCAAGAACTAGAAAATCTGCGGGTATATATTTATCTTAAATTCTTACCATAATGTCCTTAACCACGCCTTCAGGGAATCTTAGTGATTGGTCTGCCATCTGCAACTGAATATATGTTGGGTATAGAGGTAAATCATTAAATAAATCATCATATACCTTTTTGGACATTATGTCGACGCCTGATCCAGTGTTACAGATGGTGTCAGCAAAAGTGGTGTTTCTGATTGTGCATTCAATGATTGGTACACCCGGGTCCCCTTTCTTTGTTGGAAATGGTTGGGGAAGCATATGATCATTTTCTGTGCTAAGAGTAGTGATTAGTTGAGTAGTTTCTTCAGGTATATGCTGGGGCTTGTTCTTCCTCCATCTTCTATTGTTCTTCTTCTTGGGTGCTGGTTGTTGTTGCTCTTCTTGTTGATGGAATTGCTTCGGGATTGCAGGAGTCTTTAAGATGCGGTTCTTGAACGAGAACCTTCCTTTCTTGTCCTTGATGGAGAGGACAATCTTGGCATGTTCCGCATAGATGATGGCTTTGGTTATGCACAAGAATGGTCGTCCCAAGATAATGGGTGCCTTCTCATCTCCTCCTGTCTCCATGATCACGAAGTCAACTGGGACATATGATTGATGACAGCTTCTTCTAGCACTCCCTTGGGGTAGCAAATGGACTGATCTGCAAGCTGCAAACGCATATCTGTGTACAACAAAGGATCACCTAATATTTTCTCATAAATTACCTTGGGAATTATGTTGACACTTGTGCCAAAATCGCAGATAGCTTCTGAAAAACTTTGACATCCTATAGAGATAGGAATGACAGGTCTTCCAAGGTCTCCCATCTTCTCAGGTAGTGAGTGATCAATGTACTGTATATCTACAGGCTCAACATGGTATTGGGTTGCATTGTGGATATCAACAAGGTTAGCAGTTTCTAGATCTTCCGGCTGGCCCGGAATCTTACCTTTCTCAAATGGAGGGACAACAGCAGCTAGCTGAGCTAATTGTGATTCTAACATGTTATTAAAGTTATGCTGATTCTTTATAGCAGAAGCAAAGGTATCCATTCTAGTATTAGTGTTTTCTAAAGCTTTATCATTAGAGGCTACCTTTCTAGACATTTGGTCTAACAATTTAGATTGACCAGCAACTAAATCTCTTAAAGGTGGAAGATTATAATTATTGTAATTATTACCTTGGTTGTTACCTTGGTAGTTACCTTGTCCAGGTTGCTGATTCGATCCTTGGTTTGGCTGGTTCCATCTTTGACTTTGCTGATGATGATAGTAGGTGTTACGTCCTCTTGCAACGTAGGGCAGTTGACAGCTGAATGTCCGTAATCTCCGCATTCTTCACAGGTCATGCGAGAATCATTGATATGCATGACTTCCTTCTTCTCTATGTCGAGCTTCTTCATGATGAGGTCTAGCTTGGTAGTGACCATGTCAGTTTCCTTGAGATGATGGATGCCCCCTCCTCTCTTTCGAGGTTGAGTACGTTGTTCATTACAGCTTGGATTTGAGGCCATCTTCTCAACAAGTGCTTTAGCTTTTGGAAGCTTAAGTGACAGGAAAGCTCCTCCCGCTGCAGCATCTATGGACTCACGGGTGCTAGAGATAAGTCCGTGGTAGAAGGTTTGCATCAATAGCCAATCCTGTATCCCATGATAAGGACAGTCTTCAATACAATCTTGAAATCTTTCCCATGCTTCAGTGAATGATTCATCATATTACTGTTGAAATCTTGAAATTTTCCCATGCAGAGCATTCGTCTTGCCTGTAGGAAAGAACTTTGCCAGGAAAGCAGTTGAGCATCGGTCCCATGTAGTATTCTTCTCTTTGTTGGTGTAGAACCACTGCTTAGCTTTCCCCAAAAGTGAAAATGGGAAAAGACGGAGTAAAATAGCATCTCTTGGTACTCCTCTGATTGTGAAGGTGCTGTAGATCTCTTGAAAGTGTTGTAAGTGTGCACTTGCATTTTTATGAGCTTTTCCACAAAATTGACTGGCTTCAACTATGGTGATAAGAGCAGGTTTGAGCTCGAATCCATTCTCCCCAGTGTTGACTGCTGGTTCAGTCCGGATGTTTTCTATTGTTGGGGCAGAGAACTCGCGCAGTGTCTTTTCAGCCATGTCTTCAAACACAGGAGCTAAATCTTCTCCTAAGTTTTCTTCTTCTAATGTTAGAGCTGGCCCCTCTGATGGACTAGCTTGAGCGGCGATGGGTATTCTTGATAGTGACTTGAAATTGTCCCTCGCCTCTACAATCTTCTTCCTTCTAAAGAGTTTCTCTGGATCATCAGTGAAGTTATTTGGAAGAGAAAAACCATTCATTCATCACCCTGCATAAGATAAGCAAATGATAAAAATAAGGTCTGACTGTTTGAGTTAGAGATCAATCGGTAACATAATCTTATCCATTATGTATATATGTTATCAATATTTCCTAAGTTTAATGTGCCTTCCCCGGCAACGGCGCCAAAAATGCTTGATGACATCTACTAATGTCGCCAGAAATAACTATATAACTTCAAACACTAGAGATGAAATTAGAGATGTGTGGTAATTAATTAACTGGTCATTAGCAACTAGCCACTTATCTATCACCAACATTCTTAGGCATGAACTAGGTTGTCATCCCTAATTATATATGCTAAGAATAAATAAAGGTTTCATATATTATTCGATGTGACTAGGCAGAAATATAAATATAAACTAAGATCAATTCTGCAAGCGGACAGATAATTATACCATTGTAGCATTTCACCTAGAGTCTACCAGGTTGTTGATTTATATTTATACCACTGGGAAGGACTGGATAAACTTTAATCTATTATATTGATAACAACTATATACAATGAATAAGCGGTGTTATCGATGTCATTTACCCTACTCATAACAGGTAGAGGTCACAAGATATTAAAGATAAAAGTGATAAGTATGATCAAGCATCATAAATAATGGATAAACATCAGAGCACTTTCTAGTCATAGTAATAGCTAGCCAATGGATAAACTAAGGAATTGATATCTAAGGTAATTCTATAACTACATCAATGAATAACTCTAATTAGTGCAATTACATCTAGCGATCGTTGTTAGATTAGTCCTATATCATAATCACATGTAAAGGGCATCATTTAGGAAGGATGTGAAACAGAGTCATCACCCAACTTCGCGATCGTGCCTGCTTGCCTATATACGGGGGGTGGACTACAGTGGACTCAACGTAGCTGTCACCTACGCGATCTACCACATGACCCGGTACATTAGGGTGCACTCGCAGATAAACAGAATATCTAGACACCACGTCCACATATTGTTCATCATCTACCCAACGATCGTTTGGATAAACGCTATACAAGCAATTACATGAATTCAATAAGATCAAACCAACTATGCTAGACATATAATCAAAGTACACAATGACTATTGTAATCAAGAACATATGAACTATTAAGAACAATGGTTCCCTAATCATAATGAAGGATACAATAACAGAGAAAGAACTAGAACTATACCGAACTCGTGGAAAATAATCCCTGAAAAATACAGAATATTCAAAACTTGTGGAAATTGTCAGTTAAAACCTAGACTAGTGTATATTCATATATCCTTTTGTGCCTAAAGTTTTAATAAAAGTTGACGTTATCCACCGTCAACACTAGTGTGCTGAGTGCGAACCAGATTTGGCGCCGTGTGTTGGCGCAAAATCTTTTGTATCTATCTTACTTAATTGAACATCAATTGAATATCATGTTTAGGCGAGTAGATCTATTTGTCATTAGCCGGTTAGTTCAGATCTTGGTTGTGTATAGGTCTCACTCAAGTAATAAAGTAAATTGTGTGGGGAGTCTTTGATTAATAGATCTAACCATTAGCTCACGTCATGGGCTGCAACGATCCGGTTGATCCCCTTGACATAAGCGACGGGTTAGGTAGATTAGTCAAAGAGTCAAAGGATCGTTTACCTTATAGGCTTGTATGTTGCCTATACTTCAGATCGTTTGCTCAGCCGATACTGTTTGCGCTTGCTTGCTGAATGTTGTATTCTTCCGATCTCTTTTATGCATTATCTTGTGTTTTGATTCATGTCAAGATCGATTTTGAGTGTGTTAATTAGCTACAATGATCTGGTTGATCCTAATTAATAGATGTGATAGATTAAGATATTTTTCGGCGCACAAGGCAATGTATAAATTAGATCTGTTTAATATAATTTGCTTTCATTCATTTTTATCTCTGAATCGGTTAAATAAGGAATCGGATGTTTTTGTCAAATCTATGCGATCGATTCACGAGATCGGGTGTCGGCTCTCTAGCCAATGGCCTGTTGAGAAGGCCCATTGGGCTGGATATCTGGAACTACTCGGGACATACCAGTGGTTCCGCATTGTGTTACTGATCGACTCTTTTTCCTTGTTAATTGAAGGTCAAATTGACTAGCACGCTTGGAGATTCATCGGTGCTCATCTACGCCGATTGTCGAAGCTAGCTGGGTCCGTTCGCTCCGTGTACCGCAGGACCGTTCCGGTTTCACTGGTGTGCTGAGTGCGAACCAGATTTCATGCCAACACATTGATCACCCTTGCAAGGACTATGCTTGATGAGTACAACACACCAGGGAGGTTTTGGGCGGAGGCAATCAACACCGCATGTTATGCATCCAACCGCCTATCCCTCACCAGTTGCTAAAGAAGACCCCCTATGAGCTAATCAATGGCAAGAAGCCGGATGTATCTTACTTCTGGGTGTTTGGTTGCAAATGCTACATCTACGAGAAGCGGCAACACCTAGAAAAGTTCCAAAGACGTTGTGATATTGGCTTTCTTATTGGTTATTCATTGAAGTCCAAAGCATATAGAGTATTCAACAATGCCACCGACCTTGTTGAAGAAACATATGATGTGGAATTCGATGAATCTAATCGCTCTCAAGGAGAGCATGAGAATCTTCATGATGTAGGTGATGAACCATTGAGGAAGGCTATGAAGAACATGCCAACTGGAGACATCAAGCCGAAAGATGATGAAGATGATGGTGATGAAGTGCAAGTGATCAATCAACCATCTTCATCAAATGTGCCTCAAGATGATGAAGATAAAGATGGGGTGGATCCACATGAAAACAGCCATGTTGGTATTAATTAAGTGTCACTTGGTAAATTACTTAGCCACCTCTTTTAAACCTATATCTCTTACAATAAATAAGTTGTCATCCCTAGCATGAATATAAGAGATATGTATGGAAACTACCCAGAATAATGCTAAGCAGTTATTAGAGATGCTAGTGACTAAAGAGGGTATAAAATATTAAGTTCAAAGTATCTGCAAGCGCACAGATTAATTATACCATTGTAGCATTTTACCCAGGAGTAGTCCGGGTTGTTATTTATATTCTACCACTGGGAAGGGTTGGCAATAAATGGGATGTAAGTAGATAGATAGATGTAATATGCATATGCAAATATGGAGATAACCATGCATGACACATATTCTCAGAACAGGGGTTTTGTCACAATAATAATGATATATATGATAAGCATAACGATCAATCCAATCAATCAGTATAATAATGATCACTTAGAGCACTTCCTATCTAGGCACTAGCATGGATTAGGTTGAAGCATAAGGATATCCTAAGTTATTCTAACTATACTATCAAAGACATATTAGATTGGTGCAATTATACTAGCAATCATGGCGAAGACACTTTATATTCACACTTAAGGGAATATTACTAAGGAAGATTGTTGACACTTCTTAGCGCAACCACCAGAGACAGGGTGTTAGGCTATCTCTGATAACGGCGTCAGAAGTGCCTGGGGTATTTCTTATGTCTATTGGATAATTCCGCAAGCGCACAAAATATACCACTGTAGCACTTCACCCGGGAGTATTCCAAGGTATCGTTATTTATTTGTATCCCAAGGGAAAGCGGTTGCTAGGAATAATTAATAAAAGATAGAGATCCTTAAGTCTATAACAACTTAGTATCGACTAGTGATAGGGGGTAAATCGATATGTAGAGGAAAGGGTAACGACACCAAGACACGACAAGGTTTTGGGATAACTAAAGATAACTAGTAGAGTATAGCTAGGTGGGAGGACAACGAGTGAGTATAAGACTCCTATGACACTTACTTTACTCTTGTGAACTATCTTATCAAATGGATGAATTATACTAAGACAGCTACCTTACTTCCGGTGTGTAGGGGATAGGCGAGACAGTAGGGGATATAACCTCTCCCCATCTGTCATTGATTGTCCCCGTGTGTTGGTTCTAGCTTGGTTGCATGTTTGTCACGTTGAATCCTTGTGCTTTGTTTCTCCACCGTTGAATAGAAACACATGTTGATCTGATGGATGAAATGAGCTGGGTGGAGGGTCACATGCATCATGCCATATCACCAGAGCCAGGTAGGCCCCATGTAGTGTTCGGCCGACCCATACATGGGCCCACCCTGGGCTCTCCTCTCTTCTAAGTGATGTTGTGCACCCTTTCTTGATGTTTCTTGGCCTGTTTGATCTTTGCTGCATTCACAAGCTTAAAAGTACAAGTGGAACTCGTTATTGATAAAATATATTCATGATATGTTTATTCTTCCTTGAATCCGAAGCCTGACCGTCAACAAAGATCAAGATCATAGCCAGCCTTTTAAAGTAATAGTAACTTCCTACTCTCTCTACATTCGGAGTGTGGACTACAAAGGACTCAACGGGAGTGTCACATCCGCGATCTACCACAGAACCCAGAATATAGGGTGCATTTGCAGACAAACCACATCTATGCACCATGCTTACATGCTGTTGATCACCCACCCATGATATCAATGAATGAGTGCTATACAAACCTATGTATGAATATGAATGCATCCTAACTATGCAAAGTATACAATCTAGATAAGCAATGAATAGCATAATTGAGAACATAATCAATAGTAGAATAATGTCAATTAACTTTATCTCAAGCACTCAAGAGAGGTTTAACATACAAGAGAGAGCTTACAATGGCTCCGGGATGCCTTCTAGCTCTAGACAGATCCGGAACTCGAGTAGAACTCGCCTCCTTCTACTTCTAACCTATGTAGCTATGCTCTAGATGGTGAAGCTCTAATAATTTTAGGGTTTCTAGCTCTCTATAACTGGGTTGAACTGATTGGTGACTGAATGATCTGATTGCTCTCAAACCCTGGGGGTCTAGAGGTCCTTATATAGGCCGGTGGGATGAACCATAGCCCTTGGATCAAACCGACTTCGATGGGCGGCTGAGATTGCGTGAAATTTCGGGATGTGGGTCCACGTCGAAGCGCACGCGAAAAGGACTCTGGCCAGGGTCGGTCGACCATGTCAGAGGGTCGGCCGACCCTCTGTCTCTACAATGTGGGCCCCGCTTCATCAGTGTGTCTCTGGTGTTCTCTAGAATGTTCTTGGTCTCCTTTCGTGGTGGAATTCGTTATTTTAATCCGACATGTGGGCATCCCTTGGTTCTTTTCTGGATAACCCCCTATAAAACACTGATTCACCAAAACTGTGGGATTCTATTAGTTAAAGCCCTATTCTATGGCAGTGTTTGCATTTATACCCTTATTTTATATTTAGTTGACGGGTAAAATTATACAATAATTACCGTCAACAACCCACATCACACAAGAAGAAGTTGAGGCACAAGCACAAGACGTTTATGCTTCACAACCTCCTCCTCAAGTGGTTGATAGAAAAACTACTCCACTTCTACAAGCTCATCCTCAAGATCTCATAACAGGGAGTCCTCCAAGGGGGGTAATGACTCGCTCACAAAGGCATGCTCAATTCATTGAACATCACTCTTTTGACCCTTGCATTGAGCCTACTAGCATAGAAGAAGCTCTTCAAGATCTGAATTGGGTGAATGCCATGCATGAATGTTGACATTTGTTAAACACTAAATATAACCATCAACTATTGAACAAAAAGAGATAAAATAAATTATAGACAATAGTTGTAGGGTTTATACTAACAAGTTCCACGAGTTTTTCTTTCTCCTGATGTTTGCATGTATATTTAATTTTCCATCAATAAAAGTATCTCAAATAAGGAATTGGACTATACTATTGCGCGGGCTCATCGAGACGATCGAAATGGACCTATCATTTGCTATATTCGGAGTTCGGACTCAAAATCTGTGACCCAACATACACCATTGGACTGCGGGAGACCGAAGAAGACACGTCGGCGAAGTGGAGCCCATTTGGGCCCAGGGCAGCACCAGCCGGCCCTTGGGTGGGGCAGGGCGGCCCTCCACTGCGCCGCCTCGCCTCCGGCTTCTGGAAACTTCCTACCACGTTTCCTTGGCACCTAAGCAAAGTATCCCGACGTCGATTTAAGGTCGGTTTGATCCGACGGTGCATATAACATGAGACGCGGATCGATGACGTGGTGGTTGTTGACGCCTATTATCATCCAAATTTTATTATCAATTATCCCTGCATTAAACATGAATATCCAGTAGAATAGGGTTATTCCTGACAGATTCCATGAGTTTTGGTGAATTGTCTATTTCCCAGGGGATTTTCCAGAAAAGCTTAAAAGACGGATTAAAGAGCATAATTACCAAAAAACTTAACCGCCAAGGAAACATCTTCACAAGAACACTAGAAGCATCTAGAACACACCTGAAGCACTAGAGCCCGAAACCCCACAGGGTGGGGCCGGCCGGCGCCAGGGTGGGGCCGGCCGGCACGCCCCTAGGGTTTTCCCCGCGCCGCCTTCTGGAGTCTTCTACCGCCGCCTATTAAAAGTCATCTGGGCCCTTGTTTCAAGTCGGTTTGATCCTACGGCATACGAGTATCCCACCGGGCTATAAATAGAGAGGCATACCCCCTGGAGGAGAGCCAGATCAAGAGATGAACACCCTGAAGCATTAGATTCAGGCTAGCAATCAAGAGAGAGATTAGAGAGATACAGTAGATGAGTAGAGATTCGGAGGAGTCCCGGCCTGTCGGAGCTTCTTCGTAGCTGTGTTCGTCTGGATTCAGCTCCCTCGCCCGGAGTTGCGTTCTGAGGTACTTTTGTATTCAACATCCAGATTCAAGTAAACATTTGTTCTTATTCGTTCTTAAGTTTACAACTCTATTTGAGTGCTTTGATCTTGGTAGCTCCTTGGTTGAAGTAGTAGTTTGTAGTGTAGACGTGGTGTCTGGGCTATAATTACTTGTGAATGTCCCCCTGATTGGCCGGATAGTGGTAGATCGCGTAGGTGACAGCTGCGTAGAGTCCTCTGTAGTGCACTTCCCATTGATAGGATCGTAGGTGTATAAGTGTCTGGGAGGAGGGAACTCTGATTTCGCCTCTTATTCATGTCACTGCCCGATTAGAACGATATTATTCAAAGTTTACCGGTTGTCGGATCTAGATAATTATTTGTTATCTCCTCATTCTTGATATTCTCTGGATTGATTGTGTTATCGGGTTAAGAGCCAATAGACTTAGTCAGTATCACCTACTATTCCTTTGGGTTCGATATTAAAACCGGGATTGTCTGGTGAAGTGCTACATCGGTTGTTTTATCTGTGCACTTGTGAATACCTTGATAATAATAATCTTTAATAGAGTGCAGTTAATTTATACCAACAAGTATTTCTGGCGCCGTTGCCGGGGAGCGGTTTGTTGATTTTGGCTTAGTCTTTCTTAATCTTGTATTATACTTTTATCTTTTATCATTTATCTTTTTAAAGTATGGAACCCATGTCCCAACTTTTAAATCAATATGGAGCACCATTGGATCGTATCTGCAGCCAAAAGAATCATCTTTACCTATCACATCATCTGGCTATGAGTTACGCCCGGGATTAATTAAATTAGTTCAGAATCACATTTTTTCTGGTAGTTCTAGCGAAAACCCATATTCCCATTTAGCTGATTTTGAGCAGACATGTTCATGTTTGCACATTATGAGCATGGCAGATGAAACTTTAAGATGGAAACTCTTTTCGTTTTCATTAACGGAAAAGGCTAAGAAATGGTATAATCGCCATGTTGGGAGTAGCCAAGGAGATTGGGAGGTATTGCGTGCTAATTTTTATCTTAAATTTTTCCCTATCGAAAAGGTCGCTAAACTTCGTTTTGAAATTATTGGATTTAAACAATTAGATAATGAATCATTAGGCAAGGCTTGGGAACGCTTTGATGGATTTATAAATTCTGGACATAATCTTGCTTTGCCAGAACCTATGCTTTTGCAACATTTCTTTTTAGGCCTTGATGATAAAAATAAAGAATACCTTAATTTGGCCGCAGGAGGAGCATTTATGCATATTACTGCTTCACATGCTAAAACTATTCTTACTAATATCTTAATTGATCTTCCTGAAGAAAAAAAGTTGTTAGAAGATGAATTTTTGTCGTTTGATTCTAAACTTTTGTCTAATTCATCTCAACCTTTACCTGAACTATCTAATGAGAAGGAGATAATTCCTATTTCTGATTTTATGCATGAATTTGAGGATGAACTTTTTGATTATTATGGAAATACCTCACGCTATCATAAAATTATAAAACCACAAGAGTCTATAAATTTTAAAAGTTTTAATGTTTCATATCCTGCTGATTTAAAATTCCTTAGAGAGATAACTAGAGAATTAATTTTTGTTATGAGTAATGAGTGATTGATAAAATCTGAGCTTTCAAATGATATAATTCATTTAAATTCTCCTGCCATTACTACTAAATATCAAATTGATGCATATCCTTTTTGATGCCTTTTATAATCCAATAGTAGGTGTCAATATTATATCTCTTACATTTGCTGAAAAATTCTTAAAAGATATGCCATTAATTCCAACAAATAAATTATTGAAAAATCGTTCAGGACATATTTTTGCTAGTTCAGGTATTTTATGTTCTCTTCCTATTGTGTTTAACGAATTCCGAATTTTGCTGAATTTCTATATCTTTGATGTTTGGGATTTTGATGTAATGATTGGGTTACCAATAGGAAAACTTTTGCGAGAAGGTTGTGCGGGCAATTTAGATATTAAACTTGAGAAGGGATTTAATCTCTCAGTGCCTATAACTCATGCATTAAAAGCTAAGGCAGAGCCACCTCCTGAGTTAGATCCGATAGAAGAAGTTAAGGCTGTGTCATTTGAGGAATTTATTGAACCTAATTTAGAGGATGATACTCAGTTTTTCATTAATGAAGAGGAAGAGGATCCGATTGATCCTGAACCTCTGGATGAATTATTAGAGCCACCTAAGCCTTCTATTGAGCTTAAGTAACTAACTTCTGGTTTTATGTATGTTTTTCTGAATGATAATCAAAATTCTCCCGTGATTATTAGTGATAAACTTTCTGATGAAGAGTCTTTTAGATTAATAACTGTCTTAGAAAAACATCGTGCTGCTTTTGGTTATTCATTCCAAGACCTTAAGGGGATTAGTCCTGTTGTATGCACCCATCGTATTCCAACCAACCCAGAGATTACACCTAGAGAGCCCCAACGTAGGCTTCAAAATGCGATGAGAGAGGTTGTTAAGAAAGAGGTGTTGAAACTTTTGCATACTGGAATTATTTATCCTATTCCGCATAGTGAGTGGGTAAGCCCTGTTCAAGTTGTACCTAAAAAGGGTGGTATGACCATAGTTAAAAATGATAAAAATGAATTGATACCCTAGAGAACTGTTACAGGATGGCGAATGTGTATAGATTATACAAAACTCAATAAAGCAACCAAGAAAGATCATTTTCCGCCGCCCTTCATCGATGAGATGTTAGAGCGTTTGGCAAATAATTCTTTCTTTTGTTTCTTTGATGGTTATTCTGGATATCACCAAATTCCTATCCACCCTGATGATCAAAGCAAAACCACTTTTACATGTCCTTATGGAACTTGTGCTTATCGTAGAATGTCTTTTGGATTATATAATGCACCTGCTTCTTTTCAAAGATGTATGATGTCTATATTTTCTGAAATGATAGAAGAAATCCTGGAAGTTTTTATGGATGATTTTTCAGTTTATGAAAAAACTTTTGATGATTGTCTAGAAAATCTAGATAAGGTTTTGCAGAGATGTGAAGAAAAGCACTTAGTCCTTAATTGGGAAAAATGTCATTTTATGGTTAGAGAAGGAATAGTGTTAGGACATTTAGTGTCAGAAAGAGGTATATATTAATGTAAAAGGAATCCGAAGTTTTCTTGGTCACTGTGGTTTTTATCGCAGATTTATAAAAGATTTTTCACATATTGCTAGACCACTGACTAACTTGCTAGCTAAGGATGTTCCTTTTGAATTTGATGATGCATGTTTAAAATCTTTTAATATTCTTAAAGAAGAACTTACATCAGCATCAATCATTCAACCCCTTGATTGGTCTTTACCTTTTGAGATTATGTGTGATGCTAGTGATTATGCTGTAGGGGCAGTATTAGGACAAACAAAAGATAAGAAGCATCATGCAATTACTTATGCTAGTAAAACTATGACAGGAGCACAATTAAATTATGCAACAACTGAAAAAGAACTCCCGGCTGTTGTTTTTGCTATTGATAAATTTAGATCTTACTTAGTAGGAGCAAAAGTAATTGTTTATTCTGATCATGCTGCTTTAAAATATTTGCTCACTAAGAAAGATGCTAAACCTCGTTTGATAAGATGGATTTTGTTACTCCAAGAATTTGATTTAGAAATTAAAGATAGAAGAGAAATAGAAAATCCAGTTGCTGATCACTTGTCTAGAATACACTTTGAGAAACCTCAGGAATTGCCTATTAATGACTCATTAAGAGATGACATGTTTTTTAAAGTGACCAAGTCAGACCCTTGGTGCGCGAATATTGTCAACTTTATGGTTGCAGGTTATGTACCACCAGGGGAAAATAAAAAGAAGGTTATTTATGAAAGTCGTCTCCACATATGGGATCTGTCATACCTCTTTAGAATTTGTTCAGATAGATTACTTAGAAGATGTGTACCAGTAGAAGAGGGCATGCAGATCATTCAGAAATGCCATGCATCACCATATGGAGGTCATTATAGAACATTCCGTACTCATGCTAAAATCTGGCAGAGTGGGTTCTTTTGGCCAACTATGTATGAAGACACCAAAGATTTTGTCCGGAGATATGGATCATGTCAGAGGCACGGAAATATCAATGCAAGAGATGCTATGCCACTCACCAACAATCTCCAGATCGAGCTCTTTGATGTCTAGGGAATTGATTACATGGGACCATTTGTGAAATCAAGAAATTGTGAACACATTCTGGTGGCAGTTGACTATGTATCCAAGTGGGTAGAAGCTATGCCATGCATGAATGCTGATTCCAAACATTTAAAGAAGATGTTCGAAGAGATTATATTTCCAAGGTTTGGAACACCAAGGATGGTCATTAGTGACGGAGGGACACACTTCACTGATAAAAAGTTTCACCGATACTTGCAAGCTCATGGCATCCATCACAATGTTGCTACACCATATCATCCTGAGACAAGTGGACAGGCAGAAACATCAAACAAACAAATCAAAAATATTCTACAGAAAACAGTAAATGAAATGGGTACTGCATGGTAGGACCGATTACCCGAAGCACTTTGGGCATATCGGACCGCATACAAGACACCTTTGGGTATGTCACCTTACCAGCTAGTATATGGTAAGACCTGTCATTTACCAGTGGAGTTAGAGCATAAAGCTCACTGGGCTATTAAGAGATGGAACATGAATTTTGAAGCCGCTGGAAAAAAGAGAAAAATACAATTATCAGAATTAGAAGAATGGAGAGAAAAGGCTTATCACAATTCAAAGATTTATAAAGAAAGAACAAAAAGATGGCATGACAAGAGGATCAAGAAGAAGGAGTTTGCACCAGGAGATAAGGTATTACTTTTTAATTCCAAGTTTAAATTATTCGGGCTTGAAAAACTACGAAGCAAATGGGAAGGACCATTTACGGTTGTGAATGCGTCGCCACATGGAGCGGTTACTCTACAATCACACGAAGTTACGTTATTCAAGGTAAATGGTCACCGACTTAAATTATTTTTAGAACCATTTAATTTAAAAGTTGTTGACGAGCTAGATTTTGTCCAATTACCCACTTTTTAGTCCCGTCATTTTCCGTTATGAAAAATTATCACGCATCGCAACTAACAGGAAGTAGGAAGAATGTAGAAGCTTCATGAGCTCGGTCAGCCAGGAAAGACACCTGGTGGGGCCGGCCGGTGCCCTAGTGAGGCCAGGCGGCGTCCCCTGTCCCCTCTCATCCCGACTCAAGTTTCTTTTTCTTTCCCTATCTTTCCTAAGTACAATCCGATTGATTCCCAATGCGTACGAATAATCTTTCGTACGAATCCTGTATAACCTAGATTTGATCTTATCCTGTCTCCTGAAAACCATCTAAATACGCACCTATACCAGCCTTGAATGCCATCCCATCATCATTGCCTTCTTCCCCTCCAAAGAAACTCTCTAGTTTAGATCTAGTAGCAATGGCAAGCAAAGCGGTCGTCGGCGCTGACTCCGGGAAGCTCCAAGACGACGACTCGAAGGCCATCGTCCTCGCGCAGCCGAAGCCCCTTGCCATCGTGCCGCCAAAGCACCTCGCCGTCGTGCCACCGAAGCATCTTGCTACGGTGCCCCAGCAGTTCGAGCAAGTCTACTATACGCATGCTCAGCCTGCTCTGTCATCGCCACCTGAGAGACTGTTGTTAGAAGATGGTACCAGGGGGAAGCAGATAGCTATTCCCCGAGGCATCCCACTTCTTCAACCTAGAGATAATGAGCGACTCCTGTCGGTCAAGACCGACAAGAATGGAACGCTGGTATGTGCGAAGTACACCACTGCTCGCCCTGCCATCCAAGGAGTTTGTGCACGTTCAGGCCAAGTCCACTACACCGAGTTCATACCACCTCCGCCCAAGAGACAGCGGGCTACATCTACATCAGCACTAGAGAAAGTCCCTAGACAGCCCCAGCTCTCTCTACGCATCCTTAATGAGAAGATGGAAGCTCTCTCTAACACCGTTAGGGGTATAGAGAGGAATGAAGACTTAAGGAGGAAGATTATGAGCGACATGACTAAGCAGATAGAAGTCAATGTAAAGTTAATTCACAGTCTCAAGCGCAAAAAAGATCAGCTGAAAGAAGAGATTGGTGAGCTGAAGGAAGAAATTAGGAAGCTCGCGAAGAAAGGGCAGCCTTAAGTTGCCCTAGTTATCTATGTAATAAGGCACAAGTGTGTTAGGTTTAATTATATTATCAAGTGTGCTAGATTTGATTTATAATATTAAGTGTGTTAGGTAAGCCTATTGAGCTAGGGTAATCGTTAGCTCAGTCAGTTATCAGAGTTATCTAGTATTATTAATGAATAAAGTGCCTTATTCTTTTTATCAATATTAATGTTTAAGTTTACTCTACTCTCTATATTTTTGGTACGCATGTTGTCTCCACATGTTGCGCAGAAAAGTATGCAGGAAAATAAGTGTGGGGGAGGCACATCGTGACTATGGAAATCAATTCGCTCAGGAAAATCACGTAATTCGGAAGATAATCGAACCAAGACCTCTCACACTGAAGTGGACCCCGTGGGGCCACAGAGGCGCGCCGCCCGGCGCCCTACCTGGGCCGGCCGGCACCCCTCTGCACCCTCTGCATCCCCTTCTCGGTCATGGTCAGGTTTGATCCTCATACAATATAATTGCATATGTTTTTATTTCTGTTTCAATCCGAATAAAAATTCACATGCCAAATTAATTTTAAAAGAGAAGAAGAAGATTGTTTAATTCATAACTTAAGAATAAATTATATAACACTTTTCCAGGAATCATGTTACTATTGGAAACTATTTATAGGGACCCCATGATTGCTTAAGTCGTTGTGAAACATGATATAGTTAAAAAATGAGAACTCAATCCCTAATGTTTTGTCTTTGGAGATTTTATTTCTAAAATTTAATGATTAGTTATGCCTCTCCTTTGTGCGAAAAATATTGTCCTACCAGAGCCATATATAGGATAGAAGCCTGCTACATATAATACTTGTCTTTGTATTGAGTTTTGTCAACCTTTGTAACCCTTTGAAGAAATTTATCATATTTTCGAATCAACTGCCACTTACACATAAGCATTACTCTAATCCAGAGTAATAGCGAGTTATTCTCTTGAAAATGTTTCTCTCCTACACTGGGAGAGAACACCAAAAAAATAATTATATAGCATAGTTACCAAATAATTGCTCCATATTTTGTTAAAGTCTCTCAACTACTAAATTCAAAAGAGGTATGAGCTATGCAAAAGAAGAAGAGAGTATAAAAAATGGACAAATGTCCGAAGAAATTAAAACAATGAGTACTTAGATGCTCGCCTCCCTTGAAAAAAAAGAGAGAAAGAAAGAGATAGCTCATACCCTCTGAATAAACTCAACTATATAAAAGAGAGACTCATTTTCTCAAGGAGCAAGGTAGAATTAGGTTCTACCATATTCCACCAAATAAAGCTTGATTCGATTATATGTCTCATTTCTCTGTGGATTCATTGTTTGACTTTGCAACAAATACAGTGCAAGTATGTTTTCACATTTTACCTACCTGAGACCCATATAAGCTTTTTAGAAGTAGGATAAACAAGGCAATTTCATTAATGCCTTGGAAAGGGTACAAAAATACCAGATATATCAGTGATTCGAGAGTACTACAAAAGGAGAAGGTAAACCTAAGTTCATTTGCAAAATTACACACCCTCCAATTGACTTAACAAAAGGAAGAGAGTGATCTGTTTTCAAGCTATTCTGTTCTACAACTACTCAAAGATTCATGGTAGACACTTTGAATTCCATAGTACATGCATGACTAGACTACTTTTATATAATGTACTCTCAAGTTATGTTTTAAATGCTCCATTCTCTCTAAGAATCTTATATCTTAAAACCAACCTTTTTGTCAGGACGAGCAAAATCCTAAGTGTGGGGGGTAATTGTTGACACCTGTTATCATCTAAATTTTATTATCAATTATCCCTGCATTAAACATGAATATCCAGTAGAATAGGGTTATTACTGACAGATTTCACGAGTTTTGGTGAATTGTCTATTTCCCAGGGGAGTTTCCAGAAAAGCTCAAAAGAAGGATTAAAGAGCATAATTACTACGAAACTTAACCACCAAGGAAACATCTTCACGAGAACACAAGAAGCATCTGGAACACACCCGAAGCACCGGAGCCCGAAACCCCACAGGGTGGGGCCGGCCGGCGCCCCCCTAAGGTTTCCCCCGCGCCGCCTTCTAGAGTCTTCTACCACCATCGATTAGAAGTCATCTGAGCCCTTGTTTCAAGTCGGTTTGATCCTACGGCATACGAGTATCACACCGGGCTATAAATAGAGAGGCATACCCCTTGGAGGAGAGCCAGATCAAGAGATGAAGACCCTGAAGCATTAGATAGATATCCACTAGATCTAGGCTAGCAATCAAGAGAGAGAGATTAGAGAGATACAGTAGATGAGTAGAGATTCGGAGGAGTCCTGGCCTGTCGGAGCTTCTTCGTAGCTGTGTTCGTCTGGATTCAGCTCCCTCGCCCGGAGTTGCATTCTGAGGTACTTTTGTATTCACCATCCTGATTCAAGTAAGCATTTATTCTTATTCGTTCTTAAGTTTACAACTATATTTAAGTGCTTTGATCTTGGTAGCTCCTTGGTTGAAGTAGTAGTTTGTAGTGTAGACTGGTGTCTGGGCTATAATTACATGTGAATTTGTCCTGATTGGCCGGATAGTGGTAGATCGCATAGGTGACAACTGCGTTGAGTCCTCTGTAGTCCACTTCCCATTGATAAGATCGATAGGTGTATAAGTGTCTGGTAGGAGGGAACTCTGATTTCGCCTCTTATTCATGTCACTGCCCGATTAGAACGATATTATCCAAAGTTTACCGGTTGTCGGATCTAGATAATCATTTGTTATCTCCTCATTCTTGATATTCTCTGGATTGATTGTGTTATCGGGTTAAGAGCACCTACTGTTCCTTTGGGTTTGATATTAATACCAGGATTGTCTGGTGAAGTGCTACATCGGTTGTTTTATCTGTGCGCTTGCGGATACCTTGATAATAATAATCTTTAATAGAGTGCAGTTAATTTATACCAACAGTGGTTCCTTGCCCCATACTCCACCTCGGCCTATATAAGGACGCCCCAGGCCCCCTCCAGAAGGCATTCTACATCCCGGAGCTTCATATTCTCTACATAAATTAGGGCTAGTTGGGTCCCTCTTGTTGATCTAGTTCTAGTTCTTCTAGTTGTAATTTAGAAGAGGGAGAGATAAGAGGAGAGAGCAGAGGAGGAGCCAGGTCTGTCGGATCTTCCTCAACATTGTACTTTTGCAGTATCTAGTTCGTCCTTCAGCAGTCTCCAGGTTCTTTAATTCTTAATTCTTGAGTTCTTTATTTACTTTCACTATTTACTTTTAAGTTATTTATTAGTTTCCCGCTTGCATCAAGTGCTCTAATCTTTGCAACGCTAGAGTAGTAATTAATAGATTAGACGTGGTGTTTAGTCTTGCGATTACCTGAAATTGCACCTAGCCCTACATATAGTTGTGGTAGCCCCAGGTGGTGACAGCCCTGACGGCCGACGTATTCCACCTCGTTTGGGATAGAGTTTGTAGGACCATAGTCAGAACTTCCTAGTCCCCCTCTCATCTCAGTCTGAGGCTAGTGCTTTGATGTCCCAAAATAGATACACTTATAGTAACCTTGATTCCTGGATCATCTAGAGAGCTTAGGAAATCTTTCTCTCTCTCCCCACAAAAACATATATTACCCTTGGGCGATCTTGAGACCTAATTGGTACACTTCGCGTTCCCCGTGGAAATCGATACCCTGGAATACTCGGGTGAAAGCTACAGTGGTATCCGTGTGCTTGCGGATTAATCTGTTTGCGTTAGGAAACGTCAACAAGCTTTCTGGGGCCGTTGCCGGGGAACGGTAGTTGTGCTAGTTAAAAAAACCAAGTTCATCCTTTTTGTTTTACCACCATTTTTATCTTACCACATGGATTCAATTCCTATATATAAATTTTCTGCTCCAAAGGGCGAGTTGTTGGAGCCTCTACCATCATCACATCCTATACTCATAGATGGCTATGAACTTTGCCCTGCTTTCATAGCCATGGTTCGGGAGAAAACTTTCTCTGGAGAAGATGGCGAAAATTCGTACATCCACCTACGGGAATTTGAGCAACTGTGTTCGTGTTTGAACATTCCAGGCATGACACATGAGACCTTAAAATGGAAATTGTTTCCATTCTCTCTTTCTAAGAGGGTGAAACAATGGTATACTCATACCGTTAGAAGTGTAGATGGAGACTGGGACGAACTTCGAGACAAATTTTGTCTTGCTTTCTTCCCTATTTCTAGGATTATCACTCTTCGTTTAGAAATTCCTTCTTTTCAACAAAAGGAAAAGGAAACTTAGGAGCAGCCTGGGCACGATTTTCAACTTTGATCACTTCTGGCCCAAATTTGTCTATGCCTGACCATGTTCTTTTACAACACTTCCATTATGGTCTTAGCAAAGAAGCTGCCCTTTTTTCTTGATGTCTCTTCTGGAGGATCATTCTCTCATAAGACCGTTAGCGGAGAAAAAGCTATCCTTGATAAAATCCTTGAAAACACCCCCTACACTGGCGTCTATGATGAATTCCCCGAAGAAGTCGAGCCAAGCCCCGAATCAAAAGAGGAGGAACATGCAGCCGAATTAGAAACTCCAATTGATTCATCTCGTGATTTGGTTGTTGAAAAACCTCCCAATAAGGGAACACTAAACAAACTAGAGGATAATGAACCATCTCCTTTAGAGTTTCCCTTTGAATTCGAGGAAGATATATTTGAGGATTATGGAAATACCTTGAATTTTCCTGTCCAAGCGAGACCTCTGGCGCTGACAACACCACCTGACAGTTGGTATTTCTTATGCACAACTAAAATATGAAAGATTCCGCAAGCGCACAGAATACCATTGTAGCATTTTACTGGGAGTATTCCAGGTATCGTTATTTATGTTTCACCACAAGGAAACAATGGTTAAAGAAGTTAATAGTTCACCATCATGTATCTACTAACTAGTATAACTAATAGACTAAAGTAGGGGTAAAAGGTAAATGATAGGAGTTATGTATATCTGACACACACAGGAGAATTCTATGATAAAATAGCAGATAGGTAAAGTGAGAGGACAGCGGGAGAGCTCAAGTTGCTAAGTACTTCTCTATTACCTTAGTTCTATAAAACCAATTCATAGGTGGATAAAGCAATCACACAATAACACTTTGAAGTAACACTACCTTTCCGACTCTCGAATAGACTGGGAAAAAGGTAGTCAGGAGAAGCCTGCCAAAAGCTCTACGAAACACCAACTCCGACGTGGTGGAATACGAAGGCCTAACAGAGCTGTCACCTCTGGGGCTACCACAACTAACCGTAAGAATTGGGCGCAACCTCAGGTAACCTATAGCCGAGACACCACGTCTACACTATCGATTACTATTCTAATCACATATGATAACTAGAGCACCTAATACAGGCGGAGATCCCATGCCAAGATGTAACAACTATACTAACCAGATATATAAAAGGCATAAAGGTAAATGAAGAAGATAAATATTAAAGCATAAGTCTTACAAAGATGAGATACAAAGATATACCAGACCCCTGAAGACTTCTCCAGAACCAAAGCACAGCTCCGCTCTCCCTAACTCTCATCTAGAACTAATCTACTACATTGTAAAGTCTAGCCTTAATTCTCTAGAATTGAGAGGTTATCTATTCGAGGGATGCCTCTATAACTCCATCATGGTGCACTTGACTCGGGGGGTCCTGGGTTCCTTATATGGGGGCGCGTGGCCTCCCCTCCACCTTGGGCAAGCAATATGGTACTAAGTCTTTCCACCACGTGCACATATGCTTTAATAGGCTAAATTCTGATTTAGGCCTAATTAATCCCGTAGCTCTGATTTTAGAATCTTCAGTGTTTGTAAAATCCATATCTCTTTATTCCGGAATCCAAAAATAGAAAACCATAGGTCCATTTCGATCGTATCGATGAGCTCTATGCAATGGTGAACTCCAATTCCTCATTCGAGATACTTTTAATCGGTGAAAAATTGAATATTCCTTCATATTTGCAAAACAAGTGAGAACACCAAAACTCGTGGAACTTGTTAGAATCAAACCCTATAACTATGTTGTGGATTGTTTTATGCCCTTGATTCATGTTTAGTTGATGGGTAAAAATGAGTAATAACTACCATCAACACTGACCAAGATGAAGAATTGGCCCACATAGAACTCATCAAAAGCCTATCTTCAGTCTTGAGTTTTGAATGGCTAAGAGAAGCCGAGTTATCTCCTGAGGTAGCTCGAATCACCGCTCCTTCAACCATTCTTCTTTGCCAAATTCAAAGGTCCGCTAGGAACATCCATTATAATTCATCCGTCGGGATAAACTTCATTTCAAAGGCGTTA